>OY282643.1:45132276-45772276 GCA_958299015.1 Tetanocera ferruginea | reverse complement strand
AAATGTAACTGAAATCAATCATGAAAACATCATTTGGAAAAAAAAACAAATAAAAAATAAAAAAAAAAACAATTTCTTAAGAAAGAATGCAATAACAGAAAACTGTAAACCAAGCAAATATTTACAAACCTTTATTTGATTGAATAACAATTGCTTCAAATACAATTGTTGAAATTTTAATTTTTAATATTCCAATCAAAAGCTCTGTTTGATGAATGATGTGAATTATGAATGAGCGAATATCAAAAACATGCATTGAAGGAAGTTATCTGTAGATATTCGCCTTAACCGGGCGCCATATGATGTGCTGGTTTGTGTGGGTTGGCCTCCACTTGAGGGCAAAGCAAAATGGGCTGCACCATCATCATCTTCATAAAGTGTCGAACTGTATTAGGCGCATTAGAGAGATATTGACGAAATTGTTTCAATATAATTTCTACCGTTAGCCAATTTTAGCTGACAAGTTGTTTCTTTTGTGTTGGTGTTTTTTTTTGTTCTGTTTTTTTTTTTCAATTTGATTGAAAAGTATTTTTATTCAATTGCAATCCTTTTTATTCATTTCAGCAGCAGAAATACACTCAATGGAATTCTACAAACCAAAGAAAGCACACAACTACGCACTTACAAACAAACACACATACACTCATATGTGTACACATATACAAATATATGAACTGAGCTTATATGTATATGACAACATCAGCTACATAATCAGCATCAGTGCTGTTGACAGTTTAATTTCACAAACATGTCCTGGATACCTCTACCTTTAATCATGCCAACAGAATTCCTCAGAATTATTTTTCATTTTTTCTGCCTTTACTCGTTTTCTTCTTCTTCTTTTTTTTCGTTTGGTACTAGTACACTTTATTACGACGTTATTTTCTTTCTTAGAGATCTTATAAAGGATAACAGATTATTTGAGCGATAATATTTTATTTTGTTGTTCTTGTTGAGTGCCTTCTTGTTGGCAAAGTTTTATAAACAGGATTTCATTTTAAGTCAACATATTACAGAGTGTTTTGTTTTTTTCCTTTTTTGTTTTTTCTTTTTATTCTGAACAGCGTTTTTAGAAAATTTGAATAGAGCTTCGGTAGAAACTCTAAAAGCTGTTAAGCGGCAAAATTAAGTGAAAATAGCAAACACGAGGTGGCTAAAAAGTTTTTTAGCTCTTTTTCTTAAGTTTGAGACAAAATTTTAATAGAGTTTCTTATCGAATATTTAGCTAGACGCGAATTACTTACTTTGCAACTTTTTTGCGTGAGTCTGATTTGAACTCCAACACTAGGGTCGGTTGTTTTGCTTAACTTTGCAGTCTTTAGTCGGATATCGGGTACACGCAAAACCGTGTTTGCGGTTATGTTTGCAAACTAATTAAATATTCAAGTTGATGGCTTTTCAATATTTTATTAACAAATTTTTGGTTATTTAAATGGTTTTTAACAATAACGAGTGAGAAAAGTTTCCTCACAGGTTTTTGAATCATGAAGTGAGAAGCTCAAAACCAAGGTAGTCATAAGAAGCAGCCTCTTTAGGGAGGCAAACGGAAGCACATATGGTTTTCTGAAAAAGTAACGGCTGTTAGTTCTACTTTAAAATATATATGTTGAGTCAGCGATGAGTCTGAATCTGATTAAAAATGTGAAAACGGTTTGATTTGCATAAAACTTGGTTGAAGTATTTATCATGCGCTATAATTTTGATTAAAATTTACAAATTTTAAAATTAAATATTATACGAAGGAGAACCTGAAGCTTCAATATTATCATAGAAATTCAACTATGATTAAAAAAAGGGTTCAAAATTCCCCTATAAAACATTATTTCTACAGAATTTCCTCTATCAAAATTTCTTCTTTCAGTCCTGTTAAAAATTCACCTTTTTAAAATTCTCCTTTAAAAAATTCCCCCTTCACAAAAATCCTCCTTTCTTAATTCTTTTTTAAAAAATTTACGTTTACAAAATTCTCTGCAAATTTCGTAAAAAGGGAATTGTGAAAAATGCCATTCGTAAAGTGGAATTTTGTAAAGGGGAATTTTGTAAAGTGGAATTTTATAAAGGAGAATTTTGTTAATGGAGAATTTTGTAAAGGTGAATTTTACAAAAAGCTGAATTATAAAAAAGGAATTCTGTAAAGTGGAATTTTGTTTAGTGAAATTTTGTAAGCGATTTCTTTTTTGTAATTTCGTAAAGGAAAATTTTGTAAAGGCGAATTTTTAAAATAGTGAATTGATTAAAATGGAATTTTCTGAAGGTGAATTCCAAAACTTGAAAATTTGAAAGGGGAATTTTGTAAGGATAAATTTTTTAAAAAAAGATAATCAGTGAAGTGGAATTTTCTAAAATGCGATTTTGTTAAGGGAAATTTTATAAAAGGCGAATTTTAAAAAAAGTTAATTTTTAAAAAAGAATTCTGTAAAGTGGAATTTTGTAGAATGAAATTTTGCAAATGGTTTTGTTTTTATAATTTCGTAATGGAGAATTTCGTAAAGCCGAATTTTTAAAAGGGTTAATTGATTAAAGTGGAATTTTCACAAAGTGAATTTCAATATGGAGAATTTGAAGGGGAATTTTGTGAAGGTGAATTTTTTAAATAGAGAAAATCAGTGAAGTGGAATTTTGTTAAGTGGAATTTAGTAAAGGGGAATTTTGTAAAGGAGAATTTCGTAAATGGGGAATTTTGCAAAGTCGACTTTTAAAAAAGGTGAATTTTAAAAAAAATAATTCTGTAAAATGGAATTTTGTAGAATGAAATTTTTTAAATGGTTTGTTTTTCTTTATAATTTCGTAACGGAGAATTTCGTACAGGTGAATTTTTAAAGTGGTGAATTTATTACAGTGGAATTCTCTTATGGTGAATTTCAATACGGAGAATTTGAAATAGGAGTCTTGTAAAGGTGAATTTTCAACAGAGAAAATCAGTGAAGTGGAATTTTGTCGAGTGGAATTTTGTAAATGGGAATTTTATAAAGGAAAATTTCGTTAATGGGGAATTACGGAAAGGCGAATTTTAAAAAGGTAAATTAAAAAAAAAGAAATTTGTTATGTGGAATTGTAAAAAGAGAAATTTTGTAAAAGGTTTGATTTTTTTTTGTAATTTTGTAAATAAGAATTTTGTAAAGGTGAATTTTTAGAATGGTGAATTGATTAGAGTCGAATTTTCTCAAGGTGAATTTCAATATAGCGGAAAAAGCAATTTCGTACAGTTGAATTTTTTAAATAATTATAATCAGTGTAGCGGAATTTTGTTAAGTGAAATTGTTTAAAGGGGAATTTTATAAAGGAAAATTTCGTTAATGGGGATTTCGGAAAGGCCAAGTTTATTTTGCTATTTTATAAGGGCGAATTTTTAAAAAGGTTACTTGATTAAAATGTAATTTTCTGAAGATGAATTTCAATACGCAGAATTCGAAGGGAGAATTTTTTGAAGGGGAATTTCGTAATGGAAAGTTTTGTTAAAAGGAAATTTTGTTAAGGCCAATTTTTACAAAAGTTTTTAAAAGGTGAATTTATAAAAAGGAGTTTTGTAAAGTGAAATTCTGTTAAGTGGAATTTTTTTAAGGCAAACCTTTTTTTTGCAATTTCGTAAAGGAGAATTTTGAAAAGGAAATTTTGAAGGTGAATTTCAACACTGAAAATAGGAAAGGGAAATATTTTGATCCTCTACCGTAATTTTGTATGGTTTTTGGAGTTTTGTGAAGAAAATTTCGCTTAAGATGAATTTTTCGTTAAAGATGAAAGACCAACTTTTAAAACAGATTGTTTTCTGAAAATGGAAAATTCTCTTGAATTACTGGGAAATTTTGTAAATGCGACTTTTTAAGAAGGTGAAAGGGAATTTTGGTGAAAGGGAATTTTCTGAAAATTAATTTCATTACAGGAAATTGGAAAGAGGAATATTGATCTTCTCTCGAACGAAACACATTTTAAAAAAATTCTATTCCAAAAATCCTTGTAAAATACCGATTGATATACTTTCCACATTATTTTCAATGGAATTGAAATGGAAAGAATTAATTGAAATTCAGAAAATATTAATTCAAAAATCAGAATTCTGTTTTAAATTAATAAAATATCATTTGAAATTCCGAAATTAATTTTAAAATTCTGAAACTAGCAATTCAAATTCAGAAATAATATTTGACATTAAGAAAATATCAGTTCAAATACAAAAAACTGAACTTCAAATTATGAAACATCAAGCAATATAAGTTAAAATTTAGAATTTCACTTGAAATTCAAAAAAACTAGATTAAAATTCAGAAATTAATGTTGAAGTTTAGAAATGATTAATTAAAATTTAAAAACTACTTTTAAAATTCCGAAAACATCATTTAAATAAATTGAGAAATTCAACTTGTGGCTCAGAGTTTTTATTTTAAATTTAGAAAAAAACAAAATAAGAATTCATAAATTCCATTTGAAATTCAGAAGGGATCAACTGAAATTAAAATAGAAATTTCTGAATTCAGAAAAATCAATTGAAGTTAAAAATCCATTCGAAATTCAGAATCGAAAAACAGAAATTTTATTGAAATTTTAAAATGAGAATTAAGATTAGCAATTAAGAATATATAATTTGGAACTCTAAAAATATCAATTGAAGTTTCGAAATTTCCCCAAAGGAGATTCCCTTATGATGCATATGTTGGTACTTCACTGTCTCCATTACCCAGAAAAATTGTTGATGCAAACTTGACATGCAATCTTATATACACAGCTTTCAGAAGACATTCTAAAAGTGCAATTGTACTTCTTCTCAGCCTTATCGTAAATTACTTTCAGGAGTCATTCTTATAAACTTCTAAATAACTATTTGAATATGGTTATATAGGCAATGCTTAAATTTTTACTTAGCAGCATTTTGTCTTAAATCTTCTGAATCATGGAATGCCTTCTTAAAGTTTTCCTGGAAAATACTTACCATAATTCTTTCATTGAAGGCCTCAAAGAAATCTTTCATAGACAAACTCTAGAAGCACTTCTAGATAAGTCAGAAAAAAACATTCCTCCCAATGATATGGTTATGTTAAAAGAATGCCTTCTGGGTTCGAAAGTAGAAGGGATGGAACTCACGGCTTTCCCTTCCAGTTTAGCTTCTTTGGGAAGCACTTTTTTGCTGGAGAGTGGATATGGTATGATGAATTTGCTATGACAATATGAAATAATATGTTGGCAATGTAAATAGTGCATATTATATGATGGTTTTTGTGTAATAGTTATGGTGTTAAGGATGTTTTGGGTGCAAATGTTGGGTATAATATGATGAGTTTGATTAAATTGATTGTATGATGGTTGTGTAATGATATTTATACTAAGTACTCGTATAATGAATTGAGCAATGATGAGGTAACAATGAGGAAAATATTGTCTGACGTGAATGATGTGATTAATATGGTATAATGGATGGAATGATGAGTATTCTGTAAATGTAATGGTATGTTAACACTGATACAATTTATATAGTACGATGGAAATGGCATGATAATGATGGCATGGTTATCTATTGACTTATGAATGCGGTCAGAGTCTTTCAAAGGGTAAGCAAAGCCTGAACCTTGGATAGATTTGAAAGCTACATCATTAAAATGAAATTTGTATAATGAACATTTTTTTGAAACGTCTAACTTAAGGATAGGTCATTCCTAAATGATACACCGTCGACGATAGAAAACATCTAATAAGGTAATTTAATCAATTTCCTAACGACTTCCTGTAAAAATAGTAGCAAAATTTGAAATCTACAAATACGAAGATTTAAGACTTGTTGCTGATGTGAGAAAAGTTGAACATTTCGATAGAAATATAACACGGTCAACAGTATCAAAAGCTTTAGAGTGATTTTAAAGTACTAAGAAATTAATTTTACTATCATCCATGGCCCCTCCAAGTTCTGCAGTCACGTTGATTAACGCATTTAAACAACTCCGCTTAGCTTTAAAGCCAAACTGTCGTTAAGTAAAGAAGAAGTGATCAATAACGAATTTTTTTAATTTTCTTATGAATAATTTGTTCAAGAGCCTGGGTCACAAAAGACAAAAATTGCCATAGGTCTGCATTAATTTCCAGATTTGAGCGTTGGTAGAGTAACTTCGGGTATTGTGATATGGTCGGGTAATGTGATATACCTGCATCTTTTGTTAAATACACAATTTTCGACAAGAACAAACATGTGAACATAACGGCAACAGAAAAAGACACGTGCTGCAGCTTAATGCGCGCTCTCATTCGCTGTGTTCACTCTAATTGTTGTGAAATTGTTTTATCGGTGTGGTCGATTTTTTTTTTTTTTTTTTGAGTGCGCTCTGCGAGTGAATTACAATAAATAAAGCAGAATTGTAAGCTGAAATAGATAAATTTGTTAGAGGCTGAATTAAGTTAACCACAAATGAGGTGAGATATTGATTTTCTACAATATTTTGAAACCCAAATTCAGCTATTGTGATATAGTCAAAGTTGGGTAATGTGATATACCATATTTTCATGCCATATCTATTCATTGCATTCATTTTATACTTTGTGTTAGTTTTTTGTTAAGTTTTTACATGCGTATTCAAGTTTTTACATGAAATAATAAAATTATATTAACAACAACATTAATTGAGCTAAAACAACAGTTTTTCTTTTCAATAACATCATTTTTTTTAATTTTGGTTGAAAAAATAATAGGTATTGCTGTTGAACACTATTCGGGTAATGTGATATTGGTATATATGGTATATCACATTTTCCAAACGTGGTATATCACTTTACCCGCCAATTTCATTAAGGGTAGTTATATGAACTTTTTCATTGTGTTGCAAAAGCTTCAAATTTGGACACGCTATAGAGCTCAAAGCATGTAATGCGTGTAATAAGTGTGTTATAAGAGTGTTATGCGGTATAAGCTAAGGTATGAAAGTTACTAGTAAATATAAATTTAAAAATACCTATATCACATTACCCGACATTACTCTATAATACGCGATTTCTTACAGTTTTCCGGGAAAATGTAATTAGTCAGAATTGAATTGAAAATATATATTATTTATGGAAGAATGATGGGTAAGTAAAGCCTTAAATAATAGTGGGTGAATTTCATCTACTACAATAGCAATCGATTTTATAGCTAAGGTACTTTCAAGCATATCAGCTTGTTGCACATAAGCACAACTGAATATTATATCATTGATCAGCATGCTTGAATTGAAACGTTGTTGTAGAAATACGTTTTAACTACTGGCATCTGAAAATTTATAAAATTTCCTGTTAAGCTTATCAACGTTAACTTCTATTTTATTACTATCAAACCCTATATTTGTTTATTTCCTTTCAAGTCTGTTTGCTTCCAATATCATCATTGAATTTACAGTCATAATATTTTGTTTTAATTTTCTAATTATTATTAATTAATTATTATTATTATATAATTATATTTCAACGAAAAGACCGATGTTTGGTAACGCATCAAATCATGATTTGTCCTTATCTGCTCTCATCAAAAGAAATTTTAACTCTTTCCTCAGTAGTTTTAACTACCTCAAGAGTTATTTAATACACACAGAAAAAAACACATATCTTTCTCCAATAAAAAATTTCTCTATTTTCGATAATAGCAATTTTCTCTTTTTCAACTTAAATTTTCTTCAATTAGAATAAATTTTGACATTTTCGAAGAAATATTTCTTCACTTGTAGAAAATGGAAATATTTCACTGTCTCTAATAATGATAAATATTTTTCTCGCACAAAACTATTCTTATTTATTAAGAAAAATTTATTGAAAATGGTAAAATTTTTCTATACTTTGATAAAAAATGTGAATAAGAAGTATTTTCTTCAATAAAAACAAACATTTTCTCCAAAATAAAAAGTATTTTTCTCTAAAAACGTTATAATTTTATGTATTTCTCTTTTTCATAGAAACATTTTATCATTTTTAGCATCACATTTAGAGAAAAGCGTTCTCTGCAGCAGAGTTTATACCATTTTTCTTTAAATATGATGCGTTTTTTATCATATTCCAAGAAACTTTTTTCTGAGTGTAGTTAAAGATATTCACTTTTTCAGGTATAAGTTTCAACACATGAGTACGTTCACATTTTCTTTTTCCGTATAATTAAAAAAATAAATAGAAATTTGCGCACAAGTGCAAAAATAACAAAAGACTTTTCTAGAATCAACAAACAAAAAACATATGATGAAAGAATACGATAACAACAAATATAAAAACAACAAACAAACTAGAATCTATTTTTAGTCATTAATAAATTGAATATTTAATAATGGTAATAACGAAAGAAAAAATATACAATATAATCTAAAATTTGAAGATATTTTCTAAACTTCTTTCACCGATTCTGCTTAATTAATTGTTTTTGAATCGATGCGAATTGATACTTTTGCTTATATATATTTAACGTAGATAATTCTATCAATTTTATAAGCCTCAACAGTTCTTATCAAGATCTGAGCTAACTCTAATGACTAGCCGGCTTATCAGTTTGATAAAAGCTTTATTAAAAATTTGTTTTAGAAGTAATTCACGCTTGTTTCTTTAAATTTTTTAACATGCCAACAATTTTGCTTTTCAAAAAACTTTCATTTTCATATTTGTTATATAAGAATGACTAAAAACAAAATGTTCTTGACTTATGAGAAAACATTGCATATAAGACTTTATGATTGTCACTTTTTAATAGTGCTTTTCTGTATGATGTTTTTATTTTGCTTATTTAAACGTTTACTCTTTTGCTTATTTAATCTCTATTAAATCAACTCTTTTTTTAAATATCATCTGCTTTTAAATATGTTTATATATTAAAACTTATACAAACTTTTAACTTATAATTTATATAAAATTCATTCATAACTTTGTATTCTAATATTAACATTTATCGGTCTTAAAATTTATATTATAAACAACAACTTCGAAATGTTGTACAACTTGTATACCATTACTTACCAATATTAGTATCAAAGCAGGCTTATTTAAGATGTTATCGTCTTGTTTTGATTCAAGCATGAACTCATTTTAATAAATGTATAAAATAAATATTTATCAATATAACTTGATTTTCTATTTTGATTATAATGACATCAAAATAATACTAATGCTGCTATCTATTTATAATAATATTGATAGAAACACAAACTAAACACTTCAGCATGTGAAAGAAAACTAAACAAACTCAATAAAATAACTTTTGATCACCTATTCGGAGCAATAATGCCACTTGTTATCTTGTCTATGACGTTATGATTTTTAAAACAAGTTATTTTGCTGCTGGAATTATTTTAAGGCTAGTTCACACTAAGTCGTAATAATCTTTTAGTTTTTTGATTAGCCCAAATGAAGCGGTTCCAAATGAAGCGGCTTGTAAAAATACATAAGGGGTATTCACGGTGCATTTTTGATTAATTCTTACAAAATTTACAATATTTACAAAGCATTGTAAACAAACCTTCACTAAAGTCTGGGTAGTTCAACATTTAGCAGTACGAGAAAATAAAAGAATTGACACGAAGCACTGAATTAAACAAACTTTTATTAAATAAACACACAAACCAGCCAATACCTTCATCCACGCTAAGTGAAAAAGCTTTTGTGATCAGTTGATAAAATATACAACGAAATATACAAAGAGTACAATAGGGTTTCGTCATTGTTTTGTTTTTTTGCTACAGGGTTGTATTTTGAGAGCTGTACATTTTGTTTTTGTAATTTTACTTCAAATATCAAATTTATCAAAAATACACAATACAAGGGCTCATACACCACATCGTGAATACCCCTATTTACTAAAGTATTATTTAATGATTGAGTACCATGTAAGAACTCTTAAATAGAGAAGAATGCGTTTGGATATAGTTAGAATTTATTAATATCGTGTTCAGCTTCTATAACCCGCCCACCTCCATAGCATATATATTTAATATATTTACAGAGATGAGAACTACAAACAGGTTGGATTGAAATTAACTTAAGCAATGCATTAAAGGTTCCGAATCCGAAGATGAGAAAAAATTCTATTGAAGATAATATAAAAAGTCATATCAATAATCATGTGGGGAATGTCGTCAAGGTGCTCTCAAGTTAGGACATTGTTGGCTGCAGATCATTGATCGACGAAAGGCAGGTCTAGTATCAAAGGCTATAGTAAAATAATCGGGTTGAGTTATCATGAAACTATTACGACAGTGGCTAGATTTGATACGTTGCGGTTATTGCAAGCACTGCTCAGTGCGTTCATCCCATAAAAATTGGAAAAACGTAGAAGGAGTGCTCTTATGATGATGAAATTTTGTAGGTTTGGTAAGTTTATGATAACTAAGAAAAATTGTAAAAATCTTAAAAAGATTTGGTCAGAAGGGGTAGAAATGGGAATATTTATGAGTAATAAATGTTCCTTCCATACAAAATCATGTTAACGTTTAATATAGGTCCAAGGGAGGTCTTATCAGTTTCTACCATTTTCAGTGGGCCAGACGTTTTACCAAATTTCGGTTCAAACACTTCTTTCAAAAAAAATAAATTGATTTGATTCAAATTTCCGAACAATTATAATAACAAAATTTCTTATTTACGGTGCAGATTGGGGTAAGTATGCTCGGGGAAAATTTTGAGAAGAAAAATTAATCTCTCGGGTCGGTCTCTCATTTCAGCCTTTTGTAATAAATCCTGAGAGATATAGAAGCCGATTTTATAAAAAATTTTGTAAAACAAGTAAGGTTTTAAGCTTCGACTTGACCGAAGTTAAAATACCCCCACGGCCGATTCTTAAGGGTGAAAGAATCTTAAATTGGAGAGCTTTTTGAATGAGATTTTAAAAGATTTTGTTATTTTTATGTGTCTTAAATACATACGCAACAAATTGTTTTTCTGCAGCTTAAATATAAGCCTTTTTATAAAGTTTTAAATTTTAGGGTTGTATGGGAGGTGGGCGTTTTAGTATTTGTATGACATCCATTTTCCCCACACACCTCAGTTTTGACATAGAATACACAAATACCGAGTTTCAGTTTTGTAACTTTAATATTAACCTCTTTAAAGCATTTTAAATGTTAGGTTTGTATGAGAGGTGGGCGTGTTAGTGAGTGGATCACGCCCATTTTTCTCACACACCATAGTTGTAACATAGAATACACAAATTCCGAGTTTCAGTTTTGTAACTTTAATATTAACCTCTTTATGGAGTTTTCAATTTTGGAGTTGTATGGTAGGTGGGCGTGTAAGTGGGTGAATGACGCCCATTTTTCTTAAAAACCTCAGTTTTGACAAAGTTTACTCAAATACTGAGTTTCAGTTTTGTAACTTTAATATTAGCTTCTTTATAGAATTTTCAATTTTGGGCTTGTATGGGAGGTGGGCGTGTTAGTGGGTGGATGACGTCCATTTTTCTAACACATCTTAGATTTAACATAGAAAACACAAGTACCGAGTTTCAGTTTTGTAACTTTAATATTAGCTTTTTTATAGAGTTTTCAATTTTGGGGTTGTATGGGAGGTAAGCGTGGTTTTCATCCGATTTTGCCCATTCTAGAACTTGATTTAAGTTTTTTAAAAAAAGCTCAAATACCAAATTTCATTTTGGTAGCTTGAAAATTACGGCTGTAATCGTGTCCACAGACAGACGGACAGACGGACAGACAGACGGACATGGCTAAATCAACTCAGGTGGTGATGCTAATCAAGAATATATATACTTTTCTATACCTACCACGCCTCCCTTTGGGCGTTACACACATCGTGACAAAATTAATATACCCCTTACGCAGTACGCGTATGTGATCCCCTAAGGAAAAAGTTGGGAAAAAACTTTGGAGTTCAGTCCCACATTATTTTCTTCTAGGCGCGATGGGGTTGAATTTGAACAAACATTAATTTTGTATGAGAGCCTCTTAGGGCTGGAAAAAGGGTTAAATGTATTCCCGATAAATTTTGGAGAAGAAAACTAAAGGGGGTCGGTCGAACATTTAACCCATCTTGGGCTAACAATTGGGTAGTTATGGATGTTATCCTCTAATTTTTCCCCTTTTCCCCAACCTTTAACCACTCCACGCCAAAAAATTCACCACTTCACGCCAGCCTGAATTGTTTTTTTTTTTCCAAAGCATTTTTTTGTCGAACCTAATAAAATTTAGGGTTGCACTATCCCACCCTTTCTGTATATTTAGAAAAAATTAAATTTTCATATCGCTACTGAATTTCATCACAATTGACTTCTTCGTCTTAATCACTACAAACCGTAGCTGTTAAATAATGATTAGTAATCGTATTCATTAGTAATAAGATTATTTTTATTAAAAATTTGAAATAATTGATTAAGTACGATTCTTTTCTGTTTGGCTCAGTAATCTAGCGATTACGATTACAAATAATCAAATTATATTCACTTGAAATTACGAAAATAATCAAAAAGAATCTAAAGTAATCCACAAAAAAAAGTTCGATTATTTCTAAAGATTACTTTTGATTCTTTTTGATTATTTTAAGAATTTTCGATTCTTAGCCTCAAATTCTTAAAATAATCAAAAAGAATCAAAAATAATCTTTAAAAGTAATCTGATTATTTTTGTTGATTACTTTTGATTCTTTTTGATTTTATTCGTAATTTTAAGTAATCGTGATTACAATTTGATTATTTGTAATCGTAATCAATTAGTAATCAAAAACTTTTTACGTTAGGATTATATAATGATTAAAATTCTTTTTGAAAAATAATCTAATTGATTACTAATCGTAATCGAAATTTAACAGCTATGCTACAAACAATATAAGGATCATCCAGTACTAAAATAAACTTCAATACTAAAAACTTTGTAAAATTGGAATATTTTTCTATACAAAATTTATAATTTTTTGCTAAAAAACACTTTTTAAACTTGCATGACTTTGTAATTTATGAAAAGAGGCAGATAATATCTTGGATGTCAAAAGTTTATACTTCAAATATAATTATAAAAAAAGTGTCAATCCAAGATTTCTTTTAATTGTTATAGCTTATCAAAACTTGCACATTTTTAAGGTTTAGTTGTTTGTTTTTAAGGTAAAAAAAAATTTTTTTACAAAAAATTATACGCTCAACAAAATAACTTTCATAAGCAAAATACATTTTAAAATAATCTTGTTTACTGCTTTTTAGAAAAAAACATACACTGAGCGAAAAATGTACCTAACATTAAATGAAATTGTGTTCATATCTAACGAATTTGTTTTTGAAATAGAGCTTGAAACAAATTCATTAAAATAAAACACAACTGTTTTTAAAAATAAATTCAAAATAAAAGTTTTTGTTTTTAAAATTTTCATCACCTTCATAATTAATTTGAGGTCGATAGTTAAAAGCAGACCTCACTCCAATCGCAGGTTGTTGTAAGCAAATAATTTTCAGGCATAATTTGCCTACCATTTTCTCTTTGAGTCAACATTTAACATTTAACATTTGTTGTCCTTGACAAACTTGTTTTACGTTGAGGCATTTTTTTGTAATTTAAGGGAAATACGAACACTTTATTTTTCAAACTTTTAATTAATCTTTAATCTATAAAAAAATACCATACTTCTAAATTCCATTTTTTAAATATTAAAATACCTGTCTTTCTCATGTGTAAATTGAAAAATTGGAAAACTACAATAAAAACATGTGTAAAGAAGTTGCATGCCGCCAAACAAATATGCAGACACTGGTTTGCAGCTCATCATTCTGCAACAACAACAGCACACATTTATGCGGGATTCACCGACTACTTTCAGCAAGCTTTTTTTAACTTGTATTCCCATCACGTCAAAGAGAGCCAACTGCTTTTGGTTACTCTTCGAATGAGTGTGGAGAGCAAGAGCGAGATCCAAAAACTTTAAAGAGAAAAGATGAAAGCAACATGAAGTTGAAACTCTCGTAACACAAACGCGTGAAAAGCATACGACCAAGCAATGCTTAGCATCGGTGGTAGTTTCGAAAACAACTTAATTAAATATATTTATTGTTAAATTTTCTTAAATAAACCCCGCTTATGGCATTCTGTAGCACAAATATGATATTTTAAAATTTTTTTCATAAAAATTGGTCCAGTTGTTTTGGAGTCCATTTCGCACTTAATATTTCCACTTCAATTTTATATAATAGTATAAATAAGTTTTTTCAATTTTATTTCTGATTCGTGCACTAGGCGGCTAATATGAAGAAGTTATAAGATATAAAGAGGATACGAAATGTGAAATTTTGAGTTCAATATATCTTAAACCGATTGCGCTCAAAGCAAAAAAAAAGCATTTTTACTGCATGTTTTTATAAATTTCTTAAAATTTATTTTTTAAATATATTAAATTTATGTAAAAAAATAATTAGACATACCGATTCCAACATAAAATTGTTTGCTTTATCGAATCAAATTGATCAGTATTTTAGTCTTTTGCACTTTGTCAAAAATTAAAATTCTATTTTGTTTTTATTCTCATTTTTGGTTTTCTGATGGATTGATGTACCAGCATATAATTGGGCCGGATCATTCTTATTTGGATAAAAAAAATGTTGCCGGTCGGGCTTTAAAAACATCATTTTTAAAACTCTTTTTTTTATGTCAAAATATTGGTATGACTAAGAAACAAAAAAGAACCTTGCGGAGTATCAAAATTGCTTACGTCATTGGCGTACGTCATTAAGCTTCGTTTTCTCGGAAGTTTATGTCATGAATGAAAAAAAATTTCGAAAGTACATATATCTTAGAAGAAATAGTAATGGTATGATTTATCAAAATTGTCGTTCTTGTAACTAACTAAGAATAGCAGTTTTAAATATGGGCGTAACTTACGTGACAAAAAACGGAAGTGTGTTTGACAAGCAAGTTTGGAATGTAAAAATTCAGCGAATTTTTCCAAATAACTTGTTTTTGTTTTTAATTTTTAAATGAAGAAAAAGCAATGAAGTTTCATAATAAACCCACTTTACTGATGAACTTTGAACCTATTTAAAAATATTTAGAGTTTCCCAAAAATCTTTGCCGTAACTCATGCGACATAACCACCCACGCAACAACTTTGACTTTTAAAAATGGTTTTATATTATTAAAGATAAAAAATATGTATTCTATTACAAGAAATAAATTCTGATTTCAAAAAATTTAAAAAAAATTGAAAAAAAAACTCGCGTGTAGCAACGTACACGTGGCAGAAGTGAAACTTCTTAAACAGTAAGAAATAAGAAATTTTAGTGTGAAATAGAGAGAGAAAGTATCTGAAAAGAAATTCAATCAATACGAAATGGAATAATAATCAGTTCATTCAATATTTTCATTCAGGGACCGTACACTGAGAAAAAAAACATACTTTAAAATTAAACAAAAATTTTTAAAATATAAATTTAACGCCTTTGCGTTTCTACAAAACAAAATTTAAAACAATAGTGTTCAAATTTCAACTATACACTCCTTTCAATTTTGTTTCATTCATTATTTCTTTGAAACTTTCTTTGACTTTTTTTTAATTTTGAATTTTCATTGGTTTGAAAAATATCGAACATAAAATAAAATAAAAACTAATTCAGTTTTTCAATATTGAAATATTTAAAATGCAAACATTGAAAGGAGTTGAGATTCGGTATTCGGAGGGTCCCAAGGGTCGCTGATTACGAATCTGTCATCAAAAACTCGGAAAAAATTAAAAAATGGCATCGAAAAAATTATGCTTTAAAACAGTTGTTTTAAATTTAAAAATTTTTGTTTTAAATTTGTTTTCTTATTTAAAAACATTGTTTTAAAAACAAAAACCCTTGTTTTAAATTTAACTTTAAGAACAGTTGTGTTTAATTTAAATGAATTTGTTTCAAGCTCTATTTCAAAAACAAATTCGTTTAAAATGAACACAATTTCATTTAATTTTAACACATATTTCCCTCAGTGTACCAGTTATGGTTTTATCGAAAGTGTCACATATTAACTGTTATCTTTTTAGTTTTAATTTTTCCGATAAAAATAAAAGTTATTTTGTGCCTTATAGTTTTTTGGGCAAAAAAACTGTTACTTTTATGTTTTATTTTATCGGTGAAAAATAACAGTTATTTTCTGCCGTTTATTTTTTCGGTCAAAATATATATATATATATATATATATAAATATATATTTATATTTTTTCAAAAGCCATTTTAGCGACAAAAATCTTTTGATACCATTATTTTCATCTTATAGGTGAGATATTTTACACATGGTGTCAACAGTTCAATCTGTCAAGCGGCCTTTAAAAAAACACAAATTGCTTGATATTTTTGACCAAAAAAATTAAATTCACAAAATAACTGCTATTTTTGACCGATAACTTTTGCCTTGTATTTAAGTTACATTTTAACTTTTAAAGAATCAGTCTTAAATTTAAAAGGCACTTAATATTCGCGAGGTTGAGAACATTTGTAACATAATGGTATATTTGAAAAAGTGTTTCAACAATTTTTTTTCATTTGAAAATTGTAAAATAACAGTTATTTTTGATACTTGTTTTAGTTCAGTTGGTGTTTTAGTTGCTTTCGAATATCTTCTCAACTTTGTCACTTTTTGAATGCTAACTTGCATTTGCATTGTACTCGTTGACGCAGCCTCCGAAAGCAGTGGCAAATCTTGTTGATTATTACCTCCTGCTTCCTGATCATAATAGTGGCTATGTTGAGTGAGGGCCTCGTAAAGCAGCGAACGTCGATTGTTGAGTGTATCAACTTGGTTGGCTATAAAATTTTGTTGAGATGATGGCTGAGTTCCAAAATACATTTTTATAAAGCATCAGTGTGTTTTTCTGGGAATTGGTTCTTTGAAGATTCACCTAAATACACATCGTGATGTTGCAATCACCTTACCTTCATCATTAGTTGCAGACCCAGCTGCGGCTGCATTCTTAAGAGCTCTAATTCACTCTTTATATTCACGAACGCGTTCTGCTCCTGTTTAAGTTATTTTTCTTAGCTTTAAGACGTTTTTTGGCTGCCAAAAACTATTCTCGGCAGTCTTAAATATTGCACTTTTAACACTTTGCTTTTATTATTATATTGAATTAACAGTTTTTTGCATGTTGTCTATCATCTGTCAAGTTTTTGATCACAACCAACGAACCAAATTAAGCTTTAAGCTCAGTATGCGGTGAACAGGCAATAGAATTTTTTCCCGCTGGATATATCTCTATGCCTAAAAATTTGCGTTTGAAGCGTAAAGAAATAAATTTTACGTGCATACTTTTCGGATGAAAATTAATGTTACGGACAGAATGTTACACGTTTAATTTTACTACATTTTGTTTGCCTGTTTATCATGTGCCTACATGGCGTAAAGGTATAGATTCCGACTCTTGAGCAACGACGGTCAGGGTTCAATTCTCGATAGCGGTTATCATTTTTTGAAAATTTTCATATGAACTAAAAACGTAAGCCTAGCGTCACGAATAAGAGACCTTGAAATTTTACTCGCCGCCAAAGAAGTTTCACTTCAAAAAGCATAAAATTAAAGGTGAAACGTCTACTGTAAACGTTTTTTGTAAAAATGTTCGATGACTACGTTTTAGCGACTTTAATACAAGTTTTATCGACAAATGAAAAGAATTGATAACTTTTTAAGCCCTCAATATTGCGAGTATTTGACAATTATACAACAGTATTTAACTAGATTTCGCACATTTGGGCAGGGGCTTCAAGATATTATCTGGAGCTTCTGGATCGAATTCAACGTCGTGCGATATATCTGATAGGGGATGCACGTGTTTCATCCTCTCTCAATTCTCTTGGGCATCGACGCAATGTTGTGTGCTTAAGCCTTTTATACAGATACTACCATGGGAAGTGTTCACGGGAGGTACACGATCTAACTTCATCAGCTCGTGTATTTCCCAGGTCAACTCGAGCAGCACAACTGGCTCATCCCTATAATATTGACTTGATGCCCAATAGAACCTCGCATTACAGAGAGAATTCATTCTTCAGTCGCACAATAAAATTGTGGAATAATCTCGCTGCGAACATGTTCCCCGGCAGTTTTGATCTATATAAATTTAAAGCAAATGTTCACCGCCACTACTTCAATTTTCCACCCTCCAACTAAACTTTTACCCGTCATCCGAATCAACACAATGCTAACGCATTTATAGGGGGCATCCATTGAGCGTTGGTTTAAGCTAAAAACAAAAAAAAAGCCCCAATGACTTAACCGTTCCTGAGCTGTGCTTGTCTGAAGATGAAATCAATAGGTGGAAACTACTAAATTTCAACTTTGAGTCCAAATTTCTCCAAATTTCACATCATAAGTTACATTTTTTTTATAATAAATCTTGTAATCTATTCAATTTTCTTTTCAATGACACTAAAAACAAAAACATATCTCTAAAAGTAAAACATTTGACTGTACTAACAAAATTATACTTATTTAAACGTTATGAAAAAAAAAACTCAAATCAAAAAATTCAATTTCTTTTTAATTCAACTTTAAAGGCAACTTTTTCGAAAAAAAAATCACAGTTTTTAGTATTTTTTATGGCATTATTTAGGTCTTTCCAAAGCTTGTTTGTTTTGTTTTTTTTTTAACACTTGATAATATAGGTTGTGACAATTATCTGGAAGCAAATTGCTACCTCTTTCAAAAAGCTATAATATTTTATAATAGGCTTAGAGATAATTTAGCTACCATCGCCACAGCCTATGCAATTTTGTATTCTTCTTATCAAGGGAATTACTTCCGAGTAGAAAAGCTGTATGTGCGAGAGTTCCTGTTTATATTATGTCATATTTGAATGTATATTTGAAATATGTCAAAAGAAAAACCTTCGATTTTTTATTGCTTGAAAAATGTGCTAATTTTACAATATTTTTACTTTTTTCAAAATATTTTTTTTTATGTTTCTTTTTGACTTTTGACTTTTTCATACAATATGCAAATTTTACTACATTCAAAAAAATTTTTAAATTTTAATTGACGTAAACAGGTTTTTTACTTTATTTCACGAATGATTTCATTAAAACCAATTTAATAGTTTTATAATTTCCGAGAAACCGGCTACTAAGCCTTTCGTTAACCTTGTCCATTGTAATGGACATGCATTTGAAATGAGTGTCGCGGAATGCAAACGGTTAGTTT
Source organism: Tetanocera ferruginea (assembly GCA_958299015.1). NCBI lineage: Eukaryota > Metazoa > Arthropoda > Insecta > Diptera > Sciomyzidae > Tetanocera > Tetanocera ferruginea. Next base: position 45,753,200 of record OY282643.1, on the reverse strand, counting down.
TGATAAAGAAGTCATTTTAAACAGTGCATTGATCTATTCTTTCCTCTATTTTTGCCTTTCATTCCGAAATTTGTATTCAACAAGCATTTTGAGCCGAGAAGAAAACAACTGAAGTGATTGAACTTTTTTTTTTATTATATTTATAAATTAACTTATTTGCTTCTGTTTTTTTGTCGATTATTATAGAAAATAAATGCAAAATTGTTGTGAATGTCTTTTAAAAAAAAAATATTTGCTGTTTTACTAGGAAACAAAATTATTTAAGAGTACTGTGCATTGTAGTTGACAGGCTCATAAATCTACTGTTTTTTATGTATTAATTTTTTTTTTATTTACTTTATTTCAAATGTACTTAACATACATTTAACCTTGCTTAATTTTGTTTTATTATTATTTTTTTAAAAGATTTCCCTTTGAAAGGATTAAGAAATCGTCATTTTTGGTAGATTCGAGAAAACAATTTTAACGTTTTGACGCATCTTTGATAACCCTTATTCTTATGAAAGAAACATTTTTGAATAAATTTTGTTAGCATGTCTTACAAGCAGTTTTGGCCACTGTCCTCGCGCTGTGGCACACTCTTAAAGCAGCATAATTTAAACCTATAAGTAATCATCCAAAAATATGCAAATTTCAACATCAGCAATTTTTGGGATTTTTTAAAAAATTCTATTTTGTTGCTCATTTATCAACTCATTTTATATCACTTTCTCCACTTAAGGCACTTTATGAGCAAATAGAACAAGAACCATCAACAAATTTTCCTAACAAAACGGCTGGGCAAATAAATAAATAAACACACATACCTACAAATAAACCCAACAACTCAGTTTGAACTCTCTCCCGCAATCATTTCCATTTTGTTTAGCATGAAATTTTTAAATGATATAGAATATTTATGTTAAGCATTATAAAGGCGCATTTATATTTGCTTAGATTAAAAATGTATGAGTTTATTTTGTTTTTTTTTTTTTTTGTTGTGAAATCTTCACAATCTAAGTAGCAAATAGAATAAGCTTTAAAGTCCTTTTAAATTGCTTAATATAAGCTTAACTAAGTAGCTTTTCTCAATCAATTTACTCGAATCAAAAAACTTTCTCAATGACTAACAGACAAGTGCTAAAGTGCTGCCTAGAAGCGTGCTGAAGCGGGTAGAGTTAAGCAGTTTATATTGTTATCTCAGATTTGAAGAAGGTTTTTGATGCTTTAACTATACAAGATGTTGGCTAATGAATATTGAAAACAATATTTAGGGCTTAATAGGAAAATAGGAATAAGAACAATTGGGGAAAAAAGGCGAAAATTATAGCGGATCATATATCAAAATCAGCTTTTGATGAAAAAAAAAATTTTTTTAGATTGTCAGTGTTTATATGTTTGTCTTTTTATTAGTAACAAACCCAAATCGCGCACACACTGAGGCAAGCACACATAGGCGAACACATATACACATACATACATGTATGTAATCGAATATTTATAAAGCATAAGCAATAATAACAAAAACAACAACGTTGACAGGAAAATAGCAGCAGCCAGCCAAAAAGCTAAAAGCTGGCATCCCTGGAGAACTATGAGAAGATTATATATATATGTATATATATGCAGAATTAGTATATATGTGTGTGTATGTGTAGCGTCTGTTTTCTGCTTCAAGTGGATGATTGTTTGTTTGTCAGTCTGTGCCTGAGTGAGAGAGTGTGTGTGTGTGTGTTGGGTGAATATGAAGAAGACACTAAGGCACATACACACCAACTTTCAAACAAGCACTCACACACACACACACACACACATACACATACACACATTTGAGCCAAATTGTACCTTTTATTAATTCATGTGTTAAAATCATTTCTAGCAACAACAATTTTTATCCAAAAAACCAAAAAAAAAAACCAACAAACAGCCCTACAGAGGCACTTCAAAAGTATGTAAAAAACAGCTTAAACAGTTAGCTTAATTTTATGCTGGTTTTGCAGAGTTTTTTTTTAATGTTTTATTTATTTTATGTTTTTAATTTTTTGTTTTTTTTTAGTCACAGTCAGATAAAAAATATGATGTTATCAGTATGGCTGAAAAAAGCTAACCTTTTGAAACAGATTTTTTAATCTAAATTTTTTTTTATATCAACTCAGCTTAATTTAGGGCGGCATTAACAGTCTGGCAGGACTACTTAATGAAAAGAACACACAATAAAATGTTACCTACTCTCAAAATATAAAAACCCATAAAAACACAAAAAACGCTAATTAGTGGCGCTGCCCTGCCAAACACAAACAAGCAATGACCTTGCTAAGCTTAACTTTGAATCTTTTGAAACTCTGCTTGAAGAACAAAAAGGATGAAATTTCATTCCACACTTTAAAGCTCAAAGGAACACTTCAAGCGTATGGCCAAAATTCAGCCAAAGCACTCATTTGCATGTTTTAAGTACAGGCCTGACATTTGAGAACTAAACGTTTATTTATGAAATTTTATCTGCACCGCACGAATCAGTTGGAAAACATCAAAAACAGTAAGAAAAAAAAAAAAATGCAAAACATGCCAGCAATCCTTGCAAACAGCAACATTTTTTTCCAACATATTCGACGTCATGACTTAAGCTGGCTCTATTGACTGCCCTATATTTTGTAATTTTTTTATATTTTTTTTTTCTTTTACTTTTTCTTACGTCTCATATCTTCTAACTTTTTTGTTACAAAAATGTTTTACATATGAACGGATATACCGCTAGGCAATTTATGCAAATTATACGCTGTTTCATGCTCATTTTCTCAACTATATGTGTAGTTAATTTGTGCTATGTGTGTGTGTGTATGTGTGTATGTTTATTGTTGTTCTCTCACAACCACATAAACAAGCACTCCACGCAGATATTTGTTTAAAAATCTGCACACATTCGACACTGTGCCTGCCTGCAAAAATTTTATGCAAAGCTTGTGAATTTCATTTTTGGCCATCAGCATTTTAAGACTTTTCTTTGAATGTCTACTTATTTTTTTTTCTGCGTAATATTCATTGCTTTTAAAGTTCTTGTTATTGTTTCTTTTGATTGCTTCTCAAAATAATTGTCTGTGCTAGTTTTTGAGCTTTAAATTGAGGTTTCAATTCAAATTGTGCACCACGACGTATGAGTAACATATAATTAATATTAATTAACTTTCAAGCAGGCATGCACGTTAACGTTAATTTTAACGGTAACCGAAATATTTTTTTTGTTTCGTTGAAACGAAATAAAAAAATAACGTTAATTCAAAAAACGAAAAATATTTTTTTCGTTTCGGAGAAAACGATATAAAATTTTTTCGTTTTTTTCCCAATCAACCGTTGAAAATAACGTTAATTTCAACAAAAAAATTTCGTTTTTTTTTATATCAGAAGAAATTTTTTTTATCATAGGAGAAAATTATAGAAAATTTTTCGTTTTTCAACGAAACGAAATTTGCTTTGATAAATTTTTAACGTTATTTAAAAAACGAAATAATTTTGATAATTTATTTTTCGGTTTCAACGAAACGAAAAAATTTTGTTGATTTCGTTGAGCATGTCTGCTTTCAAGTATTTCTAGGCAAGAAATTTTTCATTTTATTTCGCTGCTTTAGAAACGCTTTCATATTTTAAAATGACATTAAGTAGACTGAAATTAGTAAAAAATATCTGCTTACTTACGTAATTATTTAAGTACTAATGTATATTCTTGACTGTGGCTACCGTGTTCGTGCGTGCTATATGTGTCGCATGCGAGCCAAGGAGTCCCAAGTTCAAATCTCACTTTGGGCAAAAGTTTTTTTTTTTCAATATAAATAATTATTCTGTTCGGCCGTCTTCTCTCTGCAGACAATGGCAAGCATTAGAAACTAAACAATGTCATGTTAAGCTTCTTGAAAACATTAAAATTAGTCATTCGAAGTTGGCATAAAACATGTAGGCTTAGTTCTCGATCCATTGTGTACAAACATTCAACAGCAGACACAAAGCAATTGTTCATAAGGAGCTCGATCAAAGTCCTTTCAAGGACTGAAATGGCCAATTTGTTATACCCTAAAGCTGAAATGTGAGGACTACTACCTTTGTGCAAACGTTTGTAACGCAAATAATGAAGCGAGTCCGGTGGTATAGAAACGTATACATATATTCTTGATCAGGGTCACCTCGTGAGTCGAACTATACATGGCCGTCTGTCCGTCCATCCGTCCATTTGCTGTCCATCTGTGTGTTGTGCGTAAACACAGGATAATGAGAAGGAATTGAGATTATTAGATGAAACGCAGTACCAATGGTTACATGGATCCAAGAAATTGCATTATTAAATATTTTTGTAATCCACCTACAGGCACGCATACCTCCCATACAACGCAAAAATTGAAAACTGCATAACTAAGCTCATAATTAACCTACAACAATAAAATTTGGTGTGTATGTGCTTTGTATCAAGACAAAAATATCTTCGAAAAATGGGTGTTATTCGCTCACGGACACGCCCACCTGCCATACAGCCCAAATATTAAAAACGCAATAAATAAGCTACTGTTTAAACTACAGAAATAAAATTTGATACTCATGTTTTTTATAACAAAACAAATATGGTTTTGAAAAATAGACATCATCCGCCCAAGGACACGTCTACCTCCCATACAAGCCATTCAAACTTAAAACTCAATAAATAAGCTTATATTTGTCTAAGAGATATAAACTTTGGTATGTGTGTATTTTATACCAAAACTAAGGTGTGTTCAAAAATTGGGCGTTATCCGTCCATGACCACGCCCACCTCCCATACCACCCACTATAGCGAAAGCACAATTAAGACATAAACTCTGAGCTACAGGAATAAAACTTGGTATGTGTACATTTTTCATCAACATTTAAATGCATATAAATTATGGGCTTTATCCGCCCACAGACACGCCCATTTTCAATACTTTTATTGTATTTTGGAGAAGTAGATTTAGGGTATTTCATAGTCAGCCTAGACCGACTTTAGACTTTCTTTACTTGTTTAATATAATACTGCTAAGGACACGACTCTGCACGTAGGACGCATGTCTTAGTTTAATTATCCCTGCAAACATTTTTAATCGCCTGAGAATCTCCAGCGAATCGCTTGGAAGATTAAACGATCGCCGGCGAGCTCTTCTGAGAGTCTTCCGGGAATCGCCGAATGTAAGCAGCTGAGGCCATAAAAGCGATTCGCCGGGAAGATTCGACGGAGAATCGCCAAGAGCGATTCGTCTGGAAGATTCGGGAATGATTCGCCGAGAGAAGTGTTAAGCGATTCGCCTGGAAAATTCGCGAACGATTCGCCGAGAGGAGTCTTAAGCGATTCACCGGGAAGATTCGCCAAAGAATCGCCGAGAAGAGTCTAGGCGATTCGACAGGTAGAGTCAGGAACGATTCGCTGAGAGGAGTCTTAAGCGATCCGGCGAGAAGATTCGCCAACGAATCGGCAGAAGGGGCTTTTGTTTGTTGCAGAGCATCATTGTTGAATGTTACAAGTTGTTGCAAGTTTGAACTAGCTGGCTCTTCAGACTGTGTTTTATCTTAGTTTCATGAAATTTTTTAAAAGTTAAATTTTTTGATTAATTTAAACGATTTTTCAGAGCCTGCTTCAAATGACAATGATAAATTTTAAAAGCTTTTTAAAAAGCAATCTTCAAACAATTGCCGGAATAAGCGAAGGAAGATTTTGAAATTTTTTTGAATTGCGTTTTCATCCCTTGGGCGAGCAAAAAGCGATACATATTCTAACTATCGCCGGAATAAGTGAAGGAAGATTTTGAACATTTTTTGTCAATCGCGCATTCATCGCTTGGGCGATCGAAAAGCGATTCATCTTCCAACGTTCGCCGGAATGAGCGAAGGATGATTTTTAAATTGTTTGAGAATCGCGCATGCATCGCTTTGGAGATCGAAAAGCGATGAATCTTCCAATGGACCCTTAGGCGAATCGCTAGCGCGTCGTCAAATGATCTCATCTTCCAATCGTCTTCCAAATGTTTGCAGGAATGTTTTAAAACTCTTTCAAAAAAGATAAAATATACCTTGCCATAAAAAACTCAATTTGTCCAAATAAACATGGACTCGCTCTAGTAGGTCAACTACAATTCACATTAGTATTGACGTATATCAAGTCATATCATGTCGCGGACTTCGATCAATGGAAGTGCTCAGAAAAAATTTGAATATTTCAATTAAACTAGTATCGCCTGGGGTCGAAATTCGACCAATTTATTGATTGCCTATTTATAATTACTAGTATCGCCTCGGGTCGAAATTCGACCAATTTATTGATTGCTTATTTATAATTACTAGTATCGCCTGGGGTCGAAATTCGACCAATTTATTGATTACCTATTAATAATTATATGCGAGATGATAAAAATAAGTTCGAGGCTATAACTCTTAATTGATTAGAGATATAAAGCTATTTTCTTCAGAAAAATTATTAATTTATTTAATTATTTCTTTCAAAAACAGAAAAAGAACATTTTAAAAAAATTTAATTTTTTAAAAAAAATCATAGGGGGTAGCCTTGATTTTTTGATGGCACGGACAGTTTATTAATTTAGTGTCAAGACAAAATAAATTCACCTAAAATTCGGTATAGAAAGAAAATCAAAAATGCAATTTTGAGTTTTTGTTTTTTTACAACAAAAATTATTTTTACCCCATATTTTAAGAAAAAATCATATTTTATGGTATTTTTTTTGAAAGGAATAATTAAAATATAAACAAACAAAAAACGGTATTATTTTTAAAAGTTTTCTCAAGTCAACTGATAAAACTTAAATACAAAAAAAAAATAAATAAAATTTATTCACAGATAGCGGAAATATTTGCTTCAGAATTTAGAACATTCAATTTGAGACAGTTTTTTTCTCACTCTTGGCATTGGTTGAAACACACGCTAAATAATTTGCGACAATATTAAGAAAATTCATTAAAAATACTTTTGGTTAGAACTTTGATGAGTTTTTATTACATTTGAAAGAAAATTTAACAAACTTTTAGAAAAAATTAGAAAAATTGAAAAACCGTAAAAATCCGACCAAGATATTCATATGGAAAGTCACAATTTTTGAATTCAAAACACATTTTTTTACTAATTTTATATTTGACGAATGCATAAAACTACATATTTTTAACAAATTGTTACTTTAAAAAAAATTTTAATTCGACCCACTCAAAAACTCTGCCCAAACCAAATTTCATATTGATCAAAGAGCCGGCTTTTTCTCAAATATTTAATTTCTCTCTTCGAAGGTTGGGAACCCCCTCTATCAGTATAACATTTATATATACATTCATAACCTTTCGAATGATATAAGTTTCATTTATTTTTAATTTTAATTAATACCAAAAAAGAGTACGACAAGCTTTAATGCTCACATATTAATATATAAGATATTTCTGATAATTAAATTAAAAATTTTAATTTTTTGCTAGAAGTAAGTTGTTGCGTTGTCTTACGATTTACACAAAAAAGTTTCATATAAATTTAATTTCAAAAATAAACAAAATTAATAAACATGACTGGCAGCAGCTGTTGCAGATCTTAAAGCCTTAATGCAGTATTTTACACATACATACATACATACATTCATTCTTATATGCTGCCTTAATACGGCTGATCTCTCTTTCACTCTGCATTTAAGTTATTCATTAGTTGTGTGAAGCTTTTAGCTGAGTTGTTCCTTTATTTTTAATGTGGTACGTGTTTTCTTAATTTGTCAGTTACAAGTTGCTGGCTGTCTTCGAAAGTATGTAGTTGTAGTTTTATTGCTGTTGGTTAGCATGTCGTCGTGTTTGGGGCATGTTTGCTGTCTAAAGATGGCAGTGATGAAAAGACAAAAAAAAAAAAAAAAAACAGAACCGTGTAGACTGCTTTTAGGCGCAGTGATATGTGAGACGCACTCATACATGCTATAGTAAGTATGTCGTCAGCATTAGATTTGTTTGCTTTTTTATGCATGTTAAAGTGGTGACATAATTAAGCAAACCGTTATTAAGGCAGCTGTAACAGGTACTATTCACATGCTTACTAAAATATGTATACACTTGTATGCTATGAGATAGTGTGTATGTCTGTTTGTATGAATATGCAAGCATATTATAATTATTACAAGCATAACTTGCAAGCGTGTCAGCGCTTAAGCACACATTTGTTGGCTTGTTTTTATTTTGTGTTTTTTTTTTATTATTTTTTTGTGTGTATTTTATTCAACAGTTGCGTATTTTTCTTTCTCGATCAAATAAATAACAAATTTGTTTGTGCTTAAAAAAATTTCATAAATATTCCGCTTCAAAGGAACAGAGCAGTTTGTTTATATCATTTATTTATGTTTTTATATATATTATGTGGTATTATTTTACTGTCTACAAGCAAGTTTTTTTGTGTGTGTACACATAAGCCTCACCCACATTCAACCGCAATAATGTTTATTTATGTGCTCAGCTGGTGTTTTCCGCTCTGCATGTTCAAAAAATAATTTATTAATTAAAACCGCTGTAGCAAAAAAGAGTTGTTATTTTAAGCTTGTTTTGAGCATAAAATAAAGCATTATTTTTTTACAATCTTTTGAAAAATTCAATAATTCGCACGCTTTTAAGTTTAAAAGCAAGTTTGCTTTGAAATCAAGTACAAAATTATATAAATAAAACATTACATTCGACAGCTTTATAAAATATTATATTTTATTAAAGCACATTTTTTGATAATTTTGCAGCAAACCACATGTGGGCATATATTTTGCCAGAGTGGTTTCAAAGTTTTCTGCTGCAGTTTACTTTAACTTTGACTGCCATGAAGGCACCCACCACTTAACTTAAAATAATAAAAAAAAAAAAAGAAAATAAAAAAATCACTTTGAAAATCTGTTAAATTTGAAACATAAAGTTTTTGTAGTTCAACGTTTATTTTTCTGCTCTGCAGAGAGATATGCAAGATTTTAAACGTTCAACTGACAGCTAATGTAACTTTTTCTTTGCAAGATTTTTAATTTTATTTTATATGCTTGAATTTTTATTTTTTTTTTTTTTTATTATTTTGTGGCCCTTAAGCAGGTTAGCTAAATTGTAATTCCTTTAAAACTTATTTAATGCTTTCATCTGAAAACATTTACCTAACTTTTTTTTGTCTCATTTTTGGCATAGGCAGCAGCACATTCACACACACGCACAGACACACACACACTCACTCCCAGTCATACAGGCGGGTTTCTGCTGCTCTTCAGCAGTTTTTGCCCTACGCTGTTAGCAGTCAAACTTTCAACACTGTACTATATGAAGCCATAAAATATGCTTCAAAAAAGTTTTTCCTTTTTTGGGATTTTGCCAGAAGGTTCTCATTAGTTTTGTGTTTTTTTTTTTTTTGCGCTTTTTGAGAAAATCAATTAGTTATTATGAGTTAATGCTTATCTAGATTTTTTTTTTTTAAAATTGGGGATAAATTTTTTTTAAGACTGATTACACTGTGCAATTGAAATAACCTCAAATATCTCAATCGTTTTTAATACGGCATGGTTCATATATTATGCCCTCATACTCAGTTTTATCGGATTAGGTTAAATAGGAGAGAAATTCAAGGTCATATTTCACCTTTAAGTCACAAGTTTTTTCTTATAACTCTTAAACTAAATTCAAATCATATGTAGTAACAGTATCTCAATATTTGCAATGGATGGTTTTTTACATTTTGAGACCATTTTTTGCTCAAAAAGTTACGTAAGGAGATTAATTTTTTTCTACGAAAACAGGACTTTTTATGATGGTAAAAAAAAAGTGACTAAAACTGAGTATGATGACATAATATACCACGCACTTCTAGAAACCATTGAGATATTGAAGTTATTTTTCGTATCGCGTGTCGCGTTTCGTGGTAAGCGTGCTTTATTGCCAAACCCAAAGGTTTGCTCGAATCCCAGTCAGATCATGGTTCTTTGGTTTTACATTTCTTTAATTCCTTCCTCAAATGGCCTGAGGTAAAGGCATAACACTTGTCTCAGATTCAAACTCGCATATTGATATAGCGCTATTCTCTTGATTTGCCTTTCTCTAAAAGAGACAACAACAAATATGTCTTAGATAGATGAGTGTTATCCGCTTACGGACGCGCCCACCTCCCATACAACCCAACAATTAAAAACTCAATAAATACGTTTATGTTAAATCTACAGGAATAAAATTTTGTACGTATATTTTTGAAAACAAACCAAAGACGTCTTAACCCAAAAAATTTAAACTCGATAAATAAGCTTATGTGTAAGCTACAGAGTGGTGAATGTGGCATGCAGGTTAAGTGTGTGGCTTAGCATGCTTGGAGCCCGGGTTCGAGTAATAATATAGCAGATATTTTTGACCCCTAGATCAGAAATATTGACTCTTTGGATGTGACAAGGTGATCTTATCGCACGCTTTTCAAAAAAGTTGGTATAAAAACTTATCCGATGTTTTGTTGGGTCATTTTTATTTTGGACTGTTTTTAAATATAAGACAAAATATTATCTAATATATAAAAATCTCGTGTCACGGTGTTAGTGTTTGAACTCCTCCGAAACGGCTGGACCGATTTTCATGAAATTTTTTTTGTATATTTGGTAGTTATGAGAATAGGTTTTAAAGTATTTTTCACGCTCCTACCCACGAGGGGCGTGGCAATTTTTCAAGAACACGAACAAGAAACTTTCGGCTTTATTTTCATCTATAAATCACACATCAATGAAACTTGGTATAAACTGACAATTGAGTCTTGACCTTCGACTGTCAAATTTGAGCGATTTTTAGAAAGGGTGGCATGGTACCGCCCATAAAATTACATGTTTTATATCGCATAGATTTGGAACTAAATGTCGTATGACAACGAAACTCAGTATGAAGTAACAAATTGGCCAGGTCTTTCAATTATAAAATAGACACGGGCATTGGAAAACGGGGCGTGGTTCCACCCATACAATTAACATTTTCGATACAGAAAAGCTATAGAAGTAAAAGCTGCAGAACATTTAAACTCAGAATGGAGTTACTATTTGGTGGTGTCCTGCTTCTATAACGGGCATTGTACAATGGGAGTGTATCCGCCAATATAAGACACATTTTTTTTAAATTGAATCTCTTAGGAAATATTAGTCACAAATTCAAGAAACTCGGTTTGGAGTAACAATTTGGTGATATTCTACTACTCGGAAGTGTGTGGCTTAGCATGCTCGGAGCCCGGGTTCGATCCCCAGCCGCGGCGAAAAGTGTTTTTAAATAAAAATTTTTCTGATTGGTCACCACCTCTCTGCAGACAATGGCAAACCTCAGAGAGTAAATAATGCCATGTAAAGCTTCTTGAGAACATGAACTTTAGCCGTTCGGAGTCGGCATAAAGCATGTAGGTCCAGTTCTCGGTCAATTGTGTGCAAACATTTAATAACACACACAACACAATTGATCATAAGAAGCTCGGTCAAAGTCCTTTCAAGGGCTGAAATGGCCTATTTGTTTTTTTTTTGTAAGCCACAGAGATAAAATTTGGTATGCATCTTTTTTTATACCAAACCTTAGATGTGTTCAAAAATTGGGCGTAATCCATCCACGAACACGCCCATCTCAAATACAAGCCACAATAGTAAAAATTTTATAAAGGCATTAATTTGTGAGGTACAAGATTAAATCTTGGTATATCTAAATTTTTCATCAAAATGGAGATGCATATAATATATGGGCTTGATCAGCTAACGAACACGCCCATTTTCAATTTTATTATTGTATTTTTAAAAAGTAGGCTTATGGTATTTCATAGTCGGACTAGACCGACTTTAGACTTTCTTTACTTGTTCAACATGCAACTTGATTTTTTAAGTAAAACTTCTTTCACGGCGAGTGAAATTCCAAGGTCTCTTAATCGTGACGCTAGGCAAACATTTTCAATGCATATGAAAATTTTCAAAAAATGATAGCGAGAATTGAACCCTGACCGTCGTTGCTCAAGAGTCGGAATCTATACCTTTACGTCACGTAGTCAAATGATAAACAGGCAAACAAAATGTAATTAAAACTGAACGCGTAACATTCTGTCCGTAACATTAATTTTCATCCAAAAAGTATGCACGGAAAATATATTTCTTTAAGCTTCAAACGAAAATATTTAGGCATAGAGATATATGCAGCGGAAAAAATTCTACTGCCTTTTCGCCGCATAATGAGCTTAAAGCTTAATTTGGTTCGTTGGTTGTTATCAAAAACTTGACAAATGATTGACAACATGCAAAACAGTTAATTTAATATAATATTAAAAGCAAAAAGTGTTAAAAGTGCAATATTTAAGATTGCCGAGAATAGTTTTTGCCATGTCAAAAAACGTCTCAAAGCTAAGAAAAATAGCTAAAACAGGAGCAGAACGCGTTCGTGAATATTAAAAGCGAAATAGAGCTCATAAGAATGCAGCCGCAGCTGGGTCTGCAACAAATGATGAAGGTTAGTTGATTGCAACATCGGCTGAGTTCCAAACTGCATTTTTACGAAGTATCAGTGCAGTGGCGTAACTAGATGATCAAGGGCCCGTGTGCAAAATTGAAAAAGGGCCCCTGTCAGAAAAATTACAAAAAAAACATCTTCGAAACAAAGTACCTACATAAAAGTTATTGTTTTTATTTTATTTTACTATATTTTTTGTCTTGCTTTATCATTTTTCTATTAATTTCTATTAATTTCTAAAAATTTCTATTAATTTGCTTAAATCTGCTAAATGCGACAACCTGGATTGGCTTGTCTTATTTCTTAAATAATTTTTAATGATTTTCAATTTATTAAATGATTGGTCTGCAATTACGGAGATCACTGAGATTGAGAAGAACAACAGCATTGCTATGTAAACTTCAAAATTTGTAATGATTTTTGACAAAATTTATCAACGGCGTCCAATTCACCAGTTTGTAAATACTGATGAATTGTTTAGTAAAATTTTGGGATACTATTTCACAGTATTTTGTTTGAAAGTTATCGCATTTTTTATGAATTCAGATTCATTACCATCTGCTATTTGTAGTGTCAGCGAAGGGCCCCGGTGCTCTGCACCGTCTTGCACCTATGGAATTACGCCAATGCATCAGTGTATTTTGATGAATCTGCAAAGAACCAATCCCCAGAAAAATACACTAATGGTTTGTAAAATTTATTTTAGAACTCAGCCATCATATCAACAAAATTTTATAGTCAACCAAGTTGATACACTCAATAATCGACGTTCGCTGCTTTACGAGACCCTCACTCAACATAGCAACTATTATAATCAGGAAGCAGGAGGTAATAATTAACAAGATTTGCCTCTGCTTTCGGAGGCTCCTTCAACGAGTACTATGCACTTGCAATCTAGCATTCAAAAAGTAACAATGTTGAGAAGACATTCGAAAACACCAACTGAACTAAAACAAGTACCGAAAGTAACTGTTATTTTACAATTTTCAAATGAAAAAAATTGTTGAAGACTTTTTCAAATATACCATTATGTAGCAAAAGTCCTCAGCCTCATGAATATTAAGTGCCTTTTAAATTTAGACTGAATCTTTAAAAATTTAAAATTTAACTGTTATTTTTTGCCTTGTATTTTTTTCGAGGAAAAATAAAGTTTACTTTGGACTTTTATTCTATCGGTCAAAAATAGCAGTAATTTTGTGACTTTAATTTTTTCGGTCAAAAATATCAAACAATTTTTGTTTTTTTTTTTTTAAATGCCACTTGACGGATTAAACTGTTGACACCATGTGTAAAATGTCTCACCAAAAAGATGAAAATAATGGTATCAACATTTTTTTAGTCGGTAAAATAACTTGAATAAATAAATATAAGCTACGTGATATTTTTGAACGAAAAAAAAACGGCAAAACGTTATTTTTGACCGATAAAATAAAACGGCAAAACGTAACTGTTATTTTTGCCCAAAAAAACTATAAGGCACAAAATAACTGCTATTTTTGTCGGAAAAAATAAAGATTAAGGGATAAAAGTTAATATGTGACACTTTCGATAAAAACCATTGCCTGTACGGTCCCTGAATGTAAATATTGAATCAACAGATTATTATTCCATTTCGTATTGATTGAATTTGTTTTTAGATACTTTCTCTCTCTATTTCACACTAAAATCTTTCTAATTTCTTTCTATTCAAGAAGTTTCACTTCTGTCACGTGTACGTTGCTACACGCGAGGTTTTTTTTTCGTTAAAACTTGTTTTATTGTAAAAAATATTGTAAAGATGCAATAAATTTATGAAAATATGAAGGCAATTATGAAATATTACACTGAAAATATGAATACTTTCTTAATTGTACATAAGATACAAATAATAACACATGGCTTGAGTGTATTCATACACAAACCCGTGTAAAATATAGGAATGAGTTTTTTTAACGCATAAACAATTCCTGAGCGCCTTTACTGTCTTCGAGCATTTATTGACGAGTTAAGTGTGTTGTTTTGTGTGCAGTGTTGCCAGAAGATTTTTTTCCACGTTTTACGGAAATTATCGATCTTAAAGGGAAAATGAAAAACGGGTAGCTAAAAACGGGGAAATTGAGGTTGAATGCATTTTTATGTGAAACATCTTATGTTTTAAAAAAGTCAAACCAAATATTTTATGAATTTTTCTTCACATATATTCCAATATTTAAATACATTTTAGAATTATCTGAATCAGTTTGAAACTTCTCTAGAATTTATTAGAATTATCATCAAACGTTAGCTAATGGAAAAATATGGAAAATAAACAAATAAAATGAAGTTCTAATGAATCCGAATATACACTCAAAAAAGTACACCTACCTTTCTGCGGTAAAAAAATTTCTCAATTTTCGAAAAAATAAATTTTCTCTTTTTCAAATAAAATTTTCTGCAATTAGAATAAATATTCATATTTTCCAAGAAATATTTCTTCACTTGTGAGAAATGAAAATATTTCATATCTCTAATAATGATAAGTATTTTTCTCTCACAAAAGCAATCCCGTTAAAGCCTAGTACTCCATTCGTTTGCGTGAAATTTCGCTGGCAACATTAATTTTTCTGTTGCGTGAAAATTCTGACAAATATTTTGTTGCAATGAAATTGTAAAATTTGAAAAAGTCATGCTACTTTTCAAAATAGAGAAAAATAAAACAACTGTCAGTTTTCACATCAAAATAAATAGGCAGTTCAATTAAATTGTCGTGAAAAAATGTTGCAAGAGAAATGTTGTGAGTATATTTCACAGCGAAACAGAGTACTACTTTGACGAAGATGTTGTGAAAATTTTCACACGTATTTCACAGCATTCGTTTTTTGTAGTGTCCGACCAATTATTCGGCTTCTGTAATCGGCATAATCGGCATAATCGACCAATATTTTGAACTTCGGCTTCTGCTTCGGCTGAAATAGCCGATTATTTTTGCCGAATGTTTTTGCTTTGCTAAACAATTTTTTTCTCTTTTCTAGCTGTCACTCATCTCTCATCAGCTGTTATTCCACAAAGTACTCAATTGCAGTTAAGGGTGCTCGCAGTAATCAAAAGTACTCAATCTACCCGTACCCATCTACCCAAGCCAGTGTGAATACCCTTATTCCATTTTTTTTTTTTTCTACTTTATCCTGACGTTAATAATACGATTACAGAAAAATCCGAATTTTGCAGAAAAACTTTTGCGTTTAACTTGCATTTAATGATTTCAGTAAGTTTTTTTGAACTGAAATGAATATAAAGGGTGGTTAAATTTTAAGGGCCGATGTTGATTTTGAATAAAACACAAATTATTCAGAAAATTACTGTCATTTCCTATTATTATGATAATATTGGTGTGGTTCAATTATGTATGAAACAAAATTTCGGCCAAATGGCCGCCGATTCGGCACACCTCCATCCGATGGTCTAATTTTTCGATGACGCTGAGGCCTAATTGAGGTTCTTTGCAGTTAATGTGCCGAATTATCTCATCCTTTAGCTCTTGAATTGTTTCTGGCTTATCAACGTACACCTTTTCTTTCAAATAACTTTAAAGAAAGAAGGCCAACGGTGTCAAATCACATGATCTTGGCGGCCAATTGACATCGCCACCACGTGAGATAACACAGCCATTGAATTTGTCGCGCAACAGAGTCATTGTTTCGTTAGCTGTGTGGCAAGTGGTACCGTCCTGTTGAAACCTCATATTGTTCACATTTATTTCTACTAATTCGGGCCTTAAAAAAATCGTTATCATCTCACGATAGCGAACAACATTCACAGTAACTGCCTGACCGGCCTCATTTTAGAATAAATACAGCCCGATGATGCCGCAAGCCCATAAACCGCAACAAACAGTCACTCTTTGTGGGCGCATTGATTTTTCGACAATGCAACGCGACTCTTGGATTATCATTTGCCCAAATGCGGCAATTCTTCTTATTGATGAATCCGCTGAGGTGAAAATGTGCCTGAAGACGATTTTCTTCGAAAATTGATCATCCACTGTTGCCATTTCTTGAATAACTTCAACGCGTTGCTCGATTATGTCTCTTTCTCATGGTTCAACTTGAGTTAGTCTGAAACTTGACGTTTAGGTGTGGTTCACATTCAACATCGGCCCTTAACAAAAGCAAAGAATAAATTTTATAATTTTTTTTACTTGAAAACATTTGTTTCTTATTCGGCTTCGGCCTTCGGCCGATTAATTCCATTTTGCCGAAGAATCGGCTTCGGCTTCGGCAAACATTCACGTTCGGTCGGACACTAGTTTTTTGTATGAAGATTCGAGTGAAATTTCACATAAAACTGAACACAATATCAGTAAAACTTTGGAGACTAGACTTATGGAGAAAAATTTGTTGAAAGTTAAAAATTTTTCCTATAGTTTGATAACAAATTCACAATGCTAAGTATTTTTCTCAATAAAAACAAATGGTTTCTCAAAAATAAAAGTCTTTCTCTAAAAACGTTATATATTTTTATAAAGTGCTCTTTTTCATGGAAGCTTTGAATCATTTTTAGGAAATTTTTAGGATCACATTTAGAGAAAAGCATTCATTGGAGCAAAGTCTATACCATTTTTCTCTAAATATGATGACTTATTTACAGGGACCGAAAATAACTGTTATTTTACAATTTTTAAATGAAAAAGACACAATGAAAATATTGTCGAAGGACTCTTTCAAATATACCATTATGATACAAATGGCCTCAGCTTCACGAATATTAAGTGCCTTTTAAATTTTCGACTGATTCTATAAAAGTTAAAAATTAACTGTTATTTTTTGCCTTTTATTTTTTCGGACAAAAATAACGGTTACTTTTGACTTTTATTTTATCGGTCAAACATAACAGTTATTTTGTGACATTATTTTTTCGGTCAAAAATATCAGGCACTTTTTACTTTTTTAAAAGCCGCTTGACCAATTAAAAAACTATTGATACCATATGTAAATTGTGCGCATCGACGAGACGAAAATAATGGTATCAATAGTTTTTTAGTCGGTAAAACAGCCTTTGAAAAAACACAAATTGCCTGATATTTTTGACCGAAAAAATAAAAGGCAGAAAATAACTGTTATTTTTGACCGATAAAATAAAAGTCAAAAGAAACTGTTATACTTGTCCGAAAAAATATAAGGCACACAATAACTTTTATTTTTGTCGGAAAAATAAAAGTTAAAAAATAACAGTTAATATGTGACTTTTTCTATAAAAACCATAACCGGTACGGTCCCTGCTTATTTATCATATTCCGAGAAAATTTTTTCTGAGTGTATAGATTCAGAGATTTGACCCTTTTACTGCATATACGATCATATAACGCCTTAATGTGGTCATATTTAATTTTAAGTTGATTTTTGGATTTTTTTTTTTCTTTTTTTCAGTGTATGTGAGCGTCTGGTACATATGACAAGCAAAGTATTTAAATAAAACCTTAAAATAGAATAACATTTTTGTTGTTCAATGTTATAAAATTTAATGTAAAAGTAATAAAAAACTTTAATTACGTTCACTTTCATTTTATTTTTCATCTCTTTTACTCGATAAAATTAGTAAACACTTTTTTTCACATACAATAAAAGAAAAGGTGGCAATATTGTCAGCAGTAAAAAGTAGATTTCTAGGAACTCAACTTATGTTGGTGATAAAAAAAATAATAAAAATACAAAAAAAAAAATAATTGTTCGCAGAATGCTGCCATCAGTTTTCTGATTTCATCGGCTCGAAATCATGATTACCATTAATCCGTGTTATAATTATATGAAGTTGTTTGAAGTTTATTCTTAAGTTCCTGGAATAAAAATATATATAGGTACATATATTTTTAGGATGAAAGTAAATAAATCTGTTAATCGTTCTAGGTAATGAGTATAAGTATAAGTTTTTACCTCTGAGTCAGTCGTGCATAATTTTGTGCTTAATCAGACAATTCATGTGCTTGCCAAAAGGGCTAGTTCTTGTCTCTAGCGAAATCCTTTGCACGTATCCCTAGAGCAACTGAGTTTAACCCAGCCTATAAGCAAAAACTCGTTAAAACTCACATACTTTTATTTTTTTATTTTGCCCTTTTTTTTAACTACTTGACAAATTTTGTTGTTGTTGTTGTTGTTGTTCCTTTTTTATGTGCTCTTAATAACACTTTTTAAAATGCCAGCAAGTTTGCAGCATTTTATCAGTTTTATACTGTTGTCATAGCTATTGTTGTTGTTGCTTTTGCTTTTGTTATTATCGTTGATGTCGTTGTCGTTGTCGTCGGAACAGCCACCATTTTCAAAGTTGGCTGAAATACAACGAAAACAATTTGTGACATTTTTTCATGGCGTTTTAGTGTTGCTTTTAACGCTCAGCTGTTTTTTACTAGTTCGCATGTGCTGTTTTTTGTTGTCGTTGTTGCTGTTGCTGTCATTTTGTTGCTGCTGCTTTATTCTTTCTTTTTTGTGATCACCTTAAAAGGCAATTTTAAAAAGGAAATTCAGTACGACACGAAAGTGACAATGAAGCAGCCAACGCACACCCATTGTTGTTGGCTATTCTTTACTCAGCCAGTTTCTGTTTTGTGGGCGCTAAAAGGACGGAAGCGTGTAGAGTTGCTTTTTTTTTTGTTTGCTTTTAGTAGCTTTTGAATTTTTAAAATTAATTCATTATGCTTATGAAGGATATTCAACATATTACTTTACACTTTGATGAAATTTTAAAGATACAGCATTTTTAGCAACATTATCAACTGCTTATTTTCATTAACTTTAATAACTTTGGCGTTGAAATTCTAGCAACAGTGTTGAAAACATAAAATATTTCAACTATGAGTCAACAAACCAATTCAAGGGAAAACCTTCATAAAATATAAAAAAATATAAAACAGTGCGGTATACTACAGCGAACACATACACACACACACACACACACACACACACTCATATACGCCACAAGTTATGCATGCCTGATTATTCTACTAGCTTGTTGCATTTCCGCCTGTGCAACATCCTTGCAACATTTATGATTATTTAACTTTAGCACTTCGTTATGTCAGCAACAGCAACAACAAAAATAGCGCATGACACCCACAAGTTGTTATTTATATTGTTGTTGTTGTTGTCGTTGTTTTAGTGCTATACATTTTTTTTACTTTACATGCGAACAAACTGAAAGAATAAATAAGCAAACATAAATAATTAAAACAATGTTGTTAAAATAAAAAACATTGAATTTAAGCAAAAAATAGACTTATAGACCACACGAACAATCTATTTGTTGTGGTTTAACCACGTGTTGTTTTTATCATTGTTGTTGTTGTTATTGTTTATTTACTTTGAAATTTTTTTTTAAAATAAATATTATTGATTTTTCATTATTTATTTATAGATAAACGAACATTAAGAGGCGACAACAAACAGCTATTATTAAAGAGAAAAAGTGCTGGGAAAGAAGAAAGAAAGCTAGGGGGGATGGAAAGAGAGAAATATATTGAAATAATTAAGTTGTAGCGTTACTGCCAATTTGCACTTAAAGAATTTTTAGTGTACTTTTTATGGCATAACGAACTTACTTACATACGAACTACTATAAGTTTTCAACATTTGAAAATACGATGGTTAAAGCTTCGATTTCACTTCTATAGAGCTTGTAAGCAGAAGTCAATTCTATAACAAGTTCACAGCTGTTTTTAAAGCTCTGCTTAGGCTAATGTCAGAGTGAGTGCTACAACCGTGTGTTTTCAAAGTAATGGCACAGAAGCTGTCTAAATAAAAGCAATGCTTCTAAGCTATATGAAGCTTTTTAAAAAGCTTCAAGCGAGCGATTGTTGCTTAAAGCAGAAACAAACAATAAGAAGACCTCCAAAAGTTAAAAATATCTTGGTTTTTGGAGTGCAAGTGAGAGATGATACATGCTTTAGTACATGTTGAAGGTTTTCCTAATGTTTTTCCTGAAATCTGAGAGATTCTTGCTCCATCAGGGAGGAAAAGATTTATTCCTACCTGCATTACATGGACACAAGACCCTAAAGGCCACCGGCAAGTTTTTCTCAAGGCACTCAACATAAGAATTAAGTTCCTTCACTGTCAAAATATAGATGTTTATTATTTTAAGGAGCTTTTTTTGTCAAGCCATTCTGCCAAATTTGACCAAGTTAGTGCGTTAGGGTTTACAAAAGGCTATAAGAGCTTTTATTTGTATGTTCAAGTGGAAGAGAAACAAGCTAGCATCTGAGAATGACCATTTGAGTCAGGGATGATATTTTTAGTGGATATCCACTTTTTTACCTCCTTTCGATTTTCGAAGTCCTCAACTCCTTTTAGCCCAAAAAAAAATACTTTCGGATACACTAATCATAAAAAAAATAAACGTCACGCATGATTAAGATTTTGTTATCAATATTGAAACCGAAAAATTGTACGGTTTAACAGAAGTTTAAAGATAAGTTTAACAGTATTTATTTGGGTTATCCGATCAAAAAATTTTCAGATAGATTTTCAGAAGGACGTATCTTCTGACGATGAACAGAACGAGATGATTGAAGTTATAGAGTCAGATAATTTCGATGATGTCAACGAAGAAGACGAGGAAGATGAAAGCTAGGATATCGGCAGCAACGGAAATCAAGTATGTGCTCGTTCAGTTACCATTTTTAGCTTAAAAGAGGTGTAAAAGAGATTCAATTGGCATCGGAGAAAGTGAATCAGGAACTACAAAAATATTTGAGCAATTTCGTCATTCCTAAGATAGCAACAATTTTCGCAGGCTTCGGATTTTCAACTGATTTGATTGCTACAGATCCAGAAACCTGGACTGAGCGTGAAGATTACCAACAAGCGCAAGAAATATTGCGTTATCTACACGTTGTCAACGACGCCACAAGAAGAGGCGTAATATTAGGAAATAATCCTTTTGCTGCAAGTCGTCGTCGAAAGTTGAAAGAAATACATATCCATCCCATGAAAAAAATAAATTAATTTGATTCAAATTGTCTTACCATTATAATTAAAAAATTTCTTATTTCTTATTTACGACAGGTATGCTGCATGCTCGATAGAAATTTGGAGAAGAAATGTTGATTTGGGTCGGTCTCTCATTTCAGCCTTTTGGAATGCACCGACCGGGAGCGATGAAAGCCAATTTTAGAAAAAAATTTTAAAAAAAAACATGTATAGGTGCCCCGTTAAAGGTTGGAAATATAGGATAGATATGTTGCGATAAAATGTTGGAAAGAAAAAATCAGGAGATTGGGGCAGGTACGTTCCTGAAAAATTTCGGAGAAAAAAATTTATTGGGGTCGGTCGAACATTTCACTCCCCTCTAGGGTAGTTATGAAGGTTTTCGGCTAATTTGTGCACTTACCACCAACCTTTAACACCGACGCGACACAACTTAACCCCACGCCATCCCGAATTTGTTTTTTTTCAAAACCAATTTTTTGTCGAACCTCACAAAATTTAAGGTTTCTGGGTATTAAAATCCCGTTACTAAAGATCTCCAAGTATTACTGTCCCACCCCTAGTGCCTCAGCAACAAAACAAAAGCTTATTTATTAATACTAGTATCGCCTGGGTTCGAAATTTGACCAATTTTTTTGTTTGCCTTTTTATAATTATAGATACAAAATATTTGATGCACTTCTACTCCGGACTCTGATTCATTTAAAAAACAATTATCAATATCGGTTAAGAAACACGAGAAAAAATTGTTCTTAACGCCTATTTATATATAGATTAACAAAAGCTACTCTCACGGCCGAAAAAGTACTTTCAGATGAGTAAAAAAACTCCCCACCAAAATTATCAAAAATCATCACTACTGCTTTGAGTACACTCTCCAGTTAATTACTTTAAGTGACTCGTTGTCAGAGAGAAGCGTTATGTCAAACACCGCTCTCTAATCCAGGGCTGCCAACTCATTTTTTGGTTTACCCCGCAGAAGAACTTAAAATTCCTCGATTTTTCATAAAATTCCCCACCAAACAAAAAATTTTATTAATTAATTTATATGCTTTTTGAAATGAACACATGCATACACCGAAAAAATACTTTAGTAAAGCTAACAAAAAGCTTATGTTAGTTTACCCAAGGGCTTTGACAGTTTGGTGAATGCTCGAACAAGAGCCAACCTTTTTTAATTTTGCTACTGTTTTTTCTTTTGGTGCAACAATAATTAAGGAAGGTTATTTAAATTTATACATTCATTTGAAATTGTGAGAAAGAAAACTCATTAAATATGAAAAATTTAATTTTTTTTGCTAAAATATGGCAATAGACCAATTCTAAAGTATGCTAAGTCGAGTAGTACATTTATGATGTCGAAATGTAAATTCTTGTTTTTCAAGGTTAAAGACGAACATTTATTAATATATAACAACAAAATTGTATTAAAAAAATTTTGAAAACTCTGAGGCCTTCTTGAAAAACTTGGTTTTTCGAATAGAGTCATCAATTAGGTCAAGGAAAATAATATCAACTTATTTATATATGGCTAATCAATTAATACAAAGCAACAAAATTTGAACTTTTAAGTTTATAAATTTAATGATTGAAAATATAAAGATATTATTTTTTATTTTGATTGTATCAGAAAATTTCATTAAAAATCAAATTTCCCGCAAATAACAGATGAAATATTAAATTCCACACAAATAATTATTTTTATAAAAATATATATATATATTTTATATGATTATAATCATTAAAACTTGGATGGATTATAAAATTTCCTGAAAATATGCGCCCATTACCCGATTTCCCGATCAACTTGAAATTCCCTGCAAATCGAGGAATTCCCCACCAGTTTGCATCCCTGCTCTAAACACTAAAATTATCGGTACTAGCAAAGGTGTATATTGTCAAAATTTTAAAAGAGCTTTTCTTGGCGTACCAACGAGAGGTATAACATGCTTTGTTCTTAAGTTAAAGGAAAAGATAAGCTGACACGACAAAAAAGCTCTTTTAATATTTCGGAGGTTTTATTAGGTCTGTTCACGTACTTTACTTGTTAAAACTTGCATGGAGAGAGTAAAAGAAGAATTGAGTAAAGAATTTAACAAAGAGAAAAAGAGCAGAAAAATACGTGAACAGAAAACTTGTAGAAACTTGCAAGTAAGTAGCTGCTCAAACGACTTGGCAGCCTATTTGAAATCAGAAGAAATATTAAGGGTATTCACTTCACTGCTGAAATTTCCGAAACCGGAAATTTCCGAAAATTTCAGTGAAATTTTTGTTGTTTTGGTTTTCCGAAGTTTGATTAAATTTAATCATCTTTTGAGTTGATGAAAAAAAATCCTCGGAAATTTGCGAAGAAAAGATATGTTCAGTAGTCGTAAGTAGACCTGTATGATAGATGTGAGTCATTGTGAATGTGTACAAATTCAAAATTTAAAATTTTTTTGTCAAATCAAATCAATTGTCAAATTTTTTCAAATAATTTTAATTAATTTTTTATACAATGGAAGAAACATCTTTAAAGGTAATTTTCTTGTTGGATTTTAAATCAATTAAATAAATATTTCACGTTTAGGAACTTAAGCGGGAGTGCAACTACCGTTCATAATACCGTTCAACTACCGGCAATAATAATTTATTGCTTTTCTTTATTTTCAATGAATGTGAGTAATGTCAGTTTTCAGTTTGACAGAAAAAAAAAATTAAACAACGGTCGCTCACTTCAACTCTTCGGAAATTTCCGATTTGGGAAATTTCAACAGTGAAGTGAATACCCTTATTGTGAATTTTCTTGTTTGATTTTTGACCAACAATTTTTTATTTTTTCGGAAGCTGAAAATTTTTCCAAGTAAAAATTTTACTAGCAGAAACTTGTTGCTACTTTAACACTCTCAATTTTTGTATTCTCTCTCTATACTCTCTCATTGCAAGTTTTTCAAGTTTATGAACGGTTTTCAAGTAAAAATTTGTAACAATTTTTGTTAGTGAACAAATCTAGTATTGTATGTTTTTTACTTATAGTACACTTAGAAAAAAAACACATCTTTCTCCGGTGAAAAATTTCTCTATGTAAATTTTCTTAAATATTCTTTTTTTTTCAAATAAAATTTTCTTCAATAAGAATAAATTTTGACATTTTCGAAGATAAATTTCTTCACTTGTGGAAAATGAAAATATTTCAATGTCTCTAATAATGATAAGTATTTTTCACGCACAAAAAAATTCTCATTTAAAATAAGGAAAATAAAAAAAAGTTCCTATATTTTGATAAAAAATTCACTATTAGAAGTATTTTCTTCAATATAAACAAATATTTTCTCAATATATTTCTCTTTTTCATGCCAGTTTTTTATCATTTTTAGGGAATTTTTAGGCTCACATTTAGAGATAAGCATTCTCTGGAGCAAAGTCTGTACCATCTTTCTCTAAATATGATGCCTTTTTTATCATATTCTGAGAAACTTTTTTCTGAGTGTAAAGTACTGGAAAAGCTTCAAGCAAAGTCTCACTCTGACATCAGTTTTCATCAAGTTACATATTTTGAAATTAAATTCAGAAACTTTATAAGGGGTTGATTTCAAGAATACAATATGTTTTTGGAAACTCATTTGCGGAAGTTATGGGAAGCTGTTACTTCCATAAAGCTTGTAAAAATTAAAAGACGGCTAATTTTAAATTTACCAGGGCATCAAACTTATGGAAAATGACGGTTGCTGCAGTTCTAAGGCCTCGGATGGCATATCTTTGTGTGAATAGAATCAGGGACCGTAACTGTTATGAGTTTTAATAAAAAAAATTCGTTTTAACATTTATTTTTCCGTTTTTATTTTTTACTTAAAAAAATACTACTTATTTTCATGTTTTATTTTTTTACTCGCAACACTTATTGTGGAGTTTTATTTTTTCGCTCTTAAACAAAACTCTTTTTTTTAATTTTATTTTTGTACTCTGAAAATAACATTTATTTTTGAGTTTTATTTTTTCGTTGTGAAATAAAACTTATGTTTATGTTTATTATTATTAATATTCGAAATTAGTACAGTAAGATTCATAAATATCTTTTAGCGTACAACATGTTTTTATACATATATAATCAACACTTAAATGTTTCATGTTCAACACTATGTTTCGAGTTTTATTTTTTTACTCAGAAAATAACACTTATTTTTTGACTTTTAAAATAAAAAAACTAAGAAAATAAAACTTATTTTTGAGTTTTATTTTTTCGCTCAAATAAGACACTTATTTTTTGACTTTTTAATTTTTTACTCAGAAAATAACACTTATTTTTTGAGTTTTAATTTTTTTACCTCACAAAATAAGACTCTTGTCATTTTTATATCAACTCTTAAATTGGACTGTCGTTTAATAATGGCTCTTTTTATATAACATAATTTTATAAAAAAAGTAAAACTTTCCTAATGAAAATATAAAACTCAAAAAACAAGTTTTATTTTCTGAGTAAAAAATATTACTCAAAACTAAGTTTTCTTTTCGCAGTAAAATAAAAAAATTAAAAAATAAGTTTTATTTTAAAGCAAAACTAAAACTCCAAAAAAGTGTTATATACTGAGTTAAACCGTAAAACTCAGAAAATAAGTTTTATTTCAGAGTGAAAAAATAAAACTCAAATATAAGTTTTATTTTGTCAGTAAAAATATATAATTCAAAAAATGAGTTTAAGTTTAGAGCAATACAATAAAAATAAAAAATAAGTGTTATTATCTGAGTAAAAATAAAAAACTCAAATACAAGTTTTATTTCAGAGCGAAAAAATAAAACTCACAAATAAATTTTTTTTTGCTGTGAAAAGAGAAACTCAACAATTTTATTTCAGAGAGGAACAATATTACACTACAATAAGTTTTATTTTGTGATTAATAAAATAAAACTCAAAAAATAAGTGTTATTTTTGGGCGAAAAAATAAACACTTGCAGTGATTTTATGATTTTTAATATAAAATTTAAAAAAATAAAAATGAAAATTATTAAAAAAAGGTTTAATTATTATTTAAATTAAAATAAGTAAATGAAACAAGGATCAATTTGGTATACGTGACATTCTTCTCCTTAGATTCCTAGCCTTAAGCATAATGATGTTTTCCTTCAAAATTTTCAAAATAACAGTTATTTTCGGTCCCTGAACAAAATACTTACGGCTTCTTCAGGCATCTTTCACACATGATTAAGGGCATGAGTCACGCCGCATGACTAAGAATTAGTCTTGATATAGAATTCAAATATTTTAAATTAAGCTAAACTAATTATTCACTGCAGCACAAAATGGCTTGAAAGCTTCTCGTTACAGTCGCAGCAGTGCGCTGAACTAAAAAGGTACACAATAATTATGAATTTTTACAAAATCTCATGAATTTTGATACTGTAATCATTAACATGAGTCTGTTGCACTATTCATGACATCAATGTACAAGCTACACAATAGAAAATACACGAGAACATGAATACTTCATAAGCCCAGTGTTTAAAGTTCATTAAGTGTGTGTACAAGATACATGAGCCAATGAAAAATATCGTAAATGTTATGAAAAAATACAAGGGAACCATGATTTATTCATAGCTGTTGAATTTCGATTACGATTAGTAATCAATTAGATTATTTTTCAAAAAAAATTATAATCATTATATAATCCTTAGTTAACAAGTTTTTGATTAGTAATTGTTTATGATTAAAAATAATCAAATTATAATCACGTTTACTTTAAATTACGAATATAATCAAAAAGAATCAAAAGTAATCAACAAAAATAATCACAGTACTTTTAAAGATTATTTTTGATTTTTTTTGATTATTTTAAGAATTTGAGCCTAAGAATGAAATATTCTTAAAATAATCAAAAAGAATTAAAAGTAATCTTTAAAAATAATCGAACTTTTTTTGTGTAGATTACTTTTGATTCTTTTTGATTATTTTCGTAATTTCAAGTAATCGTGAATATAATTTCATTATTTGTAATCGTAATCGCTTTATTGTTGAGCCAAACAGAAAAGAATCGTCCTTGATTAATTATTTCAAATTTTTAATAAAAATAATCTAATTACTAATGAATACGATTACTAATCATTATTTAACAGCTATGGATTTATTCATAATTTTTGTGAACAAAATTCATGTGCAAATGCGAGGACAACAAGAACAATTCATGAGGTTAGTGACAAAAATGCATGAATATCATGTACATAAACATAACAAACATCATGTACATAAGGGAATGGTGAACTATTTTATGAGCTTAGTTACTGAAATTCATATTATCCACGTACAAATTCAAGGGGAGCAAGAATTTCTTCATAAGATAAGAGACTAGAATTCATGAAACTCATACAATGTAAGCGTGAACTAATTTATGACCAAATTTTATACATCCTTTATACATTAGGATGAGTCGTTCTTCACAGAAAAGAAAAAAGTAACTTATAAACTTGTTTAAAATATTCATTGGCTCATTTAAATAACCTCCACAAAACAGTTTTGAGATGCATTATTACTTAGGCATTAACTCCTAAACTTTAAATTTGTAAATTTTCTGGAGATTTTTGAAAAAAATGCTTTTATAATTTTTGAAGTTCAGCTGCATATCCGTACTAGAGCCAACACGAAAATAACTTCGTTTTTATAGCTATAGCTAGCAACGAAATGCAACTTTAAAAACTAACGTTTCCAATATTTGTGAATAATTACATTTAAATAGTGTACTCATTCATGACCTCAAGTATGCGCAGACTGAGAACATGTTGCTGAGAACATGTTGTATGCGCAGACATGAGAACAGTTGCTTGAAGACAATAGGTTTCTATACACAGACTCATATATGAGTATACTCAGCTCATGAAACCC
Organism: Tetanocera ferruginea; assembly: GCA_958299015.1. Classification (NCBI taxonomy): domain Eukaryota; kingdom Metazoa; phylum Arthropoda; class Insecta; order Diptera; family Sciomyzidae; genus Tetanocera; species Tetanocera ferruginea. The sequence goes on along the minus strand of OY282643.1, from coordinate 45,724,961 downwards.
AGTTTTAGACACTCTTAACAACAACATAAAGACAGTGATCGCGTTCAGGAATTTTGTGTACAACAGATTTGTGAACGTTTTCATACTTTTGCATAACTTATTCTTGTATTTAACTTGGGCTTTTCTATGACTGCACTGAGGCCATGTATAATTACTTAAAGCTAATGTATAACGACACATGATCAGTAAACACAAAATTCATGTATGTTTTTTATGAACGTATACATAATTTATATTTTACATGTGCTTGAATTTAATTTTTAAACAAAATTTTGTTTGAGTCTTATGTCATTTTGAATAAAATTCTACTTAAACCCAAAGATAACGAGATATTTGGAAGAAGGTCTTCTTATTCCCTATGTAACTAGTACTATACTATAACTGTAACTAGTACTTTACAGAAACTTTGCAGTGGACCCCTTTTGTAGAAAATTATCTAATAATGCCTATTTTAATTTGAATATAACTGCAGGAAAACCTAAAGATAACGATAAATTTGGAGGGATCAATTCTTAGAACTTATATCTCTAGAAATATAGATTCTACTAAAACTTTGCAGAGGAAAACAAGATATTTGGAAAAACCTATATCATCCTATATCTCTAAAAATATTGGTCCTACAGAATTTTTTTAAAGCCGTTATTCTTTAATGAATATTAAGAATATAAGATGCGAGAAAAGTTAAAATTTTCGTGAACTGAATATTAAGAATATATAATATACATTGAATATTAAGAATATAAGATGCGAGAAAAGTTAAAATTTTCGTGAACTTATCGCCGTTTACCTCAGAAACTCAGACAAAATTTTCTCGGAATATGACCAACACGACAACCTATTTAGAGAAAACTGGATAAATGGTATAGACTTTGCTCCAGAGAATGCTTCTCTCTAACTGCGGTTCTAAAAATTCCCTAAAAATGTTGCTTAAAAGCTACCATGAAAAAGAGAAATATTTAATAAACAATAGTTTTTAGAGGAGAAGACTTTTTAGTTTTGAGAAATCTTTATTTTTATTGAAGAAAATACTTCGCATAGTAAACTTTTTATCAAAATATAGACAAAAATTTTTAATTTTCAATAAATTTTTTGATTTATTTTGATTTTCATTTGAATTTTTTGATGAAAAATTGAGAATTTTTTGTGCGCGAAAAATACTTAATATATCCTTTCGCAACCCTTTTCTGTGTCCAAATAGTTTCTTTTTACGCTTACTTTTACGTTTATGCTTATGTTGACGCTTACGTTTACATTAAAATTTACGTTAACGTTGATGTTTCGTTATTAAAATTTTAACTTAATTTAAAAAAACGCATATACATATGTTTTCAACCGACAAATAACGGTTTTTACTCAAAATATAGGCATTTTTCAAAAGATGCCTTATAACAACTTGTATTTTTAGAAGGATTTTTGATTATAGCAATTTTCAAATTTTTCAACCGACATTTCACTTATTGCTTCATATATCCTTTTTTTACAAAAAATTTAAAAATCCATTGAATTTCATTTATACATGTTTTGTACTGTCAGAGTAAAAATTCTTGCATCAATAATTCGTACATTTAAAATAATTCTTAGATTATTCTGTCATATTGAGAGCATTTTTATAACTTATGTATACCACAACTTGTGTTTTTATGATGTCTTTTCGTATGCCTGCTTATAAAGTTGATTGGTAATAATTTGATTCTTGTACTTCATATATCCTTTTTTTTAAATTACATCTCTTTGCATTGATTATATCAATTTGCGTTCAAATTTATGTTTTCGATAATAAACTAAAGTTTTTTCTTCTAATTCAAATCAAATTGAAGTTTTTTAAAATGTAGTATAAAGCCAAACTGCTGTGCTATATGCATATGCTTTAGTTAGATCCAGATACGTACAAAACATTAAAATTTAAAGTCCACACAAACCATCATATTTATAATTCCTATGAAATGTTTTATAAGAGCATCTAAGAACCAAATTTAAAAATTACATTAAATAATCTTAAAATTGGTTTGAAAGAAGCAGCTCATGATTCATATCTTAGCATCATTCTTAATTCGCTCGCGGTATTAACGGAAGTGCTTCAAGCTTATTTCACTTTCAAATTGAATCAACTATTGATTTTTAAATTAAAAAAGAAATCGTAAAGGCGAAAATTTGTTAACAGGCTGCTATGGGTATTCACGATGATTGATAATTTGAAAATTAATTTTGCATTATTTATGAAAGCTTAAGTTAATTAATATGCTTAGGACTGACTTCGTTTTTTTGCGGTGTAAACAGACAGTATTCAGTTGGTTGGTTGTGTGTAAATGTGAATTTATAATGCCTCCGTGTTGAAGTGTGGAGCGAGCTGATGGTTTCAGCACGTACGATGCTTTATGAAGGGTTTATCATTTCCCAAACGTATGCGAATGTTTAAAGATTGATTACTTTGGTAACTCAAAGCGTTTTGCTGCTGGCATTTTTGAGCAATTTTTGAGCTACCTGCCGCCTGTTGCCTGTTGCTGTATTAAATAATGAAAAAAAAAAAAATTAAATACATGCATACTTAACTCACACACAGAAGCACAAACGCGACGCAACTGTAGATAATTTAAGCTATAAGCTTGTTTTTTTATTGTCTTTGTTAACTGCACAGTTTAAAGATTTTTATGGGTTTGGTTTTTATACCCTAAACCTGAAAGGTGAGGTTATATTAACTTTGTGCAAACGTTTGTAACGCATAGAACGAAGCGAGTCCGGTATAGAAAAGTATATATATTCTTGATCAGCGTCATCACGTGAGTCGAGCTATCTATGTCCGTCCGTCCGTTTGTGTGTTGTCCGTAAACACAGGATAAGAAGAAGGAGTCGAGATAATTGGATGAAACTTGATACACATGGTCACATGCACTCAAGGATCTGCACTATTGAATATTTTTGAAATCCGCCCACGGACACGCCTACCTCCCATACAACGCAAAAATTTAAAACTGCATAACTCAGCTCTTAATAAGCCTACAACAATAAAAAAATTTGGTGTGTACGTGTTTTTTATCAACACAAAGATGTCTTTGAAAAATGGACGTCATCCGCTTACGGACACGCCCAACTCCCATACAACCCAAAAATTGAAAACGCAATAAATAAGCCTCTGTTTAACCTACAGAGCTAAAATTTGACACATATGTTTTTTATAACAAAACAAAGATGGTTTTGAAAAATGGACATCATCCGCCTACGGACACGCCTACCTCCCATACAACGCGAAAATTGAAAATTGCATAACTCAGCTTATAATAAGCCTAAAACAATAAAAAAATTTGGTGTGTACGTGTTTTTTATCAACACAAAGATGTCCTCGAAAAATGGACCTCATCCGCTTGCGGATACGCCCACCTCCCATACAACCCAAAAATTGAAAACGCAATAAATAAGCGTCTGTTTAACCTACAGAGCTAAAATTTGGAACGTGTGTTTTTTATGACAAGACAAAGATGGTTTTGAAAAATGGACGTCATCCGCCTACGGACACGCCTACCTCTCATACAACCAAAAAAGTTTAAAACTCAATAAATAAGGTTATGTTTGTCATAGAGAAATTAAATTTGGTATGTGTGTATTTTATACCAAAACTAAGGTGAGTTCAAAAATTGGGAGTAATCCGTTAATGAACTCGCCCACCTCCCATAGCGAAAGCACAATAAAGGCATTAACTGTGAGCTACAGGAATAAAACTTGGTATGTGTAAATTTTTCATCAACATTTAAATGCATATCAGATATAGGCTTCATCCGCCCACGGAGAGGATCATTTACAATAAAAATTTTTTGTTTTTGAAAAGAAGGTTTAGGGTATTTCATAGTCGGCCTAGACCGACTTTAGACTTTCTTTACTTGTTTTTTTTTTGTTTTTTTTCTGAACTTTTGTTAAAAGTGTTTAATATTAAATTTTAGTCAGCACATCAAGCAGATATCCTCTGCACAGCTGCATACATATACACATAAACATAAACACACACACACACACAGCCACTCTGTGTCTACGCTTCGTTGCACTTTGTTTATTTTATGCTGAAGTGTTTTAAGCAATTTTGTGCAGTTTTTTTACACATTTTCTTTTGTGTTTTTTTTTTTAATTTTGTGCTACACAAATTTTAAAATTTTGAACACACACATACAATGATAAAGAGAGGGCAAAAACTGAGTGAAGTAACCTGTGAGAAAGGTGCAAAAAAACAAAAAAAGGTTTACTGAGCTACGTACTAAAAATGCTGCTTATTTTTATTATTATTTTTTTATTGCCTGAAATGCAAATGAAACAAAGTAGAAACAGGTTTTTATTATTTTTGTTGCTGGTTGTTGAAACAACAAAAAAGAATATTTTTCAATTTTTTTAAAAGGTTTCTATTCTGCTTTGTTTTGTTTCTTTTTTTGTTTTATTTTTTTTTTTTTTAATAACCGACAGCCTTGTTCTTTGGCTCAATTTCTTACACCTGCTAGCGCACTCGATCAGACGCACACACTTTTCTACTCACACACACACACAAAGCTATACAAATACAGTCATGGCTCACTCTGTATAGCTCTGCAATACAGCATCAGCCGGAAGTTACAAATTAACAGCAGCACAATAATAACAACAACAGCAACAACAACAGCATTATGTAATGTACTTCATAACTGTCAACGAATGCTTGGTTTGTATTACGTTCAAGTGTATGCGTACAAGTCTAGTTATGTGCGTCTGAGTGCGATTGTGTTTGTTTTTGTGTGTGTGTAAACTAATAAAGCAGCTCACACAATGACAAAATCATTTGTCATCGCTTGTATTTCAATTGGTCTATATGGTGCAGTTAAAATGGTAAAGCAGTGTTGAGCTGAGTCTGCCTTAATCCCTGTCTCTCTTCAATGGGCGAGTAATTCTATGGGTGCGCTTAAGTTGTTTTACAGAGCAATAACAAAGCTGGGAGTTTGATGACAAACTTTTGTTTTAGCATTTTAACTTTTTATTTGTTGTTTGCTATGCTTTGTTTTTTTTTTAAGGTTTGAACGATAAATAGAAAAAGTTTCTATATTTCTACGACACCCAAGACTTAAAGCAATTCTGGCTAATATTTTAAAATATTAAATAAAATATCTTAAAAAAAAAATCGTTTAAAAATTAAATGACCAATTTTTTAAAAACTGGCACTCAAACTGTTATTTATATTGGATATACACAAAATTGTATATAAAGTGCATGGATCTTACTTTAAAAAGTCTTTTAAAAGTAGTACTTTTCAAGTTTATAGCTATTCTTTGGTTGTATAGCCTCATATATCCTTTTGAAGAAATGCGTTAACATATTTTTGCAAAGATTGATTTGCAATTAAAATCATATATCTTGAATTTTTAACTATTTGCTTTTGCTTTCAACTGACAGACAACGTTTTTTAGTCAAAATATAAGTATTTTTCAAAATATTTCTTTATAACAACTTGTGTGTTCATAAGAACTTTTGATCAAAGTGCTTTTAAAATTTTTCAATAGACATTTAGACCGTTGCGTCATATATCCTTTTAACAAAAAAATTTTAATATCCATTAAGTTTCATTTATTAATGATTTTTACTGTCTGAAAGCATTAAAATAAATTTACTTACAAATTTTCAACTGGCAGAGAACTTTTTAGTCAAAATATAAGTATTTTTCAAAATCTTTGCTTACAACAACTTGTATTTTTGCAAGAACTTTTGTTTATAGTGCTTTTAAAATTTTTCAATAGACGTTTAGCTAATTGCGCCATTTATCCTTTTTTCAAATGTTTTGAAAATCCATTGAGTTTCACTATACTCAATAATACATTTTCTTACTTTAAAACAAAGTTTCCTTCCAAGCTTTCAACTGGCAGCTGACGTTTTTAAGTCAAAATATAAGTAATCGTCAACATTTTTCTCTGTGAAAACTTGTATTTACAAAAGAATTTTTGATAAAAGTGCTTTTCATATTTTGCAATAGATGTCTAGCTTATGGATTCATATATCCTTTTTACAAAAAAATTTGAAACTCAATTGAGTTTCAATTTTAAATGTTTCTTAATGTCAGAAAACTTTAAAACAAAATTTCCTTCCAAGTTAACAACAGGCAAACGACGTTTTTTAGTCAAATACAAATATTTTTCAAAATCTTGCCTTACAAAAACTTATATTTTTATAAGTACTTTTGATTTTTGTGCTTTTCAAATTTTTCAATAGACGTTTGGCTTAATGCGTCATATATCCTTTTTAACAAATAAATTTGAAAAGCCATTAGGTTTCATGTATAAATGCTTTTACTGTCAAAGAACTTCAAAATAAAAATTTCCTTTTAAGTTTTCAACTGGCAGACGAAGTTTTTAGTCAAAATAAAAGTATTTTTCAAAATCTTTACTTACAGCAACTAGTATTTTTATAAGAACTTTTGATTATAGTGCTTTTAAAATTTTTCAATAGACGTTTAGCTTATTACGTCATATATCCTTTTTTACAAAAAAAAAATTAAATGCATTGACTTTCATTTATAAATGATTTTCGGTGTCAGAGTGTTTAAAAAAAAATTTTATTCCAAGTTTTCATCTGGAAGAAGAAGTTTTTCAGTCAAAATGTGTCTTTTTCAAAATCTTTCTCCGGGACAACTTGTATTAGTATAAGAACTTGTAATTAAAGTGCTTTTTAAAAGTTTCAATTAATGTTAAGGCTGTTGCATTATATATCCTTTTTACAAAAAAAAATTCAACATGTCTTGAGTCCTATTTATAACTTTTTTACAGTCAGAGAATTTATAAACAAAATTTCCTTCCACAAAGGAACTTTTAATTTACATACATTTCAAGTTGTTCGAAAGCTAACTGTGCTCTTGCGTCATATATCCTTTTTTAAAAAACTTCAGCAAACATAATTTTATGAGTGCAAAATTGTTGTGTTGCTATGAATATGTGTTAAAACTTGGTTTTTTACAATATTCTGGAAAGTTTTCTCATTTTTAATATGATAAACACAAATAATTTCAATGTAAAAATATAAACATAAGTTCTGATTATTTTGTTTAAACAAAGTCTTTTGTCTTAAAATTTATAAAATTTATAAATTTATTTATTTTCTAAATTTAATTAAAGCTCAAAATGTTTGACTCATATTCAAATGTAACATTGGAAATTTTTATATTTCTTTTTTTTTTTGTTGTTTTTTTTTCTTATATTTGCAAGTTTTTTATAATTTCAGCATTCAAAAACTTGTATTTTAGAAGGAACTTTTAGTCTGTATACTTTTCAAGACAATCGAAAGCCGATTGTGTCTTTGCTTCATATATCTTTTTTTGAAAATTTCTTAGAACACAAGCATACCACTGTTAAATCTTGTGTTAAAGAAGTTGAAGTTACCAAGAAAATTATTGAAAAACCGATTTGTTCAATTTTCCTGTCACTATGCAAGCTCATTATGATGTATTAAACAACAAACTAAGAATGAAACAACTTGTCTTTTAATAAAAGTCATATACCTCTCAAGTTTATGCTATTTCTTTAATTCTATTACTTCATATATCCTTTTTAAGAAATGTTTAAAGAGATTTTAATATTAAATTGCATTCAGCTGTTTGTATTTTTATATAAACATACAGTTTTTACTATTCTGTGAAATAGTGTCATTACATATTCAGTAAAATGAAGGACTTTTTATAAATCGAAGCAGCTTACAACTTGTATTTAAGGAAGAACTCTAAAATTATGCGATTTTGAAATGTATGCAAAGCTTATTGTGACCTTGCTTCATATATCCTTTTTTTTGAAAATTTCTTAGAAAGAAGGCAAAACATAGTAAAATCTTGTACATAAGAAGCTAAAGTTACTAAGAAAAGTCCTTACCTTGAATATCCTGCTAAAATGAAGACTTTTCAAAATATGTCTTGGTGTAAAACAAGTATTTTAAGAAGAATTTTTACATAATGTGCTATTTTCGTTGCTACACAAGGTTTGCTTCATTGCCACAATATATCCTTTTTCATAGAAGTTTTAAAATATACAGAATTTCAATGTTGTAAGTAAAAAATTTACAGTTATTGTTGAAATTTTACACTGCCTTAACTTACATTTTAACAAGAATTTTGAGCTACTTAGCTAAGATCTGATTAATGTAATTCTTTATTTAGTTAACATTAAAAAGTAAAAGTTAAATTAATTCTAATGTAGGACCATTCAAAACTCTGTGTAGCTTACAATTTGTATTTTATAAATAGCTCTTAATTCATGTGCTTTTATAGCTATTCCAAAGCTAATCCTGCGCATGCTTCATGTGTCCTTTTTATAATTCTTTAAGAACTTCTGCCAAACAATATTTAATGTTGTGCAAAAGAAGTACTGTTCTTGAAGCAAAGTTTATACTTTGAATATCCTGCAAATTTGTAAATGTAAAAGTGCAAAAAAAAAATTTTTTACCGTGATTTAGATTTGGCTTTAAGCTTACAACTTGTATTCTCAAGAGAAGTCTTAATTCCTGTGCTTTTTCAGTTTACTCAAAACTAATTTTTCACTTGCTTCATATATCCTTTTCAAAAATTTCGAAGATTTCTTGCGTAGTAGTGTTAAATTTTGTGAAAAAGAAGTTATTGCTATCAAAGCAAAGTTTTTATCTTAAATATCCTGCAAAAGTGAAGACTTTTCAAATATTTTCTAGCTTACAGTAAGTATTTTTAACAGTACTTTGAAATAATATGCTATTAAAGTAATTCCAAAATAGCAGCTCTTCTTTTGCAATATATCCTTTTTTATAATAGTTTAAAAATATGCCTAGTTTTAAAGCAAATTTGTTTTTAGTGAAATATATTGCGTTTTTGCTGAAATTTGTTGTTGCCTCAATTTAAATTTGTCAAATTTTAGCTAAGTGGCTTAAAGCGTATAACTTGCATTTTAAAAATAACTCTTAGTTTTTGAGCTTTTTTAGTTGTTTTAAAGCTGATTTTAAACGTGCTTCATATATCCTTTTTAAAATTTCTCAATATCTGTGCCAAATACCGTTAAATTTTGTGTAAAAAATGGTTTTTACTAGCAAAGCTAAGATTTATCTCAAATATCCTGAACAAATTAAGACTTTTCACACAATTTTTTAGCTTACAACTAGTATTTTAAGTAGGACTTTTAAAATATAAGCTTTTTTCTTTATTCCACAATAGCAACTTTGCTTTCACAATATGTCCTTTTTCATTATAGTTTGAAAATATGCCTAGTTTTAATGCAAATTTGTTTTTTTTATAAAAAATTGTTCGTTTTTGTCAAAAATTTTTGTTGTCATACTTTAGAATTTTATAAAATATTTTCGCTAGCTAAATGGCTTTCAGCTTACAACTTGTATTCTTAACAGAACTTTAATTCTTATGTTTTTTCAGTTATTCCAAAGCTGGTTTTGAGCTTGCTTAATGTATCCTTTTTAAAAATTTTTTTTTTTAAATTTTTTTTTAAAATTTTTTAATATCTTTGCCGGAAATAACGGAAAATCTTATGCAAAAAAAGCTTGTACAATCAAAGCTAAGTTTTTATCTCAAATATACTGCAAAAGTGAAGAAATTTCAACAATGTTTTAGCTAACAACTAGTAATTTAAACACAATAGCAACTTTGCTTTCACAATATATCCTTTTTCATAATAGTTTGAAAATATGCATAGTTTTAATGCAAACTTGTTGTTGGTGAAATATTTTTCATTTTTAAACTGAAATTGTTTGCTTCCACAATTAAGATTTTTTCAAAATATGTTAGCTAAAATGCTTAAAGCATACAACTTGTTCTTTTGAAAAAACTCTTACAACTTGTGATTTTGCAGTTACTCCAATGCAAATTTTGCGCTTGCTTCATATATCATTTTAAAAAATGTTTGGTAAACTTGCTAAAATCTTACATAAAAGAAATTGTTGCTATCAAAGAAAAGTTGTAACCTTAAATATCCTGAAAAAGTAAAGACTTTTCAAACATTTTTTTAGCTTAAAACTAGTATTCAAAACAGGATTTTTAATTAATGAGCTTTTTCGGATATTTCAAAGCTGATTTTTTGTTTGCTTCATATATCCTTTTTATAAAATTTTTAAAACTATTGCCAAGTACTATTAAATCTTTTCCAAAATAAGTAACTGTTTAAAAAGCAAAGATTTTACCATAAATATCCTGCAAAATTAAAGGCTTTTCACACATTTTTTTAGCTTACAACTAGTATTGTAAAGAGTACTTTTCAAAAAGGTGCTATATTTGTTTGTAAACAATCGTAGCTTTGCTTTGACAATATATCCTTTTTTATAATTGTTTTTAAATATGCATATTTTAAATGCAAACTTGTTGTTGATGAAAAATTCTTCATTTTTGCTGAAGTTTTTTGTTGCCATAATTTAGATTTTTTGAAAAGACTTAAGCAAAATTACTTAAAAGTAGTTGTTGAAGTTGTTAAAATTAAAGTTATGCTCTTAATATTTAATTATAACTGCATTTTTCAATCTGAATCAACTTTATCGCTGATAGTTATGACAAACAAACACTTTATGAAATAAAGTGCCTGGGTAAGTATCCAATTCTCAACTCCTTAAAGTGCTTATTTTACTCTTTTGTCTTTATTTCGATATTTAATTTTCCTCTATTATTCCTTCTATTCACCAACAGCCAGCCAAAATGATAAAGAACCGGATATATAACCGCAACTGTACTAACTGCGCAATTCGTAGCGAACCGGAACCAATACTATAGCGTACAAAAAAATTACACAAAAATAATTGCTTCCGCTCTTTGCATGGTAAACATTTATTTATTACTTGATTTTTGTTTTTTTTTTTTCTTTTGTTCTTTTTTTCTTTTTATTCTTACTTTACTTAAGTTCACTTCAACTTTAATTATGCTTCAATTATTTTCTAGCATTTTCTGCTGCTTCTAACTTCAAATAGCTTGATTTTACTTCCCGCTTTGTGCCTTAGTTCTCTTTCATCTGTATCTTAAAACTTACACACAAGGATTCCACGCATTTTGCTTTGAACAATTAAATCTCTCTGTCTCTGCTTTTAAGTTGTGTAGGATTAAAAAATCTTTTTATCTACAGCTGAGCTGTATTTTTTCATACTTCGAGAGTGTTAAAAGTTTAAAAAAAAAACGTGTTTGTTTATTTATGTTTTCACAACATTTTGCTTTTATCTCTATTCTAGGTTTAAGGCAAGCGTCAAGCCAATTCTTACTATTTTTCATGTTGTGAAAGCAGAAGTGAAAACTTAACGCTTGCTTGTTTACTTGCTGCTTGCTTGTAGTTGGCTTTGGTGACTTAATAATTCACCGCAATTACAGCGGAAACTACAACAACAACAACAACAACAACAACAACAACAAACACAACAACAACAATTGTACACAACCCATCAACTTGAAAGTCGTCGTTAGCATGAATTAAGTGGAAAGCGTCAAATTATTGTGCAACATCCTGTGGCAAATGAACTTCATGACTTTATGCCATGACCTTCAGCAATGGCAGCCGTTCGGCGCTCAAATTGCAATTTGCAACAGTTTCCGCTTCCGCTTTATTTGCGAATGGCTAGCAAATGAATTTTTCAATTAACGTTTTAAGCTGTAAGCAACAATTTGTTGACAGATAATTTTTTTTTGTTTTGCCACTCAACTGTTTGCAGCACAGTGTAGCTGCATGAGTTACACAAAATTCAGTTTATTATTATTTGCGCTGTATAGCGTAGCACTTTGTTTGCAATTTCTTGTGTAACATGGCGTATGAGTAACTTTAATTTCACTGCGTTTGGCATATCCGGCTCGTACTTGCGTTTTGTGGTTAATGTTCTCAGCATTTTCACTAGCTTCGTGGCTAATTTATACAATTTTAAGCAGCTACTCTGCGGCACACTCGGCGTTGTCCTTCAGCTCCTTGCATTTGTTATACGGTACATTGTTTTATTGTCGCAACCACTGTCGCACACTCACTGTTATTTATGCTCTTTATTAAGTTCATCTACCTGTTCATGTTCGCGTTAAATTTTGTCCTTTTATGTGCCTTTTTTATTATTTTCCATTTTATTTCAACTTTATACCGACTCGGTCAACATGTTGTTGTAGTTGTTTTTAAATTTTTTTTTTTTTGTATTTTTTGGTATTATTTTGTGCTTTGTTTTTTTTTTTTTTTTGTGGTTTAGGCATAGAAATAACGCAACGCTTAAGCTTTAGCCAAAAAATGAGCCAACCACCGAGTTGTCGTTGCCGCACCTCTGCGCCTAACAATATTTCATTAAATGTCAAATCCCAGCCAATATATTAAGGTTGTAGTGGTATTGGTGAGTGTATGTGTGTGTGTTTGTGTGCGTTTGCTTGTGACACGCCAGCTGTGTGCGTTTGTTGGTTGGTATGTATGTGTGCGTCAGTTTATTTCTGTGTGTATATAATTAAGTTGTGGCTTTTTGGTTCTGTTATTTGCTGTCCGTGTATATTTGTGTGTGTATGTAAGTGAGTAAGTATGTGTCAAGCGGTTGTAGCTTGATGTTTTTGTGGTTTTTTGCTGCTGTTGATGTTAGCAAAAAAACTTTTTTTTTCCATTTCGAGGCTCTTCGTGCCAACCTATTTTTGTGTGTTTTGTCTACATTTTAATAGCCCTTTTTTATTTACACCTCACTGTTTTTGTGTTTTTGTTATTGTTTTTGTTTTGCTGTTATTGTTTTTGTTTTGTTGTTATTGTTTTGGTATTGTTGTTATTCTTTTTATTTTGCTGTCATTGTTTTTGTTTGAAACTTATACGGTTGAGCAGGACGAATGGCAGACAGTTTTTCATTGAATTGTTTGAAACTTTAATTAAATCAAAACTTTATTAATAAATATTAGTTGTTTTTAATTTTAAATTATTTTTGCATAATTTTCAAACACGCCTGAAAGATTTTTTTTTAATTAATTCTCGAAATTAGTTTGTGTTAAATTGTAATTAAAATGCTTTTAAGCAGTTAAGTGTTAACAAGCTGCATCAATTAGCCAGTCCATACATAACTACATCAACTAATATATGTATGTATAAAATTATTTTAAAATATGCTTACAAACACATTTTTTTTATAAAAAAATAAATAAATGACTATAGCTTTTAAACTTTTGCATATCTTTATTTACAACCAAATGTCATATTCGCTTTTTTTTAGCGTTGCCTGTCTGCATTTGAAAACTTGCGCTCAAACGTGCGTTGATTTAAGTAAGCTCCTAAAAGTATGCCTTATTTTATTTAATGTTATTGCCTTAACTTTAAGCTTTTAAATCTCTTGTTCGCCGTCTTTGTTAAGTGGCTCAGCTTTAAGTGGGAAGTAAAATAAATTGCTGTGCATTATAAAAAGTGTTGGAACTTTTGGCCATTTATCAAGGCTTGGGCTATTTGCTTAAAACATGCTAAGCGCTTGCATAAATCCAGCAGCTACCTGTGCATAATAATTTACTATGAAAATTTGTTGTTTTTTTTTTCAGCGATTATCTCTGCCGATTATCGTTAATCTTATGGAATTGATCTTTTCGCATAAGTTGAGTGGAGTACAATTGTGTGAAAAGGTCAAAACTTTGTTTGAATTTTTATGATTGAATATCAGAAAACTTAAAACATGGATTTTACACTTTGTCTAAAGGAAATTGTAACAGAAGCTGTTATCAATAATGAACAACTTTAAGGGGCATCTTTATGATGATAAAATTTAAATTTAAAAAAAAAAAATTGTTCATATAACAGCCGTTTTCAAAGGAAAAAAAAAAACTTTATTTAAAAAAATTCTGTTTTTAGCAATAAAGTACAACGAAAATACCACAAAACACGTGATTCAATTTTACATATTTTATTGTACTAAGGTGTTGAAAATGCTACTGATCTGCAAGTAGCAGCACCACCACTCTTCAAGCGCGTCATATTTTTGACGGGTGGCAACCTTAACCGTATGAACGTATGAACAGGTCTGATTAGAAACGGAAGCTTATTTCAGAAATCTTTAGATATCTTGTTATAAAAACGCATCACAATGTTAGAAAACCGTTCGAATAAGTGTATCGAGCTGAAAGGAGACTATATATGTATATATAAAGCATGGTTTTGACAGAAATTGTGTGTTTTCTTTGTTAGGCTGCCAGAATCTTAAACTAAGCAGTTCAGGATTATGTGAATTAATCTTTTAGTTTTTAAAAAAATGTCAACTAACTACGTTCCACTCCTGTCGTTTTGAAAAATTATCTTATAATCATAATAATAAAATAAATTAATGTTGAGTTCAAATCTCACCTCGGGCAAAAGTTATTTCAATAGAAATAAATTGTTCTGTTCGGACGTCACACATGGTGGTTGAATAGTGGAAATAAATATCAAAATTCATGAAAGTTGTTGATGAATTTTTTCTTTACGTTGTTTAAAAATTGTTTAAAAAGCATAATTCCAAGATATTTCGTAAAAATATTCACAGGAATTTTATGCAGACGCCTTAAACATCAATTAATATAAAAACTTTTTTAAAATTTCGAAAAACAATCTTATTATTCAAGAGTTATGACGGACAAATGAAAAAAATATTACATGCTGGCTTTTTTTATCGAGAGATTATTGGAAAACATTTTTGCGTACTACAATTTACTTTTTTATTTTTATTTTCGTATTAAGTTCCTTTTGCAAAGTCACTATGAGAAAAAAAATTCAATTTAATTTTTAGCGGAATAAAATTATATCAGATTAGAGTAACTTCGGGTGTTGTGATATGGTCGGGTAATGTGATATACCTGCATCTTTTGTTAAATATATAATTTGCGACAAGAGTAAACATGTGAACATAACGTCAACAGAAAAAGACACGTGCTGCAGCTTAATACGCGCAATCATTCGCTGTGTTCGCTTTCACCGATAAAACATTGTGAAATTGTTTTATCGGTGTTGCCGATACTTTTTTTTTAGTGCGCTTTGCAAGTGAATTACAATAAATAGCAGGGACCGAAAAAAACTGTTATTTTTCATTTTTAAGTGAAAAAGACACAATGAAAAACTTGTCGAAGGACTTTTTCAAATAAACCATTATGATACAAATGGCCTGAGCTTCACGAATATTAAGTGCCTTTTAAATTTTCGACTAATTCTATAAAAGTTAAAAATTAACTGTTCTTTTTTGCCTTTTATTTTTTCGGACAAAAATAACGGTTACTTTTGACTTTTATTTTATCGGTCAAAAATAACAGTTATTTTGTGACTTTTATTTTTTCGATGAAAAATATCAGGCACTTTGTATTTTTTTAAAGGCCCCTTGACCAATTAAAAAACTATTGATACCATATGTAAATTGTGCGCACCAATGAGACGAAAATAATGGTATCAATTTTTTGTAGTCGGTAAAACAGCCTTTGAAAAAACACAAATTGCCTGATATTTATTGACCAAAAAAATAAAAGGCAGAAAATAACTGTTATTTTTGGACGATAAAATAGAAGTCAAAAGTAACTTTTATAATTTCCCAAAAAAAAAATAAAAGGCACACAAAAACTTTTATTTTTGTCGGAAAAAACCAGGCAACGTAAAGTAAAATTTTTTTGAAATAAAAGTTATGAGGCAACGTAAAAAATATGAATTGAAAATAACTGTTATGAAGCAACGTATAAAATATTTTTCAAAATATCGACAATTTTGTCGACCTAAAAAAAATAAATAACTGTTATTTTGGGTCTCTGATTTTTTTATGTAAATTTCACTAAAATATAAAATTGTATCAACAACAAGATAAATAACACTAAAACAACATTTTTTTCCTTTTAATAACATGGTTTTTCTTTAATTTTGGTTGAAAAAACAATAGATACTGCTGTTGAACACTATTCGGGTAATGTGATATTGGTTTATATGGTATATCGCATTATCCGAACGTAGTATATCACTTTACCAGCCATTTTCATTAAGGGTAGTTATATGATCTTTTTTCATTTTGTTGAAAAAGCACCAAATTGGGTTACGCTATAGAGCTCCAAAGTTGTAAAACACTGCAAAATTAATCAAAAAAAAATCCTGTATAATGCGGTTTAAGCTGAGGTATGAAAGTAACTAGTAATTATAAACTTAAAAGTACCCATATCATATTGCCAGAAGTTACTCTACCGCGGCACTGCATATAGAAATGCTTTTTTTGGACTTTTAGCAAAACGGTTTAAAAAAACTGAGCAAAGACTGTAATGGCCAATTTGCTTTGTTTTTTTTTTTTTGTTTTTGTAATTAATGTGGTTGAGTTGCCACCATGAAGAATTAGTTGAATATTGAGAAAAGAGCACAGTCGGTGTATATATTAAGATATAAAATTTCTGCAGTTTTTTTTTGTAGTTTTTGTAGTACGAATTTTGTTAAGATAAACTGAAAATTAAAATAAATAAAAAGGAACATTTAAAAAAAAAAAAAAAAATTTACAAAATTTTAAAATTTAAGTAAAATCACTCCTTTTAATTTTTTTTCCCACAAAGCTTTTTTTGTTTAGCTGTATGAACTTTATTAAAAAAAAGTCAATAACAGAAAAAAAGATAAACTTTTAAGTACATGTTAATTTTGAGTTGCGATACCTACCAAATACCTGATAGCCTAAGCCGAGTACTCTGTTCATTTACGTGAAGTTTTGCTGGCAACATTTATTTCTTGTTGCATGAAAATTCTGACATTTATTTTGTTGCGTAGAAATTGTAAAATATAAGAAAGTCATGTTTTACTTTTCAAAATGGAGAAAAAAATAAATAATAAAATTAAAAAAATCTACGACAATTGTCACTTCTAACTTCAAAATAAACACAAAAAAAAAAACAAATTGGCCATTTCAGCCCTTGAAAGGACTTTGACCGAGCTTCTTAGGATCGATTGTGTTGTGTGTGTTATTAAATTTTTGCACACAATTGACCGAGAACTGGACCTACATGTTTTATGCCGACTCCGAACGGCTCATGTTCTCAAGAAGCTTTACATGGCATTATTTACTCTCTGAGGTTTGCCATTGTCTGCAGAGAGGTGGTGACCGATCAGAAAAATTTTTATTGAAAAAACTTTTCGCCACGGCTGGGGATCGAACCCGGGCTCCGAGCATGCTAAGCCACACACTTAACCTGCATGCCACGGTCACCACGTGGCATGCAATAAACAGGCAGTTCAATTAAGTTGTCGTGAAAAAATTTTTCAAGAGAAATGTTGCGAGCATTTATTTACTTTGACGAACATGTTGTGAAAAATTTCACGCTTATTTCACAGCTATCGTTTTATGTATGAAGATTTGAGTGAAATATCATATAGAACTGAACAGAATAATAGGCTTTAGTAAAAAAATATAAAAACAGAAATTAATATGAAAATAATACAAGCAACTATTTAAATATTGTTCTCGACGACGTTCCCGAATTATTAAGAATAATTTGATACATAAAATGTGTTAAACATAAGAAGGGCTTGTTGCAAAAACATGATAAGCAACAAAAAATGATTTCAAAACCAATATCTTGTGCCTGTTATATTAATTATACCTTCATAATATACACTTGAATTTTGTACTATTTTTCATTAAATTTCGAACTTAGCTAAAACGATACCTAAAATTATCTTAAACAATTTCGTTTTTGTTTTAAATTAAAACAAAATAACATTTTATTTTTACAAAACAGCTTTTCATATCTGTTATTTTCATAAAATTTAAGCCTTATCTATAAGAAAAAATTAACTTTTTTTGACAGAATCTAATTCTTGAAAATAATTTCAATTTTATAAGAACTTGTGTATTATTTTTGTCTTTTATACTTAACTTGCTTATTTTTAAAATCTTATATTAATTATTATTAATTTTATTTTATGTTTA
Organism: Tetanocera ferruginea; assembly: GCA_958299015.1. Lineage (NCBI taxonomy): Eukaryota > Metazoa > Arthropoda > Insecta > Diptera > Sciomyzidae > Tetanocera > Tetanocera ferruginea. The sequence continues at coordinate 45,707,144 of OY282643.1, read as the reverse complement.
TTGTAATGAATTTATATTTATTTAAAATTCAAAGTTTAATATTTTTGTGAAATCTTAAAGTTACACGGTTAAAAATCTTGGGCTAAATTTTAATCTTTTTTGGATTACATATAGGACACGACCAAAAAAAGATTACTTTTTAATCCAATGAAAAGTTTTAAATTTTCCAATCCAAAAAGGACTTATTTTTAATCCGCAAAAAGTTTAAGATTTTTTAATCCAAAAAGGAATAATTTTTAATCCGCAGAAAGTATAAAATATTATAATCCAAAAAGGATTAGATTTTAGTCCAAAAAAGTAAAAAATATAAAAGGATTACTTTTTAATCCACAAAGGTGAGAACTCGTGCGAAAAAAAGCTAAGAGATAATTCTCACATTTCATAAATCTACGAAGAAAAGTTATCCTTTGACCTCCATAAGCATGTATATATATATTAAAAAAATTCTTAAACTTAATTTATGCTAAATTTTGCATATTTCTATTCGAGCTAAAAAAAACTTATTTTTTTTTGTCGCGTACTTTGAACTAATTTGTACTAAATCTTGCCAATATTTTTATAAAATGTAGCACTCTTTCATCGCGTTAGAACACTTAAAATACATATCGGTTCTTTTTGTTTCTTTCTTGTTTTTCGAGTAATTAAAACCGTGCGAATGTCGCGTCCGTGCCAATGGCTTTTCAGCTGGAAAGCTACATAATATTCAGCTTTTCGCCATAGAAGAACTGTCAACTAAAGTGCTGCTTTTTGTTGGCTTTTCAGCCAAAACGCCTTCGTGTGAACATATTATTATATTGCCATCAACTTCACTATATATACATTAAGGGTATTCATGCAAATGGGCAATGCCCTTATAAATGATATAAACCGTATAAGTTTATCAGCCTAATAAATTAAATGTATGGAGAACCGTTTACACAAACCAGATATATCACAAACCAGCAATCAGCTGTTTATATGTATGCTGAAAGTTGACTGTTAACAAGTTAACAGCTGACATATCTCTCCAAATGCACAATTGACTGATAAAAATAACTAATTGCCCAAAATACAAGCTTGCCGCTTTGCATGAATACCCTTATTATGTATTATGAAACACTGCTCAATGTAATAATGAATATAATAATATTTGGGTTCAGATTTTAAGAAACAATTTGTTTCATTTAATTAAAAAATAAACTTCGGATGCTTTAACAACATTAACTATTATATTGAGCGTAAATTTCGTAGCAGTAGTAGTTTTCAATCTTAGGTAACATAAATAATTTTTCCTGAAAATACTACCTTAATGTAAATTTGTAGTCCAAAAATAGTCTTAAACTTAAACTTTTTTGGATTAAAAACAAATTAAACTTGAGTATGGAATAAAAAATAGTACTTTTTGGATTAAAAATTCCTTTAAACCAAAGTTTGGATTAAAAACTAGTCCAAAATTTTTAACCGTGTAGGGATAAGAAGAATATCTTGGAATATTTTTGCACAAATTTTTTCAACTTTTCTAAAATAGTTGTCTGGTAACACTGCAAGTGTTTGTTACGAATATTAAAAAAAAGTTGCTATTTTGAGCAATACTTATTGATATCTAGTAATGAACGACATGAGAATTATACAAGCCGCAATGATCGAATGCAAATCGCATGTTTGTTTATATTTCTGCTAAACTAGTTCTGTGTGTTAGTTTGCTATCTCGCTATCATAAAAATAAAACAACCTTTGCTAATTATGGTACTGAGATAAAGAACCGACTGATTGAAAATATTTGTTTTTCAAATCTTTTTTCTTCTAGATATTATTTCTATGCAATTGTATGCCATTTCAAATTATTTTATTATTAAATGCAATTTTGTTTTTATTTTTATTATTATTTAGTCGTTAAGACTCAAGGCGTTTCAAGTCTTAGTGTTGAATCGACCCGAATCGACAGTTTCTATACAAGATTTCTACTGCAATATTGCAATATCCAAAATTGATTCTTTTTTCAATATTTTTAATTCAATAATTTTTTAGTTTTTAGTGTTCTCCGCGATATAACCCGCGATTAAAATTTGAATTCTCCACAGACAGATTAGTCGTAACTGAAAAACTAAGACAACGTGTTAAGGTTTGAGTGAAATATAAAGTTGAAATAAGATTTATAACAATCAGTTGATTAAAGTTCTTAGTATCAAAACTACTATTACGTAGGCCGACAAGATTTTTAACCCAATAACCAGACCATACTTTTCTAAAGGTTTTTGTTGCGCTGAATCCGAATTCGTGTTCAGAACTGCTCATCTACACTGAAAAAAAACACATACCTTGCTCCGGTAAAAATATTATTATTAAATAATAATAATTTTTGATAATAGCAATTTTCTCTTCTTCAAATAAAATTTTCTTCAATTAGAATAAATTTTCACATTTTCGAAGAAATATTTCTTTACTTTTAGGAAATGGAAATATTTCAATGTCTCTAATAATGATAAGTATTTTTCTCGCACAAAAAATTTCTCATTTATAGAGAAATTTTATTGAAAATTAAAAACTTTTCTTATATTTTGATAAAAAATTCACTATGAGAAGTATTTTCTTCAATAAAAACAAATATTTTCTCAAAAAAAAACAAAAATTTTTCTATTTCATGGAACCTTGTTATCATTTTTCGAGAATTTTAAGTATCGCAATTAGAGAATAGCATTCTCTGGAGCAAAGTCTATACCATTTTTCTCTAAATATGATGCCATTTTTATCATATTCCGAGACACTTTTTTCTGAGTGTACGAGATATCCTTACCTAAAAGTGCAAAAACACGGTTTTTTCTATATTCGGATGAATATTGAGTAGCGAATTATTTTTTTTTTTTCTGAAATCTCGTTGCAGCATCTGAAAGTGCTAATCTTACCATTCAAAACTCTTTTTGAATTTTTGCTATATCTTTTATGTCTCGGATATATGCTTCCCAAACAAACGTTATTGTTTAAATAAGACTAACAAAAACGCTTATTACGAAAGCGCTAAAGTACTAAAAGAATATTTCAAAAAGCTATTTTTTTATGAAAAAAAAAGATATTTGAAAAAAAACCAAATAAATTTAAAAGAAGAAGGCTGGTCATTTTAATTGCGACACAACGTTTTTTTGATAATCATTCTTTTCCTTCCATCACGTAACCTCAAAAACAGCAAAAACCGCGTTTTTTGCACTTTTAGGTTAGGAGATCTTGAAAACCTGACGTATAGGAGCATAATTCTGAGCATGGATTCAGATTCAGCGCAACAAAATCTTTCGTGTATGTAAGGTCTGGTCTCTGGGTCTGCACTTTTGTTAAATTCTGTAGGCCTGTGTTATCGTTATCACTCAGATATCGCTGTCAAAATATTAAAAAACTTAAAAATACAAAAAACACTCATAAAATAACAAATATTAACATTGACGATTAGAAGAATCTTGAGAATATAAGAAAAATTTAAGTAACTTGCAATACAATTAAGACATTATTTTAAAGTTTTAAGAAAGTTTTGAAAGAAAAAGCAAAAATTCCACTCATTTTTTTGAAGCCCCTTAAAATTCGACGAACAATATGATATTTATTTGGAAACACAATTTTTTTATTTAAAACATTTTTTCAAATTACTGATAACTGATGTCAATAAAATAAATATTTTTAATAAATTTCTGCTTTTAATAGAATTTGGAAAAAAAAATAAATATCGTTTAAAATCGGAATTTTATTAAAAACTTTTCTCAGAGGTCAATTAATGACTTCACATCAAATGTTAAGTACGAGTTGTATAGTTTTCGCAGAGTACTGTAGGTTTACATATTATCTAGTTATTTATTATGTATATTTGTATAATTGTAGAACAAACTTGGAATTTTCATTATTAAATTAATTAAAAATGAACAAAAAATTAAATCAAATACTATTTAATTTGAGTCTCTTAACATACCCAATACCTCAAATAAAGTATGCCGAACAGCATTGCATATGATTGGTATCGATATTTAGGTTATGTAAAAGAATCCTAACAATTGTGTTTTTTTTTCAAATCGAAATCTAATAATTTTAACAATCCATAATCATAATCAGAATCCATAAAAAAAAGCAATGGAGAAAATCGTGAATTGATTCAGAAGAAAAGAATTCTTAACGCAAAAATATTGATTATGACCAGAAAACGCATGAGCGTGTAACGTTAAAGACCAATTGGCTCCTAGCAGTTGTATACTTTATTTGATCCCTTTTCTTCGATATAGTTGTTTAGTTGAAGTTTCTTTATTGCCTATTTTAGTAATTTTTTTTTACCTTGGAACTCAATTCCAAAAATGTAACGTTAAAGACCAAATAAAACTGGTTATATTTTCAAAACAACAAAAGTTATAATAAAAGTTTTTTCTTTTAAAATGCAAGTCTTGAGGCCTACTTTAATGTTCACATATTATCTTTAAAGAACTGTCTTCAAAGATATGAAATATAATAGACTTGAATAGTTAAAGGAATAACTTTTGACACTGTTTGATGGTTAGTGAGAAATATTTAAGACTAATTTACCCAAAAAATATAATGATATAGAAACTAAATAAAAAAAAAACAAAAATATGATATAAAATTTTAAATATGAACCTAAGAATATTAGAACACTTTTATAAAAATAAAAAAATACTTCCAGACCACTAAGGATGCTTATCACATATCACTATGCGAGGGAAAATGGACAAAAACCACAAACAATTTTTTTGAATCATTAAAATTTGCCTCAGATATTATCTTTGAAAGTAAAATTTTTGGATTTTAAAGACATTTTTTACATATTTGACAATTGATGAATTTTTATTTGTGAGAAAAAAATCAAATTCGACAACCTCGAAAGTTCATTCCAAACCACATATTGTATCGATTAAAAAACACGAAAAAATTAAAAAAATTTATTTTTCTGTTCAAAGTATGGTAACAGCCACCAGTAAAAATATAATTTTTGGACGTCGACAGCCTAAATCTTATTTAATGACCTTGAAAAACGTGTCTCAAATTTGTTTTTTCTTATTCAAAGCTTCCGCTTCTACTTTGTTATAAAAAAAAAAAAAATGTCTAATTATATTCAAAAAATAATTTGATTTAATGTAAATATGTAGCAACTTTGGCTATTTTTATGCTAGAAGTTTTCATATAGATCGACTTTTAAGTCAAAAATTTGATCAAAATAATTTTTCTTCACTATTTCTAGTTTGTTGGTGGAACCACTTTGCTTCTGAGCGCATCATATTTAACTTTCCAATAAGGCAACATTTTTGTTCATAACTCTTTTAGAGGCTAAGCTTAGGAGATCAAAATTAATATTATAAACGCTCAAAACGCCGAAAAAGGAGATTTTTAGAAAAAATTAAGGTACTCTTAATAAGACATATCGATAAATTCAAAGAATGTATGCATAAGTTGGTAACTCAATAATTCAAAATTGTCAGTGAGATCACAGCCGAACACAAAAATGTATTTCCAATTAAAAAAGCTTTTGCCCGAGGTGAGGATCGAACTTGGGATTCGTTGGCTCTCACGCCACACACTAAACATGCAAAATCAAATGAAATCATTTGAATAATCTAAAAGTTTATGCGCAAAGTATCATCAAGATACCTTTTTTAAAAATATGAATTTACCCAAAAAATTAAATTCATGTTTTAAGGGCTTTATATTTAAATTTTAGCACATATTTTATTTCAGCAACATTCTAAGTATTTCTCTGTTAATAGTTTTGTAAATTTTCCAAATTTTTTATTACAAAAGTTTTAGCTTTTCGAAATTTATTTTTTTAATACTTTGCTATTTTTATTCACAAAGTTTTCATAATTTTCAAAAAAATACATTTTAGAAGTAGTTGAATACTTTAAAAAAAAATAACGAATACTTCATTATCATTTGATTAACTTTTTTTAAACTTTAAAATTTTATAAATTTAAATTTATTGCTTTAAAATATTTTTGTCACTTACCTTATATTCTGTCTGCTGCTTATTTATTATTTCTCTACTGCTTTTTGCTGCTTTTAAGAGTCTTGTTGTAATATTTTTGTTACTTTTTTTTTCTTCTTTCTCAGTTGATTGAATTATTTTTGGAGAAAATATAATTTAATTTTTTTAATAATATTTTTTTGTTTTTATTGCTGTTAATTAATTTAATCTGAAGGCCTTTCAAATGTTATTTCGCATCCTGGCTGCTAAACCCTGTCCGAAGCAATAAAATCACTTTAAATTAAGGCAACAACGAAACAGAACGACAACAACACTGCAATAAACGGCTACAAGAAGAAAAAAAACAAAAACAAAAACATTGCTTGTTTCATTTAATTTCACAAAATATGAACTTTAGGCAAAATTTTACAGAAAAGTGCTGGAGCGCGGGTGTGTGTGAGTGTGAGTGTGTGAGTGTCGCCTCATATTTTGTTTGTACTGTGCGTGTATGTTTGTGTGTTGTTGGTGTGCGTTTTCATGTGTATGTATGCAAACGGTAAAGTAAAACAGTGTGCGTAATTTTACCTGTATGTGTGTCTGTGTTTGTGTATATGTGTTTTGGTATGAGTGTGTGGTATGCGTGTGTGTGTGTGTGTCGTAAAACATAAAACACTTGTAACTGTTAATTTATTTCTACCAAACTGGCACAATAAGCAAGTTTTTTGACGTGCCCAAGCTTAGCCACACACGCTTTGAGTTTAAAAAAAAAGCACTAAAAAAGCTCACTAGAAAAATGTTAAAAATTTATTTTTAAAAATTTTTTTTTTTTTTGTTATTATTTTATTTCTTTATTTTCAATAATTATTTGTTTAATTTTTTTTCACTTAATTTTTTTAAGCACTCACACAACAACTGCACGCAACAAGGATAACGACGAACGGTATTCCAGTCAAACGATTTGTGGCAATTGGCGTCGTTTACGCGAATGAATTTGAAAAGGAATTGAATGAGCGCCAACAGTTGCTGCTGCTGGTGTTGACAATATTTTTGCTGCTGCTAATTCTGCTTTTGCGGCTGCTGCTTCTTCTACTTCGTTTGCGTCGTCGACTATTTCTGCTGCTGCTCTTGTTAACGATGCTGGCAATAATGCTAGCCTCACACACATACACACAGCTTGAAGTCTCAGCATCAACAACAGCTGGCGCCGCAGTTGCTGTTGACGTCGTTGGCGTCACCTCAAACAGTTGCTTTACAAAAGCAACGAATGAGCACACGCGTCAACATAACGGTATACACGAACTCAGCACGAAGCTTTAACGAGCGAACAATAGTTATCATGACATCGGTTGTTGCGGCCCATCAGCATCACTTTGTTTTCATATTCTTTATTTTTGTATATTTTTGTTTGGTTTTTTTTTCTATTTTTCGTTCGCTCATTGCCTTGAATGAGTCCTTGGCTACATGCTCGCTCTCATTGATGTTGTTATTGTTATCAGTCAGCTATGTGTTGCTTGCTATTTTGCAGTTTGCTCTGTCGTCGTCACCTTGTAGCTTAGCTGTCGCTTTGCCGCTACGCTGGTTGTTCTCCTTTTTCACGCATTTTCGACGAGTTTCTTTCGAGACACCAGTTGCCAGCACTTCAAATAATTTCCCCAACATTTCCCCTTAAGCTTATGCCACTTTTGGTGTGGTATTCAAAAGCTCTTGTCTGCTTGTCTAAGCTTTGATTGCATTCGATGTGTGCGTATTTATTTTTAGCAAATCCTTATATTATATGTATAGTTTTTTTTATTATTTTCGTCCTTAGCTTTTTGGTTGCATATCGTGCATAGAATTCGGTAGATTTTTCCTTTCTCTATTTATTTTTCTCTTTCAAGGTACTTTCGCTTTTAAAAGAAACATTTCGAATTTATTTGGCTTTAAGTGTTGTAACATAAATATTAAATTTGAATTCTTGCGGCTCATAAGCGGAAGAACACCAAAATAAATAGAGTTAAGTTTTATTTTTAGCTTAACTTAACCGGAGCGAGCTTGTGTGTGTTATTATTTGGCAGCAAAATATTGTATGCATGTGTGTACAGCATTACCACGTCTTCTAGCCAAGCAGCTACAACAAAAAGTTGGCTTTTATGAAATCTTGTTAATAACCCTAGATCTTATTTATATGGATCCATCATTTGCCTAATTCTGTCGCTTTATGAATTATGGTCTCAAGACTAATATGACTTTAAATATGTGTTATTACGGGGATCTGTTTACAGGTACCTGATATATTTAATACTTTTTCTTTTGTCTGAAATTCGGCAATGATCTTAAGCTCCACAAAAATATCCTTTAAAATTGCATAATAATACTTATACGATTTCTCTGTAAGACTGTTTTTTCATAGTTTCTAGACTGAACTCAGAGAAGTGTAGTTTTAATTCCTAAAGAAAGTGGTTGCACTCAATATAGTCCAATTGAGTTGATTTTTAATAACGAACATATTACATCTAACCATCTTACAATACTTCCAATATCATGCACATAACATCATACCCATTATTACTTATCCAACATACCAAAACCTATCACCATTTCATATACAAACCATGCCATTACTCACTTTCCCTTTCATATCAATCATTCATGATACATCATGTCATACCCATCGTACCATACGCATCATGATATACCCATCATAATGTATCAAAAATAATATGCCATCGCACTATACTATCATACAGAACTCATCATACCATACCCATCATACCATACCCATTTCCATTACCATATCTTTGACACTGTACAGTACCCATCAACTATATCATGTTTTCCATTATGTCATAAAATCATAGCATACCCATGCTATCACATCATATCACCAATTATAGCCATCATATCCTATACATTATACTAAATCATATAACACCCAGCATATACTTATTCAACCATATCTTTCATACCAAACACATCATACGATATTTTTTAATATATTTTATACTCTATATATAAATGTGTATACTATGCTATTATATTTTTCCATCTCACTCTATCTGCCATACCCATCATAATAGCTTCATACCTATGCAATCATACCAATGCTATCAAACCGTTCATCACATTTATCCATTTCCATCATATCATTCTCATTATACCATATCTATCATACTATACTGTTATAATATACCTTAATACCACACCTTTCAATCATACCATAACCAACATATCACACCATGTTAACACTCTATACCTGTCATCTTCTAGTCTTACCACACCATCATCTCACAATCATTTAACCACCATCTCATATCCATCATACTTATTTAATCTCCCATACCGTATCCATCCCACTAAACCTATCGTTATCCCACCTTACTCATCCAACAATACCCAGTACCCACTATTTATTCCGTCATAACATACCCATCACAGCACACTTAAGAGTGTATTCAATCGCAGTATCAAAATACAAACACACAACACAGAAATGTTCTGGACTGAGGATCAGACCATGTTTTTTGGGTCACTGAATTCAACTTCAAGGTCCGTTAAACTCTACTATGGCTGGATGAAAAAAATTTCTTGGTGCATTTTCGACCACCTTCTCTTAGTTTGACCTTCAAATTACCTTAAAACTGAACTGATAAAACTTCATCGTTCCAAACCAACCTTCTTTTCTTTGACTATAAATTTTTCTGGTAAACATAAGCCTTTATCCCAAAACCAGGATACGGAAAGGTCAACTCGTGTATGCACACGAGCCCATACATATATCACTGAATTAAGACAATAGATCCTCATGAGAACGTTCATAAGCCGCACAAAACAATGAATGGCAAATGCCATGAAGGCAAAGTAATGCTTTCAAATGACTTTCAGGAGTTAGTATGGGTTCTTTGTTAACCTAGGGCAGAAATAGGTCCATTTGACCTAAATTTCCGAAAAATCGCGTTTACGTTTACAAAAAAAAATAATTTAACCGGCCCACTGGTTCGTATATATTAAAAACTGTCTAATTAGCTAATGAAAAACAGACCATTCGTTTCAAATTTTTTAAAATCCTGTGTACGTACATTTGGTAGAACCGATTTAACCGACCCGTTTTGGTCTCGAAAAATTTTGATGAACTTTTAAAATATATGACATTTTTGTGAAAAGTTATCTGATGAAGTCCACTTGAAACTAAATTCTTGTTTACGAGATATTTAAAAAAAAAACCAAATTAAGAATTACCATTTTCGCCGTTAAGGTCCTAGTCAAACCCTCTTTTCTATGTCCTATAGAATAATTGGATTTTATCCAAGGAGCCCACAGAAATAAATCATTTAAGTTCCAGGGACCGACCTGAGAACAATTTTTCATTACCGTATACGTCTCTTGAGCTGCCTCATGAGCAGTTAAATTCTTATTTTCGTTCTCATTCATGTACACGTACATTAAGGTGGGTACACTCAGGGAAAAATGCTTTTATATCAAACAAATCATGAGTTGAAATAACAGATTTCACTGTTAAATGCTATCCAATAAATGAAACTTTCACATCAACAGTCGGTTGACTGTTGGTCTTTAGAACACGAAACGCATCATATAAAAACGTACTTATTAAAATTTGATCATTGTGTTGAAAGTTCATGTTTGGAAGAGTATGCTTACGTGTGCGTCTAGTTCTAGACTAGTCTAGGTTTAAATACCAGCAAGATCAACAAAAAACCTCAAAAAAAAGGTATATAAAATATTTTTTTTTAAACAAATTTGCTTTATCGCTTTAGTATTTATATAACTCTTATTATATTCTTTTTAAGTTTCACTTCCGGTAGATTTATTAGTTCAATATTTTCCTTCATTTATACTAGCGGGTATGAAGAAATCAAATTTGACTTTCATAACTCTCTTCTCAAAATAATCAAGCTCTCTCTCATTCGTAAACAACCCGGTGGTAAAAATTTGTCTTCGATACTATTGTAATGTAGGATGATGGTGAGCGGCATGTGCCACGAAATGTTTTGGTTGTTAAGTGGGGAAATCGGTTTAAGTTTACGTTATTTAAGTGATTTTTAAGAATTTTGTTAAAACTTTGAGAACATTTTTTACTTACAGTGTTTCTCAAATGTCTTCGTTAAGTAGCTTATTCGTAAATTGTTAATAAAAAACAGTATTAAGTAGCAGGCATTTTGAAAATGATAGAATGAATATGTGTTTATTTAACCTTTTGTTAAATATTAGAACAAATATATTCTAGGCTTAATAGCCTAGACACATTGACTGCGGCTGCAGCATTGCGTCAAACGTCAAATTTTTTTTTACATGCTTTTCTTATGGAGGTGAATGTGGTGAAAATGTTGCAACGACAATGCGTCATTGCAGCAATGTTGCTGTCGGCGATTTAGAACTTTTTCTATTTTGACGTGCGACAAGAGTAAGAACATCGGCATTTGTTAATGTTTTCGTTTAATTTCGTGCTTCTTTTGTGTTTTTTATTGTTCATTCTCATTGTGTTTGTGTTAAATGTTTGTTTTTTAATGATAATTCTATGTTTAATAATAAAAATATATGAAAATCCGAATACATTTTCACCTCGTGTTGTTATGTTGCAGTCGCAGTCAATGTGTCTAGGCTATAAAGCTTCACTTACTCTAATGAAAATAATATTACTTTGCTGATAATGGTTCTTTGAAAAAGTTATCAAACGATATAAGTGACATATTCGGAAAAAAGAAGCACTTTCCTTAAGATATGTAGATAAAAATATCCAAATGCAGCATTTTAAGAATTGATGGCAGACTTAGAGTGAGAAAGCTTACAAAGTCTCGAAAGCTAACACTGAGAAAACAAAAAAAAGTAAACCCATGAGGGGCGTGGCACTTTTTCAAGAACACATCTTTTCTATATTTTCGTCTATAAAGCACACATCAATGAAACTCGATACACCCAAAAAAAAACGGAGTAAAAAATGCTATATTTGGGCTCAATTTAACTCTTTTCGTGCATGGTATTTAGCTAAAGCTGTAAAAACTATATGTAACTCCGTTTGTGCGTTGAAATTACTCCGAAATTTTACTTTGTTTGAAAGTCGTGCTAACTCCGTTTGTAGTTGTTTTAAGGTTAACAGACTTGCATTGAGAATTATGAAAGTTTTCATTTTACTCAAGAAAAAACTTGAGCCAACTCATTTAAATGTAGCATTAAGCTCACAAAAATAAAAAAATCTACCCACAAAAGAGTCAAATCAAGACTCGTTTTTAAAGTCAATTTACTTTACTTATTTTGTGCTTACATAAGACAACAATGAAAAGAAAAGTTAATGTTAACAGGACTATTTCAATGACATTTTTTTGTTTTATTTCATTCAATTAAAGGTTTTTGATGAAACCTAATTTGATTAATAAATGCCAAATTTTCCATTTTATACCCAAACACGCACAAATTTTTTAAATTTTTTATATATTAAAAACTAGCTGTCATTGCCAACATTTCATTTTAACAGCACAATTGATTTGAATGTTGAAATGTTTGAGTAATTTCTCTACATTCAAAGTAAAACAAACAAACGGAAAAATTTTTCAACCGAACTCTGTTTAGTGCTCAACAAAACTCCGTTTTAGCTTTAAAATACAAAATATGATATTCGTAGATGGTTGAAATAAGCTTTAAAAGAGTTAAGATGACAAATGTATGAAGAAGATGAAGATTTGATTTGAAGCTGATTCAAATTTAATTCCAGTTTTGTGAATGAATTCCAGTTTTTCTAAGCAGAAAAAGAGTTATATTAACAAATAAAAATATTGGTATAACTCCTTTTAAGTTTTAAAGCGACAAAACGAATTTTACCTCGCAAAAACTTGATTAAATCTCGAAAAAACTTGAATTAACTCCGCACATTTTTTTCGGTAATAGTTGCAATAAGTTTAAACAGAGTTAATATGACAAATTTTCAGAGAAGACGCAGAGTTAATATGAAGCTGCTGCAGGTTTAATTCAAGTTTTGAAAATGAACTGTTTTAAGCAGAAAAAGCTTTGCATTAAGAAAAAAACTATTGATACAATCCATTTTAGGTTTTACTGCGACAAAACGTATTTAACTATTTAAAAACTCTTTCAACTCACGAAAAAACTTGAATTAACACCGCACATTTTTTTCGGTGTACGAACTTACTATTAATCTTGGCTTTTGACTGTCAAATTTGAGCGATCTTTGGAAAGTGTGGCATATTAAATTTTTTGATATTGCATAGATTTAGAACTTAATGGCGTATAACACTGAAACTCAGTATGAAACAACTGCTTGGTCTGGTCTTTCAATTATAACACAGACACGGGCATTAGAAAACTAAAAATTTTCGATACAGATACATATACAAGTAAAAATCACAGAACATTTAAATTCAGAATGTAGTTACTATTAGGTGGTGTCCTGCTACTGGAACGAGCATTGTACAAGACACATTTGTATAAATTTAATCGCTTTAGAAATAATAGTCACATATTAAAGAAACTCGGTTTGAAGTAACTTTTTCGTGATTTCCTACTTCTCGAAAGTAATCGCAAACTAAAACGGATATTGAACAAGGGTGTTGCTCCGCCCATAAAAGACGATTTTTTTCTATTTTATAACTTTGGAAATAATCGTCACAGAATATTGAAACTCAGAGTGGAATTCCTATTTGTTGATAGCCTTCTATTGGAAAACTGGACATTGGACATTGGACAAGGACGGCAGCAACGCGCCGGGTACCAGCTAGTATTAAAATAAAATTAAAATTGCAGTTTTTAAAGGTGTTAAGAGGGGATGGCAAAAAATTATGACCTTTAGCTTAAATTTCCTTTGCAATAAAAACATATAAACAATCATAGTACAACAAATAAGGTATCTGCAGGGCTGAGAGCCGAAAGTCAGAACTGTCGAAAAATACTGAACGAAATCAAGGCTTATTTTTATATAGGGTTGCATACATTTTTGACGTTTTCTCATTTCGGCACCCTTATTTTGAAATGAGAGCAAAAGAGCGTAGTCATTTGAGTAAAGAACTGACACGGTTGCCTGAATATAATACTATTGGTAGTTTTTTGTAGTACTATTTGGTAAATAGAATACTAAAATTTTTGTTTAGTACTTTTATTGATCCTTTTTTTATTCGGATGTCCTGATAAAATTAAGTCATTGAGTTTGATCTACCCTCATAATTTTAGTTTTGATTGAAGGAATTTAGTACCATGCCCTAAAAAAGGTTTAATGAAATAAATATATATTAATAAAATCAAGAAAGACAGACCAAATAAATATTTTCATATTCGAAACTTTCATTGCATTGGACAACGGTGATCGTAAAAACCACTTTTATTTCCAATTTTGACCAAAATCAAAATTTTAACACATCTTGACTTAGTGTGTACACAATAAAACCGAAAACTGCACAAAACCCTGAAAAATACTTTTTTTTCTCGAGCAGCACAAAACCCTACTCTGCAAACGTCAAAATATTTTTGTTTACATAAAATAAGGATGCGTCAAAAAATGTACGCAACCTTAAATAAATCAACATTGGAATGAAATAGAGCTAAAAAACAAGACATAAAATAATTTGTATTGAATCCTGCACCTACCTTGTTTATTGTACTATGTAAACAATGATATTATAATTATATAAAAACACAAATTGTCAATTCTTAAAATGATTCGATAACAACTTTTTTAGCAAAACTGGATAAATAAAAAATAAAATCGTTTCGAGAAAATCGCGTTTTCACTAGAGTGGCTCATTAATTGTGCATAACATTATAACGAGTCTGGGGAAACTTTGGAAACATATTTTTAAATGGTTTACTTACAATTTATGATATAAAAACATTAAATTTTTCTATTGAATTTTAAAACAATTTCGCCCCTTAAAGGTTGATAATTTCTTTTCGCTGCATTCCGTTCTTGTTATTTTTTAGGCTTACTCTTTAAGCTTACTATTTAAGCTTACTCTTTAATTCGAATTTGTTCTATTCTTTTTTGTGCGCCGAAAGCAGCATACCTACTCCAATGACCACTTACTGTGTGCTGAATATGTCATCAGAATTTGAGCTAAAGTGATTAACATATATAAAAGAAAATTATAAAAAAGTTGTGGCATTTCTTATCTTAATATGTAGAAGACGAGCGTCATACTCCGTACCCAATATCGCTCAAACTGTAACTTGCTATTACATGGCTTTTCAAACTTTTTAAATTTTACTATGCAAACAGCTGTTCAGCCTGAAAGTATACACAGAAAATTTTTTTAGTTCCAACCGTAGGAAGATCTTTTATACTAGTTATGGATAATTTTTAATAACAAAATCAGGTCTAAAAGTTTACAACTGTCAAAAACCAGACATTAAAGGACCCACAGCTACATCGTATACAACAAATAGTTGGTTACATCATAAGTATAAACATTTACCACTGGGTAACCTCAAACCCAGTGGT
Source organism: Tetanocera ferruginea (assembly GCA_958299015.1). Taxonomy (NCBI): domain Eukaryota; kingdom Metazoa; phylum Arthropoda; class Insecta; order Diptera; family Sciomyzidae; genus Tetanocera; species Tetanocera ferruginea. The sequence goes on along the minus strand of OY282643.1, from coordinate 45,691,788 downwards.
TAATTTGTCTCTCATTCTCTCACACCTATAAGCCGAATATTTCTGACATAATCTTCTTATTAGTGTCAACCTTTACCTTATATTTCGACACTACCTAACTGAGACTTCAGCACGCACAAATAGGCAGACATAATGTAAAATGCCTAAAATTGCCTTAGTGAGCTACTAGATGAAACATCTCATAGCTCCATTTAAGCTTTAGCTACTCTATTTTAAGCTCCCACAGCTTCATTTAAAGCTTAATTTCTATTGCTGTCAAGGGCACGTAGATTGAACAAGCAGATGCATAAAGGACAGAGACAGAGAGAAAAACATTTGGAGCGCAAGCAGACACAAATTTGTAATGTGTTTGTGTGTGTGCTCTAATTATATATCTTTAATATCTAATACAAAATTCAGCAAGAATAACGAATGGATAACCCAAAGGATATAAATCATACTCAAAAGAATGGAAGACATTGAGACACAGCTCAATCTGTGTCAACAGTTATGTGAAGGAGTAGGATTAGACTGATTTAATCTATTATATCGCCTGCTGTGGTTATTATATTTAAAATAGAAAGAAGAAAGCTTAAATTAAATTCTAATGCAGGATAAGAATAATTAACTAAAAACTTGAAGTAACTTTAATGATTTTTATTTTGAATATTTAGTTTTAATTAAATTTAGGTAAAATTAAGAAAAATAACAAAAATTTTATTATTATTTAATTAATATTTAAGCTAAGCTTTTAAGCTTATCCTTAATCTATTTCACATTTATCACTGTTTATTGTTGTTTTGTTTCTAAACTGCAACTGTTGCTGTTATCTGTTCATAACATGTACCACCCACCAATTTTTAAGCCATAGCAATAAGAGAGCAACATTTGTATAGAGCAAGAAATCTTGAAAAAGCACATTCTTCGCTCTTTTGAACTTTTTAGTGTTGAAAGTGTCTGACATTTTTCGCATATCCTTGAAGCTGCTTGATTATAATTTCAATTATTTTTATTTAAAATGCATACACCTAGCAAAGGATACTCATATAGATAACAACACATACACACGTACACGCACACACACACACACAAACACACACTCGTCGTCTGTTGGTTGTATGTTAGCACAGACACAACTTAAAAGGTGCTTATGTTATCTTGAAGATGGTTTTTATGATAGTGCTGTAGGGGAAGAGAAAATGAATGAGAGTGGGTTGGCTCTCGTAAAACAGTTATAAATAGAAAAATAAAGAAAAGCTTAATGTATGTTTGTTGCGGAAATATAATAACAGCAGCTGTGTTAGAAAGCAGCAGGTGCTTCTGACGATTTGGCAGTGTTGTGTGGAGTGTGCTAAGAATGAGGAGGGAAAACTTTACCGGAACAACAACAATGTTATTTTTAAAATATATCTTATGAGTTCCGAGGTGTATATTCTCAAGGACTTAGAGCCACTAAAATTTTAAAGCATTTTAAAGGAGTTAAACAATTTCAAGCATGATTGAAGGCGGTCGTGTTAGCAAAAAAGATAAGAAGTCAAGATATTGGGATACAATGAAAATGTTGTTGATCCTTTTTGAACACATTATAAATGAAACACATTCAAACAAACTCCTCTTTATAATCAATAATTATACCAAAAGGAAAACAATGTTCAAAATAGCCTAAAACTAATCTAAGAATGTAGATTTTTGTGCTTTTCTATACTATGCAAAACTAATTTATTTCATACATTCCGTCATGATTATTCTACAAAATACATTTTCTAAAGTTGGTTTCATATAAAGAACCTAAGGAATTTCGAGAAAAATTACCCCAAAGTAAACAAAAAATACGAGAAACATTAACAATTTAATTTTTGAAAATGCACTAAGTTGCATTTTTGGCGAGAGTTCTGAGATTATGAAAGTCCTGTGGGTGCTGCTTCTAGTTCGTGCAATTAGTACAACTCGACTCGATTTTCCATTCGAGTAATTCGGTATTTCGAATAACTCACAATTAAGAGTGACTCGAGGAATTACTCGAATAACTCGATTTTTTTCTGTCACATGTTCACAACTTCTCTCTCAACTCCTTCTCAATAATGCATTCCCACTAGAAATTAAGGCCTAATGAAACTAAAAGAAGATAAATACAATGGAACATTGCAGACATTTCTATGTCAGAATTTTAACATCAACAGCCAACTACATTATTTTATTTTTACGAGTTTGGCGCTGGGACAAACTCTAGGTAAAATTGGCTCACTGAATTCGAATCTGTTGTCAGAACTTCAAAATTATGTAATTTTTTACGAAAGAGTTGCCATCTAAGTTTTTGACGTAGAATTACGTCTTACAGCGCGGTTTGTATTGGGTCGTTTTAACAGATTTTTTCAAGGTCATTAGGCAACGTTTTTGGCGAATACTTTAGGGTATACCTACAGCCTTTAATACTCTTCGTTCAAAGATAATATGTATACTAAAATATCAGATATATCCTGCGCTGAATGAATATCTAACTTTGGATTTTGTCACTATTATATTAAAGTCACAAAATAGTAAAAAATAAGAAGAAAAATGCATGTTTTTATAAAAGAAAATCAATCATCAGCTGCTTATGTGCCTGCTGCTTTCTTTGTTTTTCTTTCGTTGTTTATGCTTGTATGCTTTGGTTTTGCACGAACTGATTGGTTCGCTTTGGCAGCATTGTAAGCATTAGTTCGCATTGGGTTTATGTATGCACTACTGTTCTAGTATACTATTTTGAAACCAGAGGTCATGAACCTCTTTTCAACTCAGTCAATGAGCTCAAACTGTCAAATTTAACGAAATGGGTCTGTGATCCGGTTAGATTTAACTCTTATGAAAAAAACGAGTTGGATCATATTTCTTTTTATGCTTTTTACGCCATCTATTGGGTAATAGATGGCGTAAAATTTTAATTTTTATTTTTAATGCAAATTAATTTGGATTCCACATCCCACTAGCACTAGCGAGAGTAGTTCGCAAACTATACATCGAACAGAGAGTGTAGCTAGCAAACTAAATATCAGACAGAGACGAGAGGAAAGGACATGTGCTCAGCGTGAAATATAGTAACCATACGATTTTTTAAAAATCGGGGTCTTAATTTTAATTTGAAATTAGTAGTTAAACTGACTGTAGCTCGCAAACTATATATCGGGCAGAGAGGAAAATTGGAACCAATGGAAAGTGCATTTGCTTGGCCTTCTTTTCAACTAAGTCAATGAACTCAACCTGTCAAACTTAACAAAATGATCGAAAAAATTTGAAATTTCATACTTACTTTTTAACTTTTTCTTTGTTTTGGCCTCGATAAGAAGTCCATAATTAAGTGTTATTCATTTATTTTTTAATTTTTGGAAGATCAATAAAAATACGTGTAAAATGAACAAAACAATCGGACCAAAGAGACAAAGTAGAAGAGGTTACAACTTAAACGGAATTCTACGTCTACACTTACGATACTATCGAAACTGTTTCTTTTTTTTCTATTTTTACTAATTTGGTGCTTTGGCGAATACTAAGTAAAAATGGGTCGCTGAATTCGAAACTGTTGGCAAAATTTTAAAATTATGCAATTTTTTCGTAGGGGTTGCCAACTTATAAAATTATTCAAAGAGTTTTGAACATTACCTAACAGTTTAAGAGAGAGTCGCTGATCTTGAATTTTGTTTCAGAATTTTAAAATATAACGTTTTGGATGATAGGATTGCCACATACATTTTTTCATTACGAGTTTAACCGCTGGGACGAATACTAGGTAAAAATGGGTTGCTGAATCCGAATATGTTGTAAGACTCTAAACCTAGAAACCTTATACACATTTTCAAGAGTTTTGAGAATTACTTTGCAATTTTAGTGGGTCGCTGATATCGAAACCAATTTCAGAATTTTTAAATTCAAGATGACGGATGGTGTTGCTCATAAAACAGTAAAGCTCATAGTGGAAAAGTTTGGTGAGACTGCCTCCTTGGAAGACTTGCCAGGAACAGTCCTAAAAAAGGCCGCAAGTTATCCTTAGTTGGAAAAAAAATCTTAGCCCTTAGAAACGAAACGGGAAGAAACGGAAAAATATTATAACACTGGTTTTCATGTATGCATTCTTATTAAAAGACAACGAAACTGCAACGTTAATGAGCATGCATACATGAAAACCAGTGTTGTAAAATTTTTCGTTTTCATATCGTAACGTAAGTGGGCATCACCCTTTATTAACATTGGCGTTTTTTTAAATCGACTTTTTTATAATTTTGTATTTTTGTAAATATTCTTTAGATACTAAGAAAGAAAAAGAATTTTATGGAAAAATTCTTACGGGTTCAAAAGTTACAGCCGGATTAGTGAGAGTGCATTTTTATTTTTCCTTGCATTTTTCTTTGTTCACAAACTTTGAACGCGTTTATCTCGAAACCATGTTTTTCGTACTGGTTGCGGCACTAGTGGGATCATTTTTTGACGAAATTTTTGTTTGTATTTTTGTATTTGTATTTTTTTAAACTTGATTCGCTAAATTTTTTTAAAGCTTTTCTTTAAATTTTTTTCGACTTTTTATAAATTTTTAAAGTCAATATTTTTTTCGAAAAAACACACTTTCAAATTTGGAACATCACCAAAACTTGAAAAAAACATTACAAAAACAAAGCTCCTGTCATACAATAACCAATTTTGTTAAGATTTAAAAAAGTAATTTGTTTCCAGATCGGACAATTTTTGCGACTCCCATCGCTACAACCACGAGGTCCGTTTTTTTCTCTGCCGCCAATTTGAAGTTCTATTAAACCATGTTGGAGTGAAAAATATATTTTTTTTCTTAATTTTTTTCTTGTAATTTGTTCAATTCTCTACAATAATAAAAAATGAACTTTTAAAAAGAGGTCTGTTTTCTCTGCCGCGAATGTTATGTCCCACCTTAATGGAGTTTATGTTTTTGAGTAATAATTCGATGCAACGCTGTTGCATGTTTGCTGTATTTTCGTTGCCTTAGGAAGTTGCCTAAACGGACCGGACCGACTCTTTTAATTTAATTAAAAGCCCAAAAACCAAATAACGTAAAAACTAAATTCATCGTCACATCTATAGTGAGTGAGTTCAAAATCTATGCAACGAATTTTTAATAGTGTTGCATAATTCAATTTTTACACTCCCACACGTATTGCATAAAGGACATATTAATTTTGTCACGACGTTTTTAAAGCGCATAAAGAGACGTGGTAGGCATAAAAATTATATATATTCTTGATCAGCAATACCACCTGGGTCGAGTAAGCCATGTCCGTCTGTCTGTCGAGACGATAACAGCCGTATTTTGTAAGCTTATGTAACAAAAGTTCATATATACGATTTTTCGAGCCAAATCGGCTGAAAACCACGCCTACTTTCCATACAAAGTGACTTTATGAAAACTTTAAAATAGCTTTTAATTGCACAAAAATTAATTTAATATCTTGAAATTATGCACAAATGCTTTGATTCTTGAAATATGTATACTGAGTTTGAAAATGAGAAAAATCGAACACCTCCCTGCAAATATTTTCTGAGGCTCTCCAAAAAATTACTCTAAAAAGAGTGTTTTTTATGCATGTTTTATGATGACTCATTAAAAGGACTCATGAAAGAGTCTTTAATATGACTGTTAAATGATTGTTCAAAAATAAGACTCATAAAAGAGTCATTATTGTATCTGCTTTATGAGTACTCATAAAAAACACTCATTAAAGAATCCTAAATATGACGGTAACATGATTGTTCATAAAAAAGACTCATAAAAGAATCATATTTTGATTGATATATGCTTAATCATAAAGAAGACTCATAAAAGAGTCTTATATGTGAGTGTTTCATAGGAGAATAGAATCAGATAATTGCAAAAGCACCATATCGAATTAATAAATAAGAACTTAATCGAATATATTTTTTATAAATTTTATTAAACTTTGTCACTGCCTGTTATGGATATATCCTGGCTACGCTTTTCGGAGAATTGTTTGTTTTTGGCGATATACATGCACTAAAATTTAACTACAACAAATGTATCAAAAGACTTCTTATATGAGTCTTAAAAGAGTAATAAATATGAGTATTAAAAGAGTTCTCAATATGAGTCTTAAAAGAGTATCAAATAAGAGTCTTAAAACCGTCATTACTATGAGTCCAAAAAGACTCATAAAACAATCATATTTATGAAACATATTTTGGGGCCCACAACATACGAAAATGTACTCATAAAAAAGTCTTTTTTGAGCGCATTATGATGATAAACCCTCATTTATATGAGTCTTGAAAGAGTCTTTTAAGAGCCATAATGTTTGCTGGGTTACATTCCATAATAAGTGACGTCATAAAAACTGAAAATCTATTTAAATTCCATACAAAAATCTATAAATCTAATGACTTGAAATTTATCACATGCATTGCATATTGCGTTTGAAATTCAGCAAGATATTGTGAATACCTACCTCCCATAGAAAGTGACGTCATCAAAATATCAAATCCTTGACAAATTCCACAAAAGTTAATGTATTGACTGGATAGTTCATAGTTAGTCTTCATATTTAAAATGTGCTTTCAGTTTAAAATTTTAAAAAATTTAAAGAAAACTACGCCTGTCCACCATACAAAATGACGTCATCAACATAATATAACCTAAAGAAATTCAAACATTCTTCAACACTGATGCGGGAGTATTTTGACTTCGATCAAGTTGAAAATAATTTTTTACTGGTTTTTATTTTTTGTTGCTAAGCTGTCTGCCCATTCTTCAATTTCATTGCATAACATTTACCGTAACTTATTCGTTCATTGAATGAACATGCCATGCAACGCCGTTGCATTTTCAAAGTTAAAACTGCCTAGTAGCGTCGTGTGTTTTTTACAAATTTTTTAATCATTTTTAATATTATAATAACTGTTAAAACAATTAATAATGTTAAATATATGTTTTCAAATCTTAAGTTCCGTTTTTGTTACAAATAAAAACAAACACATTCAATTCCGATATTGATTTAAATGTTTAAAAATTCAAAAAAACAGTTCATTTTCTATACATACGATTACATATAATATTTATTTCAATATTATATAATATAATATTTTTTCTTATATTTAAAAACAGTCCAAAATAAAAATGACCCAACAAAACATCGAATAAGTTTTTATACCAACTTTTTTGGAAAGCTTGCGATAAGATCACCTTGTCACATCCAAAGAGTCAATATTTCTGATCTAGGGGTCAAAAATATCTGCTATATTATTACTCCAATTAAAGTTGTAATCTTTGATCGTTTCAAAAAAATGTTTCTTAGATTCTACACTATTTTTAAATTTATATATTACAACCTTTGTATAAAAAATTAATATTAACATATTTTTTTAAATATTTCTAAAAAATATTGTTTGAATATTAAAGTCAATATCAACAACCATTATCAGCTTGGGTTGCACTTATCTAATCGTTTGTTTTTTTTTTCGATGTTTCATCTAAATGAACAACGCATAAAGCATGTCTCAAGCAAACAAATCAACTAAAATAAGCACAAAATACAGCAAAAGAAAAAAATAAGCACTGGCCTAACGAAACTTAAGCTTGACCTAGAGAGCCAAGCGATTACCTAGCAATATGCCAAACATGTGCTACGTTGGCCAAAAAAAAAAAAAACGAGAGCAGAAATTAACATAATCGGCTATATTAACTTTATAACAGTAAAAAACGATTTCATGTCGTTATAGAAATTCTTTATTAAAATTAATTTCGTTTTTTGACTGCTTTGAACAGTGGAGTCGAATATTTGTTTCTTTTAGCTTATACAATTTATACAACGAAATTAAATTATTTAAAAAAAAAAAAATAATTATTACATACAAATGTTTGCAATTCGACAAAATGATGTTAAATTCTAATGGGGAAAAATAAAGTTAATAAAGTATAAAACAAGCAACAGCGAGCAGCACAAAACGCATTTCTTCGTGGCGTCTTCAATTAACGAAGACAATTAATTAATTAATAAACAATAGAGGAGAGATGAAAAAAAGTGTTGGTGCACTCGAGTCACTTGCTTTTTCCAACTAGATGCTTTGCTTTGTTCGTCGTTTTAGTGGTGTATGATTGATAAGTTTGAATACAACAAGATTGGCACGTTTTAAAAATTAAAACAAATAAACAAACTTCCAATATAGCATCACAAAAACATGCATACCGCAAACACAAAGTACCTCGTCCCTTCACACGGTTAAAGCTCGTTACTTAACATAAACCAAAAAAACTAGGTATGTAGAAAAGGTAATTTCAATAATTCTCATTTGTTGTTATGAATATTGGTACAAAAAGCAAAAAAAAAAACAAACAAAACCGTTGTGAAGTTATAAGTTTCAGTGAATGAAGCTTTTAGCTGAGTGAATGGGATGAGTTGTTGGTGATTGATTTAATGCAGTCTTTTTAACGAACTAATCGTCGCCAGCGGAGCGCTTAACTTTGCGCTGCTTGGGGCTCTGACCTTGTTTTGGACTGCTAGGCTTCGAGGCCTTTGGCGAGGTTTTGGGTGTTCGCGATTTTGGTGAAGATTTTTCTGTAAATCAAAAAATATTGATTAATTTTTACTTGTACTAGCTACAGCGAATTTATTGACTTACGCAAAGCACGCAGCGTTTCTTCGGGCAGCCACTCGTAGTCGATGTTACCATCATTGGTGGTGCCAGTTTCAATTGTCTTCTTGGCAGCAGAACGCTTCCTCTTGCCCGATGAACCCAGCAGGTATTGTTGACCAATGACCAAGAGCAAAACAACAACGCCAGCCATCAAAATGTACAAGAAGAAAGTTTCGCCATCGAGTCCCTCATCAATTTCGGATATGAGTATAGTTTCATTGAAGACAGCCTCTGTGTACTGTGCACCGTTGGCATCACGATAGTTCAAGGCAATGTTTAAACCGAAAGGACGTCCAGCGTACTGGTCGGAAGGCACGAAAGAATATGAGACTGTGGCCTCGGAACCTGGCAGCACTTCACGATTGTAGGCCACGGCGGAGAAATTCTGTATGAAGTAGTTGAAGTCCATGGGGTAACGGAAGGATGCTTCGACATTCTCAATGACAAACTCTTGCTCGCCCTTGTTGAGGAAGCCAATCAAAAATTCAACGGGTTTGCCTCCGGGCAAATCCATTTGTTGGCCAGATGTGTAAAGCGGTTTGGTGAAGAGCAAATAAGTGTCGGCAAAAGGTGAGGCAGTAGTTAATGAATCAGCATCGTCATCAGACTCGACATCTTCACCAGTTACGGCACCATCTTCACTATCAACATCGACCAAGTCCTCCTCTTCGATTGTGTCTTCAGCAAAGGCAGAGAATTTGTTGGCTGTGTGGAGAAAATAAAAGTATAAATTAAACCCAGTGTTCACGGCATGGTTTAAGTGTGATTTAGAAAGTGTGCTGAAACTCGTCAAAATGAATAAACCTTTTTTGTATCTCCATACAATCAATGCCTTGACATTATTCTTCACCCATTGTTTAAAATTTCTTTTTTTTTATCCTAAGTTTGGCGCCTGCAGCACCTGGTAGTAAATTGCCAGTTTATTTTATTTTTGCGCTGCTTTCATTCATGTCAGTCACGGTCAATCGGTGTGTGCCACGTCGTCGTCGTTGGCAGCGACGTTCAGTGTTTGCTTGAAAGTTATCTGTTTTTTCAACTTGTTTTTGCTTAACTTACGTGCATTAAATGTGCAGATTATTGTTGGCAGCACCAGCAGCAGGATAAGTAAATAGTTCCTCATTTTTATTCAATTGAAGATTAGCAAAAATTCCTTAAAACAAAACCGTATCCAATGCGGGAAAAACAATTGCTCGCAGACCAAAGACGTGACAGCAGAACGTGAACAGAAATTTTGTGTCTGCAAGATGCGGCAGCGAAAGACAAACGACAGAAAAAAACCGAACAGCACACGAAGTTCCACACGAACAAATGACGTTGCTTGCGTGCCGCAACTTTCACTGTCAGATGGCTCCAAAGTCTCCAAAACCTATTACGTGGAGCCCGCAAGTCTACACAATGTGACAGCTACCTTCAAGGGAAGTGTTTCGAAAGTTGTTGCATATGTGAAGACTTGTAAAAAATAATGATTGATATTCTTTTTCAAATCTGAACAAATTAAAACTTGATTTAAGATCTGTTAACATATCTATATAAAACTTTAACGAAATGTTAGATGAAAATTAAGGGTATTCATGCAAATGGGCAATACCCTTATAAATGGTATAAACCGTATAAGTATATCATCCTTATAAATGAAATGTATGGAGAACCATTTGCACCATAAGCCCTAACCAAAATAAACGAAACGAGACGATTGCAACTCGACGAGCGTGTACACTAGAGTGGGTCGGCCTCCATACAAAAAAAAAAGTTTGAAAAAACCACCCCCTATTTTAAAAATGACCTCGAGAGGATTCCGAAAACAAAAAAATTTTTTTTTTGACCACCGGAAAAACAGCCAAAATGGTTCTTTTTTGCATAACTTAAGCATTACACGTCAGATCGTAAAAAATTAAATGTCGTTAAAAAGGGCTTTACGAGCACTACAATGTGTTCTTAGGACATTTTTATTTTTGAGGTCATATTCAACTAGTAAGCCCTATTAGCCCGATTTATCCCCTTTAAATTTGTAAAATCACTCGTGTGACACTCACAGCGAAAAAATCACGCAAAATCACACAAACAGAACAGAAAATCACGCAAAAATCACATACACTCAAAAAAATACTGTAGTAGAATATACTACACAATGTGTATTTGTTTCCCAAAACATGTAGTTTTATTTATTTTCAAACACACTTGTAGTTATTCGATAACTTTTTACTGCATTATACACTTAAATAATTAATACTACACGATGTAGTTATATGTAGTAAGTATTTATTTAAATGTTTTTATTTTTATACACAAAAATTTTTAAAAAAAATATTTTTTATAGCTAGCTGTGATTTTTCATTTCAATAAATTAAAAATTATTTAAAAAAATAAAAATAATATTGTCAACCAAGACTGCACAATGCTGGTAAGTAACCAAATTTTAAATAAAATGTTAAGTGCTTATATAAATAAATAATATCATTCTAGTTGACGATATTTGGCTCCTACCACTATAACTAGTCATCAAGATTTCAAGAAGAAAAGCTTTGCTGAAAATTGATGGGAGTTTAATTGCCCGCAATATTGGCATTTAGATAAAGCTGTAACGTAATTTTCATGTTTTTTTCTCCCGTTTTATAATCAGCCCAATCATGAAACATTTTCTCCCGGAAGTTGTAAATAGAAATTTCCGTTTTTAAGATTAAGTTAAAATACTTTTTGGAAATTTTTAATGCAATTTTGTTCATCAATCGCCAATATTCATGAGTGTAAAATAAAAAAAATGAGATACCTTTATCTGCTATCTTAAAACCGGAAACTTCCACTTACAATTCCCGGGAGAAAATGTTTCATGATTGGGCTGATTATGTTCTTTTTTTATCATTCTATGTTATTTTTCATTATATTGTTGACATTATTGTAAATATGTTCTTGAGATATTGTTGTTAATTAAATTGTATAATTTAAAATAGAAATTAAAAAACACAATTTAATAATTTAAACAAAACACCGATTTTTTAGTCAATATAAAAAAACTACTACACATGTAGTAAGAATTACTACATATGTACTAAAAATTCTTTTTTAATGCAGCATAAAAATTTGGATTTTAATTTTCGTTTAAATAAATATGTAGTAAAATATACTACGCTTGTAGTAAAAATAACTACAAAAAAAATTTTTTTTTCTCTGTAGTTGAAATAAATAATCGAATTTAGTAAAAATAAATAAATTTTTATTTGGACGGTGAGCTACTACTTTACATTTGTTTTAAATACATTTTTATTTATTTTTACTACAGAATTTTTTTGGGTGTACAGAACAGAAAATCACTTACAAGAAATTCCAATTTTACAGCATAAAAGAGCATTTAATGCCATACAATTTTACAAATAATGAGATATTTTCTGTTATTTGGTAATATTAGCAAAAGCTTATTGTTAAAAATTCATTAATATCTTATTTACTAGATCAAAATTAAGAAGATATGAAAATTTTTGGCAATCCAATCTAATATATATCAGTGGAAATAATTTAAATTGTCTGAATTTGTAATATAAACTTAATATGAACTTTTTAAAAGTTTAAACTTTATACCTGCGCTAGCAAATTTCAATTGCATGTTGGGTTTGTTCGTTAATATACGTGTTTTCGCATTTACTTGAACGCACTCTTCAACAATAAAGTGAGTGATTAAAAAAATCACGCATGATTGAAACATCACTCGCTTCATTTCAGAAATCACACATTGTCACACAGCCCTCAAAAAATCACACGAAACTGGCATCTATGATATGCACAAACCAGATATATTTGCTCTACGATTTAGGTGAGCAATCGATCTGGGTTTTTTATATCAGCAATCAGCTGTTTATATGCATGCTGAAAGCTGACTGCTAACAAGTTAACAGGTGACATATCTCTGCAAATGCACAATCAGCTTTAGGTGACGTTCACACAATTTGCCTGATAAAAATAACTAATTGCTCAAATATAAGTTTGGCATTTGCATGAATACCCTTATTGTGTTCGCTACAAAATTCTCAGTGCGAAACAGAGCAGAGTAGAGCAGATCAACTAAGTTGTCGAAAATAGTTTCAGAGCAGAATGGAGCAGATATTTTAAAATAAAAAAAAGGGCAAGTTTGAACATGCAATTGTCAAAAATAAGCAAAATAACAAATATTTTTTTAAAATTGATATATTTATTTGCTGATCTTGGGGAGATTACGATTTCCGGGGCGCCGCGATTTGACGATGGATTCGAAGAGTACTCTTAATAAAAATAAGAATAGCCAAAGGAAATGTTGTGTTATCGATTTGTTTCCGAGTTATCGATTTTTTAAAATTTTTTTTTTGCTTTAAGTTCTATGAAGAAAACCGGCTATATTATTCTTAATACATAACCGATATTAATGATTAAGGTAAAATTTAAAAGGTTATATATAAGGCTTTTAGAAAAATTTTAAATTAATGAAATCTGTTGAGAACTTTGTATTTTATAGGTATTTTTATGCAATAAAAAAAGAATTTCTTACATAAAACCGTTATTTTCTCAAAAATTACCGTTATTACTATGAATTATAATGAGTAAATTATTAAAGCTTGAAAATTTATCTTTCATTTGGTATATAATATATATAATTTATTTGACTTTTTCTCGTGTTTTTTATGATACAATGATTTGCCCTTGTACGGAAAATTGCTTATTTCACTCATATTTACCTTAGATGTTTTGCTTTCTTACTCCATATTTACGAACATCGCCATTACAATACAATATTTATATGAATTAACGGGATTTTCGAGTCAGTGAAAAAAATTTGTATGTTTTGGTCGATCAGTTAATAAAAATATATAAATATTTTTATCTATCGAAAAAAAGGTAAAACTTTCAGCTAATCAAAAAGTATATATTTTTAGTACCTTAAAAACGAAAATTTTGCAGAAAAAAACGGTTCTTTTAATTAAAAAATTCAAATCTGATATATATTCGCTTATAAATATAAAAACATTTTTGAAATTATATTTGTATTATATATCGTTGAAAAGGCATTTAATTATTTTTCGAATAGCAGGTCAATCTTTAAGATTCATTGGATATTGGCAAAGATATAGAAAATTTTGTGAACAGATTTTTTAACAAAGAAAACACTTGGAAAATTTTAATTTTATGCAATATAGTGTGAAATTAAATAAAAAATGTATATTTTTATATGTCAAACAAAAGGTCTAACTGTAAGCTTTTCAAAAAAAATATATTTTTAGTAACTCAATAACGTAAATTTTTTAGAAAATAACGGTTCTTTTTATTAAAAAATTCAACTTTGGAATAAATTCGCTTATAAAATTAAAAATATTGTAGCAATGATATTTATTAGAAATATATTTGAAAGGTCATTTAATGACCTTTGAAATGACATATCAATCTTAAAGATCCATTGAGTAACGACAAAGATATAGATGCTTTTTTGAACAGATCTTTTAACAAAAAAATTTTTTTAAAAAATCGATAACTCGATAACTAATAGAGTTATCGATTTTTTGTTCGGCGAATCATGTTTTTTTCTTGTTCTCTACCAGAAAACATCTTCAAATCGTGGCGCCCCGGAAATCGTAATCGTGCCCTGATCTTTCTTACGCTACAATATATCAATGGTTAAGCGCACTAAAGTGATAAGTGACATTTTGACGAAAATAGGTTTAGTGCATTTTTCAATCCATCAATATAATATCTACCTTGTGTAAATTTATTGAAAATGCATAGCCAGTGAATGCGTGTCAGTACACAGTTAAAATTAATGTTTTGTATTGAGACGATTGAAATTTAAAAACAAAATCAACGAAAAGTGTGAATAACTTGCTGGCTACACGTTCAATTTTGATTTCAAGTTGCTTTTCAAGTTGCAACACATTAACACTTTTTCACTAACACACTCAAACTTTTCGAACTTGACAACCAACTTGATATCAATTTTTCCTTTCAAGTCGTGAGGCTTGACGGTCAAGTTAATCAGCTGATCACAGTTCTTGCGAATAAATTCTCGTTTTTCGTTTTGCAAAGGTTGTACCCCAGTACAACGTTGGATAAAAATAATGAATTAAATTATTTATTTCTTCTAACACTTTCAGTAAAGTGAGTTAAGTTCTTTCTTTGGTGAAGGCATCTTGGAAAAAAATTGGCCATCAAGTTTGCGTCCAGCCTGCGTCACAGCTGCCAATTCAAATGATTTTTGACAAGCACTATGTGTGATCAACTTGAAAGCAATTCCTTGAACGTGAAGCTGCAGCGTAAGAGCAGCTTCAAGATCAAGAGCAAACCAGAGCAGGCAAGAACATAAAAGTAGCTCATCGAACACTTTTTGCTAGCTATCGCTAAATCTCGATCGCTTAAAGATTCTCACGTCAGTTTTAGCAAATATAAGCAACAATCGCGATTCTGATTTACAAATCATCTCATATTTTCGTCGCTTAAATTAAGCAATGAAAAAATGAACCGGATAAAAAACAGCTGATTTTGACATTTATTTATTGCTAAAAAGTTGCTAATTTGCAATTCTGAGTGTATTTTAATTGCTGAAAATTGCTAAAATTATCAAATTTTTAGCAACAAGAAATTTTAGCCGCTCAAAATTTTTAAAAACCTTATAGTACTTAAAATAGGAATGAAAGCTACTATTTTAAGTACTTTCCATCATTTATACGCAACGCAATACTTGTACTTTATCAGAATGAAAGCTTATCTAAATATGCTTAAAATGTTTGCTTTTCGAAAAAGACACACTTTTAAATAGCAACATCCAGCAAATGATTACATTGTAACTTCGTTGTTGCTAATATCGCGTGACTTTAAATTATTGCATTTTAATTTTGTATCAAAAGTAATTATACAGAAAAATGGAAAAAATAACACTCGAGATGTTCGATAGTTAATCTTACATCAATCAAGGATGCTTAACGAGATGGCGTACTCAGATGATTTTAGATTTTCTTCATATAACAACTAAATTTTTTATAAATCCAGTTTGAATATTTATAAAATTACATGTATTCTTATGGGAAAAAACCGTTGTATCCTCTGTACTCAAAATTGTATTTCATATAAATAAATTTTAGCTAATAAAATGGTTTGGTATTCTATATTTTTTGTTTCTTGTTCAAATTGTTCATTTCAAAACGAACATTTTTTAATAAAAAAACTTAATATTCTTAAACGCTGAAGCTGAAACTTTTGCTGCTGAAAAACGCTTTATGTATAATCATATGGAAAAAACGCGAAGTGTTCATAGTGCAAGCTTAAATTCAAGGTTACGCCACTTTTAAGGCTTTTTGATACTTTTTTCTTCTATCTCGCCCCGGTGCACAGTGTTGATTTTTTGTTCCATGTCGTACTTGTGCTTTGCTGTTTCATACTTTTTAACGCTTTTTTTTTCTTTTTCGTTTGTTTGCATAATTCTGCTGTTTTATTTTATTTCTTGTTTATGCTTTGATCTGCAGCTTCATATAACACGCTTTTGGGTTATTTTTTCTTATCAGAGCATCTCAAAAAGCTCAAAAACCTTCTAAAAGCGCAAGCAAAAAGCGCCCACTATGAACACCAACAGCGCGAAAAAGTGTCTGAAAGCGCGAGCAAAAAGCACCAACTATGAACAGCAACAGCAACAGCGTCATGATATCGCTAGCAAAAGCCTGAACAGCTACAGCTTCCATTATGAACGCGGCCTAAGCGTTTAACAAAGGTAACAAATTTTCTGAAAAGAAAGGCAAGAAAAAGTACCCGTTGTGGCAGAGACGTCGCTACCGTTGTACTGTTTTTCTGTGTTTCTTAAAACCTACACCACAATGTTTGGGCGAAAAGACGGGTAAAAAAATAATTGAAATTGTTTTAATAAAAAATAATGGAAAGCTCATCGTCTTTTCTGTCTCACCAATATTCTTGTCTTTATTAACTTCTTATTAACTTCGCATAACTTCTTTGAATTAACCTCAAAATGCAATTGATTCGTGTTTTTTAAGTTCAATTTGACAGTAAATAATAAATTCAGTAACATTTGAATTGATTATATATTGAAGTGAGGAAAACTGAAAATCTTTATCGAAACAAGATAACTTTTTAGTGAATGTGCAAAGAACATTATATAAGACACAATTATGCAAATGTCTTTGGTGAACAATTAAAAAGAGTATAAATATATTTTTTGCCAATAAGTAATAATAAAAGTTAGATTTTATCTCCTGCAAAATTATTGGAACTCTTTTATAGCTGGATATAAAAAGCACATATTGAATGATAATTTTGACTTATACCCTTCTGAACGCCCACTATAGATGTAAACATATTACATTTTTGTTTCGACTTCAATTAAAAACTCCAAAAAGCAAATAACTGGACCAGTGGCAATCGCCTGTACTTTATAGTAGCCTGGCTGCATATGACTAGGCAATCCATCGGTTGAGAGCATACACTTGTCTAAATTGTAGACATCTTTTCTAAGCGCTGGTGGGTCAATACCGTCAGCTTGCGGTGCATTTGAGCAGTCTACGAGGCTTTTTGCAACAGAGTTTCTATAAAAATTGGCCATGAACTCTGGCATCGTTTGTTTTTGAACCTTAAACGGGTGTAACTTAAACTGACTGTTGCCAGAGGCACTGCGATAAATTAAAACTTCTATCTATAAAATGCAAAGTTTTAATTAAATTTAAGATGAGTTAAAATTTAACTCACAAAGTAGTCATCATCTATGTCAACGCCGACGGTTAGTGATCCCGATAAAGCGTAATCACCACGTCCAATGCGTACCACACTCAAATCAATCTTGAGTTTAGACTCATCCGTAGTGTTCGAGAAGACATCTAGCATTACATAGTCCCAATTTCTCTGAAAATATAACATTTTATTGAAATGGATTCTTTAATGTAAATCAAAAAAGAAAACTTTTTTTAAAATGCATATTTTACCATTTGTATAGCCAAAGTGCCGCTCAGCATGTAACAGAAAATGTAGAACAATTTCAAAGACATTTTCGGAAATGGTTGTTGAACAATGATTTAAAAAACACTAACTTTGTAAATACCAGCTATTGAGAGTATTTATATGGAATTAGGCTTTGCCAGCGATGATTAACGTTGCCGATTAAAATCTTACTACACATCTGTTAAGCAGGTTATTAAATTAAGCCTTTTGTCCATGAACTACATGCAATCAAAATGATTTTAATTAATAAGAAACATACACCTAGGGCGTACCCTGGATTTACTTGAAGAGGGGTAGATATAATAAAAAAAGTATTGAAATATTTAAAATCTTGTTTAGTAGATTCTATGCGTTCAATGCGAAGAATATATGCACAAGTTTGCAATGCAACCCAAATGACGCTGAGCTGTTATCACAACAGACCGCCGAACCAAGCCAACACTGGACTCGATGGCGCTGGAGGACTTTGGGCGCATATATTTTATGGACTCTGCTGCTTTTTTTTTATATTTGAACCAAGGATTTCAGGTGTCAAACCTATTCCGTCAAGTCTGCCTTAGTTCGGAAATTGGGAGATAGATAATTAGGAGGGAAAGTGAAATCAAGAGAAACCAGTGTAGAATTTTGTATGTGTGGCGGAGCGCTATATCAACATGCGAATTTGAATCTGAGGCAAGTGTTATGCCTTTACCTCAGTCAATTCGAGTTATTAAGCAATCTCATTCCACAAACATCTCTACCACCAATTACATCTTCCAAGGCCGTATTTATTGATGAATTTTTAATTTCAGTTGATTAGAAAATGAGGAAAGAATTAAAGAAATGTAAAAGCGTAGGATTATGGCTAGACCGGGATTCGAACCCGGAACCTCTGGGTTGGCAGTCAAGCACGCTAACCACTCGACTACCGAGGCCCCCAAATTTCCAGCGTCCAAATCAGTCGCAACGCGATGGCAGCAGAAAACGTTGTGACATGTGCGAAAACTACCACGAAAAGAAAAAAGGCGCGAAAATGTTATCAACAGGAGTATTTCAACCCGGAGAATCCACTTGCAAAGATGAAAATGGCTACAGGTACGGAGTGCGAGTTGAGATTGCGGGCAACGATCCAATCGACGATGATGGAGTGGGAATTCCACAACCTAGCCATGACGAGGTTTAAGTTGCTATCCAGTAATTCAAAAACAACACAAAAGCAGGTGCTGGAGGCCTCAGTTGTTTTCAATATGAGTTGTTTTCAATCGGTGGCGATGAATGGATAAGGTGCATAGAGGAAAGCATGCCCAACGATTGGAATCTCAGTGTGCTTTGTCCTGCATTGAAGAAAGAATACCCAAAAGTTTGCGCCAACTACCGAAGAATCAGTCTTATTTCCATCGCATGTAAGGTTCTTTTGAGCGTATTGTGTGAAATACTAAACACGAATTTGGCCTTATCAGTGTGGCTTTCGTCCTGACAAATCCACCATTGACCAGATTTGTACACTACGAGAAATCTTGAAAAAAAACTCACGAACATTAAATCGACACCCACCGGGACTGCCTGTACGCAACAATGTCTGAGTTCGGTAAGCCTGTAAAGTTGATAAGACTCTTCAGGATAACGTTGAACAGTACATGTAGCTTCATCAAGGCAGGCAATAACCTCTCCTAAAACGTTAATACTGAATGAGGTTTCAGACAAGCCGACCCGCTATCATTCGATCTCTTCAATTTCATCATGGAGATTAACCTACGAATGGCAGGTGTACATCGTAACCACCATATTCTACAAAGGTGTCCAGCCCCTTGCGTATGCTGATGAACGATATTATCGGCCAAGCCAAGAAATGTAACTGCTGCTTTCGCAGCTATCGAAAAGCAATCAGCCAAAGTGGGTTTGACGGTGAACGAGGTAGTAGCAAAACATATGCTGTCTGCACGCAGGGAAGCGCGGCGTTTAGACTCTCATGTTACATCAGATAAATATAACTTTGTAGTAGTCAAGGGGTTTACATACCTTGCAACCGCCATAAATAGCAATAGAGTGACAATTACTAAAAGGTGGTACAACGGGCTTAGTAAGCAATTAGGTTGTAGAGCTTTCTATCGATTAACAAAACTGACACCCTAAAAGACGCTCATCATACCTTTGCTTCTCTATGGCACTGAGGCATGGATGGTATCGCAACCAGATGCAGCCGCTGTTAGGGTGTTCGAGAAGAAAGTTCTTCGCAAAATCTTTGGTCCTACTCGAGTTGACGTCGACAATCTCAATCGAATAAACCACGAGCTGTTTGAGCTGGCTGTAAATCGTATGAACGAAAAACCTCCAGCGAAAAAGATGTTTGAGGCGAAAGACGAGGGTCGACGACGAAGAAGAAGACCATGCCTTCGATGGATTGCCAAGCCGAGAAAGCCCAAACCGCGCTAAGTGAAAGAAATTGGAGAAGGCTCGAGCGAAGTAGCGACGTCTGGCGAGAGCTGATGAAGTCTGCTGTAACCCGACCTAAGGTTGTCATGGCCACCTAACAGGCCATCCACACTTACAATATTTGATTGCATGAAATATTTCATGAAATCGATATCGCAAGTGGAGACCGCGCATATAATGAAATTGCTCATCTCATGAAATTTATCTCTTGAAATATTTCATGAAACATATTTAATGTGCTGTCATTTTTTGACACTTTTTCGTATATTAGGTCTGTTCCCGTACTTTTGAAGCAGAAATTCGCAAGTTGAAAAATTTGAGAGAGTAAGTAAAAAAGTACCCTCTTTGCATGAAAAATTGCAAAAAGTACGGGAACAGGTTTTTTGCAAAAAGTTGCAGCTTTTGATGAAACTGCAACAAACTGTTGGTGGCAGAATTACTATAGTTGATATCTAAGGAAGAAAATACGCTATTTTTTTATTGAAAAAAAATTATATAAAATATACTTACATTTTATTCTGCTTAATGTGTCTGTCGAACAATTAATTTCTACTTTTCTCGACATTTTGATTTAATGGCTGCCTTTCTAATTTGACTTTATTTAATTTTTTTTATCAGCTGACATTGGCTGACGCAACATAAGCTGTCAAAATATGGCACTTGCTAATTGCTGCGAATTTTGCAACTCCAAATTTGTGTAGCAGAAAATAGCAACATTTGACAAGGACTGGATTTCAGATTTTCGCTCTCTTTTGCGATTTTTTTTGGTACGGGAACAGGAAATCGCAGAAAATAGCACGAATTCGTGCGAATTCGTACGAATGTTCAAGTACGGGAACAGACCTATTATGTAAATGCGTGCATTGTTTACAATAATTTAAATGCAGAAAACTACAAAAACAATAAAAAAGTTAAAAAATTCAGAATGGAGTATCAACGTGATTAATTTTAATTTGTTTCAGTTCATTTTCAAAATGGAATTTCATAAAATGAAATGCCCACCTAAAAAAAGAGCATGAAGTCTCGTATCATGAAATTCAATTTGACAGTTCGCATGCAATCAAATAGTAGGTGTGTTTCCGTACACAATGTCGAGTAAAAGTCGAGTAAAGTTCAAGCTGAGGTAAAAAGAAATTTGAAAAAATTGTCAAAAGTACGGAAAGAACTTCTAGCTAGTTTCAAGCACAAAAACAGCTGATTGCCTATCAAACGTAAACAATGCAAATTAAGATTTGTCTATTCATTACATTTTTCATTTTAAAATGTATTTATTGTTATGCATTGAATTTTACTATTTATAAATTTATTTTCAACCGCACAACATAAAACACATTTAAAATGTCAAA
This sequence comes from Tetanocera ferruginea, assembly GCA_958299015.1. Lineage (NCBI taxonomy): Eukaryota > Metazoa > Arthropoda > Insecta > Diptera > Sciomyzidae > Tetanocera > Tetanocera ferruginea. The sequence goes on along the minus strand of OY282643.1, from coordinate 45,670,459 downwards.
TTGAAGTTTGCTTCTTCTTCTTCATGCTTGTTCTTATAAGGGTGGAAGAAATTCTTCCAACACATTTCGAGCTAGTTTCGAGCTCGAGAGAGCGATTTTGTGCTTGTTCTTCTTCTCTCTTTTGAGCTAGAAAAAGTACGGAAACACGTTTTAGCAGCTTGCAAGTTACTACAATCGAGTACGGAAACACACCTTTTGTAAGTGTAGATGGCCTGTAGTTAGTAGTAAGTTTTTATATAATAAATATACGCTTTTTACATTATAATACATGTATGATACAAAAATAAAATTTGTGTATGTGTTCAAGTATAATAATAATGTAATCATCTCTAAATGGGAGTTAATTAACTACTCTTTTTGTGTTTTTTTTTTTTTTAGTAAATTTTAGAAAAAAACGACCTTTCGTGTTTTATCTGCTCTTCGCTTATCAAAAATAAAATCAATATTTACTGATGCACTGTTTAAAAAACACAAACAATAAACTTAATTATTCCTACTGAAGGATTTAATTGTTATTAAAAATCAATATATTCTTAAAATATTAGTAATCGGTGAGCGACAATCTAAAAAAAAAAAAAAAAAAAAAAAACAAAATTAAAAAAACTTGCAACAAAAGCCGACAGACAATAACATTCTATCGCGCCTCTTGAGTGATACTGTCGTCGTTATTCGTCGATTGCACCGCTATCGGGTATCATTGTACTTTGCTGTGTTATTTTGCACTCCGTCTTCAGTTGTTTTCTTTTATTTTGAGTTTGCAAAATTAATGACTCCCTCTCCTATGCTCACGCGTCAGCATCGTGACCACCTTGCACCTCGCGCTGCCAATAAATGTGAAGGTACGCCAAAGCTGGGAAGCAGCAGCAGTCCAACATCTCTTACCTCTCAACTTACAGCGTTAGAAGATCGGCTCAGGGCGAATTTTAAGGAAGACATTATCAACTCAGAGAAAAGACTTCGACAGCACGCTGAAAATCTCTTCACGCGTCTCTCATCTGAAATTGCCAGCAAATTCAGCAATTTGGATAACGAGCTAGCGTCGATTAAGCAACAACTTGTTGATCAATTCTCAGAGTATGACCAGAAAATACTCTTCTTAGAAAAGAAAGTCAACTCTCTAACATCTCTGTGCGACGATCTAGTTAACAAAATCAACGACAGCAACAACAAACATAACGTCAACACCAACAACAACAACAATAACAGCACTGACTTCTCTTCAGATGCTGTATTATTTGGATTGCCATATACGAAAGAAGAAAATCTTAAAGGTATTTTTAATTCAATTTGTCGGTGCATAGATTTCCAATCTCCACCGATAAGGGACATTTTCCGTATAAAGCCTAAGTCGAATAATCAAGGTTCTGTGGTTATCGTTAAATTCTATACGCCTTTCGACCGGAACCGCGTACTGAAGGCTTTCGGCGACTATAGAAGGCGGCTAAAGAAAGCGATCAACCTAAGAGATGCGGGACTTGACTCTGACGCTAATGTGTATATCCACGAAAGCCTTACAGTCGAATGCAGAAAGTTACTTCAAGCAGCTATTTCATGTAAACGTAATAGACAAATTTTTAATGCGTTTACTATCCGAGGGGCAGTTTTCGTCCGATTGCGCAAAGGCAGCGATGCTATTAAAATCAACAGCGCAGATGAGCTTGAAAATATTCACTGTGATGCGGTTGCTGGTGCTTATAGCGAGTAGATCATCTCATCAGTTTGCAGTTGTCTTCTTTTTCTGTTCTTTTTTCTTTCATATATTTTTGTTGCTTCTTTTGCTATCTCTGTTTACTTTGTCATTTGTCTATTATCTCTGTTTATATATTGTAATGATGTTTGAAAGTATTTTTATTTCTTGCCTTATGTTTATTATAATCGAAGCTTTTTGTTATTCGTTTGATGGTTTCTTCTGTGTCTTTTATGTCGTCTAGTGTTTCTAGTGGCGTTGATGCTAATCATAAACTGCTAATTAACATTTTATGCAAACAACGTGCTGGTCTCTCTGTTGTGCATTTCAATGCTAGAAGCTTAAACTCTTTTAAGCTCGATTATGTTAGAAATGTTTTTCAAAGTTCAACTGTTGATGTAATTTGTGTCTCAGAAACATGGTTCAGTCCTGACATTCCTGACTGCTTTTTGAATATTCCTACTTACACACTTTTTAGGAATGACAGGATTAGAAATAAGGGGGGTGGAGTTGCTGTGTATTGTAAGACTTTTCTCAGTTCAAAGCTTATAAACAAATCTTTTGGCTCTGATATTGAGTTTTTAAATGTTGAGATTTGTAATAATAATAATGTAAAATTACTTGTTTCTTGCGTTTATAATCCTAACAGATGTTTCAGTCTTGACCCTTATTTTTCTGACTTACATAATCGTTTAACTGACTTTGACTTTTATGCTATATGTGGAGATTTTAATGTAAACTTACTATCAAATGACAATGTATCGGACAGTTTTAATGACAAAGTCAATGCTGCTGGAATGACAATTATTAATACTACGACGCCAACTCGTTTTGCATCGGGTGTTTGTCCTAGTCTAATCGATGTATTTATCCTGTCTGATGTTTCATTAGTTTTACTCTTTGACCAAATTTCATTTATATCTGACCATGATCTCCTGTTTTGTACCATAAGTTTTAATTCCTGTTGTAACTCTGTTCCTTTGTCGATATCGTATCGTGATTTTAAGTCTATTGATTATTCTCTGTTGTATGATCACTTGTCTCGTATTTCTTGGAATGACTGTTGGTTTACTCAGTCTGTTGATGAAAAACTGAATGTTCTTGTCACACATGTAAACAGTGCTTTTGAAAATTGTGTTCCTCTTCGTACACTCGTTGTTAATAATCAGTCTTGTCCCTGGTATACGGCAGATGTTATAGTTGTTATTAAAAACAGAAACAAATTATACAATAGATGGAAGAAGCATCGTAGTGATGCTAACTGGAAGCAATTTAAGATTGCACGTAATCACGTTGTTTCAGTAGTTAGGCAGTCAAAAAAAAGATATTTTCATCGAAAATTAAATTGCTCTCTTCCTTCCAAGCAATTGTGGAAGAATATTCGAAGTCTTGGAGTTTGTAATAATAATGACCAAAGCTGTGATATTGACCCCAACCTTTTAAATGATTTTTTTGTTTCTAGTAATTCTGTCTGCAATAATAACTTTCAATGTAGTGGTCGTCAGTTTTGTGATGCTAATAAGTTCTCTTTTTCTAATGTAGCTGAAAATGATGTAATAAAATCCATCATGAAAATTAAATCAAATGCTATTGGCGAAGACGGTATTTCTTTAAAATTCGTTAAACTAATCTTACCATATATAATAGCACCATTGACACATATTGTAAATCACTGCTTTACTACCTCCTCTTTTCCTAAATCGTGGAAACTAGCTTCTGTAATTCCTATTGCTAAAGTTACTCGTCCAACAACGATGAGTGATTTCAGACCAATTAGTATTCTATCTTCTTTTTCCAAGATTTGTGAGTCCCTTATGGCCAATCAAATTAATCAATATCTTTTAAGGCATAAACTCCTGTCACCGCACCAATCTGGCTTTCGTACCGGCCATAGCTGCGCAACTGCAATGCTGAAAGTCATTGATGATATTCGAACATCATACGATGAAGGACATCTTACACTTCTTTGTCTATTGGACTTTTCGAAAGCATTCGATCGTGTTAATCACTCTATCTTAGTTCAAAAACTTAAACTACTTTTTGGCTTTAATAATGATGCTGTGTCCTTAATAGCAAATTATCTTGAGGGTAGAATGCAGAGGGTTAAGATTGGAGACTTATTTTCTGCCTACAAGGAAACCAAAATGGGTGTTCCTCAAGGATCGATTCTTGGTCCTCTGTTATTTAGTATTTTTATAAATGACATCTTTACAGTTTGCAATGACGTAACTATGCATGCTTATGCAGATGACATCCAATTATATTCCTCTAACCGCATTGGTTTAGTTGAGGATTTATGTTACAGAATTAATGATGATCTTAAAGCTATTTCCAAGTGGGCATTCGATAATGATCTCTGTCTGAATACTACAAAATCGTATATTCTCCCAATTTATAAGGATAAGATAGACCACCTACAAATCCCGCCAATAATTTTAAACGACAATAGTCTACAAATTGTTTTTAAGGTTAAAAACTTAGGATTTTATGTCAATTGTAAACTCTCCTGTTCTGACCATATTAATTATGTTATTAAACGCGTTTATTACACATTACGATGCCTGCGACTATCTTCACAATTTGTTCCCATTGAGACTAAGAAAAGACTTGCTGTTCAATTAATAGTACCACTAATAACTTATTCTGAGTTAGTCTATAGTAATCTTGACTGTCACTCTACGCATAAAATTCAGGTTGCATTCAATGATGTAGCAAGATATGTATTTGGATTAAGACGATTTGAGCATGTTTCAATAAAAAGTAAAGAAATTCTAGGATGTAGCATTATTAACTATCTAAACGCAAGAAATTGTTTATTCTTACATAAATTAATATACAATCGGACTCCATCTTATCTCTATAATAAATTACGCTTTTGTGTTTCAAATCGAACTGGAAACCTTATAATACCTAAATTTAAGACTCTGCCCTCTAAACGGTTATTTTTCGTCAACGCCATTAAACTATGGAATTCACTACCATATGGAATAAAATCAACCATTAACTCGAATCACTTTAAGCAATCTCTTATGTCCTACTATTCAAACATCTAACTTCCACTAACTATTTGTTTTACACTTCATATTCTTAATCTTACTATACTTTTCATATAATTTCTTTTATAAGTTAAGCTCTTTTTCCTTAATATTGATTCTCAAATTAAATTTAATCTTAAGTTATTAAGTTTTTATTTTTATTTTTTTCTAATACTATTTAGCTTTAGTTTTTTATTTAAGCTCTAAAAAATATTGAATATGTAATTTGTTGATTATAAATCTCCATTGTTATTGTACTATTAAAAGATCTTATTGCATCTTATTGTACTAATATTGTCTAAATAAATGTAAAATGTAAATGTAAAAATGTAATAAATTTGCTTAAATTTTAAATACTTTCCATCGCTTGTGCACAACGCAATACTTGATTCACTTAAACAGAATGAAAGCTTATCTTAATATGCTTCAACTTGTTGCTTTCAGAAAAAACACAATTTTAAATAGCAACATCAAAATAATTTCATTTGTTACTACGTTGTTGTAAATATCGCGTGACTTAATTATTGCATTCTTATTTTTTATCCAAATTAATTATGCAGAACAATTGCAGAATATCGTAATATTTTGATAGACAATCTTACATAAATCTAGGATGCTTAATGAGAGGACGTACTATAATGATTTTTGTTTTTTTTTATATAACAACTGCATTTTTTATAAAGCCAGTTTGTTTATTTATAGCTAAATGTGTATTTTGAACTGATATGTATTGAAATTTAGAATCAAAGTCAACGTTTCTGATCTCCTGAATAATGAATAAAATCTTTTCACTAGCTTCTTTCCTTTCATCTAAATAAAATCGAGATAACAAAATTTCTGAAAGAAATGGCAAGAAAAATGACTAGTAGAAGGCGCTGCTGTTTTTCAGTGTTTCATAAAGCCTGCATCACAATTCTAGCACGAAAAGACGTATAACAAAAAAAATTGTTAAACGATTATTATTTTTGTCTTTGCAACAATTATATTTTCTGTTTTAAGACTTAAACTTAACATAGATTATTTCAAGTATTTTCATGCTGAAATAGCTAAGGCCATTTAAAGTTAAATAAAAAAATCCTCTTTTATATCTGACCAATATGTCTTTCTTTATTAATTTCTTATAAACTTGTAAACTTCGTATAATATTTTTATTAACTAACTTAAAAGGCGATTTTTTTTAAGTACAATTTGACAGTAAATAATAAACCGAGTTATATTTAAATTTATTATATATTGAAGTGAAGAAAAGTGAAAATCTTACATTAAGATAACTTGCTAGTGAAATTGCAAAGAACATTATCATACATATTTGTGCAAATAAGCAATAAAGAGTGTAAGTCATTTTTTTCCAATAACGAATATTAAAGTCAAATTTTACTTTCTGCAAAATTTTTGTAAGTCAATTTCATCTAGAACTGGGTATAAAAAGCAATGATAAAGACATTCGTCAATATTTTTTTATATCCTGAACAAATTATTATTTTGGCCTATACTCCTTTTAACGCCCACTAAAAACATTAACATATTACATTTTTGTTTCGATTTCAATTAAAAACTCGGTAAAGCATTGAACTGGACCAGTGCCAATCACCTGCAGTTTATAGTAACCTGGATGCATATGACTAGGCAATGCATCGGTTAAAAGCATGCACTTCTCTAAATTGTAGACATCTTTTCTAATCACTGGTGGGCCATTACCTTCAGCTTGCGGTGCATTTGAGCAGTTTGCGAGGCTTTTCGCTACAGATATTCTATAAAAATTGGCCATAAATTCCGAAACCGTTTGTTTCTGCACCTTAAACGGGTGTAACTTATACTGACTGTTACCAGAGGCACTGCGATATATTAAAACTTCCAACTATAAAATGCAAAGTAAGAATTAGATTTAAGGTGAGTTACATATTTTGTATTTTATGACAAATAAATATTACTTACAAAGTAGTCGTCGTCTACATCAACGCCGATGTATACTGTTCCCGATAAAGCATAATCACCGCGTCCAATGCGTACCACACTCACATCAATCTTGATTTTAGACTCATCCGTAGTGTTCGAGTAGACATCGAGCAAAGTATAGTCCCAATTTTTCTGGAAATATATCATGTTATTGAAATGGATTTTAAACTGTAAAATGAATAAAAGCAAAAAACACTTTTTGAAGACACAAATTTTACCATTTGTACAGCAAAAGTGCCGCTCAGCATGTAACAGAAAATGCACAACAACTTCAAAAACATTTTCGAAAATGCTTATTAAACCAAAATATTTTTAAATACTAACTTTGTAAATACTAGCTATTGAGGGTATTTATATAGAATTAGGCTTCACCAGCGATGATCAACGTTGCCGATTAAAATCTTGCTAAACATGTGTTAAGCAGGTTATTGAAATTAAGCCTTTTGTCCATAAACTACATGCAATCAAAATCATTTTAATCATTACGAAACATACATCGAGGGCGTAGCCAATTTTGTTCTTGGGGAGGGAGAACAGCTATTTTCGAAAATCAAACAGTGACTTTCGAAATTCAAACAGGATTGGAAGTCGATCACTCGCTAAAACGAGCGTGTTTTGAGCGAAAGCTACAGAACTAGGTTCTTGCAAAATATTAAATTATTGTAATTCCAAAATTGAATATAATCAATTATACTACAAATAAATTTTGATAAGAAAGCAAAGCGCTTAAATTTATAGCCAATTATGTGGCGAATAGAAACATTCAGACCACTTTTAGACCACCCTGTGGGGTATGAAAGAAGAATTCGTTACTATTTGCAGTTTGTTTCGGTTTTTATAAGATATTGAATTGAAAATAGTCTATTGACATTTGCTGAGGAATAAGAGATTGAAAGAATATCTTGAGAATTTTTTTTATATTGGAGAAAATCCTTTGTTGAACTTCTTTTTCTAATTTTTTTATAGAGTGCCAAAACTCAGAAATCGATACCTTTTTAAATTTTGCAAAGTTGTTTTGTGAGCGTTATTCTTAAGGCTTTTTGCAAACAGTAAATATTATACAAATAATCTGCCATTTATAGGATAGTAAAGGCGGATGTTTTTCAAACCTTTTTTTCAATGTTCCGGTCTTATTGCAGAAACAATATTTTTGTGACTGGAGGATTTATTTACTTGTTTGCTTTTTGAAAATGTGCTGCCAATTTTGTACTCAAAAGGTACAATTGTACCGAAAATATCATCCCTGGAAAGAACTAGTTTTATAATAATTAAATAATTGGTATTTCTAAGTTATATCGGTATGCAGCTATTAACCCTCCATCACTAACCTTAGGGTGGAAACCACCCAGCCACACTTTCTATGTAAGATTTTTAATTCAATACTTGTGTGACGAACTAACAGTCAAAATCTAATCTCTATTCAATATTTTCAATTCAATAATTTTCAGTTTCTAGTTGTCTTCCAGGCAAAACGTTACAGCGCGATTAAAATAAGAAGTGTTTGGGTGCTCTACACCCAGGTTAGTTATAAAATAGTTTTTTTTTGGGTGAATACACCCAGGAAGCTAGTAGCAAAACTCAGACAACGTGCTCTTACAGTGATAAATACATTTGATAAGGACACATATATTCAATTTGCACTAATACCAGTATGTCCCTTAACGCAACGCCTTCGCAAATATGGAAAACTACGCCGATAGTTCTTCCAGTAACTTAATACTTTTTAAGGTAGAAGTTTGTTCTAAAGAGAAAAAAGTACTTATATAATTTTTTTGTCTGCATACTTTCAGTTTTACAATCGTATATTTCATATTTCACTAGATCTTAAACTGTAGAAATGAAACGTTTTTTCAACACCTATTTTAAATGAAATTAAAATTATTTTTTAAAAACACATGCTTTGTTAAATTAACACATGAACTAATTTTAAAATTTTTGTTTTACATAAAAATAACCATTCTTTTCATAACAAAACATTCTAAAATAGCGAAAATAATCTGCAATTTATTGAATACAACCAAATTTCTAAGGTTTAGGAAATTATGTCCTTATTATTGAGAATTTCGTTTATGGGTGGAAGGCACCCAGAGTTAGTTATGACGTAACTCAGCCATAGGATAGCAATCTAGGGTTAATAATTATATTAAGGGTATTCATACAAATGGGCAATACCCTTATAAATGGTATAAACCGTATAAGTACATCAGCCTTGTAAGTGAAATGTGTAACCGTTTGCACTAACCAGATATATTTGCTCTACGATTTAGGTGAGCAATCGATCTGGTTTTTTTATATCAGCAATCAGCTGTTTATATACATGCTGAAAGCTGACTGTTAACAAGTTAACAGGTGACATATTTCTGCAAATGCACAATCAGCTTTAAGTGACGTTCACTCAATCTGCCTGATAAAAATAACTAATTTCTCAAAATATAAGCTTGGTGCTTTGCATGAATACCCTTATTGTTTCAAAATAATTAAATTAATTACAAAGATAATTAAAAATAACCTATACGTTGCACGCACCCGCAAAACATCCTACAACTTGGCAGCATTGCAAATTTTTCGTTCAATTTCGCGGCCATTTTTCGTCGATTCTCAAAAAAATACCAAAATCCGTTCTTTTTATTTCCGCCTGTCACTCCAAGCGTGTGTCGCACGTGAATTTCTTTTGAAAAATCACAAATTTTAATACAAAAAAATGGATAAACCAGTTGTTTGGGCACGCGTTATGAAAGTCTTGGGTCGTACCGGCTCCCAGGGTCAATGTACACAAGTGAAAGTGGAATTCCTGGGCGAGCAAAATCGTCAAATCATCCGCAATGTTAAGGGACCAGTGCGTGAAGGTGATATTCTGACACTACTGGAATCTGAACGTGAAGCAAGAAGACTGCGTTAAAACGTTCAAATTTGATTTAATGAAAAGCGGCAGAAAAGGCTTGGATATTTTATTAAATTGCAGGTGGGTCAATTAATATAGATATGATACATGTAAACAAAAATGCTAAATAAAAAATATATCTTTCAGTTGCTGTTTAATATTGGAAATTAAAATTACTCGTTAAGAAATCAGTTGCAGTTGATAAAAGTACATTTTCTGAAAATGTATTGAATAAATAAAGCCTTTTCTAAAGCTTCTATTAATTATATGTGCTGTGTTTTTAATTGGTGAAAATGCAGTGAGTGGGTTTCAAAAACCATTAATAGTTCCGCATCGGCATTGCTTGCAGAGAGTTGTTTACAAAGATTTAACAAGGAAACTGCTCGGAGTAGATCTTTTAAATGATACCTCAATGTTTCTTAATTAATCTACATAATTTGATCCAGTTAAAAATGCGTTGCAATGGAAAATTTATAAAAATTTTAATTAAAACAGATTTTTTTTTTTGCTTGAATAGTTTTATTTAAAATCAAAACTTAAAATTATTGTAACATAGTTTTATGCCGAGTGGTAATCTTAGAGAACCTTATCACAGCCAACGGATGACATATTTTCAAAATAAGTTAACAATACAAAAACATAAAATTATTGGCAAAAATCAAATAAAAAACCAAAGTGAATTTAGTGCTTAGAACAAAAATAAGATATGAATTGAAAATTCTACTAATTTAGCTAGTATTGTATACTAGACCAGGGCGATTATCGTACCTTGTATTAAAGATTTTCAATTCATCATTAATTAGCAAATTTCCAGTATTATGCTGGTCTAAAAGGTTTGGCATGCAGCTGTAGACTTGATTGTTGCCAAATCTACGCATGATTGAAAAGAATTTTGTATCATCCAAATCTGAACATTTGTTGTAGAAACCGATGTGCGAGAGAGCCGCAAACCGATCAATCCTCATGCATGAAGAGGTGTCGTAAATTTGAGAAACACGAATATGTTTGAAGGAACCTCGAGAACGTTTTATATTGGCAGTGGATCTGAGACATCGTCTCTCGAATATTCTTAATAATTCCATCTGGTGACTAGTTACTTGTGGTTGCCGACACCAGACCGGAGAAGCGTACATGAGAATTGGTCGAATATACATTTTATACATATTAGTTTTTATTTTGGTATCGATCTTTGCGTTTTTAAAAATACGATTGAGATGAAATTTTGCTCTTTTGGCTTTATTTAGCCTTTTAATTTTAATTTAATTAAAACAGATTATTGTGGATTATTTACAGTAGCGTCAAATTTATAATTTTGTTTATTTCGCGCGAATTTAACTATTTTCTTTTGGTAAAACTCTCAATTCGCTATCTTTGCAAGTTCTTAAATCTAGCGTCGTTGGTTTGGCACCGCACACTTTCGGTGGCTTTAAACATTTGCAATACGTTAAGCCAACCATTAGGTATTCTTCAAACTCTTCCGATGGTTTGATTAGCTTTTTATATTCCTCCAATCCAATTAAATCGATGGGGTCAAGTTGATGCGCAAAGCACTTCAATTTTAAGATTGCGGCGTGAAAACATTTGAATAAATCGCTGACCAACTCAATAAAGTAAGAAAGTGGCTTATGAAATGTGTCTCCGATTAGTAAAGGACTCTCAACCGTCATATCTAACTTTCTGCACAGATTTTCGAAGATACGGCTAGACAGACGCAGGGTATGCAAGGAATTCATTATGCGGCAGCTATAAGTTTTATGATAGAAGGTATATTTAATGCATACACCTATATTAAAAATATTTACTTTGATGCGTGCAGCTGCTTAAGTTTGTCGTGGTATTCTGTTAGTATGACATCTTCCGCAGGACCAGAGTATATATCTGGATATTTACAACACGGTCCAGTGCTGTTTGGAATACAATTGCATTTAAAATTTATTTAGAATATAGAAACAAAATTGTACTGAAATACCTACCTTACGAGTATGATATATCGCTGTGAGAGTAACCAAAGACGATCAATCAGTTCCTTCTGTTGAACCAACTCCTTCCGCATCAACGTATTATGAGCTCTGTATTCCTTTTCCATTTGGAGCAGCTGGTGCAAAGTCTGCTCCTCCGCTTCAAAGTGCAGCCTCATACGTAGTTCATGTTCCGAGAGTCGAAAGTCCTCCGTCATTATTTTGTTGAATTACAAATAATTCTTTCAAAAAATAAAAAATTATGTCCGACAAATTGTTTTGATATTTTTTTTAGGTTAGGTTGCGCACAATGTTGCCGGATAACTATTTTTATTCAATGGGTGGTTCAGACAAATATTTAAATTTTGACGTGTTGAGTTGAGAAGCATATTCATACATTTTTCGTACTTTGCAAATTTATGGCCCGTTCATGCTGGAAGAAAAATCAGCTTTTTCCAAAATAGGGCATAATTAAAGGATAATGGAAACGCAAAATTTGTTGTTTTTTACATGGATTTGGGGCTCCTAAGATCCATTCTGAAAAAATTAAGAGTCGCTCTCAAGTGGTTTAGAAGTTATAGGGATCAAAAAAATTACTACACATTTGATTATTTTCCGATTGTTTTTAATAAAACATAAGCAATATGGGTAGCAAAAGGTCATACCATGACCTATTCAGTTAGGTATTAATTATAAGAAAATCCATTTTATTGCTTACCATCTATGCAAACATGAAAAATTATTAAAAAAATCGTGCAATTTTTTATAGCAATTTTTCGCCTGCGGCGCTTTTTATCATCTCAATATACTATATGTAATAGTACAACAAACTTAAAAAATAAATGTACTGGAATTACTTCTTAAAATATAACACTTTATATATTGTGCCCACTTGACTGTTCACTCTTTTACGAAATTACAATAAATAACACACACTTTTCCTTAACCACGACAATATTATTGCGACTTCTATGAAAACATTTATTTTTTCTAGTCTCAAAGACAAACACTTCAAAAGAACAACCAAAATTAGTACACATCAAATTCTTTGAGTACAAAAACAGTTATATCCTCCAAATTAATGCATAGATTTTTATGATTGATAACTCATTAAAAAGATTTTGGCATGACCTTTTTTTACGTTTACTTTTGTTCGAAAACAACAAAAAACACAGGTTTTTAAGCCCATTTTCATAAATGTTGACCCCTATAACTTCTAAACCACTTGAGAGCGACGTTAAATTACTCACCATTCAATTTGTGAGTTAAAACACACGCATTAAAAAAAAAGAAAAAAGACCATTTCCACTATTCTTCCATTGTTCCCAAAAAAGAACTAAACGCAAGATAAAAAGCGTCTTTTCTCCATACAAATGCCGAAACAACTTTTATTCTGCTTTTTGTGTGTGTCACCCTTTGTTTCTTCGTTACTTCCGAAACTCGAATTTTATTTTTGGCTTCACTAAATCAGCTGTCAATGAAAAAATAATCAAAAAAATCAGCAAAAGAAACAAATATAAGTTTATAAGTTTTTCACTTTGTTAAGATATGTATTTAAGACTTTGTGTCAATAAAAATTTCGAATCCTTTGCCAAACTATTTTCAAATTAATTCATTTATAGGAAAGCCATGATAAATCCAATAACCAATACCAATTGGCATCTGAAACGAAATTATTGAAACTGATCTTGATTTTGACCCCCCCCCCCCCCCCCGTGCTATCTGCATTTGATGATAAATCTCTTTCAAACACTCACAGGGGCTAAATGTTACAAAATATTGTTGTTTATTTTCACTCTTATTATTGTGACGCTACTTCATCAGTATTCTATTCAAATGTACCTATTTTCCTCATTGAAATGTATAAAAAACACCTCTTGTTGGATAAAGTTAGCTTTAAGTGTAGTTTGAAGTGTTTTCTATGTAAGTAAGTTTTTTTTGTAAGTATATTTGATAGAGACAACGTTTCTATGATACCAACCGGGAGCAAACATTATATTCATGTTTAATAAAACAATCATATGTATCATATTCTTCTATGACCTGTAAGCAAGCTACTTCATTTCTTTTAGGCTTAGAATAACACACATAATTCTTAATTATCATGTTGCTATTATTTCTATTGTATTGTATTGACTGTATTGACTGATTGTATTCGAATTAAAAAATCCTCAACAAAATGTAATGGAATTGAAAATTTAAGATATGTATAATGCAGGGTGTCCCAGACTTAGTGGACAATAATGCGGGAGATGTTTCCCCGTCATGATGCGAGCAAAAAATTGTACTGGTGGAGGTGGTCGCAAACGCCCCTTAAGGGATCTAGGCAGGAAAAACAAAAACATGGGTGTCATTTGCAGTATATCATATTCCATACAAATTTTGACAGTTGATATACGGCGTTTACGCTTTTTCCGATTTTCGGCATATTCGGCACGTTTTCGGCATTGCATGAATACCACTAATAACTTTTCAAAAAGAAAAATAAATTACCTGCAAGTTATTACATCAAAGTATTTTCAATAAGACACAACGAAAGAGTTACAAGCACCTAAAGACAAAAAATATTTTTATTTTTTAAAAATTAAGCTTCACTGTAATTTTCTTAAAAACAACCAAATAATTATGAAGTATTTTTTATGACGTAGATTTTTTCTTTGAATTATTTCTTTTCTGCCTTCAAACATTGTTCTTTACTCAGCTTATTTTCGTAAAAGATCTATTTTTCTTGCATTCTTTGTTTCATTCAGCTGTTTCATCTACTGTGTTTTTGTGTACCCAGCAGATAGAAGAGGTGACATAATTGTGAAATTGGTTTTAATGCCATTTTTGTCTAGTTTGTTGAAACGAAAGATTTCTTTAAATATGTAAATATCATATTCTAGATGCACTCTTAATGCTGTTCTTGAGGTGATGGGGTAGAAAACAGCTACTTCATCCCCAAACAGGAAAAGCTTCCCATATAATGAGATATGTATTGATTGTTGTTTATAAATATTAGAAGGAGCAGTGGGTTAAAAAGGGATCGTTATGGAACTCCCCGAGTTACTATCTGTCGATCACTTTTTGCTGTGCCAAATCCTGCGTTTTCCAATTTTTTAATAATAATCTCATGATTTACACATTCATAAACTTTTTGAATCAATATTCCAAGCTTGCACATGTCATCAACCGCTTAAACAAACGCTGATTGTGTATTTGAACCTCTGCGTAGCCCAAATTGTAGAACATACAAGAAGCTCGTTTCTTCTATGTAATTTATTATTTGTTGCTTTAGATTAATAATGACATTATTAAGTAAAAGTTTTTGTATCAATATAAAAGTTTTATAATTTTTTATAAAATTCAGCTCATTTAATGTTAGAACATGTTTATTTTATCCAAAGCATTCTGGATTATTTGTACGTCTACATCTGCAATATGGAATTCCTATATTTAAGTAATTTTCAAAATCTTTCGAAGGCTTTGTTAATGCCATATAATCTTCGATAGCAATAGAATCTCCAGGATCAATAAGTTGAGCCCAACACTTAAGCTTGCATAAGATGCCATAAAAATATTTATACAAATCGCTTATGCTTTCGCGTGTATAAGCAAGAGGCTTATAAGTAGCATTACCAATCAAAAATAAACTATTTACTGTCATGTCCAAATTTGAACAGCGACGCTCAAACTCCACTAAAGAATCTTTGATGTTTTGTAGCGAGTCAGATATGCGACAACTGTAATTATAACAAAAGTATACTAACACTTGGAATGTGTAAAATAATTTTAAATACTTTGACAAATTTAGCGCACGTAACTTCTCATGGAATTCGCAAAGTATTCTTTGTTCCGTTGGCTCGGAAATAACTTCCGGATATGGCTTAACACAAACTCCGCCACTGAAATAAATTTTTTATGTTGAATTTTTCAAGATTTCCATGAGTGCAAATTAACATTTACCTTGTTAGCAATAAAAAACGTTGAGACAACACCCACAGCCGATCAATGAGACTATTTTGCAATTTCATTTCTCGATTTACAAGTGCATGATGTGCTTTAAATTCCGCTTCCAATTTCAACGATTGCTCATGTACACATGCTTCTAGCTTATGATCACATTTCGTGTATAGAGTTTGGCAATGATCAAATTTTGGTATCAATTTCTGTAAATTGATTTTCTCAAGCTTTGGAAACTCCCAACATTTCATTTTGTGGTTTTGAGAAAATTTAAAAAATATTAAAAAGATATTTTGGCACACTCGTTTGAAAAAATTTATTTATACACAAAAATTTGATGTGAAACACAGAAACTGTTTATATAATGTTTTTCAATTTATGTAGAGTCGAATTATTGAACTTTTATGAAAAGCACTCAGCACTAAAACATGTTCAAGAACTCGTAATTATTTACTACGCTTTAACTGCATCATAATCAATTTGCTTTGACAATCGTTATTTCCAGATATGGCAGCTCTAACAGAAGGCAGCTGTTTGTGCAACATAACCACACTTTCGTTCAATGTTTTTATTTTACAGCTCAATCGAGAAAGTTAAAATTCAGCACTGAAGTTCTTGTTCTATTGCAACTTTGCCAACTATTTGCATAACTCGCCCTTGAGCAGAAAAGTCCATCGTATAGAATAGAAATGGTTTTTAAGTGCCAGGAGGATAGCTTTTTGAAGGAAGTAAGTCTGCAAAAATGCATATAATAACAAATTAACAACAATGTCGCTTCGAAGTTCACTTCAAAAATAGTTTCCTGTGAGCCTGCTACGTTCAATTGGACACCCTCGGGAGAGAGCAAAGAACGACAGCTGAAAGGTTTCAATGTAGTTCTCGAGAATACAATTCTTTTTCCCGAAGGCGGTGGGCAACCTTGTGATTATGGCACCATCGATGGCTTGCCGGTGCGCAATGTACTTCGCAAGGGCACCGAAGCGGTACACTTTGTTGAATCCAACGAAAGTTTAGAAGAGGGCAAAGAAGTAAAATTGAAGCTGGACTGGGAACGACGTGTCGATCATATGCAACAGCATTCGGGTCAGCATCTTATAACAGCGCTATTTGATCGTGAATTTAAGTATGATACTACCTCTTGGTGGCTGGGTACCGATATATGCAACATTGAGCTGGCTACATCGCATCTCATAAGTCGAGAATCATTGGACCTAATTGAGCGCAAAGCCAATGATTTGATACTGGAAGGCAGAGCGGTAAACGTGCTGTTGGTGGACCCGGAGGTTGCTGTGGAGGTGCGTTCAAGCTAGATTAAAAATTTCTTGCACATTTATTAAAATTTCTTGCAAAAATTAGTTTCAGGATGCGCGAGCTCCACGCGGTTTACCCAAAGATCATGTTGGTCAGACGCGTGTGGTGCGCATTGAGGGCATTGAGAGCAACATGTGTTGCGGCACACATGTCACAAATCTCTCGCAATTGCAGACAGTCAAATTGTTGCATGCCGAAAAGCAAAAAAACAAAGTTAACGTTTACTTTGTTGTGGGTCAGCGTGTGCTTAAGAAACTAGGCGAGTGCTATCAGAGAGAACAACAATTGAATTTGGCGCTTAAGTTTGTTAACATTAAGTTAATTAACGCAAATTAATAAATTTATTTCTTTTAAAGAGGTGGCCCAACGCAACACTTGGAACTTATTCAAAAACTACAAAATAACTACAAGAATGCACAGAGAAGCTTTCAGAAACTACTTAAAGACATCGCCATTGCTGAGGCTGATAAGTTAGAAAACTTGAGCGGACCACCTCCAGAGTTTTATGCCCTGCATCGCCAGATTGGCATTGAACCGGACTTTATCAATACTTTTCTGCGTAATGCACCGGATGGCATATTTTATTTCTTAACCGTCTCGGAGAGTGGTGGCAAGGGACACATGGTCTTGAGAGGTGAACCGGCGCTAATACAAAAGTTTGGACCTGTATTCGTGGAACTATTAGAAGGCAAGGGCAACGGCAAGGAGAATAATTTTCAAGCTAAAATAGGCAATACAAGTCGCATTAAGGAATGTGAGGACTTGCTTGAAAAGCACTTTAATCCACCCAAAAAGCAACAGATTATTGGAAGCGACTAGTGCATGCACTATAAAACGTTACCTTTAATTTTGTTAACTAATTTTTCACTTATATTCATTTAAACAGAATGAATATATCATGTAAATAACTCTTTTAATAAATTTTTTTAGACCAAAGTAAAATGTTGTTTAGGAACATTTGTTGACATTAGTATAGTTCTCATTCTCAAACTACATATATTTCGGTTCGTTTTAAATTAAACAATTGTGTATTAAATTTTCTTCGAAATTTAGCACTTTTACTATTGTCATAGTTCGTTCGATACATATATAATAAAACGTTCGAACGAAATTTCTTAACAAAACAATTTCGTCCCACTACTACAAATAGTTAACATCAAAGTTACGCATCTTCCAGTCTAATCGCCACCAATGATTCCAAAAGCCAACATCAATTATGCGTTCGTGAAAGTTCCAGTAGCCCACTCCTGTGTACTTGCAGATGGCTGCATAGACGCACACATCTTTGTCATGCAAATCTACCCACAGCAGTGTACAGACTCCCAAAGACATCATACGTAGCGTATTATGATTGACTGCTTCCTCTAACGTTCGCAAATACTCTCTCGACTCTGGATTCTGCAGCGTTGCAGGTACTAGTATCATATTATTGGTGTAGCTACGTAGTGTTTGCTGGAAGTTTTCCTCATCCGGATTTCGATTGGCGCAAGCGTATGTAGCATATGCTATGGCTGCATAAATAGCTGCCTTTTTTGGTTTAGCACGCGCATCTTTGACTAGATTCACACCCACTTCACCATAATCTGTGACCAGTCCCTTCCAATAGAATGCCCATTTTTCGACAACGGTGCCTTTAAAGCGCTCTGGTAGCGTAAATTTATTGCTGATGCGTGTGGATAAATTTGCAAGTCTAGGTTTTATTGCAAATAAACGCATTTTAAATGTAGTATTTTTTATTTCTGTTTGTATTTAATTTCTTTCACCAGCATGATTACTGCTCAGCTGTTTATTAAATTTAGTCAGCTGTCTTATTTATATCGATGTCAGTATGAAATCGATAATGTGTGATAATGTGCAAACATTCTGTCATTTCTCATTGTGTAGGGTACATGTTTGCAAATGTGTAAGGTCACAATGCATGAGTTTATGGTATCAAAAATTGTTTATTAAAATTCATAATTGAATCAGATTGAAATAATTATTCAATCTGATTTAATTTATTGATGAATTATTCATGAATTAATTAATGAATAATTTAATGAAAATTAAACGTCGCTCGCAAGTGGTTTAGAAATAAAAAAAAAAACAAATTGGCCATTTCAGCCCTAGAAAGGACTTTGACCGAGCTTTTTATTATAAATTGTGTTGTGTGCGTTATAAAATGTTTGCACACAACTGACCGAGAACTGGACCTACATGTTTTATGCCGACACCGAACGGCTCATGTTCTCAAGAAGCTTTACATGGCATTATTTACTCTCTGAGGTTTGCCATTGTCTGCAGAGAGGTGGTGATCGATCAGAAAAATTTTTTATTGAAAAAAACTTTTCGCCTCGGCTGGGGATCGAACCCGGGCTCCAAGCATGCCAAGCCACACACTTAACCTGCATGCCACGGTCACCACTTTTAAGAAATAATAGTGGTTACAAAATTGGAAACTTACTTAGATGGCCATGACAACCCGTTGTCGGGTTACGGCCGACTTCATCAGCTCTTGCCAGGCATCTCTGCTTCGCGCGCGCCGTCTCCAATCTCTTTCACCAAGCGCGGTAAGGGTTTCCTTGGCCTGGTCAATCCATCGGAGGCATGGTCTTCTTCTTTGTCGTCGACCCTCGGCTTTCACTTCAAACACCTTTTTCGGTGGAGCTTCTTCATCCATACGAAAGACATGACCCAGCCAACGTAGTCGCTGATTTGTTATACGCTGGACTAAGTTAATGTCGTCTTAGAGCTCGTACAGTTCGTGGTTCATTCGAATGCGATAGTCGTCGCCAACTCGAACAGGACGAAAGATTTTGCGAAGAACTTTCATCTCAAACACCCCAAGAGCGGCTGCATCTGTTTGCGATACCACCCATGCCTCAGCGCCATAGAGAAGCACAGGTATGATGAGCGTCTTGTAGAGTGTTAGTTTTGTCGATCGAGAGAGGGCTCTGGAACCTAATTGCTTACTTAATCCGTAGTAGCACGTATTAGCAATTGTTATTCTTCGCTTTACCTCCAGGCTGGCATTGTTGTTGCTGTTTACGGCGGTGCCAAGGTATGTAAACTCTTTGACAACTTCAAAGTTATATTTGCCTGCTGTTACATGGGAGACTAGACGCCACGCTTCCCTATTTGTAGACAGCATATATTTTGTTTTGCCCTCGTTTACCGTCAAACCCACTTTGACTGATCCCTTTTCGATAGCGGCGAAAGCAGTCGTTACATCTCTCTTGGTTCTGCCGATAGTATCGATATCATCAGCATACGCAAGGAGCTGGACACCTTTGTAGAAATGGTACTATTTCGATGTACTCCTGCCTTTCGTAGGATCCCCTCCATGATGAAATAAAACACATGATTGCGGGTCGCCTTGTCTGAAACCTCGTTCGGTATTAAAGGTTTCGGAGAGGTCATTTTCTAACTTGACGGAGCTGCATGTATTGCTCAACGTCATCTTACAGAGCCCCAACTTTACAGGTATACCGTACAGGCAATCCCGAATCAGGCTATCGATTGCAGCTTTGTAATCAACAAAGAGGTGATGGGTGTCAATTTGGTTTTCGTGGGTTTTCTCCAGGATTTGGCGTAGTGTAAATATCTGGTGTATGGTTGACTTGCCAGGACGAAAGCCATACTGATAAGATCCAATCAGTGTTTTGGTATGCAGCTTCAATCTTTCACACAACACGCTCGAAAGAACCTTGTATGCGATGGAAATAAGACTGGTACCTCGGTAGTTGGCGCAGATTGTCAAAATTGGAAAACTAGTTCTAAAAATGTAAATATTTTTGAAATTTTTATAAAACAATATGGGTATCAAATGAAAGGTTAAATAATGGTATCAAAGGTGAAACAACAATAACAGCATTCAGTCTTTTATAAACAAGCCCAAGATTATAATTATTTATCACAAATTGACGTGCTCATCAAAAAATGTTCAATCCCAATTTCTGGCATAATCTGGTATTTTCATTTACGAACGCTTTGAACTTGATTTAACCTATTCTTTCTCCGTGTAGGCAATCAATGTATTTTATACAGCGTTTCCATGCTATCTTCTACGATCTCCCACAGTCACATTATTTGTAAGAAAGAAACAGCATGTGTACTCTATCTTAAGCGACTGACTAATGTGAGTGTGAAACAGACATACATTTTGTACATATTTTTATATCATGTGATATCCTCTGTGATTTCATGAGATACTAGAAGATACAAAAAGTGAAATTTCTTAACTTTTCCTAAAAAAGTGTATCACATGCTTTACATTTGATAAATATTTTTGTAGATGTCATATCGCAACCCATCTACAAAAAAGGCACAACTCAAAATTATTAAATTTTCAGGAGAGCCACAAAACTATTTTGTTTTTCAAGCAACTCCATACAGAAGAAGGATACAAAAGTCTTTTTTAAAAATTAAAGAGCAATTATATTAAAAAGAAACAGTCAACAGTCTATGAAGATGTTTGCGATGTTAACATTGCTCCTGTTTACAATGACGTTACGAATTGATTTGTATAAAAAAGTAAAAATTTCAAAATGTTGATTTGTGACTCTTTTATAGATGGGGTGCGATATGTATTCTGTCAAGCTCATGAAAAATTAAAAAATTGTCAGAAACATCTCAAGAATTTTTTCGGATTATTTATTTTTTCAAATGAAAAAAATTACCTTTTGAAAAATTTATATATTCAAATATGTTGTACACACTACCATAATTTAGCAACACTTATTCATAATGCAAACTGCATTTTTATTCAAACATTTCAACATTGCCAACATATTTAGGAGCTAAATCATGCTCACTTTCTTGAGTATTCCAAGCTCCTGTAAACAGCTGGATTTCGCTACCAGCAATGAGTTGCATTTTGGCACCGTTTTTAGCAGTGGCCATCTCCACACAAGATCAAGTTCCAGCAGTCGTCATCGCCGCCAGCTCTTAAGTCTAAACTCGGTTGGAGAGGCAGTGGCATTCACCGAACAGTGCTAGTAGTACCAATTCGACAGTTGCAGCTGCTGCTGGCGATTCCACCGCCGCATTTAAGTACTACAGCTACAGCTTATTTCGCGCAATTGATATCGATTGACATTTTGCTAATATTATAAGCTTTCATCATTAGAAATTTAATTGACTCTTGAGGGAAATTTATCAGTATTTAGAGCGATATTTTCTTTGCCTGAAACAGAAGACATTTTCACTTATAAGCAAGTTTATATAAGATTAAACCAAACTTCTTTAAATTACTTATAGATATTTATTAGCAATATTTAACAAAAGGCTCAGCAGTTTATTAATTTAAAAAATATATCCAAAATTTTTAATAAGAATAAATTTTGTATTTTTGTTGACAAATATGGCAAATTCCAATTTTTTATAGCAAAAATTTTATGTATCCATCTCGCTCATTATTGCAAGTATAATTAAGATACTGAAAGATCCCCAGCCGCGGCAAAAAGTTTTTTTCAATAAAAAATTTTTCTGATCGGTCACCACCTCTCTGCAGATAATGGCAAACCTCAGAGAATAAATAATGCCATGTAAAGTTTCTTGAGAACATAAACTTAAGCCGTTCGGAGTCGGCATAAAACATGTAGGTCCAGTTCTCGGTCAATTGTGTGCAAACATTTCATAACACACACAACACAATTGATCATTAGAAGCTCGGTCAAAGTCCTTTCAAGGGCTGAAATGGCCAATTTGTTTTTTTTTTACTGAAAGATCACATTGAAACGCACCATTAAGTCCCATTTAGATACATAAATAACTTTATTAGTACACTCAGAAAAACCGCCTATATTCCTCCTATAAAAATTTCTCTTATTTCGATAATAGCAATTTTCTCAATTTCAAATAAAATATTTTTCAATTTCAATAAATTTTCACATTTTCGAATAAATATTCCTTCTCTTATGGGAAAGGAAAATATTTCATGACTCTAATAACGATGAGTATTTGGTCGCACAAAAATTTTTCATATATAGAGAAAATATTTTGATAAAAAATTTACTATGCGAAGTATTTTTTTAAATAAAACAAATCTTTTCTCAAAAATGAAAAAGTCTTTTTCTCTAAAAATGATATATTTTATGAATTTTTCTTTTTCATGGAAGCTTTTAATCATTTTTGGGAATTTTTCATATTCCGAGAAACTTTTTTCTTAGTGAAGGTTTTTAATAGAATTATGAAAAATTTTTGAAAATATACATCAAAGTGAATCAAGAAGTCAATGAAATTACTTCGAAATTAAGTAATTTGTAAAAACTACCATCAAAATTAACTTATTGAAGTGCAGTAATTTAGGACAAATTAAGCAATTTATGGCGTAATATGAACGTAGTATAACAATCGTTCCTTTTCCAGAATTAAAACAGAAAAAGGGGAGATTACGATTTCCGGGGCGCCGCGTTTTGACGATGGATTCGAAGAGTACTCTTAATAAAAATAAGAATAGCCAAAGGAAATGTTGTGTTATCGATTTGTTTCCGAGTTATCGATTTTTTTAAAATTTTTTTTTTCTATAAGGTCTATGAAGAAAATCGGCTGTATTATTCTTAATATATAACCGATATTAATGATTAAGGTAAAATTTAAAAGTTTATATATAAGGCTTTTAGAAAAGTTTTAAATTAATGAAATCTGTTGAGTAGTTTGTATTTTATAGGTATTTTTATGCAATAAAAGAATATTTTCTTACATAAAACCGTTATTTTCTCAAAAATTAGCGTTATTACTATGAATTATAAAGAGTAAATTATTAAAGCTTGAAAATTTATCTTTCATTTGGTATATAATATATATATAATTTATTTGACTTTTTCTAGTGTTTTTTATGATACAATGATTTGCCCTTGTACGGAAAATTGCTTATTTCACTCATTTGTACCTAAGATGTTTTGCTTTCTTACTCCATATTTACGAATATCGCCATTACAATACAATATTTATATAAATTAACGGGATTTTCGAGTCAGTGAAAAAAATTTGTATTTTTTGGTCGATCAGTTAATAAAAAAATATAAATATTTTTATCTATCGAAAAAAACGTAAAACTTTCAGCTAATCAAAAAGTATATATTTTTAGTACCTTAAAAACGAAAATTTTACAGAAAAAAACGGTTCTTTTAATTAAAAAATTCAAATCTGATATATATTTGCTTATAAATTTAAAAACATTTTTGAAATTATATTTGTATTATATATCGTTGAAAAGGCATTTAATTACCTTTCGAATAGCATGTCAATCTTTAAGATTCATTGGATATTGGCAAAGATATAGAAAATTTTGTGAACAGATTTTTTAACAAAGAAAACACTTGGAAAATTTTAATTTTATGTAATATAGTGTGAAATTAAATAAAAAATGTATATTTTTATATGTCAAACAAAAGGTCTAACTGTAAGCTTTAAAAAAAAAATATATTTTAGTAACTCAATAACGTAAATTTTTTAGAAAATAACGGTTCTTTTTATTAAAAAATTCAACTTTGGAATAAATTCGCTTATAAAATTAAAAATATTGTAGCAATGATATTTATAAGAAATATATTTGAAAGGTCATTTAATGACCTTTGAAATGACATATCAATCATAAAGATCCATTGAGTAACGGCAAAGATATAGATGCTTTTTTGAACAGATCTTTTAACAAAAAAGTTTTTTTAAAAAATCGATAACTCGATAACTAATAGAGTTATCGATTTTTTGTTCGGCGAATCATGTTTTTTTGTTGTTTTCTACCAGAAAACATCTTCAAATCGCGGCGCCCCGGAAATCGTAATCGTGCCCAGAAAAACATTAGTTTTGCTTATCGATAGTCACATTCCCAATTTTATCGATTAACACATTTTGTTTTTGTGAACTTGGCATCACTTTTGTTCTACGCTCTGACAAGAATTAACATAACCTCAAATTACTTTTAAATGAAGTTATCGCGCTAGTTTGTTTATATCAAAGAGACATAATTTCTGTTTTATATTTAATTGATAAATAAAATACTTAATAATGCCTACCAGACAAGAGACTCTGTTTACATTTCTGCAATCCAGCCACAAAAGAAAGAAGAAGGATGAAAATGGTCTGGAGGAAGAAACTAAAGTTGACGTGGTTGTGAAAGAGGAAGCGGAAGAGGAAGAGGTAAGCAGAATATAGATTTATATTCCAAAAAATAAGTTAACTATTTAATATCCTTTTAGATGCCATGTACTTCAAAGCAAAGTAAAAAGAAGAGCTCTAAACTAGATATAGAAGACATTTTTACCAACACAAAGCATACTGAGTTGCGCATTAAACATCATTTATTCCCGAGCTTTAATCTGTGCCAACTACCTGTCGATGATTTCAGTGAATTGCAAAATTTTCCCAATTGCAAGATTTCGCTACCTCATCCAGTGCATGTTGCTGACAAGCACTGTGAAAGTATTGATCTCTGTCTGCGGCGTCCAATAGCCCGTGAAAATTACACAACGCGCATTCTGCATGCACGTACAGCCTATCTAAATGCCACCAAGAGTATGCAGACTTACTTAGTTGGAATATCGCTTTATTAATTTTATCCATTTTCATTCCTTGCAACAGATAATAAAAAGCTACAAAAAGCACAAAAAGATGAACAACATCACAATTCTCTATTTGAATTTGCGGAGCGTTTGGAAATGAATTCGGATCCATACTTCAGTGGTCCCTACGACTTTTATTATACAGGTGGAAATCTGTGTATGCTACCCGACTCCAACTACGTTGTCCATGCAAGCGGCAAGAATCTAGAAGAATTGAGTAAATTTTAAAAAGTTGCTATTCTGTAGCTTGGTCTTTAAAGGTTAGTTCTGGATTTTTCTAGATATATCGCAGTTTAGTAAGAAAAAGGACATGACTACCGTTCCTCTTGAGAAACTGTATCGTGATACGCTGCCACAGTCCGGCGATATAATGCAAGTAATGCCATTTCTCACAAATCGCGAAGATCGCCCCAACTGCTTTGTGACGCGACAGCAAAACTGCATCTCCTTGTTCTCCTATCGCGGCGAGGGAAAACTTAAACCCATAACACAGTACAACAATAAAAAAACGCCATTTATAAGCTTCGCGCAATCGGCGGTCGATAGAAATAAATTTGTTTTAACCAACATGAAGCAACATGTGCGTCTTTTCGATTTGAATTCAAGCAAAACTGCTCTGTCCAAACTTTACCAGCTGAGTGAAGGCGACAAGGATCCACAATGGAATGCTGTAAGACCTTGGCGAGAACACACCTATTTGTATGCTAATACCAAAGAAATGTTTCTAATGGATTTACGTACCAGCCCAACTGAATGGCAAAAAACCAAATCTGGCTTTGGCCAAAGTGAAATGTTCTGTGAAAACATTGCCAACATCGTGCCTAGTGAATTTAAAAAGCAAATATATGTTGGCACAACTCACAAGCTCTACTGTCTTGATACACGCTGTTGGGGAGTAGAATTTGAGGGTCCTGCAACGGTGTGTTGCTGGCATCATCAATTGGAATATCCACCATTACTGCTGGAAACTTTCCGTCATTTCAGTTCCGAGTTTGTAGCGCTCTCCAGTCTAATTGCAGACGATGTACGCATCTGTGAACTTACACGAGCTGGCCGAATTATTCCAGAAACACCCAAGAAGAAGAAAAAACTAGATAAACCAAAAATTATACAAAAGTACCATTACAAGTCACCCAGTTTGCCCTACCAGCCGCCAACATTGCACGAGGCATACGAAAGTGCCCGCTTGAATGGCAATTGCCTGCGTCCATACTCAAATCTACAGCAGCGGCTAGATTGTTGCACCACCGGTTTGGCGTTCTATGCTCACCCGGAGGGCGAGTATGAGCAGACTTTGCTCTTGACATCAAATTCAAACGGTGACGTATTTGCACATCAATTCAGTCAACGAGAGTCGCAGGAGGACGAGCCACGCACTTCAGCTTTGACGGACAGCGTGATTGCCAAATACGATGAGACTATTAGTCAAATAACCCAGCCAGATTTAAACTACACTCAAGTGAATGACCTAAAAGGTATATGTTTTGAATTTATATATAATGCAAACATGTATGAACTGATTTTGTACCTTTACAGCAATGAGCAGAGTTTTTCGTTGTGCCACTTTGAATTCTGTAAAAGCCGAATTCGATGTGTTACCCACGGATAATAACGATGCTTCAGATGCTGACGATAAAAAGGATCCACTAGTCATTCTAAAGCGACGCAAATTGGGCCGTTGGCAAAAGTCCATGCAAGCGCTACATAACTATAAGGATGCTTTGGTGCCGAATATACTCTCAGTTTGGGATATTGACGTTATTGCTGAAAATAATATAAAAATTGCCGAACTGGAGAAAAAGTATAGCATTAAGCCTGATCCTGAAACTATGGTTAAAGGTTGGCTCGATAATATGAACAGTGAAATACCGATAACGTCCGAAGCTGCAGAGATTAACACTTCCGCCTCCACAAACACCAATTTAAATGCATCCATGCTGGATGAATATATTAGAACTGACTTTTCTGAATCGGTTTTTGAATTGCCGCAGTCAACTCAGTTGTTGAATGAATCTGGGCCGCTATTTGATGACACATTGATGCAAGACCAGGCGAATAACTCTACTCAAACAGTAGTTCAGGATCAAAACATATCTGCAAATTTAGATACAACAAAACGACCAAATAAGAAAAAGCGCACGAAATACGTTAAAGGTTTCTAAAATCTATAAATTTAATATTTGTTCATGTGTATGAAAAACAAACTTTTTTGTTTTAATTTTTATGCTTATAATAGTTTACGTTAAAATAATTTTTAGTTATGGAAGAACTTTAAAATGTTGAATTTTTTGTTTGCTAATATTTCAAAAAGGAATATTGTCCAATTAAATTAAGTTATGTAAATAAAAAAAATATTGAACGTATCAGAAATCAGTGAAAAACAACAAATCATGCTGCGCACATTGCACTTAAATCTCTTAAGTTATGCAAAAAGCTCGATATAGAAATACCATCAAGTGGCTGCAAATAAGTTTTTTCAAGAGTCAATCTTTTGGATTGAAAAAATTATGGTTTTGGCACGTGGCAGTACATTCTTTGCATCGTAGAATATACAGATTTCTTCAATTTTAACTAACATTAGAAAAAAGTTAATTTAAACTAAGCTTTTTTACAAAACGACCAAAAAAACTATCGCTTCCACAGCCAATGATCAGCTTATAACGACATATTCTATGGTGAGATGAAACAAAAGTAGTTTCATTTTGCTTCAAATGAAGTAAATGGTGTACTTAAAAGCTATCCCGAATCAAATTTCAAAAACGAGATCAGCTGAAATTATTTTGTTAATCAATAAGAGCAGGTCTTGAACATTCGTACGACGAAATGTGCTTATAATCAAAATAAAACAGACCAACAATTATAAGTTCACAAAAAATAAGTTGGTCTCAAATTAAGTTCAGGTATTATTGACCGAGTCCGCTAATCTGAGTCCCATGGAAAATATTTGGGCTGATGTCAAAAAATGATGGAAGAGCAGATTGCTTTAAATGTAAGAATGTGAAATATGCAATAAGGTGAGGTACTCTTCCTAAAAGTACAAAAACGGTAAACTAGTGACTTATTTGGAGTACTTGAGATATAACGTAAGGCTTCTTCATGGTGACACAGACGGCAATATCGAGAATAACGATGATATTGTGGAAACCACAATTACGCAAGACAACACTGTTGTTTTGCTGCCCGAAGACTATAAAGAGTATTATTCTGATGATATAGCTATCAGCCAGATGTTTGCAATTATAGACCAATCAGTTAGCTCTCTACAATTCATAAAATCTTCGAAAAAATTGTTTATGGTAAAATCACTTTCCATTTATAAAATGTAATACCTTATATTCATGGAAATGAAACTGAGTCCGAAGACGTCTCGAGGATACAAAAAATGCAAGCATGCCCAGTAGATCCAGGCAAGCGACGTAGCCATCGAGGATATCTCTAAGGACAGTAATTGATGATAGCCTTCTTCGGAAATTTAGAGTAATTAAACCAATCAAGGTTCTATGTGGTTCTAGTTCTATATGGAGGAGGCTCAGGTTAGTTCCATTTCAATTGGTAAAGCATAAAACTAGTGAACTTTTGTTGGATTTTTTCAATACCTTTAGAATGTGAAATGTGAGCAATTTGACTAATACAAATGTATTCTTCAACTTTTCAAAAGAAATGTCTGCTGTGCAAAAAGATCCTCATGGAAAAACTTCTGCTCGGACATTGAGAAAACTACAGACACACCAAGGCTCAGAGCTGCTCTCAAAACAGCACTCCATTCAAAATCAGCTGCGTAAAAACAATAGTGAATTAATGGAAAGTAGTCAGAAATCCATAAATATACTTTTAAAAGTACATTTTTCAGGCAGTACTGAAGTCTCAAACACTATCGCCTAAGAGAGATACTGAGGACAATCCCGTCACAGACTCCGCGGCACTTAATAGCACCAGAAAAAATCCGGTGGTCTATCAATTCTGTGTCGATAAGGAATAACAGCTAAACTCATTTTGAAAATTTCAGGAGAGCATTTTTAAGATTAAAATCGCTACCTAATATCAGGTTACCCTGACTTTTGCTGTTTGGATTTGACGGCCTGAAAGTAATGAAAGTAATAACCTCACTTTGTCCTTACTCGACTTTAGCGGTTATTCATTGTCGACACAGAATTCTTTTTAGAACTTAAATTCCCAGGACCAGATGGCATATTCCCAGCCATGTTCAAAAAGTCCTTCAAGTTTCTTGACTTGAGATAATATATAAAGGATGTAGCCTGGAGGACAGCTAGGGTGATTTTCATACTAAAATCAGGTTGTATCCAAAGGATACAGACCAATCTGCAGACCAATAAGTCTTGCATTATTTTTATTGAAAACACTTGCGAAGTTGGTAGAATTGCATATAAGAAACGGTACAAGCCAGTCGCTGCTTGCAGCCAACCAGCACGCTTATACGAAAGGAAAATCTGCCGAAGCAGCTCTATACTCCACTCCACAGCACTACACTCTAGTAAAAGAAGTTTTTTTGGAGGTATAGGACTTTAAGTTGGCAACACTGTTTGAACTGGCGGCCATTTTATAAGCTGTCAAGTGATTTGTGTTTACTTTGGTATGGTATTTCAACATGAACGGACTGACGCCTGAACAACGCTTAAAAATTGTGCAAATATACTTTAAATATAATGGTTCTGTTCGAAATACGTATTGCGCACTACATCCATTTAATGGCCAACATAATCTTCCATCAAAACAATTAATTCAACTACCCATAGACCGTTTTCGCAGCACGCGTACTCTTAATGATAATATGCATCCACAGAGACGTCGTGCAGTGCGTACAGAAGAAGCCATTGCTGCTGTAGAGCGTAACGTAGGGGAAAACCAGAATCAGTCTATCCGCCATCGTGCACAGGAATTGGTTATGTGTCAAATTTAGTATATTTTGCGGAAAGATCTTGGTTGGCGAGCTTACAAAATCCAACTCGTGCCAGAATTGAAACCACACGATCACGGTGAATCGGTCCAAAACAAGATTGCCGTCGATTCCGATTTTCATAAGAGAATTTTGTTAGCGATGAAGCTCACTTTTGGTTGAATGGTTCCGTCAATAAACAAAACTGCCATATTTGGAGTGAAGATAATCCTCAAGTGTATGTTGAAACACCGTTACATCCAAAAAAACTGACTGTTTGGTGTGCTTTATGGTCTGATGGAATCATTGGTCCGTGCTTCTTTAAAACGATGCTGGCTAGAACACTACAGTCAATGGTGACCGCTATAGAGCAATGATTTCTTTTCGTTACTCAATTGAACAAACATGATGTGCAGAAGCTGTGGTTTCAACAAAACGGCGCAACCTGTCACACAGCTCGTGTCATAATTGATTTACTGAAGGAAACGTTTAGTAAACACATAATTTCACGTTCCTGACCCGTGAATTGGCCTACAAGATCGTGCGATTTAACGCCGCTAGACTATTTTCTTTGGGCATATGTTAAGTCGCTAGTCTACGTCGATAAGCCCAAAACGATCGACCACTTGGAGGACAACATTCGCCGCTTATATTGCCCATATATGGCCACAAATGTTGGAAAAAATGATTGAAAATTGGACCTCCAGATTAGATTACGTCTGAGTCAGCCGTGGCAATCATATGCCACAAGTCATATTTAAATTATAATGCCAAAAAGATTATCTTTTGAATATAATCTTTTGGCATTATAATTATATGCCAAAGAATATATAATGAATATAATTATCTTGTTTTATTCCATTTCAAAGTTCTATACCTCTAAAAACACCCTTTAGTACAAGTAGAGAAAGCACTCCACCACAAAGGATTCGCATTTTAAACGATAACTCTAGACATCTCAGGTGCATCCAACAATGAATCAACTACGGCTATCCTCAACTGATTACGTGCGATATATGCACAACCATCAATCGACCTCTGAATAGACAACCTACTAAATTGTAAAATGACCAAGCCGAGTGGGGCCGTATAACGATGGTAAGAGAAATGGGTAGGGGGCAACCTTAGGAGGAGTTCTCTTACTCCTACTATAAAATCTAGTTGTCAACGAACTACTGAAAAACTTAAGATAACAGCTTATGTGGACGATATTAGCATAATTATAGTTGGATAATGCATTTCAACGTTAAGCTGTTTAATGGAGCGTTTTGCGCAAAACCCGGCATGCATTTAAACTACCGGACAACTGCAGCGTCTTTCAGGATTTTGGAGGAGGATTTTGGCATTTTTGCCATTAGGAAGGCTGCGGTGAAAGCTCTTAGTACAAAAACCTATCACTCTTTAATTTGCATCTTTGTTGATAGCCAAGCAAAAATAAAATTCATGTGCTCTGCTCCCATATTGTCAAGTCCAGAAATATCCTCGCAAGCAAAGACACTAGTGAGTATCCTCATGAGCATTGCATGGTGGCGGACCACACAAAAAAAATCTGGGTATTACCACGGATGACAACTGCAGGAAATGCATGGAGCCATAAATCCAAGAAACCCTGAAGAACCTTCTTTGCACATGCCCCGCATTACTTAGATTGAAACTTAAGCACTTAGCCGCGCTTAAGTTTCATTAGAAGATGTAGAAAACATTTATCTCTAGAATCCCTTTTGAAAACTGCGATTTCCTCGAAAATTTTTGATTATTTCTACTACCTTAAAGGCTTTGATCAACCGGTACCACTTAGGTCATATGGTCTATGTGAGATTCCAAAAATATGCAGCCGGATTAACCTAACCTAACCATCAAACCGTCAAAGAGTCTAGAAAGTAATGCTACTGCTAACATCACCTTAAGCTTGCTGAGGATTTCATCTAGCTGGGATACTGCAATAACTCCTTCTAAAATATCAACATTGAGATCAAACGAAGAATATTAAATTGGCACAAATTCCTTGATGAGATCAAAAGCGACTAAAGGTTGTAAACACCAGCAAAGAGGTAAGTGAGTAAACCTTATTAACTCTCGAATGTCTTATAGTTATGCATTAAAATCAACTGTTGCCTTTAAAGCCAAGCTGTAAAAGCAGCTTTTAGCATTCTTTTGCATAAGTTTTAAAAAGTGTTTTTATTTATTTTAACGCCATTCTACAACACTCCACCAACTTCTTATTGCTCTTTTACAGCTTCCCATTCGAGCATGCTACTGGGTGTGTGTACTAAACATTTGCAAAAATCAATTTAGTTTTTTATTAGTTTTATTCGCAAACAAACGCATTAACAGTTTCACATCTTCTTTTTATTTACCTCAAAATGTTTACTGCCTCTTTGCACTTGCTTTAATCGCTTCATATTGGTACGCTACTCTATATCAAAGCAGACAAATACTCTTAAAGATGTATCCCACAAATAATCCTCATTCATAAATGCAATCCATGTTTGTGTTCGCGGTTTTTAGTACAAAGTTTTTCTTTTAGTACTTCTTGTGCTTATATCGACTTCGTTATGCTTCGCATTTTGTTACTTCAACAGTTATCATCCTGTCGTTCACAGCTTCGGTGCTTTTTTGCGTTCTCTGCAGTTCATTGCCGTTGTCGTTGTGTTCGTTGTCGACGTCGCGCTGTCTATGACTGAAAATCTCATATATTTTTAAGATACATACAAACCTACATACACATAATATATTGGAAAATGAAGAAACAAAATGTTTGCACAAATTGTATAACAGTAAATTTTCGCGCTAGCTATGTGTTATTAATGTGTGATTAAATTTGTTAAAAAAAAAAAGCATAGAAAGAAATATGAAAAAGTGCAACTGAAAGTGTTTTCATTTCAACTCTTTGTGTCTGTCCGTGAATGTGCTACCTTCAACATTTGACAATTTTCTTCACAAACAAACATACACCCAGACACCTACCCACCAAACATCGCCCACAGCGCACACACACACACACACACACAAACGCTAGGCAGGCCAAGTGAAAGTGTACCAGAGTCCACCCACATCACCACCCGCCAATTGTTAACGAAATGAAAGTGTGTCTCGCTTAGTTGAAAAGCAACCAAGTTATATAATTTCTAGTGAGAAAAAAAAAACTATTCAAATTAAAAAAAAGGAATTAAACTAAATAGACTATTTTTTTGAAAATTCAAGGTATTTTCAGAAGAAAAACGAAAGTTGTGCATTATTTTCGTTGGCATACGTTAAGGCACTTTTTTATGCTGCACTTATATGTCTTGTTTTTTGGTTTTTATTTATTTTAAAAGGTTTTATTAAATAATTTTTTTATTTTTTCAAGCGACAGAGACTGAAAAATGTAGTGTCTCTCTTAAAATGGTTATTATTTATTGCATAATAAGCCTGAACTCATTCTAATTCAATGCAATTAAAATTTATGCGTAGCTGGGTAAATTAATGTTACGTATACGACGTGTGGTTCTTCACAAAAAATCACAATAAGTAAGAAAAAAATGAATGTTTATAGACTTAGCGTAGCAATAAAGGGAGCAATTTAATTAAGTCATCAAGGTTTTTTATTGATAGTAAAAAATTGAACATATATATCTACACGGTTAACCAACTTGACCTACATCCTTTGTTCATGATGATTGATGAAGCATTAAATTTCCATCAGCTTAAATTTCATCAACAATTTTAAAGACAGTTTAGCATTTAATCAGAGCTGATCAAGAATTTATCGTTTTCAAAAAAGTGTACCTGTTATTGGTAGCACTTCATGGTTTTTCTAAGAACTTAAAATTATAAATAAGAAATATTTTAAATGCTTGCACAACAGTTTTTTTTTCATAAATATCAATACCAGATTCCCCATTCCACGCATAATGCAATACTTTTTCAAAAATTTACCTCATGGCTTTCGATTTGTTTTATATTTGGTATAAAGATTCCTATTAAAATTTTAAGAACACAAGTTCATTTATTTTTTTTTTATCGCCATTCGTTGAAAAGTTATGGATTCTGTCAATTCTGCAAATCGTCCGAAAACGCCAGAATCGGCAAATTTTCAATTAATTGTATCTACGTCAGTTTTATCCAATTTTTATAAATAAGGTACCGTTGGAAAGGTATTGGAAAAGTCAGCTATTCTTGTTCACAAGTAAACAATTTTGTAATCGCGTTATCGTGGTTTTTTTTAATTGGTTGGCAACCCTAACATCCAAAATTTTAAAATTATATATTTTTTCCAGAAACTACTTTCCAATACCTTTCCAACCGTACCTTATTTATAAAATTTGGATAAAAACTGACGTAGATACAATTAATTGAAAATTTCCCGATTCTAGCGTTTTCGGACGATTTGCAGAATTGAGAGGACCATAAATTTTCAACGAATTGCGATAAAAAAAAATTAAATGAACTTATGTTCTTAGAATTTTAATAGGAATCTATATCCCAAAAAAAACAATTCGAAAGCCATGAGACGGACCCGTTTTGCGTTATGCGTGGAATGGGCGAGATTTTAAATTGCAAATTTTTTCGTTTTTTTCTAAAATCATTAGTCATAATTTTGATATTATTTGCTTGTATGAGAAATTAAAATCGAAAACAGTACGTGTGAAAGTAGACGCTACATGGAATGAACTGGAAAAACTGTTATTTAAGTAATTTCGCTATATTAAGTTCGAATCAGGCCTTCGAACAAATTCAAAAACTATTATCCAAGTTTGAAGGAATCATAAAAGTCATTATTCGAATGGCTCAGCATAGAATGAACCAACTTCGAAGGGATTATAAAAGTTATTATTAGCATTTATTTCACTTTATAGGTTATAATAGTGGGCAATGCTATTTTAAAAATTATTTTAGATTTTTGAAGAAAGTATTATTTTCACAATATTGTACTCTACTAAAGCTACACAAAAACTCCGCATGAAACGAATCGTCTTTAATTAAGAACACACTTGTCGGCATGTGTGTTTGCAATAGACTTTCCATTATACCGGATCGAAAAAAAGATTGACGTGCCAGTGCCTAAAATAAGAGTTAGGTCGAAAAAATAAAAAAAATAACTGCATACTTTTGTAAGATTCTGCACAGTTCACTGTAAAAAATAAAATTTATTTTTTATTTTCTCGTCCTCAACTCTTATTTAGGTGTATCTTCTTATTTATTTTCTTAGACACCGGCACGTGAACTTTTTTCGATCCTGTCTACTGTCCACCAGAGACAAAGCACTCAGTACCTAGTGGCAATAGAAGTCATTCTAGCAAACTCTTTACTTCCGAAAGAGTTCTATTGGCTGCGTCTTAACTCTGTACATACAAATCACCAGGACCCACCAATCTACTCGTGTCGGTGCAACAAGGCATCGACTCCTAGGTCCTTCCAATCACTGCTTTGTTCAAGGCCAGCCTAGCTCTAAATTACATTCCAAATGAATGGAAGGAAAAAGAAGGAACAATTACCTAAATCGTATAGACCAATCAGCCTGAGTTCTTTCGTCCTAAAAACAATGGAAAGCAAGCAAGACTAGTTTGAAAAGCATTCCTTTAAGTAGATTTCAATGTGCTTAGCAGACAGGCAAAACCACAGTGACTGCAATCCATAGCCTAATCGGTACTATCGAAAGGCTTTTGAGTCAAAATAAATAGCGTTAAGTGCATTTATTGATATTCAAGGAGCCGTCCACAATACGTCATACTTCACAATACAACCATAATTTCAAAGATTAAATTTTAACAATCATAATTTTAAAGCTAAGTGGTGGTCTTGTGCTGTGGTTTACGATAGAGTCCCAGATGGAAGAGTCGCCGGCTTGACACAGTTTCTCCCGCTGTACTGAACTTGCGCGATCGGAATAGGACATCGTCGACGATTTATTTAATCGCCTGATCCAATCGCGGAAGATTCGTCTACGATTGAAGATGCTAGGGAGGTAAATGCATGTGAATACCATGAAAAATTCAAATTCATATTCTAAAAGAAATTTATTCTAATTGAAGAAAATTTTATTTGAAAAAGAGAAAATTGCTATTATCGAAAATAGAGAAAATTTTTATCGCAGAAAGATAGGTGTTTTTTTTTTTCTGAGTGCTGTAGAGCTAGTTCAAAGATCCTGCTCAACCTAACTAGATCCTGCCTTCAACTTCTTACAAATTATTATACAGATACCATCTCAAAAAGATAGGTCTTTCAAAATCAGACGTCTGCAGAATCTGCGAGATGGAGGAAGAGAAAAATCTCTCCATCTCCAGTAGAAAAATCCTTGTAAATGACTGCAATCTACAAACTCAGACTTTTCTACTTCGGTAAGGCATTTGTGGTACAATCAAAGGTCTGGTATACCAAGCCACTGGTAAATTTTACACTGGTAAAATTCAATAAAGCTTACATCTGGAAAATTAGTAAAAATGCCTTGCAAAATAGATCCATTGGTTCGGGGTGCACATGGGCGAAATTAAAGATTAAATATTTAATATCATATTTATACAGGAGATGCCAAAAACTTCATAAAATGGCATATATAAGGTCAGTTTCCGCACTCTAAAATGTAAGTCCAATATACCACTTTTACAGATTTAAGTCAGTGAAGCGTTTCCGTACTCGGAAAGATGGCAAAAGAGATTGGAATCAAAAGAGCACAAACTGTCAAAAGATGCAATATTTAGTTTAAGAAAATTCTGCCTTTTGTAAAATGGCAAATGTACAAAAATTGTAAAAAATTAAAAGAAATTGAATCAAAAGAGTACAAACTGTCAAAAGATTCAAGATTTAGTCTAAAAAATTTCTGACTTTCGTAAAATGGCAAATGTACAAAATTGTACAAAATTTTACA
This sequence comes from Tetanocera ferruginea, assembly GCA_958299015.1. Taxonomy (NCBI): domain Eukaryota; kingdom Metazoa; phylum Arthropoda; class Insecta; order Diptera; family Sciomyzidae; genus Tetanocera; species Tetanocera ferruginea. The sequence goes on along the minus strand of OY282643.1, from coordinate 45,633,405 downwards.
CAAATCGGGTAAGGTTTTGAATGTTAGGTCACCATATTGGATCCGCCATTTTGTTTTCTTTACTTTTGACATCATATTCGAAATCAGCTACCCAAAAATGTCCATGCACCAAATTTTCTACAAATCGGGTAATATTTTGAATGCTTGGACTTATTAAACTTTATTAGAACCGCCATTTTTTCATATTAATTTTTGACATCAAATTCGAAATCGGTGATTCTAAAAACCTACAAGTGTCAAATTTTATACAAACCGGGTCATTTTTTGAATTGACGGATGCCATATTGAAACTGTCATATTTAAGTTTTTTTATTTTTGACATCACATTTGAAATCAGCGACCTCAAAAAATCTGTATGTGCCAAATTTTGTACAAATTAGGTAATATTTTGAATTTTCGGACACAATATTGGATCTGGTTTGGAAATGTGTAAATAGATAAGTAGGAGAGAAAGTGAAATAAGTGTAGAATGTTCTATGTGTGGCGGAGCGCTATATCAACATGCGAATTTGAATTTGAGGCATCTGACCTCAGTCAATTCGAGTTATTAAACAATCTCATTCCACAAACATCTCTACCACCAACTTCAACTTCCAAAGTCGTATATATTGATGAAATTTTCATTTCAGTTGATTAGAAATGAGAAAAGAATTAAAGAATGGTAAAAGCGTAGGTCCATGGCTAGACCTGAATTCGAACCCGCAACCTTTGGGTTGGCAGCCAAGCACCAAATTTTATTCAAATCGGGTAATATTTAGAAAATTTTGCTTTTTAGAGGTGACCTTAAAAAAATATCGGTTCCGAGTATAATTCGAAATATGAATTGTATTTAATTTTTTTTTCCGAAATTTATAATTTTGAGTTGTTCCAGTTTTGCACGAAATGAGCGATATGTCCGTGATCAGCGTCAACTTGTATGTCGATTTATCTCTGTCTTACCATGCATCTGTGTGTGATCTGTAAACACAGAATAATTATAAAGAGTTACGATAATCATCCATCCACGAACACGCCCATCTCCCATACAACCCACAATAGTGAAAACTCCATAAACAGGTTGATACTTGAGCTACAGAGAAAAAACATGGTATATAAGATTTTTATACCAAAACTAGACCATGAAAGAAAAAATGGGTGTCATCCACCTACGAACACCTCCATCTCCCATACTTCTTGAATAGTGAAAAGTCTATAAAGAGGTTAATTTTTTAGCGACATGCATACAACTTGGTATATCCGTAAGTAACAGCAAAACTAATATGTTTTAATACTAGAATGTATATCTTCGACTTGGCCGAAGTTAAAATACCCCCACGGCTTATTCAGGGTAAAAAAATCTTAAATTGTAGCTCTTTTTATATGAGATTTAAAAATATGTTACTAATTTTATGACGTTTTGAATGAATTATTTTCCTGTAGCTTAGAGATAAACCTCTTTTTAAAGTTTTAAATTTTGGGGTTGTATGGGAGGTGGGCGTGTTAGTGGGTGGATAACGCCCATTTTTTTAACATGCTCTATTTTTGAATACACAAATACCGAATTTCAGTTTTATAGCTCAAATATTAGTCTCTTTATAGAGTTTTCATTATTGTGTGCCAATTTTCGAACTTTATCTTTGGTTTTAAGAAAGAAGTTAAAATATCGGATTTCATTATGATAGCTTGAAAATTACGGCTGCAATCGGCTGTTTTTATTTATTTTTTTTTTAATTTTTATATAAAGTGCATAGATAAGTTCTATTTGTGGTTCAGTATTTAAATGTATAGGTATGTAAATCTTAGAGGAGGTTAAGGATATCTCATAGTGGGGCTAGACCGACTTTAGAGTTTCCTTATTTGTTTTAAATAACTCACTTAATTTTAAATGAGGTTCACTGATGATTCGATGCTGTTTTCAAGGAAATAAATTGGAAGTTCCTCATAAGATTGATGAAATCATAAAAGTTACTTCTACCTGGAATAGCATTCGAGAGTTTTAGGTGTCAACCAGGAGTTATGTTGTTTATGCAAGATAAAGGCTCTAAACATAAGCTCAAAATCATCATTAAATGGTTTCGGGAGCGGGGTATTACATGCGTAAATTGGCCATTGCAATGGGCGGTTATAAAACCAATAGAAAATTTGGAGAATATTTAAAAAAAAAAATTGTTGAACAATATTTGTATCAAAGAATTCATCGCTGTGGTTAACCTTTTTTCTGGAGCTAGAAAATAATATTCTAAAGCTTCCAGGCTAATCTTAGTCATAACATTTGCCGAAATCAAAAGAGCTTTCATAGAACTAATAATATTTCTCAAAAAACATTGAAGTCAGACTGAAGCTTTTATTGTTAATGTACACAGTTATGTTTTTGGAAATCCTGAAATTCAAAAACAAAAATAGGCTTATTAAAAGTGAAAATTACCAGCTAATCTGTATAGCTTCTTCCGAAAGCGCAAGTTCTCTTATTTACAAAAGCTTTTTAATAATCGCATTACTTTCTAAGGCATCACGACTTTCATCATCATCATCATCATCATCATCATCATCATCATCATCATGCTCTTCATGTTTTCCATCAATTTAAGCACCTTAAAGCGTTTCCAAAACAATTTGTCTTCTTTTTAGTCAGGACTGTCATCAGTTCTTGCATTATTCATATTTATGCTATTGACTATCCTTTGATATATATTTATAAATATGTGTGTATGTTAATATTATATATCTGTATGTGTCTTTTATTGATTTTATTTATTTGATTGTTATATGATTTTATTCAGCTATTGATGGTGTTGGAAAATATGAATTCGTTTTTTGTTGCTTTCTTTTTTTTTTATTTGCTTCTTTGTCAAAGCCATACCATTTCCTTTTGTTTATTTTGCACAATTCTTATTTATGCTATGGCTGCTCTCTACTAGTTATCGAGAAACATAAATATTGTGGTTTTATTGAATTAATATGGCATATTTTTCTTTGCACTATAGCTTGATTTTTCGAGCTCATTAGTGGCTGTTAAAGTCTTAATAATTGCTTAATAGTGTTTTTTTATTTCAACTTCGAAGTTTTATTGTCCGCAGAAATTATTTTTACTTTTTTGTATAGTTGGTTAATTTAATTCGTTTAGAATTGGGCTTCTATGACATATGTTTAAGGTTGGGAATTAATATCGGCTGCTGTTGCTGCTGCTGATATGCTAATCTGTAGAATTTTGCATAATTTAAGAACGGTTAAAGTTAACTAAGCATGAAAGTGGAGACCACTGGGGCTGTTTGTTTTTATTTTTTTGCATTTTTGTGAGACTGAAGAATGGAAATCACATTAGATGGGGATTAGGGCGTAGAAAGTATTTTTTTGGCTTAAACGGAAAATTGTGTTCACACATAAACTCATTAAAATTCAGCTCTTAGCCAACTACGAAGCTACGTTTTTGACCTACATTTTTAGTTCCATTATTTTCAAAATTTTTTTAATTTTTACTTTATCACTGATAAACCGTTTAGAAACTTTTTATTGAGCACAATATTTTACTGCGCCTTTTTAGTGAAAATGGATGTTAGCGCACAACTGTTGACTGCACCATAAAATAAAGCAATTAAAGAACATTTAGAAAAAAAAATCACATTTATTATAATTTCAAATAAAATCGCACCCACTGCACTAAGCTAGTATCTAATAAAAATAGTGTAAAAACCATCATAGAATAATTCAAGCCAAAATCTATTTTCAACATAAACCAAAATCTTAACCCATAACAAAACAAAATGGCGAATACTGCGCAACTTTTACGCCGACAAAGCTCACGAGATATTGTGCTGAAAAGTCAAAGGAGCATCGATCAGTTGGAACTCAGAGTAAGTAAGGACATGCATGTTAATAATCAAAATTAATGGCCACCAAAGAAACCAATACGAAAAGAAAAGCATTGATAAAACAACCCAGTAAACCAAAGTTTCTCAACAATTTTTTTAACTTTTCGGGGAGAAAAGTTCGTTTTCGACGATTGCAACTGAACTATTTTTCAATCATTCGTCGCAGTTAAATGCCTATCCAGAGAACCAAATTTCACAAAATTTGTTTTTAATTCAAAAATGATTTAAAAAAAAATTAATTAAAATTCGCACAAGAAAACTTTTTATTATAAACAACGTCACAGAAAAAAACTCCGACTGAATCATAAATGATTTTTAAAATTGATTTCAAAATGAGTTTTTAAACCAATTGAATATGGTATTTAAAAAAAGGTAAAAAGGTACATAGCATAAAATTGAACAAAACCCGAATCGTTTTTTTTTTTCTGTCTGAAAAACATTCCATCATCTATTTTGAGTACAAAAATCAGAAACTACACTGAAAATTTAAATTATGCATACGTTCATAAAAAAAATTCATGACTTTTGGTCTCACTGATCATGAGTACTTGTACATAAGCTCCAAATAATTATACATGGCGTGAGTCAATTCATACACAAGCTCGTGTAAAATACAAGAATATGTTATACTATAAGTTATACAAGAACTCTATAACATTCTCTAATGACTGATAACTGATTTTGGTAGTTAGTTGCCACAATTAATAAACGTTGTTCAAGAGTAAGTCTATTCAAGTCTATTCAAACGTCATATGGACAAACCATTTGACACATAACAGCTGTCCAAACAACCCAGTTAGAAAAGGAACCTCGTATTAGTTCACCCATTAGTTCATGCTTCCATTGTATAAGTACATGAGTTTTATGAATTTTTGACACTATCTTGCTGCCCTTGTATTTGTACATGGATTATATGAATTTCAGTCACTAAACTCATAAAGTAGTTCACGTTTCCCTTGCAAATGTAGATGCATTTTGTCACTTGTCTCATGAACAGTCCTCGTAGTTTAACATGCATTTTATTAATTTAATTCACAAAAATTATGAATGATTCATGTTCCCCTTGTTTTTTTTTTGTGGTATTTATGCAATTTTGTATTGGTTCATATATCTTATACGCACACTTTATGAACTTTAAACTCTATGCTTGTGGAATATTCATGTTATCGTGTTTTTTTTTTTGCATATTTTGTACATTCTTTTAAAATATGAATGTTATTGGCTCATGCTTTCCTTAGCCTTTTCTGGAAGTGCTTCTAGAATTTTTCAATGGAAGATTTTTTTAAAGCCTTCAATGAAAGGATTCTAGTAAGTATTTTCCAGGAAAACTTCAAGAAGGCATATTATGATTCACAAGATATAAGACATGGACGCATTCTTTGAAGCTTTTCAAATAGTCTTCTAGAAATTTATGAAAATGTCTCCTGAAAGCACTTTTCGATAAGGCTGAGGAGAAGCACAATTGGATTTTAAAAGTGTCTTCTGGACGCAGTGTATCTCAGAATGCTTGTCAAGTTTGTACAAAAAATTTTGCTGGGTTGATGTCATGAATAGGTCTTGTGCCTCATAGTTACTGAACCAAAATTCATGAATTCAATTCATGCAGATCATGTTAAAATACGTAATTATTGTGTACTTTCTTGGCAATGCGTAACGACTGTTATAAAAATATTTTTATTCAAAAAATTATGACACCTGACGGAAATCAAGGTAATATGAGGTCTATATTTAAAAGATCAAATTCAAATATACTTTTTGAAACAGTTATGAACTTAAAAAATTACTAAAATCCAATTTTAATTGTTATTTTCAAAACAGAATTAAAAAATTATATGAACTCTTCTCAAATTTCAAATTTTTTAAAATATTTTAAGGAAAAAAAAACTAAAATTATTTTCCCGGCTAATTATAGTGATTCTAACTTATAATTTTTTGACAAAAATAGAAATCAATTTTGGACTTTTGTTTCTTGTTGGAAAAAATATCATCTTTGTGTAATTTCTGAAATATCGAAGGTAAAATATTTGTATACCTTTAACCTGTAAGGTCAGGATATATTTACTTTGCCCAAATTATTATAACACTTAGAAATAAGTGAGTTCAGTATAGAAAAGTATATATATTCTTGATCCGCTCTTGAGTGGACTGAATCCATGTCCGTTCGTCTGTATGAGTGTTGTCCGTAAACACAGGATAAGAAAGATAGTTGCATGTTACTTGGTTCCCATGTTCAGATAGACCCAAGGATCTGCAATATTGAATATTTTTGGAATCCGACCACGGACATGCGTATCTTCCATACAACCACAAAATTTAATTCACTATAAAGAATGATGTATTTAAGACGTACACAAAAAATAGGCGTGATCCACCCACGAACACGTCATTCGCCCATGAACACACCCACCACCTATACAACCTACAACAATAAAAAGTCAATAAAGAGGTTGTAGTGCCGAATTCAATATGAAGGCAGAAAAATTCACCATAGAGAATCCACCATAACTGAAATATTTTAAAAAATGCAGAGAAATGTTCAGTTAATTTAAATTCTGGAACTGTTTTTCTAGAAATTCATTATTTAAGCACTATAAATCGCCTTTCTGAACTATCTGTCTAGTGTCTATAAATTATCTGTCTATTTATCTAAGTCTAAAGAAACACTGTAAGTTGAAAATATGCTCCATATGAATCTTTATAAGTCCATCAGACAAAAACGAACTCCTGCAGTACTCTGTAAAAACTGTTTTAAATATGGGGAAGTCGATCTTATAGGATATTGAGGCATTCCAAAAAAATGCTTTAATTTCTATTTGCCTGACATCTCTTCAGCTTCTCCAGAAGCCTTGATGAAGCCTTGAAGCCTTGACCGTAGTACCACTACCAGGACCTTTTATAGTTAGAAAACCTACCTACCTAGTATCCTACTAGAACCCCTGTTAGGATGCGAGTTTAATTTTTACTCATTGATAGTAAGAATTTTGTTATTTTTTCGTAGAAATTACTGCGAAACAAAAAATTGGATCGCGAGCTCAAACCTCACCTCGGGCAAAAGTTTTGCATGAATTTTATTACAAGTTCAACTTTTTTATTAATTTTATCGATTTAGCCTGCATCAATCCAATCATAGATGTAAGCAAATGTTCAAAAACAATCTTCCAACGATCGCCAGAATAAGAAAAAGAAGAACATTTTTGAATCGCGCAGTCATCCCCTGGACGATCCAAAAGCGATCTATCTGCCAACGATCGCCGGAATACGCAAAAGAAGATTTTTGAAATTTTTGATCACCCATTCATACTTTTTGCGATCAAAAAGCTCTTCCAACGATCACCGGAATGAGCGATGGAAGGTTTTGACATATTTTGAAAATCGCGCAAAAAGCTATCCATCTTCGAACGATCGCCGGCATGATCGAAGAAAGATTTTGACATTTTTTTGAAAATCTCGCATTCATCGTTTCGGCGATCGAATAGCGATCAATTTTCGAATGATCGAATAGCGATCAAAAACTCTTGGGCGAATCACTAGGGAGTCGCCAAATCAACTAATCTTCCAATCGTCTTCCAAATGTTTGCAGGGAAGAAGCTCGGTGAAAGTGCTTTCAAGGGCTGAAAAGGCCAATTTGTTTTTTTTTTAATTTGGATCCAAGGTCCGTTTAACTCTATCTCTTAAGTTTGAAAAATTTGTTCGTTGCTGTTTTTGATGAGTTTTTCAGATATTTTCAACTATTATTTTTTACTATGACCTTGAAACTCCTTAAGTCACTAATATTGGCTGTTAATCGCTTTTACTATAGGTCAGAGACTCAGACTCTACCTGGGTACTTGGTTTTCAGGGTCACTAATTCAAATGCTGAGGTAAGTTAGGTCCAATCACGCCAGTTTTAAGATCATGTGAAGGTCAAACTAAAAAAAAAATGGTTGAAAAATTCATGCAAAAGCACAAACAACATTTTTCTACACTGACGTGATAGACTTAAACGGATTCGAATTCAGGTACCCCAAAACTTATACAAAACATGGTCAGAGCGATCTACGGGCCACAACCTTTTTGTTTCGTGTGATTATTTATTCTCAATTTATAAAAATTTCAGCTTCTAGAAATTTGGTCACGCTGATTGGTTCCAACAATTGAAACGGTTGAGTGCTGAACAAGCGCCCTTATATCACTGAAGACATGAAACTTTCATTTACAAAAGTTACGTAATAATGATACATTTATAAAAAAAAAACAAAATCCAAAAATGGTTTGGAAAGTTTTTTTAAAAAACCTTAAAAGAACTCGATTCCAACAAAAAGCCTCGCTTTCCTGTGATATTTTAGGCCGACAAATGCTTCACAATTGATTAATTTGCAAGTGTCGAAAACGAACTTCTGCTAAAAAAGGTTAATTAATGAATTGTTACCTTCGGTTCACTGGGAAGGCACATAACATAAAATAATTAAAGGGAAGCATTATGTTGAGGGAAACGGAAGCACATTAAGTTCATCAACACAAAAACAACAACAACAATAGCAATAATGGCAGCAAAGCTTAACATTGATTTTTTAATTTTTGTTTGCAGGAATTACGCGGTCGTCTAGTACACAAGGAACATGGCAGCGGTGGCAGTCATCATGCACACCCACATCACCAGCCCATGTACGGTGCTACAAATCAAGCCTTTACGTCCGATGCCTTCGACGAGTCCTCTGAACTGGAGCAGGAAACTTTTGGCTCAGAAGCCAGCACCAGCAAAGCGAAGGCTGAGCTATTGGCTGCTGTGGCGGCCGACGAAAAAGAGGACATTGTGCCGGAACGTGAGGGGGACGAGCGAGAAAGTTGGGACAATAAAATTATGTTTTTGTTGGCAACCATTGGGTAAGTAGCTGCACTGTTAGTCTAATAAAGCATGTAAGTGTGTATGAGTGTGACTATCTGTGTGTGCGTTAACTTGTTCGAAGACAACGGATTGATTTGTTTGCATCGTTTGCTGTTCGATTGAGTGTAAACAGTTTTGAAAACAAAAAAACAAAAAAAAAAAAAAAAAACTAGCACAATGAACACAAGGTTCAAGTTGAATGCTTGAATGTCATCTGTTGATGATGAAGATGATGATGCTTGATTAATTAAGTGCCACCCAGCAAAATGACAAATTGTTACTTTTGTCTGTGTGCAGCTTAGTTTGAAGATAAAAAAATTATTTTGAAATTGTTCTTTCTTAACCAATTTTCTATCTCCCACACAGTTATGCCGTTGGCCTCGGCAATGTCTGGCGCTTTCCTTATTTGGCGCAGAAGAATGGCGGCGGTGCGTTTCTGGTGCCCTACTTTATAATGCTCTGCATACAAGGTATACCTATATTTTACCTAGAGCTGGCTATAGGACAACGCTTGCGCAAAGGCGCCATTGGCGTCTGGAGTCAGGTTTGTTGAAATGATTTGTTTGATATTAAGTAGTTTGCTTAAGTATTTCTTTCTTCTCAAGGTTTCTCCCTATATGGGTGGCATTGGCATCTCATCGGCTGTGGTCAGTTACATTGTTGCTCTCTACTATAATACCATCATTGCTTGGTGTCTCATCTACTTGTTGCATAGTTTTGAATCGCCATTGCCATGGGCTGAGTGTCCAACGCGATTGTATAAAAACTTTACCTATGATCATGAGCCGGAATGTGTGGTAAGTGCTTTGAGGAAATTTAAGTTGTTGAAACCAAGTTGAAAAGTTGACAAATTTAAGTGTTGGAGAATGTTATATGATTTTATATTTTACATTTTATGCTACTCTCGGATCTCTCGTTTTTATATCTTTATAAGGATTGAAATGAAGGTTTTTAAAGGGAATCTTATTCTACTTAGAAAGCTTTGGTCTACGTCTACTTTAAAGTCTTTTGTTTCTCGCAAATGAATTAATAACAAAAACCTAGTTCATCCGAGTGAAAAGATCTTCATCTCATCAAATACCAGAATGCACTTACTAATTATGTTAATTGTTTTATAGTGAAATAATAATTTTTTAAGACTGTAACATATTATTCAGGCTTCAGGTAATATGAAAATTTAAGTGTTAGAAAATCAGATACCCGATTTATCCCTTATAAGGATATTTTTAAAGCAGTCCTAGAGACGGATTTCTTTATAACAATGCATGTGAATAACAGCTAAAATAAAGAGTACGCTCTTAATAGGTTTATGTTCAGCTATCAAGCTGATGACTACGGTAACTGCAATACGTAGGTCTAACCGGGTTTATAATTATCGGAAAGACTTTTGAGTTAAAACATAAATATGTTTAAATGCAGAATCGTATTGATTGAGCTTAGTTGACGTTTTTACACCATTATTGGTACAATACGTTGGTCTCAGGAAGGAGTTTTTTAACCATTTTTGTGGAATTTGGTTGATGACGAACTCCTTGAAAACCTCAATAACCACGGACGATTTGCTTCTTTCAAGACTTGACTATCATAAACCAACGAGATCGGATTTAGCTACTGTACTATATGAACTAGTTCGTTCATATAGTTCTTTTAGTTCATTTAGTTCATTTGTTCTTTTAGTTCGTTTCGTCCACTCGTTCATGATGTTAGTTCGTTAAGTCTTTGAGTTCGTTAGCTACGTTGGTTCCTTCCCAGTAGACAATGACTGTGGATTTTGTAGTACTGCCGCACTCATATACAATTACACTTTCTTTTTTATATGAAGTGGGAAAATTTCGCAGGCCTTCCGCTCCGAAAGCTCAAAAGAGGCCTGATAGAAGCACTTCTTTAGAATGGCTAAAAGAAGGGGAAAACAAAAAGTATTGAAAAAAATATTTTTTTTCTCTTAAACCGTTTTCTATTTATTTATATATTCTATGATTTTATCTTCTCTCCTGTTATTTTAAGTCAGAATAATTTCAAACTATAATCTTTGATATAGCAGTAAGAAGGGTCATATTTTTGCGTCATATTTTTAAACTGATATATATTCAAACTTTTAACGAAAAAGTTGCCCTTAAGTATATGAAAAATAAGTCTTTGTAGGGAAAACAAATTTGTTGTGCTGTCTTTTGTGCAGAAAAGGAAGGCCTTCAAGAAATGCTAATAAAAGCAGCGAGGAAAGGATGTGTTTAGTCTTCAAAAGTAGCAGTCAATGCAGGCCTTCGTATGAAGAGCGCTGGTTTAATTACCTATTGGGTTATATGTTTTAGTTAATTAGATCTTTGAGTTCGTTTTTTCCCCACCAATACTACAGTATCGAAGATATAAAATGTATTTTCAGGGAATCAAACCGTTGTGTATAACATTTTAGATCTTAAGATCTTTTAGTTAATTTCTATACGACATCTATTTTTCACCATTTCAGTTAAATAATGAAAATGCAAACAGAGTTTGCACGGACTCAAACCATTGCTGGATAAGCATTTTAGTTTTCTTTCATTAATTTTGATTTGACTGGGTGCAAAATCAATTGAACTAAAAGAACGTTAATCAACGAACTAGTTCAAATAGTTCATGAGTGGGAATCGTTCAATTGAACTAGTTCGTTCGTGTACTACCTAAGTAGTAGTACACTTAGGTGTAAATACTTATCCTAAAGTGTAAGTATTGGCTGTACCATTTGATTGTAATCAACATGCATAACTCATCTAAACATACAACCTTCACAGAGAAGATTGGAAAGAAAACAATCTTCATTCGTATTGTCAGTGTTCTAGGCCTTCTTTAGTCGGGTTAAAATAATATGTAATGTAATATCAGATATATTCTACAATATTTTATAACATCTAGCAGTATCAAGTGTATCTTTGAAAATTTTACCAATGTACAAAATAATAGTGGCCAGAATCGTAACTGGCTCAAGTAAATATATATCCCAATTTTGTCTAATAGATTTTCTGTCTTTAGGTCGTCATTTTGTTCTGGAGGCTTGGTTTTATTAGATTTTTCCAAATTTAAAACTCAGACTGAGTATTTGTCAAATACTATTTGAGATCAAAGGTGTACAAAATTATGTATAAAATTTGATTTTATTTAATAAAGTTTTATGAAATTTCTATGTGAGGTAGCCGTGGTTTTTACCAATTGTCCTTAATCCCAATCAAATCCAATGCAGATTTAATGTTAATACCATCGATAATAATACTTATCAATTTAACAAAATAAAAGACTTGTCAGAATGTCAGGGAAATTCGGATAGGTATTAAAAATTAAAAAACCAATGGTTACAAAACTTTAAAGGCTATAACTAGGAATGTTCGATGTTGAAAAAACATCGCTGATGGCATCGACGCTGACATCGAAAGCTCAACATCGATTCTCGATTCATCAATACAGAAAACAATGTATAATCACGGTATTTATTTAGTACATGATCATTAAGGTGGACTGAAAATAATTTTTTTTTGACACTTACTTATAATGAGAAAGCTGTATTCAAGAAGATCCTACATCCAAAATAATTTCGGTTTTGATTTGACAACAACAGTTTTTTTGCCCTTTTTTGCCGTAACTTAACTTGGTAAACACCTACCCAAACCTAGGTTGCAAATTAAAGGTTTCCAAAATCTCGAAGGTGTGGAATCTAAGTTCGGGACTTCGGAGACCTTAAATTTGGACACAAATTTTGGATAGATATTTCGCCTTGATAAGAATTTACGGCGAAAAAATCGACAATTTTTGACGAAAAATGTGTATTTTCAAACCAAAATCACTAGAAGACAGTTCCACAATACAGTTTCCACAATGAGTGTCGAAAAAATTTTCTCCCGCCTGAACAATAATAAAAAAACATCGTATATAAAAAACATTTTGTAAAATTACAACATTCCAAACTTAAATAGGACCTTCTTTCAAATTAACGAACGGATTTTTGAAAAAATTTTAAATTTTGCGAAATACTTTGTGAAAGCTTTCATTAAAAATTAAATATAAAAACATCGATTACATGTTCGTGACATCGATGTAATGATTTAATTGAAGATATTGAAATATCGGTGTTTAGTCATCGACTTTTTGTCGTTTAACATCGAAAATCGAGAAATCAGCGATGGTCACATATTCGATTTTAAATTTTGCAAATAACAATTTTTAGTTCCAAATTTTTTTAGTTCCTTAAAGAAAAAACGGAAACCAAAGTAAGTACGACGAAATAAGTTTAAAATTTTTTTTAGAACTGAAAATTTCAAAACTTTTAAAAAAAAAAATTTTTGAATTTTCAATAAATCACAAAACAAAAATGCCTAAAAATATGCTATAAAATTTTTGAAAAAAAAATCAAGCATTGATTTCACATTGACTCACATTTTACGGAATTATGTTATAGTAATAATAATAACTAGTTCTTTACCGTCTTTACCGGTTTGAATCAAGTCAAAAACATGATATATTGACTTTCTTAAAGCTAAATTAGAAACTAGCGATGGTCACATATTCGATATGAAACTGTTCAAATAAAAATTTTTAGTTCCAAATTTTTATAAAATACCTTAAAGTTAAAACGGAAACCTAAGTAGATACGACAAAATAAGTTTAAACATTTTTTGCAAAACTGAAAATTTCAAAATAAAAAAAAAAAATTTAAAAAATTTTTGAAGTTTCAATTAATCACAAAACAAAAAATGCCTAAAAATATGCTTTGAAAATTATAAAAAAATATCAAGCGTTTTGCACTCACATTTTACGGAATTATGTTATAGTAACTAGTTCTTTCCCGTCAAAAATGACGGGCCCGGTTTTTATAAAGGAAAAAAATGAAATATGCATTTTCTTTATGTTGAATTATAAATCAGCGATGGACACATATTCGATATAAAATGGTCCAAATAACAATTTTTAGTTCCAAATATTTATAAAATACCTTAAAGTAAAAACGAAAATCATAGTAGGTACAACGAAATAAGTTTGAACATTTTTTGTAAAACTGAAAATTTCAAAATGAAAAAATATAAAAGTTTTTGAAGTTTCAATAAATCAGTAAATAAAAAAATGCCTAAAAATATGCTTTGAAATTTATAAAAAAAAAATCAAGCGTTGCGCACTCACATTTTACGGAATTATGTTATAGTAATAATAATAATAATAATAATAATATTTAGCTGAATTTTCCAACCATGGTCTTTTCGGAAAAAATTTGAAACTTACGTGATTTTGAGGGATATTTTAAATTCCAGTAGAAGAATTTTACAAAACAAAATACTGTTCACAATTTAAGAGCAGAACCTACGTTTTCCAACACTACCTATCAATGAGAATGAAGTCTTTTAAAAATTTTATTGCTTTGCCTATCATAACAACTTGGCCATCAGCAGAGCAATAAAATTTTATGTAACCATTTTTACGAGCGTTTAACCCAAATGTACTTCAACATAAAATCGCTGATTTTATTTTGTTTTCTCTGTTTTACAATTTATTTAAGTAAATATTTATTGGTTTTTAATAGCCTTCTTTCTCTCTCTCTCTCTTTTTCTTTACAGACTTCATCACCCACACAGTTTTACTGGTACCGCACCACACTGCAATCATCGGAAAGTGTTAATGAACCGGAAAATTTCAATTACCACATTGCCATAGCGTTAATTGTATCATGGTTCTTGGTTTACATATGTATGGTACAAGGCATAACATCGTCTGGAAAAATAGTCTATATGACAGCGATTTTTCCATATGTTGTCTTGATCATTTTCTTCTTTCGTGGCATAACGCTGAAAGGTAATTTATTGAAAGTTGTTTTTGGTGTATGAAAATGCAATGTTCACCAGATTTTTGTGGGTTTGTTTAAGTTTTTAAGAAAAACAATGAAGTTATTGGTTTCAAATAAGAAAGAATAGATGAGGTTCTATGAAATTTAGAGACAGAAAATATGGCCCTAGAACTTAAAATTTAATTGATGGCCTGACATGACCTGATTTAGGTCATGAAATCATCAAAGAGTTTTTAAGCATGAATTTGTGGCAAAATAGTGTGGAAGCATTCAGGGCTGTTTTATGTAGTGAACTTTTTCTTAAAAGCGATATTATATTTCGGTCGAAGTCCTTTCAGCCATTGAAATTTTTGTTTTTTTTTAGATTACATTTCAGGGCTGAAAAGGTGGAGATTTATGTGACAAAGTTCAGAGCTGTTTTCGGTGGGGATCAATATTTCAATTTCAAATCAGAATTCATGACTGGTATTTGGGCTGTTTTCAAAGTTAATACAATCAGGCCTAGATCATGCCTATCAAAGCTGAATTGCAACTTGAACTTTAAATTTTCGGATTGGTATCTTCATATGCTTCAAATTTTCAAAATTAAGTGAGTTTTTATGGTCTTTGGTCTAACAGAGATTTGAAAAAGCTTGTGAAAAATTTAAAATTTTAATGCGAGTAAAATTTATTTTTTATGGTGAAATTGTGTTGTTAAGTAAGATTACAATGCAAGGATTTGTCAAGAGAAATTAAGATCTAAACAAAATTGTGCAACATTTTTGTGATCGCTATACCTAGTACATAGTTCATTCTACCAGGCGCTATACTATCCATTGTTCTACTAGATCACTCACAACTCTCTCAAATTTAAAATTTACAAAAAATAATTAAAAAAATATATATAAATGCAGATATTTGCTCATTTTTGGCGCAAACGCTGCGCGCGATCGCAGACTTCATACATGTATTGCGGCAAACGACCGTAGATCTGATTTGTGGTCTCGATCTTTTTGAGATTTTGCAAATAGGACATATCCAGCAGATCGACTGAGTGTCTGACATTGTTAGGCATTTCGAGCACACTGTAAATGCGGCTATTCAGACGTTTCTCCTTGGCTAGTTCCTTGAAGAGATCATCGCCATACTTTTCGCGTGTCTCCTTGTAGATGCGGTCCATGTGAGAGAACTGGCGATTCTGTTCGACTGGAAACCAGCTTTGGTTGCGCTTCCATTTACGACGTGTGCGCACAATGGCGCCACTGATAAAGCGATGATGTGTCAACTGGTGCTGAAATATGACCTCCATGTTACCTCTAAGCTATGGATCTGGAATGTAAAAATTATGATTTTGTTAAAAAGTTCTGTTAAAAAGTTCGAATTTTTTTGCCTGACATATTGTTTTGTTTTTAAAGTTTTGTTGTATCTAAATTTTTAACATTTTATTCAACTTGCAGGTGCCTCGGATGGCATAGCTCATCTATTCACGCCTCGCTGGGAGACTCTACTTGATCCGGTTGTCTGGCTTGAAGCCGGCACACAAATATTCTTCTCACTTGGTCTGGCTTTTGGTGGTTTGATCGCCTTTAGCTCTTATAATCCGGCGAATAATAACTGTTATCGTGATGCCATTTTGGTCTCGCTGACGAATTGTGGCACCTCCATGTTTGCCGGTGTTGTTGTGTTCTCGGTTATTGGTTTCAAGGCTACGGCTACATTTGATCGCTGCAACGAGGAGCGCGACGAAATGATTGCCGCAAATAGAACACATAATTTGCCTATATGTGATCTACAGGAAGAATTGGCGAATGTAGGTGACTTCGTTTTAAAGCAAAACTTTGTTTTAAAGCTATTTTTACAGAGCGCTTCCGGCACTGGCTTGGCTTTTATCATCTTTACCGAAGCAATCAATCAATTTCCAGGCGCACAAATCTGGGCGGTGCTGTTCTTTCTGATGCTTTTTACACTAGGTATTGATTCGCAATTTGGCACACTGGAGGGTGTGGTAACATCGCTGGTAGACATGAAGCTGTTTCCAAACCTGCCCAAGGAGTATATCGTAGGAGTGAGTAAAAAAAAAATGCAGCAAATAATTAGAAAATAATTCTACAAAAACTAAACCTCTTTTCAAACAGGTGCTTTGCTTAACCTGCTGCCTGATTTCCATGTGTTTTGCCAATGGTGCTGGTAGCTATATATTTCAGCTGATGGATAGTTTTGCTGGAAATTTTCCGCTATTAATTATTGCGCTTTTTGAGTGCATCTCCATCAGCTATATCTATGGCGTGCGGAGGTGAGCGAGAACTGTTCATATATATGCACCACAGTACATTTACAGTATGAAACTGCAAATCTTTCTCTTTCAATAGATTCTCAGATGATATCGAAATGATGACCGGCTCACGTCCTCATTACTATTGGATGTTCTGTTGGAAATATCTGTCGCCATGCGCCATGATAACCATTCTACTTGCCTCATTCTATCAACTGCTTACAGAGGGTAGCAGCTATCCGGCATGGATTGCCGCCACGGGTACGTCTGAGAAAATGGAGTGGCCACATTGGTGTATTGTCATTGCATTTATGCTGATACTCTCGTCTATACTCTGGATACCTATTGTGGCAATATTAAGGTTGACTCTTAAGAAATATTATAAAAAGCTTACCGATATTTAAGCACATTTTGTTTTTCTAAACAAATATAGATTATGTGGCATCAAAGTTGTTGAAGATTCGGATCCAGCCTGGTTTCCGGAAGCGGAGCTAAAGGAAGTGCACGGCATTGTTCCCCATGAGCCAACCGAAATTGAGCGTTCACTATTCTGCTATAATATGGACGGTACCGAAGGTATGTGCTGTCCAAAATATGGACTGCCTGAAAAAACACTGGAAGAAGAGGAGTAAGTAAGGCTAAAAACCCAAATTCAAAAACAAAAAAACTCACAGTAATGAAAAGGCAATGCTAAGAGTTCAATGAATGAAAGCAAAAAAACGATTGTACTTATATAAATACATACCTACACCCACGAAAGATAAAAAAGTCAGTTATAATAATATTTGTGTTAAACGCATTAAGTGTAATACTGTATTTGTAAATATTATGTATCAAAAAATATTTATAGACAATTTACAGCGGTATGAAGAGAATTATGATTTGTTTTTTAAAATTTTTCTTCAAACTGACACATATATAGAACATATAGCCACCGAAAGTCTATTAAAAAAAGAGTTCATTAAACAAACACACAAAAAAAAAAGTAAAAAAACCTTGATTAACCCAAACGAGTTCTAAACGCCTAATTATTGGAAGCCACTTTTTTAAAATATTAAATTTTGAGCACTAAAATTACAACAAAAATAAACTTCCACAAAATATTCCAACCGAAATTTATATATTTACATATATTCAAAAAGACTGTTTTGTATCTTCAAAGCAAATAACAAAATTTGAAAATTTTTTTATTTATAAGTTATTTGCTCTTGATAATTAGGCTCGTTCTACCCTATACTAGACATACACCTACAGTTACAAATTCCTCAGTGCATCTCAACTGTAATTGAAAAGTATACACCTATATAACAAAATATATATAAAGTATGACAATAATTAATATAAATATATTCTAGTTAATATTATGACTTTAAATCTTATATTAACCTTATGATTGGTCGAATAAGTTTGTTCTTCTCGATTAGTTATTTATATAGGTTTCATATATTTAGAAACTACAATATAGCATAAATTATTTAGTAATATATTTTTTTTGCTTTAAGATTCAAAAGTAAGCAAAGTTGACCTTTTGTCCTTTTTTTAATATTATACCTATTTTTTTGTCCTTTTATTTAGCACAGTTTAAAAATGTGCTTTAAACATTAATTACAGTATAATAAGCTGATATATAATATATAACCCTCCCTCCTAATTTGAAAAGAATAAATAAATATGTGTCTGAATCAAACACACTGCTTTTACTGAGGTTACAAATATTTCGATAAGCAATACGTAATGGTTAAAATATCAGAAACTGATTGACTAATCAAATTGATAGAACAGATATCTAAGACCGGAAGCAATAATAAGGTTTAGGCCACGGGTCGCTTATTTCCTGTGGTACTAGTTTTCAAGTGCTTGGTCAGACCTCGTAGCAAAGTTACTACCAGTTCAGACCATCACAGTTTGTCAGGCTAACAGTCAGGTGAATAGTTATAAATAACCATCTTATAAAGATCTGGCATCTTATAAACATCTGACATGCGAAATTGTTTCAGTTGACAATTTGCTCATTAGATGCAAGTGCATTGCCAACACTAAACTCTCCCTTTGCTACTAGAATAATGCCCATTGAACCTTAATCTCGAATGCCTTTTTATAGTGGACATTCGCACAACACCAAACCTCTAGAGGTGATCCACAGAGGCGGCCTTCAGTTGTATTGAGACTCGGTTTTTGCAAAAATTCATGAAGAGAACCATGACCAGCTAGCAGGAAGCCCACACAAAAGGAGAACCTAAAGCTCGTACAAGCTTCCACAAAAGTCACGTCACCTAGAAACTGGTAGGTTACTCTACCTGACACAGTTTTAGCATAACCATTCTCTTCTAAGACCTCAAATCCTCATCTAGCCCGTCCGGAGCTCAATCAGGCGTCAACACTGACAGCCTCCTCCGAATCCGATACGCAATACTGGTTTGCATTACTACCAAATCTAATGGAAGGACCCCCATTAAAACCTGCAGGGCATTTGTGGAGACCGTACGGCAAGCAACCAATCAAAATAATTCTCTGACAAGAGAGTATTTCCGGTAGCCAACAGCAGTACTGACAATGTCGTCCAACACTGGCGAGCCATAAGTTGTACAAGCAAAAAATAGTCCACCATACATGAGACGGTCAGCCCGCCTACTGAGTGCCACTCAGTCCTTAGAATTCTGCGAACTCGGCCTACCTCAGTCAAAAAACGCTCCTTTATGGCTAAATCGCAATACTGCGTTAGGTCGGTCGTGCAAATCTAAATGCGACCTCAAGCGTTGGTCGTGCTTTATATCGTAAAACAAGAAGAAGAGATAAAATACGACCAAAGTTTCTAACGAGATCTAACGAGATAAGTAGAAAAGTGTTCTACTCGGTCGTGCGTTTGACATTTCTTCATAGAGCAGAGTTGCATTTTCATTGAAAGCGCTTAAAATGTGAGTGTTTTATGGTTTCACTCGCAAAGATAATTTTCGTGGGATTTCTTTTATTATCGCTGGAATTTATGTTTTATATAATGTTTTTTAATAACTAATGCTATTAAAGTAATCAAATTAAGATTTTGATAAAGTTAATCTATTTGTATTATTCGATATCTTAGAAATTTATAAAGAAATTGCGAGATTTAGAATTGGAGGAAAAAGAACTTTTGTGGGCATTTTTGTATAGCTGTTTTTATTGGCATCGCCAAAATTACAGACGCACAATCTGTCAGCGCAACATTGAGTTTTGTAAAGTAATAGGTCGTGCGTTCTATCAGTTCATCTCGTAAAGTTTATGCAACGTCGATATAAAGTACGATCGGCGCACGACCGACCTAACGCAGTATTGCGATTTCAGCATTAACTTCTCTAGGTGCATCAAGAAGTTCATCCTCTCCTTCATTGTTATCCCTAGCTATTTGACTTCAGTGACGTAGCTGAGGTCTGCACTCTACAGGCTGACAAAATGAGGTCGACCACTTGGTAATTTGTTCTTGAGCAACATTATCACCGTCTTGTCCCTTGTCACTTCAACCCCTACCTGTGCTCACCATGCACTTACAGCACCAGAGATCTGCAATGAGTACCAAAAAAATTAGTATACTTAAGTCATGAGCCATAACTATTGGTGCAAATGTGTACTTATTCGAACTCATACTTTGTTCATACAAAATACATACATACAAAATACTTTGACTCATTCCCACTAAAACCAGAAAATACTCATAGTTTTCTAACATGCATGTGTATCTGCAAATTTTTACTTTATTGGATGTTGGTTAATAATCTGATGTGACTCACTTATTCATGAGAGAGGAATATAAGAACTATGAGTGAGTTGAGTATTATTTTGTGTTATGCTCTGCTGATGATTTTTGCTGTTTTGTTTACTTTTTGTGTGAAAAAATGAAAGAGCTGAGTATAATTTTTTTTTATCCTTCTTGCAAAACAGTTATTGTTTGGTTTGGTTAAGTACTTAAGTCATTCCACTGAACTGGTGGTGTTTATTGTGTGTTGTGAATCATTACGGTATAGCACAATAAATCCATTCACTCAATGAGAGACCTGAGCACTACATCGGTTTATAACAACACAAAAATTATTCTTGTTCATTCATTCGCTATGTGTACCGCACACGAACGAGTATGAGTGGATATGAGTGCAAGTTCTTCTTTGAGTTAAATTCACTTATACTCATTTTTGTGTTGGTCAACCAATGACTCAAAAACAAGAATAATTGCAGTTCTCTTTACAGCACCCATAAGCTCACTCGCCTTTGTTTCAAGCTCAACACGAGAACTACCTTCCACAAATACAAGTAGGTCATCAGTGCACTTACAGCACTTAAATTAATGTTCAAGCGAGGTTTCATATGCATGGATCACAAATGAAACCCTGCGGATAGACACATTTACCAACAATTATCCTTACTGCTTGGCTGACACCTAAAACGCTCGCTTTCCTTCCAAAGAAAAAGCTCTGTCAAAGCTTAATTTCCAGGTATCGCACTCTCATAGCCTATCTAACACCTTTTCCCAGCATGTATAGTGAGAAGTAGCCTATAAACAGCCCCAAACAATAATTGAAGCTACTCTCATTTACGGTGCTTCTAATGTACAGCTAGGCATCTTCGACGTTTTTTTCATTTCGAATACCGAATTGCTTGTCGCAAATCTGCGCCCTTTCGCACACTTGGAGCCGTTTCACCATGACCCTCTCCAGTAACTTTCCAAGCACCGAAAGGCCAATATTACGAGGGCATATCTTTGAATGCACAGTTGCGGCAACTCTGTTAAGACATGAAGCTCCATACCAAAAACAAAAACCACTTGAGTTAACAACGTTCGACATCCAAAAGGGTTTCCATGGCTACGCCACTGCCCTACCGAAACGGCATTCATCGCCAAACCAAAGTCTACCTTCCATGGAGAACTCACAACCTTCACCTTCTTTTTGAAGGCATCGTGACTTATCCTTTCGTTTAGGTTCAGCTCATAGAGATCGCCCATGAACTCTTCAAGTGTGATCTCCGAATTGAACACCCTGAACAACAAACCGGTCACTCATATTGACAGTGACATCTAGTCCAAACTCTCTGAACTTGGCCTTTTTTGAGATCTTGTTGAGCTCGGCAACTGAAATGGTGCGAATAAGCGCTCCACCTCCACGAATGGGCTTTACATCGTAGACTCTCACCCCCAATATGGGTCCCACCTTGACATTCCTTGGTTGACATTCCTTCTCTTGGTCACCAAAGACCACACTTCTATCGGCTTCACAAGTTGTAAAGCCGGCAAAACAGCAGTCTCCGAGCCCAAAGTAGGCCCACCAGTAGTACTAGGTGGTGCGCATTTTCCTGTCTGAAGAATACTGCTCATTTTCGACTAGAAGTCTTATGAGGATCTCCTCGTTACGCCCGGCCAATCGGACAATGCTACTCGATTTAAGAGGATATAGAAGATAAGACGCCAAAAACATTCACTTCATCAAAGCCCATCATTAACAACCAAGCAGTGGAAGTCGCCACGTTTGAATTTCTTGTAGGTATCAAAGTAAGGAATTTGTTTACGGTTGAAACGGCGAATTTCGCAGGCTCTTATGTTTCTTTCTATATGGAAATAATTAAATAAATAACATATTAAGAATATTATGGAAGAAATTATGGTTGATTTATACCACCTTCACCATTAGTTTACTTCCGGGAAGTAAGCAGAAGCGAATTGTTGCTTTGGAAGATATCCTCCTTCCAGCAAGTGCACCTCAGCATCCTTCCATTGAGCAATGACTGCAATATTTTGGACAACCAAGCCCTTGTTGGAATATCTGCATACTTTCACTCAACTAGGTTTAAACGAACAGACCAGAAATCTAATTTGTGGGGCTCCAGAGGGGAGCTTATACAGCTCTTTGACGATGACAGTTTCCAATGTTTTTTATTCATTCGGGACTTTCGGAACCATATAAATGCATGCAATTTTTTTTATTACTTGAGAAAAATATATTTTTAAATTTACTCTCAATTCAACTAAATTAAATATATAACTAAATTTTAGAATATTTTTTTAATATCATGGGTTCTTCTTGTTTAGCTCTACTAATGTTAATTTACTTTAGTTAATAGGTCAGTATTACCTTCTTAAGGATCAAAAGGTCAACTTATTACTTTTTGAACTCTATCGTTTAAGCCTTATATTGCAATAAATAAACAATATGTTCCATTTGAAAGCGATAATAGAAATGTTAAAATGTATAAATAGTAATACATTTAAAAAGTAAAGTCTAATTGTTAAGTAAAAACATATCCGCTTGAGGAAGTTAGTAGAAGGAATTAAGTATACCTGAAAAGCAACGCATATCTGATGGTTATGATGAATGGTTATGATAAATGGTTATGCTGGAATGTTTTTGAAAACAAAGTTTAAATTATTAATTTTATAAAGCATGCAGGCAGCAATTTTATCGTAATTTTATAGCAATATTTTACAAGCATACGTAATATTTGAGTAGCTAATTTTATTTAGTAGCATATTAATAAAATTTTCAATATATTTTGGACATCGATTAAAGCTAAAACACTCATAACTTGAAGTACTAATTGATTGTTTAATATTGAGGTCATTGTTTTTAAATTAAGTTTATAGCTCGACATATAAAATTTATACTGCTTATCCAAAATAATTTATATATGCCTAAATTTTGTGATATGCTTGATGGATTTATAAAATAACTATAATTACATAGCAATAAAGTGCGGCAGGCAGCATATCTTTTAAAACAAGCAATGATAAGATATGAATTACATGTTTATTTTTTAGTTAAACCTTAAAATAAAATTTATTTCAAGAACTGCTTGAAAAATAAAGTTGTTAAAAATTAATAATTAGCTAGCTTCTTGGCATTATTAAGCAATTGTCGATATAAAATTTACTGTTTCTTATATATTGTTCAACTATTTATTGTTTTTGATTCGAGAAGGTTATATAAGGTTTATGTAGTAAACGGCAATTTTGGCAATAATGATTCTACTTATTATGATTTATTTTTTTTGTGTAATAGACGTCCACATACTGCTTGTTACTATAGTAGTTAACCTTAATAAACCCTTTTACCTTAAGGGCAATACTAGGGACGATTCGGGTGGTGTTTACAAAATATTTAACATAAGAAAATTATAAACCTCAGCAAAAATGTTCACACAAAGACAATACTAATTATACAGTAAAATAAAAAATATATAAAAATAATCGATAGTTATCGATATCAAGACGATAATTTTAAAGAAATCTCAATGTTTTTAAAAGAAAACATTCTTATACTAAAACTATAACTAAAGTATTATATTATATAGAAATTTATAAATATATACATGTATTTAATATTGAATTTATATAAAAAAATTAAAAAAAAAAACTAATATTTATTAAATGTTATCGATGTTGACAATAATAATAATAACAATAAAACAAAACAAAACAAAATCACATTCAAAAGCCTGTTAATATGTTTGTTGTATTTCATATAAAAGCTATTTTTAATTTTTTAAAACTATAATTTACGCATTCAAATATTTTAGATGTTTAAAAAGAAAAAAGAAAACAAAACGCAAAGTATCGTTGTTTATATTTTTAATGTTTTCATTTATTGACAACTTTAGATTATTATTACAAATATTTAAGTAAAAGTAATGAAAATATTAAACAAAACTATGATAATTCAAAGATATAAAAAAAAAATTGTACTGACGACAATATTAAACATAAATTTAAAAGTATTAATAAAATCCATAAAGAAATTAAAATAAAATAAAATAAATTATTATATTCAAAACAAAGTCTTGAACTTATTAATTCTTATTTTAAATCTTCTTTAACATTAGCTGCAGTGTCTACATCTATGTCCTTATCTGCATCCATTGTTTTGTCATTGCCTGTCTCAACGCCTTGAGCGGCTAGTTTTTTCTTCTTATTAAGGCCTTCTTTGCTACGCTTGTGCTTGTTCGATTGCAAATGTATGCTCCACTGATACTCTCCGATAAAATGTCGCTTGCATATATCACAAAAGTTGCTCGTCTGTATTAAGTTACAAAATAGAAAAAAAAAAAATTATAAATATAATTCATATTAATACATATATAAATAACATAAAGTAATAAAAAAAAATTTAAATACCTCTTCATCCAGTCCAGCACCCGGATGTACACGCTTCTGCATAGGTTCCACCTCGCAAACGGTGCCCTCTTTATAACATTCAATAACTGTGGCAGCACGCTGAAACACCATCTCTTGCCAGAGACTCACGTTTGACGTATCCAACTCATACAGTTCGGGCACTTGTCGATCCTTACTGGCCAGAAAACGGTTGTTAATCCATTTGATTTGCTTCTTGGAATACCGTTTGGTCACCAATTTCAATTCATTCAAACAGTCGCTGAGTAAATCTAAGCCCGGCGGCAGTTTCGTATGGCTAGCGGCATCTTTCATTGAAGTCTCTTCAGCTGTTGCTGTCGTTGTGGTTTTTGTATTCTTTTTCTTCTTTGTTTGATCTAGTTAAAGTGCAAAAAATGTTTTTGGAATTTGTTAGTTTTACGTTGTACTCTGCAGTCAAATTGTTCCGGTTACAAAATACATTTTTAATTCAATTGTTATAATAGATACACAGTAAAAATATAACAAAAATTAAAATTGCCAATAAAGTTTAAGTCCACTATTCCAGATTTGCAGTTTTTGGTCTGAGAACTTATTTTCATACTTGAAAAAAATTTGAAAAGAGAATGAAATCAAGAATGAAAAAACCTTTCCTTCGTGTGATAAATTGCAAGTTTATGTCCGATAAATGTCTACCGTCTTTTTTGTGCTTTTCTCTATTTTTAAGAAATTTTTTTCTCGCAGGCTTTTAACGTCTTTAGTCCAAAAAGTACAGCTATTTAAGATTGAAAAGTCAATTATTTTTCTTTAAAACGTTAATTTATATAATAAATGTTTCATAATCAATAATTTTCTTGTTATGTCTTTTTGGATTTACGATATCGAAATCTTCCCAGAGTTTTTCAAGAGTTAGTATCTCTCAGAACCAGGGAGGCCAACCAATATGACTGCACTACAAATGGAATATGAGTTGTATAAAGGTAATCTTACCTGTTCAGCATAACAAATAACATCCAAGTTCCGCAAAGAATTTACTGAAGGAACTGGCTAGGCAAATATTTGCAAATATACAGTAGTTCTTCTGGAAGTTTGGAGGCATACTCGAGTATATGTGTTTGACATTTGCCGACTTTGAGAACTTTATTTTTTTTTTACTTCAAAGAAGGAAAATGGTGTTTAGTCGAAAGTTATGTTTAGCGGATTTTCTCTGTAAAGACCTTGAGAAATGATGATAAGGGGAAAAAATAGATTCGCAATCGAAGAACAGATAGATGCTTATAAAAATAGATGGAAAGAAATGAATGGAAAAGAGCTCAGAGTGAATAAGCCAACGAGTTTTTTCAAACAATAGCAGGTTGGTTAATCCGGCTCAGAAGTGTAATCGTCCATTAGATTAAATAACTTACCCATGAGACCTAAAGCTAAGAATCTATGTATGGGGAATTAAAAACACATTTGTTGCAAAAGCAAAGTCAAGTTTTGCTTGAGGTTAGGGTTATAAAAAAAAATCTATTAAAAATAGCCATGCCACAAGACAATATAAGTTTGTGGGAACGAAATTTTGGAAAAAGAATTAAAATAAAGACCACCTCAAAGACACCGGCAGATGTGCATCGAAAAAACTGACATTTGTGCATAATTTCATCTTCAGTATTCACTATCCAGTTCATCACGATGGCTGGTAAATGAACTGACTAAAGAAGTTTGCATTTTATGATTGCAGTGATAGTATTTAGAATTCCCAGTTGATATAAAAATCCGTTGGAAACTTTTTGGATCAGTAATATATTAAGTTATAAACACTAAGATTAAAACAAGTATCGGAAAAACGTTTTAGAATGAAGGTATTTCACGAGGTCTACAGAAGCCCGAGACATCAAATATACACGCAAAAGTGTATTCATTTTCTACCGAAGTAAACGTAAACTCATGAAAAATTTTGAAGACTACCATTTAGGAGTGGTTTTGTTCCGAAAAATTGAAGAGAAGTGAGAGTATTTATTCCCTAAGCAGTTAAATCGATAAACTCTGCACCAAAAGACAACATGCTCATTAGTCTCTTATCGATGCCGATGAAAATGCTGAACGAAATAATATACCTTCATTATGAAAATCTCTGCACTCAGGGAAAAATAGCAACTTAAAATTAAATAATATCGTTTCAATTTTGCGTTGTTCCATTTTTACAAAATCGTTTTTAAATTCACCATGAAAACCTTCAAATCAAATATGAATATAATTGAATTGGCTCTACAGCACTAGACTTTGGTCGGAGCTCCAACGATCCATAAAAACGGAAACAATTATCCACCTTCACAACACACCATTGCTGGACATGTGGAAGCTCACTAAAAGCACGGGGTGGTCCGCAGAACAATCATGAATAAAATAAATAATAGGGTTTATATGGAATCACATCTAAACTAACCTAACCTATGAAAGATTATATATTATACGGCTTCAAAAAGATTATTTAATTTTATTACTAGCTGATTCCCGGCGCGTTGCCGTCGTCCTTGTCCAATATCTGTCTAGTTTGCCAATAGAAGGACATTAACAAATTGTGATTCCTCTCTGAATTACAATATTCTGTGACCATTATTTCCAGGGCGGAGCCGCACCACTTATTCAATACCCGTTTTAGTTTGCGAGTAGTTCCGAGTAGAAAGATATCACCAAAAAGTTACTGCAAACCAAGTTTCTTTAATATGTGACCATTACTTCCAAAGCTATTCAATGTAAAAACAGTGTGTCTTATATGGGCGGATCCACCTATTGTACGCGATGCCAGTTCCAGTAGCAGGACACCACCAAATAGTAACTCCATTCTGAATTTAAATGTTCTGTGACTTTTACTTCTAAATATAACTATTCTGTATCAAATATTTTAATTAGCCACGCCCCGATTTCAAATGCCCGTGTCTGTTTTAAAACTCAAATACCTGACCAATCAGTTACTTCATACTGAGTTTCATTGTTATACGTCATTTAGTTCCAAATCTATGCGATATTAAAAAAATTGAACTTTATGGGCGATACCATGCCATCCTTTCCAAAGATCGCTCAAATTTAACAGTCGAAGACCAAGACTCAATAGCAAGTAGTAAGTTCGTACCGAGTTTCATTGATGTGTTATTTATAGACGAAAGTAAAGCTTTGTCTATAAAAAGTTCGTGTTCTTGAATAAAACCAAGCCCCTCGCAGTTAGAAGAGTGATAAATACTTTACGACCTATTTGTCTGTTTATGGTGTAAGTTACTACATTTAACTGGGGCCAGACTCGTAAAGGTACAGCATCTGCATGACCAAAATATTCTGCAAATTGCCTTTGCATACCTGTTTTACGGGTTTTTGGATACATTTTTTCCGTTCGAAAACAATAATTTTAATTTTTACTCAGTTTAGAATTTTCTACACGTTTTCCAGCTCCGTTATAAGTAACTAAGTATACAAGTGTTTTCTACAATAACTGCAATGCTGTTATAAAAGTGATTTAATCGGAAAAATATTTTGAAATAATGATTTGTTGAAATTCCCTTATTTATCACACATGCAATTAATAAAGAAAAAAAAAAATCCAAGTCGATGGACTTCAATTTAGTTAAAGTCAAAACGAACGAAAGAATTTAAGCGATCGTTCATAAAACCGTGAGCAGATTGTTCACAAAGGAATGCTAGAGCCAAGGCTATTGGAAACCAGGTAGGTGTGGTGATTTACCTTAAAAAAGTTATTAGAAATCGCCTAGGTCGGTAGGACATCAATTCGGTTACGACAGTGGATTTCATTCTCTTTAGAATTCCTAAGTTAGGTAAGGAAGGTTGCCTAGGGTAGGTAAGGTTTTACAGATGGTACGCTTGTGTCTATACTAGAATTTGAAGCTAGTTTTATCTTAGGAGAAAAAAAAGAACAGAGAAGAAGGTTTTAATAATGTGCATCTCAGATCTATTATTTTGGACTCAAGTAAAATATTTTAGGCTAAAAAAATAATTGGAAAACCAACCTTTTCTTGTTGGTTTTTCACTAAAAGAATAATGAAAACTACACAGAGGGAAAAACCTATGGACTCAATACATAAATTTATGTACTCAACGCATAGTTTTCTGCACACAAAAATTTTACATTTTTCATGTATTGAGTACATATTGAAATCTTTATTGACTACATAATGCTTTCAAGCGGTTATGTAGTCAATAAAGAATTTTATGTACTCAACGCATAAATATGTGTCGTGAATTCATGGATATATGTGGTGAGTACATTCACACTGTACTCATCGCAAACTGTTAAAAATAATTTTATGTAATGAGTAAAGATCTTATGTACGTATTACATAGATTATTGACTCAGTACATACATAATTTACTCATTACATATTTGGAGTACGTAATTTTATGCAATGAGTACATACATTATTTACTCATTACATATTTTAAATGCATAATTTTATGTAATGAGTACATACATAATTTACTCATTACATATTTTTAGTGCATACATTTATATAATGAGTACATACATCATTTACTCATTACATATGTTAAAAACATAATTTTATGCAATGTGCATAATGTCTGTGCGTAAATCACCATCCAACACATGCAATAAATAACTTAATAAAGAAATGACTAGATTTCACAAAATAATTGGCAATTACTTATAAAAACCCAGCCATTTAATTCTTATCCAACCATCGCTTTTGCTCTAGAGTACAGTGGATAAACTCATTCCTGCTCTGATTTTCTACATACTTTAGAGGTGTTGCTTATTTGAAAATCAAGAAACGAATGACATAAAACAGCAAAATCGTGTGCCGATGTTCAACAGATACGTGTACTGAGTCCATATGTTATGTACTGAATAAATGTGTTACTTCAATCGTATAAGAGGGACGTGTACTGAGTCTATATTTTATGTATTGAGTAAAGTTTTTGTAAAAAAATACATAACACGTTGATTGAGTACACGTTGCGTGTATCTATTGAAGTCTGCTTTGTACTCAACACATAACATGATGTATTGAATACATTTTTTATTCATTTTAAAAAGTGAATAAATTGATATGTAGTCAGTACACGCTCCCTTTACTCAGTAAATACTGCTCTCGTTGCGTTCTCATACAAGTTGCAGTGAATAGATTTTACATAGCTGTCTATGTACTGACTACATAACTTTTTCCCTTAGTGTATATCAATTAATACAGCTCTAAATATAATGATTGCACTGAGAAAAAAACACATACCTTGCTCCGGTGAAAAATTTCTCTATTTTCGATATAGAAATTTTCTCTTTTTCAAATAAAATTTTCTTAAATTAGAATAAATTTTCACATTTTCGAAGAAATATTTCTTTACTTCTAGGAAATGAAAATATTTCAATGTCTCTAATAATGATAAGTATTTTTCTCGCACAAAAGTTTCTCATTTATAGAGAAAAATTTATTGAAAATGAAAAACTTTTCTTATATTTTGATAAAAAATTCACTAAGAGAAGTATTTTCTTCAATAAAAACAAATATTTTCTCAAAAATAAAAAGCTTTTTCTCAAAAAACGATATATTTTTCTTTTTCATGGAAACTTTTTACCATTTTTAGAGAATTTTTAGTATCGAAATTAGAGAATAGCATTCTCTGGAGCAAAGTCTATACCATTTTTCTCTAAATATGATGCCTTTTTTATCATATTCCGATAAGCTTTTTTCTGAGTGTGATTTTTTTTTCTTCAGTGTAGCTCTTACCTTGTTCAGGCAATCGATACGCATTTTGCATCAAGTAAGCTTCAATTTCCAGATCATTTGCCGCATTGTATTTTTCTAAATAGGGTATGAATTCTTTAAACCCAATAGTTTGAAGCACTCCCTTGGTGTATGGGTTCTCAGCGCTGCGAAAGCAAAACAATCAAATTAAGATTTAAAAGATATCAAATGATTAATTAACTTATTGCTTTTTTATGCTTCAAGTCAGCGAATACAGTGGCAGAGCCAAAAGATTCAAATTATTTCTATATGATTACCTTTTATCGCTCATATGCTGTGCGTGAAAATCGCGTATTTCACGCAGTAGACCTTGTTGCAGCATTGAGTCCACTCGCTGATCCAGCCGTTCATTGAGAACATCCTGGGAGTTAGATGAAAAGAAAGCAGAGAAAAAAAACAACCAAATTACTAAAGGTTAAAATATGGCAAACACGATTTGAACAGTGAATATATTTTGAAAAATCATGCCGCCAAACTGTTGCTGGCTGTTGGGTTTTATAACAAAAGCAAGCCAATAAATCAATTTGTTCGCTTAATGAAGCTGCAGAAGCACCAGCTTGGGCAGAAAACACATAAAATTAAACAATGCCACTCTTGGCCGTCACTCCCTCCACAAGATTCATCAGGCAACAACATAAAACTCATTCATTCAAATTTTACATATCAATAGATACATTCTCATCTCTAGATATAGATTAGTTAACAGCGATAGCATGTAAATGTCAAATGTTAAATGTTAAATGTTAAATGTAAAATGTTAAATGTTAAATGTTAAATGTTAAATGTTAAATGTTAAATGTTAAATGTTAAATGTTAAATGTTAAATGTTAAATGTTAAATGTTAAATGTTAAATGTTAAATGTTAAATGTTAAATGTTAAATGTTAAATGTTAAATGTTAAATGTTAAATGTTAAATGTTAAATGTTAAATGTTAAATGTTAAATGTTAAATGTTAAATGTTAAATGTTAAATGTTAAATGTTAAATGTTAAATGTTAAATGTTAAATGTTAAATGTTAAATGTTAAATGTTAAATGTTAAATGTTAAATGTTAAATGTTAAATGTTAAATGTTAAATGTTAAATGTTAAATGTTAAATGTTAAATGTTAAATGTTAAATGTTAAATGTTAAATGTTAAATGTTAAATGTTAAATGTTAAATGTTAAATGTTAAATGTTAAATGTTAAATGTTAAATGTTAAATGTTAAATGTTAAATGTTAAATGTTAAATGTTAAATGTTAAATGTTAAATGTTAAATGTTAAATGTTAAATGTTAAATGTTAAATGTTAAATGTTAAATGTTAAATGTTAAATGTTAAATGTTAAATGTTAAATGTTAAATGTTAAATGTTAAATGTTAAATGTTAAATGTTAAATGTTAAATGTTAAATGTTAAATGTTAAATGTTAAATGTTAAATGTTAAATGTTAAATGTTAAATGTTAAATGTTAAATGTTAAATGTTAAATGTTAAATGTTAAATGTTAAATGTTAAATGTTAAATGTTAAATGTTAAATGTTAAATGTTAAATGTTAAATGTTAAATGTTAAATGTTAAATGTTAAATGTTAAATGTTAAATGTTAAATGTTAAATGTTAAATGTTAAATGTTAAATGTTAAATGTTAAATGTTAAATGTTAAATGTTAAATGTTAAATGTTAAATGTTAAATGTTAAATGTTAAATGTTAAATGTTAAATGTTAAATGTTAAATGTTAAATGTTAAATGTTAAATGTTAAATGTTAAATGTTAAATGTTAAATGTTAAATGTTAAATGTTAAATGTTAAATGTTAAATGTTAAATGTTAAATGTTAAATGTTAAATGTTAAATGTTAAATGTTAAATGTTAAATGTTAAATGTTAAATGTTAAATGTTAAATGTTAAATGTTAAATGTTAAATGTTAAATGTTAAATGTTAAATGTTAAATGTTAAATGTTAAATGTTAAATGTTAAATGTTAAATGTTAAATGTTAAATGTTAAATGTTAAATGTTAAATGTTAAATGTTAAATGTTAAATGTTAAATGTTAAATGTTAAATGTTAAATGTTAAATGTTAAATGTTAAATGTTAAATGTTAAATGTTAAATGTTAAATGTTAAATGTTAAATGTTAAATGTTAAATGTTAAATGTTAAATGTTAAATGTTAAATGTTAAATGTTAAATGTTAAATGTTAAATGTTAAATGTTAAATGTTAAATGTTAAATGTTAAATGTTAAATGTTAAATGTTAAATGTTAAATGTTAAATGTTAAATGTTAAATGTTAAATGTTAAATGTTAAATGTTAAATGTTAAATGTTAAATGTTAAATGTTAAATGTTAAATGTTAAATGTTAAATGTTAAATGTTAAATGTTAAATGTTAAATGTTAAATGTTAAATGTTAAATGTTAAATGTTAAATGTTAAATGTTAAATGTTAAATGTTAAATGTTAAATGTTAAATGTTAAATGTTAAATGTTAAATGTTAAATGTTAAATGTTAAATGTTAAATGTTAAATGTTAAATGTTAAATGTTAAATGTTAAATGTTAAATGTTAAATGTTAAATGTTAAATGTTAAATGTTAAATGTTAAATGTTAAATGTTAAATGTTAAATGTTAAATGTTAAATGTTAAGCTTTTTCTTTAAAACTCTTAAAATGTGTCTATAGTGGATTTCAAAGCATTCTCTGGCAAAACAAGCAATACA
Source organism: Tetanocera ferruginea (assembly GCA_958299015.1). Taxonomy (NCBI): domain Eukaryota; kingdom Metazoa; phylum Arthropoda; class Insecta; order Diptera; family Sciomyzidae; genus Tetanocera; species Tetanocera ferruginea. The sequence continues at coordinate 45,600,089 of OY282643.1, read as the reverse complement.
ACATTTGTTCAACTCTGAAGGCAGACATGAAGAACTCGTTTATTCACCAGTTAAACAATATCATTGATGAACCAGAAGAAAGAAAGAATGAAACTTTTGCCTTTGTTAAAGTGGTTGATCCTCAAGTTTAAGTTCCTGCGGCTGTCGCACAGTTTCAAACGACGTAACTCATCCTAACCGTTGGAGTTGCAGTGTTACCGGCAGGCGTAATTTTTATTTATTTATTTTTTTTATTACCCACTCACAAGCTAACAACTTAGTTAAGGCCACCAACATGTTGTTCTGCGCGTGCTGTTTAAGCCAACTAAGCATTATTTTTGCTTGTTTTATTTGTGCGTCTTTTTCTTGTTCTTTGTTTTTCTTCTACCACTTTTTGACATTGTTTCTGCAGATAATTTCTTCGTTTGGTCTTTTTTGTTTTTGCATTAATTTTGTTTAGTATTCGAAGTTGTAGAACTCCTTTCACTTCACATTCCATGATACTGTTTTTTTCTCTCTACTAGTGCATACTTTTTTGTTTTGTTTTTTGTTCTCTGAAGAATGCTCTTTCATTGGTATTTATGTATTTCAGTCAAATTCTAGCACAGAGTTCACGATCTTCAAACGCAAAGTGAATGTTAAAAATTTATTCATGACTCTTTATTTTTTTTCGGAAATTCTAAAGCGGGTTTTATGATCAAGCATGGTACAGTAAAAACTGTTGTCCAGACTTAAGAAGTTAAGCAGTTATTGCTCTTTTATTTCGTTCAGTAGAATTACTTTTGGATTTTGAGTGGCAAAATCAACTATGCTCGATCTTGAAATTTCGTTATTCTTATGTAAAATATGATAATTATTTTTAAAAATAAACATTTTTGAAACAATTCTTTGAGAAGTAATAGCAAAATTGACTTTAGTCATTTAGCAATGTCAATAGTTTTTTTTTTCAAAAATCAAATTTCTCATAGCCTAAGACAAAGCATTAACATAAAAAAAACATATCCAAACAATAAAAGTGAACAATTTATTGCATTTTGCTTAACAAAATTTTGTCGGATTGCCAAATTTACAAGACTTTTACAGTAATCAGCGATACTTAATGTCAATAAAGACTGACAAGACAGACATACATAGATAAATATTTTCAAAAAAATAAAGAAAAAACAACACAATAAGCGCTAGACACAACAACAACATTCAACAGAATTATTGAAAAATTTTCCACGCATTCTAAAAACATACAAAAAAAAAAAGAAACGCACAAAAAATTTCAAAACGTCCGGAAACAGTTTCGTGACGATGGCATAGATTACTTTCAGCCAACATTTAACTAAATCCATTTTGCTATTTTTAAAAGATTTTGTTACAAACACGCATTCAAATTATATTTAGAGCGATGTGTTGCAGCGATGTCATCGAGCAGCATGTTGATTATAAATAAAAGCAACATTTTGTTTTTATTGTCGGGAATATTTTCGGGGAAAAATTTATTTCGTTTTAGGCGACAAACCGACCCACAGACGGAGGCATGCGCTGATTGAATAAAAATTTTATGCGAGAATTTTTAATAATTTTCACATTCCTGTAGGTAAAAATGCGTGTTCAAACAAATTTTGGGCTTGGGTTGCCACCCACTTTTTTTTTTGTCTTGCACCACATAGCTTTTGGCTGTGCATGTTGCACGTTATGAAATTTTAATTGATTTTCTCTCAAGACATATTCTTAAGTATTCTTTACCTGATTACAACGTAGCCAGAAAAGTATTGTGTGCGGATAGCGTAGCGGGCCACCCAATCGATTAGCACCAGGCTGCTGACGTTGTTCTTGCAGTAAGGAAGTGAGTGTTTTTCCACCAGATTGCTGATATACTTCGATGGCTCTGCAAATCAAAGAGAAGATAAACATTTAAATGTGCTATCATGAGGAAAATAAATATGTAATTGTGAGGTCAAAAAAAGAATTGAGAACAATCGGTTTAATCGAAATGACTTGGATCAAACCAATGGTATTTAAACCCAATCATTGCAAATTTTGATGAATTTTTAATTTCAGTTGATTAGAAATGAGGAAAGAATTAAAGAAAGGTAAAAGCGTAGAATCATGGCTAGACCGGGATTCGAACCCGGAACCTCTGGTTTTGCTGTCAGGCATACTTATCACTCGACTACCGTGGCATCCTGCTCTGTACTCTATATCGCTGAAGCTGTTCATAATTGTTATTGCTATGCTTCTTAAAACTTGTTCAGCCTGAACCAGAACCAGTTTCGCTCACACAATCTTACTTTTACAGTGCTTTTTTATATCAAAAAAATTGTCAGCCTACAAGTATGCACACAAAATTTATTTGATATTTATCAGTTAGGACACCTTCATGATGACTACAACAAAACAACATTTGAGTTGAATGTAAAAATGTTGTCATATCGTCTGCTATTTAATTATTTTGAATACGAGCCGTCGTATGACGGGCTTCTTTACTAGTTTTTTAATAAAATACAAGATCCACAGAAGAAAAATTTTATCAAGTACGTTAAAAAATAAAACGATTGTAAAAGCATAACAATTTATATCAAAACACAAAACGTGGTGTGGAAATGGTTCCAGTGTGCTGAATAAGGGTTAATATTCTTTACCCATTTTGGCCCGTTACCCGATCCGGGTTCGAATCCCGGTATAGCTGTGGTTGAAATTTTTTGAAATTGAATTTTCGAACTTTGGCAATTTGGGGCTAATCGAGAAAAATCTTTTAAAATTGTTTCTTTATCTTTAATTGTTTTCGAGATATGGTTGGGGTAGGTTTTAACCCATTGTGACAATAAAGGTACTTACTTAGACAAAAATTAATATTTATAGAAAAGAAGTTTATTTGAATAAATTATCTAGTTCATTGAGCAAATATAATTTATTTAATTTTAGTTAAATTTTTAATTAAAAGAATTGTTTTTTGGAGTCTCTCGGTTATTTGGAGGGAGTGAGATGGGTATGGTTTATACAAGAGCATCGTAATACAATTTTGAAAGTCAACATTTCAAATATTACTTAAATAACAAAAAATAGTAATTTTTATAAATTATAGTTTCCTAGAAAATCCTATTTTAGTACAGGGGTATAAAACTACCCCTCTGGGTTAAAAGGAGGAAAGCCATAACGTATCTTTAATGATGTTAGGCTTTTATGGAACTTACTTCATGTCTGATTTAAAATTTTTTTACTATTAAAATAATTTAAGCCCCTCCATGTATTGAGTTCAAATTCTGCAATTACTTGTTTTATTTCTCAAACAGAGTTATACCGTATTTCGGGATGGCCACACTTATATGAGCTTAACAATTTGGTTCCTGTGCAAAAAATCACTTTAAATGAAAAAAAATTTCTCGAAGACGACTCCTTGGCTTAAAAATTTTTATTATAAAGGAGACGGGTAAATTTTTGGTCTCCCTTCACGACTGGCAAAAAGAAGAAGAAAAATATTTTTAACACCCCAGGGTCAATTAAGAGACGATTCGGCAACAAATGGAACTAAACTTTGTAGGTATTATGATAAAAATCATGAAAAATGTGTTACCGATGTTATTAACTTTCTGAGGAATCTGAGGATAGCTAGTGTGTATAAAGGCTATTCCAAGATCAAAATGAATAAAAAACAAGTAAAGAAAGTCTAAAGTCGGTCTAGGCCGACTATAAAATACCCTAAACCCACTTTTCAAAAACAAAAAAAAAAAAATTATTGTAAATGGGTGTGTCCGTGGGCGGATGAAGCCTTCATTTTTTATGCATTTAAATGTTGATGAAAAATTAACACTTACCAAGTTTCATTCCCGTAACTCACAGTTAATGCCTTTATTGTGCTTTCGATATGGGAGGTGGGCGTGTTCATGGACGGATTACTCCCAATTTTTGAACACACCTTAGTTTTGGTATAAAAAACATACATACCAAATTTAATTTCTTTATGACAAACATAACCTTATATATTGAGTTTTAAACTTTTTGGGTTGTATGGGAGGTAGGCGTGTGCGTTGGCGGATGACGTCCATTTTTCGAAAAAATCTTTGTGTTGATATAAAACACACACATATCAAATTTAATTGTTGTAGGCTAATTATGAGCTAAGTTATGCAGTTTTCAGTTTTCGCGTTGTATGGGAGGTAGGTGTGTCCGTGGGCGGATGATGTCCATTTTTCAATACCATCTTTATTTTGTTATGAGAAACATGTGTGCCAAATTTTGTTTCTGTAGGTTAAACAGAGGCTTATTTATTGCGTTTTCAATTTTTGGGTTGTATGGGAGGTGGGCGTGTCCGTGGGCGGACGACACCAATTTTTCGAAGACATCTTTGTGTTGATATAAAACACATACACATACCAAACTTTATTGTTGTAGGTTAATTTTGAGCTTATTTATGCAGTTTTCAATTTTTGCGTTGTATGGAAGGTAGGCGTGTCCGTGGGCGGATTCCAAAACTATTCAATAGTGCAGATCCTTGGGTTCATGTGACCATGTGTACCAAATTTCATATAATTATCTCAACTCCTTTTTCTTATCGGACGGACGGACGGATGGATAAATCGACTCACGAGGTAAAGTAGTTATATGGATACTTTTTATGATGCTATTTTTTGAATATTCCCAACCATACGGATAAAAGAACCGATTCAGAATTCACCTAGTGATAGGTTCCCAAGGAATAATTACCAGTCCCAATTATGCCATTAACATTATCATAACACAATTATGCGTTGTCATTAGAGGGTCTCAATTGAAACCTCATCGAAATGTTTGGACCTAGTCGGTAGGTAGCCTGTCTATAGAAAACTGTACACGTAAAAGTACGTAGTTCATGATATTAAATCACTGTTCAAAGTTGCGTTCATACTGCGGAGTATGCTGGCGTTCGCTTTTAATACTCGGTTGACATAGGTTCAATTCCCGGCAAGAGCAGCAAAGAATTTTTTATTATTTAAAATAGTTTTTTTTTAAATGAAAATTCAATTTTATGTATAAGACAAATTTAACTTATTTCGAAAGTAATTTTTATTCAAAAAGTAGTGTTTGAATTATTAAACTAAAAGTTTTGTATACTTAGTTTAATACAGTCAGAATACGAACCCACGTCTTCTAGATGCCAGTCTAGCACAGCACACTTCCACTGAGATATTGATAACGATTAGATAAATGTAGTAAAACATATTTAAAACTATTGGTTCCGTGCTGAGTTAAAATCACAAGGTACCTGTTCCGTGACGAACTATATCGAACCTGTGCTGTGATAGGCTAACTAAGAGCTGTCACTGTACCAGTCATGTAAGAGCGATTGACTCTGTTTTCTCCATAGGGAAATGACTATTTGTAGTGGTTAAACAAATCCTTACATTTGGAACTAAGATATTAAACAGATTATTAAGCTTCACCAATGATTGAAACTTTGATGTATATCATAAGTTTTTATTTTTAACAATTAAAAGATACGAATGTCAGTTCATAGATGCTTTCAAAAAAGCCAAACCTTAAACAACAAAATCAATTGCTTTCAATGAAAAAAATGTTTATATACAACTTTTAAATTAAAATTAAAACTAAATGCAAGCTTAATTTATCGCGTGTATCTAAGCAGCATAGAAAAAAAATGGATACAAAAAATCTGTGCGAATCAATTCAATTCGTAGATGTCTGGCAAGATGCTTGCATGAATGAATCTATGAATGGATTGGTGAATGGCGAATGAACACACACAAACACACACACATACACGTTGTCAAAGTTTATTAAATATTTCATTCATAAAAATGTATAACGCGGCCGTGCATGCGTCTAAGCAAGCGTATCTCCGGCTCATTGAATGCTGATGGGTTGATGGGCTGGTTGGCTGGCTTAAAGTGCACGAGCGCAGTTTTACTACTACAAATATTCAACAGCGGCATCTGTTAAGTACAATCAAAATACAACCAACAACTACTCGCAATTAAACTACAATAAAACTCAAGAAATTCGCAAAAGGAAATGATGTAACAGATCTTTAAACGACAACAACAATAAAGCAAAGCCAAGAAAACTCTTGATTCAATGCAAAAGAAATGAAATAAAAATAATAAAAATTCAAGCAAAAAACAAAAAATACGAATTGAACTGAATTCCAGTGAAATAAATTAAAAGTATCTGTGAATGGTCGCTACGCAAAGATACGCCGAAAAAGCATAAAAACACACACCTAGATCTTTAATAAAAAATATAAAAAAAAATTAAAAAAAATAAAAAATTAACAACAAGCAAAAGCAAAAGCAAAAGCAAAAACACATAAAATCTAAGCAAAAGATACGCGAAAGTATCTGCGCGCTACTAGTTATATACATTCGTCAACAATTACCGGCCATTAACAGAAGGCAACTGCAGCGCCAGCACACTGCTAATAAACACTAGTAAAGCCAGAGGGGGGGGGGGGGGGGTTTAGGGGAGTCACTGATCGAGCGAACTTTTAGTTGCAGACACATATTAACCGAATTTATTGAATGAATTTCGTGGAAAATGTATCTAGATACACGTGCAATGCAAGCGGCAGTCGCAGAGACCCACAATTTTTATGTATGCAGTCAGGAATGTTGCACTGGTGGTATGTGATGCAATGATTGATTGCTGTTGTAATTGTTGTTGTTGTTGCTAGTGTTGTGGTTACTGTTATTACCGTGGCTAAGCATTCTTTTGCGTCGCAGGCCATTTAACAACCCAGTGAACCTAAAGAATCTGTGTGTGTGTGTGTGTGTGTGAAAATTATGATTGCGTCGCTCTTAATTCAATGATTTTCAAAATTATTTCAATTCAATTGCTATGTATTATGATAACTGAAATTAAAAAGCATACCTACACTTTTTCAAAATATTTTCTTTAATTCTAGCAAGTAATCAATTCTTCGATGGAACAACTTCTTTGAAGAATGTTTATGCAAGTAGATCTCTGAAATGGGTAGCTTGACTTTAAAATGTATACTCCTAAACTGTGTTACGTTTCTTAAGTGATGTTCTTACCGAGCCCAAATTTTAAAATTATATTTAGGTATATAAGATTATAAATGTTTTATTGTTAATATTAGCTTATTGATATACAAATATTTTTAATATTACATTTTCTTGTTATACAAGATGTTAGCTTAAAGCAACATCAATTCTTAGAAGAAAGTGCCAGAAAACAGTGTCGGATTTTGAGATTTCACTGAAGGAAATCACAGAAAGAGGAGTAAAAAGCTATTCTCTAAAAGTAATTATATTTGTATAAAGCTAATTATTACCCAGAGTCGAAACTTTTATTCGCAAACCATGTGTTTGAAGAGAACGGAGTAAGAACACAAATTTTTTTCTTAAAATCAGAGGCAAAATAAAATGTATGAAATTATGACTCTCCGAATAAGAGGTTAACTAGTTTAACTAGTTTAAAAGAAATATAGAAGATGAGCCAAGAAAGCATATAAGCAGCGTTGCCAGAATGTGAAAAATTTACCAAAACTGGTAAATTTTTTTTTCGATGTGAAAATGTGAAATTAAATTTCATTTTGGTAAAATTTCTAGTCAAAACGAAAAACATTTTTATGAAAAGTTCCCAAAAGCTTAAGGGCGAAGTAAGGGTTTCAGCGTAAAAAACACTTTTTTTGTGAATTTTTTTGAGAGTATGGATTGAGCAAATTTATTAAAATCTTTTGTACATTATTGAGTGTACTTTTATAAATACTATATTTCTTCCGGAAATATTGAAAAACAAGCTGGTGACAGAGCTTTTCCCAGAGCGTCTTGGAAAAATAGCAATTTGCGGTGTTCATTATGTCTCGGTCGGAAATTATCTGAAATCAAAAACCATTAAAATTTAGTCAACTTTGGAGGAAAGTATTTTGTATGTAGAAAATGTGTACCAAGTTTGAAATGAATCGGTCAAGTAGTTTCTAAAGGACTGGCAGTAAACACGGACTTTGAAAACACAACTTGTGGGAAAACTGCTTTAAAGTTTTGTACACGTACGTTTGTACGTTCGAGGTACACTTACTTAAAAATGTTTACCTCCGTTAGTTTTACTCGGATTGACTTCAAATTTGGACACAATATTCTAGAGATGTTGAGCATTCATATAAAAAATGGTTAAAAAACTTACCGCCCTTAAATGATCGTCTCTTTTTTTTTATCTATATATAAATAGGCGTAGTGAAAATAGTAAAAAACCATTTTCTCACGTGTTTCTAACCGATTTTGATTAATTTCTTTTAAATGAATCAAAGTGCGGAGAACGAGTGCACCGACTATTTTTTGAAAAAATTTTTTTGCCAAATTTTTATGAAGAAAATTTTTTTTCACATTAATTTTGTATCGAGAGAATGAACGTGAAAAGGTCGAATTTCGGGCCCTATCGAACTCCAATTAGTTTAAAAAACGTATTCAAATTATTGGCCTTCATCATATTGAAAAGAACATTTTTATATTTGTACCATCGTAATACTTAATAATTTAATTACATTTTAGGGTTAAAGGATCAGAGTCACGGTTACGTGTCGTGCACAAAAACAAGATTCAGATTCTTCAGACAGTGACACTGAAAACAGGTATTTAAAATATAAAAATGGGGTAGTACCAAAGACCGTAAAACTCAAACTCAATATTATTCGTTTTCTTCAATATCATCCCAACAAAAATAAAGCGCTTTTCAGAAATTGAATTTTAAGTTCCACACACTGTTAAGAAAAATCATTGGAAATTTCTCGGTTAACCATGATATCTGCTACATGTTTTAAAATATTTGAAACCTGAATACTGGTATACAACAATATTAGTTGCGTTCGATGACAAATACTCAGTGCCAAAAGAAAACAAATTAAGAAATAAGCCAGAAAAATTACTAGTTTTCATTCATCAAAGAAACTATTTAATGCTCTTTAAATTTTTCGAATTTTTCAACAAGAACCAAAATACTTGATTTATTTAAATGTTACTCTTACTTACACCACAAAAAATATAAGCGTACAAAAGAGCTGAAAGCGTAACTTAGAGCAGCTTCAAAAAACAAAGAGCAATATCAAGTAAGAGGAGGTAAAAAGAGAAAAATGTCCTCAATAAACAGTTTTTACTGATCTGTAGCAGTGATGGAATTTTCGATACAATTGTACTTTTTTCAGTACACTACCCTTATCAATAGTACGTAAGTACCCCGGAGGCATTTTCAGTACTATTTGTGCAAAACCAACATTATACTTCAAAATATAGAAAATTTTGTATTTCTTCTACTCTTAACTTTACAGTACTTACGAGTAACCCAGTGTTTTTGTGCTTTTGTAGTCAATTCTAGGAAAATTGTGGTTTTCCAAATGCTTCAAATATAAATTTTTAAAAAATTCGTAATTTTCTTAATAAATTAATCTGATGACAATGCGGAAATACATCAAAAAATCAAGATTTAGCGCATTTGGACAGCACTAAAGTAATATTTTAGGAAAAATTGTATCGTGTGTTTAAGGTGTTTATCGTGTTCTTTATTTAAATGCGTTGGCTGCGTCAAAATCAAACCCAACTGAAATCGATAAATTCTATAAATCATTACTTAAGCAATAGTTTCAAATATTTCCCGGAAAAAAGACATTTGACATTTATGAAAATTCTGTAATACCGAACAGTATATTGCAAAGTATAAAAGCGAACTCCTTAGTCGAGTGGTAAACATGGTTGACTGACCTTTTAAAGGTCCTGGGTTCGAATATAGGCCTGACTATAGTCCTTTAATTTGTATAACGCTTAAACTTTTCTTCAATTCTTTCATTATTTCAAATCAACTGATATTCAAACTTTCAATTCAAATTCAAATTTCTTTAATATGGATAATATGTGGAAAGTAACCAAGGTAGACTTAAATGAATAGGTTTGACAAATAAAATCCCTGATTCAAAACTCAAACAAATATAAAGAAACACTAAATCAGATATGCCGATCTTTACCCAAATGCGTATCTATATGTTTAAGAATATGTGTTTTAGAAAAGTTTCTTATGCTTAAAATTAATTTGATAAGCCCTTGTTGGAAATATTTTTAGAGGAATTGCTGAATATATTTTTTCAATCTAAAATTTGGTTAAATCAAAATTGAGAAAACATATACAATAAAAAAACTTTTTCAACTTGATTTCAAACAAGAGATCATTTTGCTATAAAATTCAATAATAATTCTTGTTATAACACTCAACTATCTTAACTTTAGGATTACTTATACCCACCCGGGTGCCCATTCAGATTTTCACTTTTCAATTATTCAGCAACGAAAAGAAATATTAAGGGCCGTTTTATTCACTTTCATAACTCGAGAGTTTTGAATAACTTTCAAGTTTTCCATACAAAAATTCGAAAGTTATTGATAACTCTCGAGTAATAATAGTGAATTAAACGTCCCTAAGACCGCTCTCACTGCATGTTTAGTGCTAAACAACTTTAAAATAGCTGTCAAAAGCAAGAGCTTTTTAAATTGTATGAAATAAAAATAGTGTCGCACATCTAGTGCAAAAGAAAAGCAAAATATTATTGGTCACCTGGGTGCGTATTCGTTAAATTCGCACGAAAAAAAATCTTCAGTAAACCTAAGGTTAAAAGATATAAAAAAATATTTATAATGGACACGTAGATAGACAACGAAGATTGTAAAGCTGTGTAAGAAAATGTTTCATAAAATCAAATTAAAATCATAAATACTCGTAAGAATATAAATAATATATAAATAAAGGGTCGAATGCAAATTTTAAAGTTTTCGATACGATTGACTTATATTTAGTACTATTTTTAACTTGATTCGTTACGAAATCCAAAAGAGCAAATTCCATCACTGATCTGTAGTAAGGAATCTAAATCTGGAGGAGTCATACACAGCTTTTGTGTTTACAATTTTATTGGATGAAACATTTGTCAAAAAAGTTAAAATATTGTTTTTTTGATTGATCACACATATTTGATATTTTTTTTTTGGATGTGAAATTTTTTTCTTAAATGTGAATGAAATATTTTTGGGAATTTTGGTAAAAGAAAATTTTAGGCTGTGGCAACCCTGCATATAAGGTCAAAGAAAATAAGAGTGAGAAGAAGAAGGAAAGAAGAAGAGTGAAATAACAATGAGCGGAGAGAACCAGTTGCAGCTGAACCCGTACATTAAGCAATACGTTGATTTGTCGTGGAAGACGTGTAATCTTGTAAGTCGTTTTGCTAATTTGTTTCAACATTTCTTTGAGGACAGCCATAAAAGTTGACTGATCCGTCGTCTGCGATGGAGTTAGTGTCTTGAAGACGGAGATAGAACAGTTTACCACTAGGTCATGTTTAATTTCTGAACTCTTTGTAGTAAGAGTTTTATTTTTTTTATTAAAAATTGATATATTTTAGAAATGCGTTCACAAATTTTTGAATTTTTTTTTTTTTTTTCGAAATTAAAATCCTTTTATCCTTTGAGTCATGCATTTTAGTCGGTGACCAATTTTATATGCTTGGGTTTTTGGGATTGTATAATACAAGTTCAAGGTCCGTTTTGAAAATTAAATAACCAAGATATAACACAAACATTCCAATTTCTTCAAATTTTTTGTCTACCATCTTGGAACCGTTCCTTTTGAGTTTTGCAAAACAAACCTTAAGTTAATGTGCATATTCGCAACCCTTTCCAACACCTTGAATTTTGAAATTCTGATTTCAGATTCGAAATCAGGGATCCCTCTTTAACTGTTAAAAACTCATATTAATGTGTTTTTTTTTTTTTTTGCTATTTTAGTTTTTTTAGCTTTGAACCAAGGATTTCAGGTGTCAAATCTATTCAGTCAACTCTGCCTTGGTTCGGAAATGGGGAGATATATAAGATGAGGAGATAAGTGATATCAAAAGAAACAAGTGTAGAATGTTGTATGTGTGGCGAAGTGCTATATCAACATGCTAATTTGAATCTGAAGCAAGTGTTATGCCTTTACCTCAGTCAATTCGAGTTATTAGGCGATCTCAATCCTACAACTTCCAAAGCGAAAGTATATATTGATGAATTATTTTAATTTCAGTTGATTAGAAATGAGGAAAGAATTAAAGAAAGGTAAAAGCGAAAGACCATTTCTAGACCGGGATTCGAACCCGGAACCTCTGGGTTGGCAGCCAAGCATGCTAACCACTCGACTACCGAGGCCTTGTTTGTTCCAGTATGAACCCTCTCAGCCATCATCAATATGATAATTCTGACATCAGAAACCCCTAAAACTGTTATTTGATGTTTAAACAAAATAATAATAACAAAATAAAAATCAATTTACTAAATATTTATTAAGAACGTAATAATAAATTTATTAAAATAAAAAATTAATCCGAAAATGTGACTTTTCGTCACACTTAAGCACTAAACCTTTTCGTAAGCGGTTCAGTGGGTTGCAAGGGTGGGATTTGATTTAAGGTACTCGCACGTATAATCAGATAAAATTATGTATATTTAGTTTGTATGTATATTTAGTTTGTAATTATGTACAATTGTTCAAAATTTCAAGAATATTGTCACATTTATATTGAAATGACCTTCATCCATGCGTAGAACACTAAAAATCCGAAAATGCGACATATCATCTTCATTCATTCATTCATGTATTCAATTCTCAAAAGTGAGTTTTATTTTATTTAAAAAAAAATCGGATTAAAAAGTTATATTTAAACAGGCGAATTTCTTTGCATAAAAAATAAGGATGCACCTGAATGAATCCGTTGAAGAACTCTATTTCGAAGAGAGCATTGACTCTTGGATGGAAATAATTGATTTTTAAAATTATTTCTAAAAATTTATCTAATCATGATAGCACATTTATTAAGAGCTAGTCATGATAGTAAAATTTTTGCAAATATATTTTTAAATATTACTTATTCAATTAATTTTCTTGTTTTATATACTACATTACTTTATAGGGGGAGGGGGGGCTCCAAAAAGGTTGAAAATCGGTCACATAGTTCATGAAGAAGGTTATAGTTTTGCAACTATTCAAAGTTGCGATGCTGTTATATTAAATAAATGTCCGAGAATGAAACAAAAACTGTAAATTAGAAACTGAGTAAATTTTAATTTAAAAAATTTCAGAAAAAATTTTCTACAAACAAAATACATTGTAAAAAAAAATCGACTCAAAAAACATTCACTTTTTCATACATTCTTTAGTCATATAAGAAAAAGTACATACTTTTTGAACAAGGATTTTATTCATGACAATACATGTGATATTTCATACATACATTCTTTAGAAATGCAAAAATGATGCATGATTTTCCCATGACATCGCCGTGTAAAAATCATGCGTTCTGGAATGTATTTTCCATAGAGGCGATATATTCTAAAACAAATTTTTATACATGACCATTTGGTTCTGGGATGGTTCTTTTCATTTTTTTCTTTCATCAGCCATAAGATTTGCGGCACACCGTTAGCGTGTTTGTCTCTTACGCGATGATTCTGGGCATCGATCCCTTGTGATGGCAGAGAAAATTATTTTTAATGGCATGCAATTTTTTACATAAATATTTATTTACATAAATTTTAACCAACCGAAAATAAAAAATTAATAAAAATGATCTGGTTGAGTATTGAATCTGGGATATTTAAATCAACAAACTAAATAAACAAACCAATTGAGCCACGAAACATAAAATTATTTGCGAATGCTAATTGTTAAGTTGAATGTTGATACACTTGGAAAAAGCTTATATAGGCACTTATTGCCAATTGTAAAAACAACACCTGGATTAAGATTGAAATAAGGAATATATGTCCCAAGGTTCGTTTTAGTTTATCCTACAATTGCTTGTAAGCGTTCTACAATAGTAAGTTAAAGCATTTTCCAAGCATTTTTTTTAAGGCTTACGTTTCTATGCTTGTTAAAAGCTTATTCGAAGCTTTTTGAAACTAAGAAAACACTTGCATCTAAGTGAATGTTTTCGTTTATTATACAATATCATATAAGGATTCTGCAATAGTAATTAAAGGTTTACGTTTCTAAGCTTTCTTAAAGCTAATTCCAAGCTTGTTTGGGTGATTGGGTTCCTTGCTTTTTGTTTTCTGCCCACCTGAGTTGCAATTTTTTTTATTTTCAATGCAAAGAAAGCATTAAATAGATGGAAAACATCTATACATATACGCATAAACATAAAAAACCCTTTACATATAATAGATCTCGTCGGGAATAAAATGTTAAATTACATTAATAAGTTTTGTAATTAAAAGCAAAAACTACAATAAAAACGAAAACCTACAAAGCGCGAATGTATGACGACTATAAAGTTGCATAGACAGATGCCGCTAGATAAACGAAAAGATCAACAAACTGATAGAATAATGAATAAATTCTTCGACTGGTTGGGTGAACGCAAAGAAAGAGAATGCCGCCGCGAGAAATTTCAATTGCGACTAGCTAGTTCCGGTTTATGTGCTTTTTTTTCTAACTAAAATTCCCGGCGGGGAATTTTTAACTGCATCTCGACGATGGTAATAAAAGATATGTGCGAATAGAGAGCTCTAAAGTTAAAAATAGCAACAACAATAACATGCATTACTACAAAACTTGCAACGTAGAAGAAGTGTGCCAGTGACCTGAATTTGAAAGTAAATCAACAGGCTAAGAAATGCGGAAGTCTACTTTTAGGGTCAACAACAATGACGGTTAAAGTAGGCTCAAGAGTTTAGTTGACGTAGTTAAGGTGGCCAAACAAGTTTTTTACCTACAAAATTAAAAAAAAATTATATATATATAAATTAATATTATTTATTAGCCTATAAATAACAACTCAATTATGTCTACTTTTTAAGTTTAAAGCCTGTCAACGAGGATTTACTGTTCATCGTATACGTACAGTAGCAACCAACATAGACGTTTGACAACAATTACCAACAACAAAAACGTACGTATTGTTAACATGCGTACTCTTCCGGTTATTTCTTCATAAATGTTGAGCTTTTGAAAGGTTTTTTTCTACACATTTTTATTTTTTATTTTTACATCTTAATGTAATGAAAAGTTTTTCCTACTAATTTTCCTGTTCGTTTCACTTTGATTGACAGCTATGTGTGTGTGTGCTTTGTGGATGTTTGGCAACACTGCCTGCATGTTAAGAGTTTATTTGAGCCCACAAAGTCGTGTGACTTTGCGTGGGTGTGTGTCTGTGAGTAAATATTTAACATTTCTCTTTTATAAAAAAAAAATTGTATAAAAAGGAGTTTAACAAAGCGTTGAGTTAAGGCCAAACATAATTAAAGCTTAAGTATGTGATGCCTTTGGGATGAGTTCAAAAAAATATTCGCAGCACTTCCCAGTGAGGCAAAAACCAATTTTCTGGATTCATATTTGAATAAATAAATAATTTTGTAAATTTCAATTCAATTTCAATTTCAATTCAATTTCAATTCAATTTCAATTCAATTTCAATTCAATTTCAATTCAATTTCAATTCAATTTCAATTCAATTTCAATTCAATTTCAATTCAATTTCAATTCAATTTCAATTCAATTTCAATTCAATTTCAATTCAATTTCAATTCAATTTCAATTCAATTTCAATTCAATTTCAATTCAATTTCAATTCAATTTCAATTCAATTTCAATTCAATTTCAATTCAATTTCAATTCAATTTCAATTCAATTTCAATTCAATTTCAATTCAATTTCAATTCAATTTCAATTCAATTTCAATTCAATTTCAATTCAATTTCAATTCAATTTCAATTCAATTTCAATTCAATTTCAATTCAATTTCAATTCAATTTCAATTCAATTTCAATTCAATTTCAATTCAATTTCAATTCAATTTCAATTCAATTTCAATTCAATTTCAATTCAATTTCAATTCAATTTCAATTCAATTTCAATTCAATTTCAATTCAATTTCAATTCAATTTCAATTCAATTTCAATTCAATTTCAATTCAATTTCAATTCAATTACAATTCAATTTCAATTCAATTTCAATTCAATTTCAATTCAATTTCAATTCAATTTCAATTCAATTTCAATTCAATTTCAATTCAATTTCAATTCAATTTCAATTCAAATTCAATTCAATTTCAATTCAATTTCAATTCAATTTCAATTCAATTTCAATTCAATTTCAATTCAATTTCAATTCAATTCCAATTCAATTTCAATTCAATTTCAATTCAATTTCAATTCAATTTCAATTCAATTTCAATTCAATTTCAATTCAATTTCAATTCAATTTCAATTCAATTTCAATTCAATTTCAATTCAATTTCAATTCAATTTCAATTCAATTTCAATTCAATTTCAATTCAATTTCAATTCAATGTTTTGTATTTTGTATTTTGTATTTTGTATTTTGTATTTTGTATTTTGTATTTTGTATTTTGTATTTTGTATTTTGTATTTTGTATTTTGTATTTTGTATTTTGTATTTTGTATTTTGTATTTTGTATTTTGTATTTTGTATTTTGTATTTTGTATTTTGTATTTTGTATTTTGTATTTTGTATTTTGTATTTTGTATTTTGTATTTTGTATTTTGTATTTTGTATTTTGTATTTTTTATTTTTTATTTTGTATTTTGTATTTTGTATTTTGTATTTTGTATTTTGTATTTTGTATTTTGTATTTTGTATTTTGTATTTTGTATTTTGTATTTTGTATTTTGTATTTTGTATTTTGTATTTTGTATTTTGTATTTTGTATTTTGTATTTTGTATTTTGTATTTTGTATTTTGTATTTTGTATTTTGTATTTTGTATTTTGTATTTTGTATTTTGTATTTTGTATTTTGTATTTTGTATTTTGTATTTTGTATTTTGTATTTTGTATTTTGTATTTTGTATTTTGTATTTTGTATTTTGTATTTTGTATTTTGTATTTTGTATTTTGTATTTTGTATTTTGTATTTTGTATTTTGTATTTTGTATTTTGTATTTTGTATTTTGTATTTTGTATTTTGTATTTTGTATTTTGTATTTTGTATTTTGTATTTTGTATTTTGTATTTTGTATTTTGTATTTTGTATTTTGTATTTTGTATTTTGTATTTTGTATTTTGTATTTTGTATTTTGTATTTTGTATTTTGTATTTTGTATTTTGTATTTTGTATTTTGTATTTTGTATTTTGTATTTTGTATTTTGTATTTTGTATTTTGTATTTTGTATTTTGTATTTTGTATTTTACATTTTGTATTTTGTATTTTGTATTTTGTATTTTGTATTTTGTATTTTGTATTTTGTATTTTGTATTTTGTATTTTGTATTTTGTATTTTTTTTTTGTATTTTGTATTTTGTATTTTGTATTTTGTATTTTTTTTTTTGTATTTTGTATTTTGTTTTTTTTTTTTTTGTATTTTGTATTTTGTATTTTGTATTTTGTATTTTGTATTTTGTATTTTGTATTTTGTATTTTGTATTTTGTATTTTGTATTTTGTATTTTGTATTTTGTATTTTGTATTTTGTATTTTGTATTTTGTATTTTGTATTTTGTATTTTGTATTTTGTATTTTGTATTTTGTATTTTGTATTTTGTATTTTGTATTTTGTATTTTGTATTTTGTATTTTGTATTTTGTATTTTGTATTTTGTATTTTGTATTTTGTATTTTGTATTTTGTATTTTGTATTTTGTATTTTGTATTTTGTATTTTGTATTTTGTATTTTGTATTTTGTATTTTGTATTTTGTATTTTGTATTTTGTATTTTGTATTTTGTATTTTGTATTTTGTATTTTGTATTTTGTATTTTGTATTTTGTATTTTGTATTTTGTATTTTGTATTTTGTATTTTGTATTTTGTATTTTGTATTTTGTATTTTGTATTTTGTATTTTGTATTTTGTATTTTGTATTTTGTATTTTGTATTTTGTATTTTGTATTTTGTATTTTGTATTTTGTATTTTGTATTTTGTATTTTGTATTTTGTATTTTGTATTTTGTATTTTGTATTTTGTATTTTGTATTTTGTATTTTGTATTTTGTATTTTGTATTTTGTATTTTGTATTTTGTATTTTGTATTTTGTATTTTGTATTTTGTATTTTGTATTTTGTATTTTGTATTTTGTATTTTGTATTTTGTATTTTGTATTTTGTATTTTGTATTTTGTATTTTGTATTTTGTATTTTGTATTTTGTATTTTGTATTTTGTATTTTGTATTTTGTATTTTGTATTTTGTATTTTGTATTTTGTATTTTGTATTTTGTATTTTGTATTTTGTATTTTGTATTTTGTATTTTGTATTTTGTATTTTGTATTTTGTATTTTGTATTTTGTATTTTGTATTTTGTATTTTGTATTTTGTATTTTGTATTTTGTATTTTGTATTTTGTATTTTGTATTTTGTATTTTGTATTTTGTATTTTGTATTTTGTATTTTGTATTTTGTATTTTGTATTTTGTATTTTGTATTTTGTATTTTGTATTTTGTATTTTGTATTTTGTATTTTGTATTTTGTATTTTGTATTTTGTATTTTGTATTTTGTATTTTGTATTTTGTATTTTGTATTTTGTATTTTGTATTTTGTATTTTGTATTTTGTATTTTGTATTTTGTATTTTGTATTTTGTATTTTGTATTTTGTATTTTGTATTTTGTATTTTGTATTTTGTATTTTGTATTTTGTATTTTGTATTTTGTATTTTGTATTTTGTATTTTGTATTTTGTATTTTGTATTTTGTATTTTGTATTTTGTATTTTGTATTTTGTATTTTGTATTTTGTATTTTGTATTTTGTATTTTGTATTTTGTATTTTGTATTTTGTATTTTGTATTTTGTATTTTGTATTTTGTATTTTGTATTTTGTATTTTGTATTTTGTATTTTGTATTTTGTATTTTGTATTTTGTATTTTGTATTTTGTATTTTGTATTTTGTATTTTGTATTTTGTATTTTGTATTTTGTATTTTGTATTTTGTATTTTGTATTTTGTATTTTGTATTTTGTATTTTGTATTTTGTATTTTGTATTTTGTATTTTGTATTTTGTATTTTGTATTTTGTATTTTGTATTTTGTATTTTGTATTTTGTATTTTGTATTTTGTATTTTGTATTTTGTATTTTGTATTTTGTATTTTGTATTTTGTATTTTGTATTTTGTATTTTGTATTTTGTGTTATGAACTGTTGATAGTTTAGTTTTTATCTGCTCAAAGAGTGATTAATACCAGTTAGTTTTGAATTTTTATCATATTCATAACTTTCTCTTATTAGATTATTGTAAAATTATAATCAGCTATTTCAATGAGGTCACTCCCTTTTAAAATTACATCGTTCTCTTTTTCAAGTAACGGTTTAAAAGGAATAGAATAAATTTAAAAACTTCGATTATAAATCATGAGAAGCTATAGATTTGTCAAATCACAACTTTTTTTTGAAAAAAAGGAATCCACAAAAGCTTAGCCCCCTAATCAATAACATGATACAAAAATGAAGTGTTTTTCCAAAATTCATTGCCATAGTTTAAAAATACATATATTCTTTTTACTCCCCATAATAGCCCTCCCTTTTTTTTCGACGGCTGTTGTCTAACTCGATCTTGGCGTCTATCCATGACCCTGTCATCCGCAATCTTAGTAATTTATTAGTGTTTTTTATGCGAATTTTTTTTTTGTACAAGCCACCGAAGAGTAGCCGAAATTTTGTAAGGTTATAGCTACAGCTTCGTAGATTTTAGCTTGGTTTTGCGCGTACCTGCAAAGCTGTAATAATTCGTAGAAACTTGAAAGCTGAACGAACAAAAAGAAACCAGTTTTCAAGATATTCTCAATGAATGTGCCGAATGCGAATTTTTTTTTATTGTTTTATGTATGTTTGCGAAAAATGGCGAAATAACGTAAAACAAAATTCGAAAACTAATAAAAAAAAAATAATAAAGGAAATAATCACTTCTACTCCGGCAGCGTTTTTCGGCGAAATATACAACGCGGTAATTTGGTATCTGTGTGCACAAAGACTGAAAGTAGATCGGATTAAAGATCATATGAATTGTTTTTTGATTTTTGTTTTGTTTTCGTTTCTTTTTTAATTAAAAAAAGCATATAATTAGGCGCTGTTAGTGTGCTTGTGAACTCTAAGCTTTGGTTTGGTTTTTATTTTTATATGTTTTTGTTTCGCAAAAAGTTTGAACCTTTATTTTTGGAAAAAAAGGATTAGACGAGGCACTAACTAGAAAGCGGTGCTCAAAGGAAACTTTAAGAAGATGCTTTGTGAGAAGATTCCAATGAATTATATTTCACACAATCTACATCTGTATAAGATGTGATTTATACAGATTAATCAGAATTATATAGGTTATGTCGGGTAGGTAAGAAATCCAAATTTATTAGGTAAGTAAAAATCCAAAGAAATTTATTCGTGAAAAATACATAATTTAAAGAAATGATCTTTCACTGAGATGTAAAGAAATGTTAGACAAATATTGTGTGTCTCATTGAAAACAGAGTAGACGCATATTTTCGAATATATTTTCTATTAAAAACGGGACTAGAAAAACTTTATAAAAATGCATCCGAAGCACATCCTGTGCTTCTCGAAGCTTAACCTCTTTTTTGTTCTGTCGATTAGAACGTGTCAGGAGTTGTTTGCACGTTTCAGAAATGGTAAGTTTGACATCGATGATAAAAAACGTACAGGCCAGTCGAAAAAGTACGAAAATCAGGATTTAGAGGCATTGCTCGATCAAGACCTGTGTCAATCACAACAAAAATTTTCGCATATTCGCTGGGAACTGATCCAGTAACCATTGAGGCAGGCGTCTGAAAGCATCGGGAATGATTCAATAGCAAGGAAATTGGGTGCCGTACGATCTGATGTCGAGAGACGCCGATCGACGCCGAAAGACAATTTTTCCCATGTAAACAGCTGCTCCACAGTTTTTTCATTCATTCCGATAATCCTAAGCGAAAAAATCGCATGGTTACCCCGACCATGCCGCAACATTGACGGCAAAGCCGAATATATGTACACAGTTCCAATCTAATGCTCTGTATTTGGTAGGATCAGCAAGGTTTTATTTGAGCTGCTCCAACCTAACGAAAAAAAATTACAGAAGATCGGTACCGACTAAAATTTATGCGTTTGAGCCGAAAATTGAAGAATAAACGGCCGCAACTCCAACAATGACATGACAAAGTGATTCTTTAATGCTCGACCTCATATTGCTAGGGCAGTCAAAACATACTTGGAAACGCTCGGAAACACAGTTACACAGTTTTAATTGATTCCTGATAAATGCAATTTGAGTGACTTATGTTGGTTCTGAAATAAACGATTCAATTAAAATTCAGCAATATATACAACTTTGGAAGTTTGGTAAAGGCATAACACTTGCCTCAGATTCAAATGCACATGTTAATATAGCGCTCCGCCACACAAGACACTTGTTTCGCTTGATATCCTTTTCTCTCCTACTTATCTATCGCCCCATTTTCGAACCAAGGCAGATTTGACTGAATAGATTTGAAAACTGATATACTTGGTTCAAAGCCATGACTCAATAATTTATAAGGTTATCCCGATATTGGACATACCCTTATTTTTTGTAAACAAAAAAATATTCTCTCTCGAAAATGAATGACAAACAGGGTTTTGTGGTCTCCTCAAAAAAAATGTATGTTTCAGTCTTGTGTTGTGTCTTTTTTTAATAAAAAAGTATGTGTTTTCAATATTTTACTGCTTAAAAAATAACCAAATAAATATGCATTGCTTTCATCTAATTTTTAAAGGCAATAAATTCGTGAAAATATTTCCAGCTTGGACTCTGTGAAGTCGCAGAACCTTTAAAAATCATCTGATGGATGCTTCAAAATACAAAAGTAGCAGAAAATGCATTGACTAGAAATTTTAAGATATATTGTACTACAAAATAGTACGATATTCAAGCACCTGTGGGATTTTTGTGTCATTAAAACTGCTCTCCTCTTCAAATATGGGTATATATCTCCATTTTCGTGAGAAGGCGTCAAATATCGGGATAACCTTTTAAATTATTGAATCATGGTTCAAAGGTAAAGACTAAACTTTCTGAAATTCTATTTATACGTATAGTTAGTACTTGTAGCATGGCCTTAGCTTTTAATAATGACTGAGCATCGTCTCCTCATGAGACCTGTCTCCAAAGGTCTCATATCTCTTCAGAGGTATAGAGTAACATGCTCGTTGAACCACGGACTACAGCTCATTGTTGTTTTTTTTTTTTGGCTTAGCATTCCATACAGCCTTCTTTACATTAGACCAAACATGTTCAACAGGATTGAGGTCAGGAGACTGAGCTTGCCACACCATAACAAAAAAAACAACAAATTGGCCATTTCAGCCCTTGAAAGGACTTTGACCGAGCTTCTTATGATCAATTGTGTTGTGTGTGTTATTAAATGTTTGCACACAATTAACCGAGAACTGGACCTACATGTTTTATGCAGACTCCGAACGGCTAAAGTTTATGTTTTTAAGAAGCTTTACATGGCATTATTTACTCTCTGAGGTTTGCCATTGTGTGCAAAGAGGTGGTGACCGATCAAAAAAATTTTTTTATTGAAAAACTTTTCGCCGCGACTGGGGATCGAACTCGGGCTCCGAGCGTGCTAAGCCACACACATAACCTGCACGCCACGGTCACCATCACACCATAACCTCAATTCTATTAACACGAAACCATTTCTTTGCCATTTTACTGATATGCTTTGGTTCACTAACTTGCTGGAATGTCCATTTCAGCGACATGTCCTCTTCAGCAATTGGTAACATAACATTTTGCACTATATTGATGCACGCGTGCTGATGCATAATGCTATCGATCCCGTGAATCGGACCAACACCTCTATAGGAAAAAACAGCTTCACACCATTATACTTGATCCACCTTGTTTAAACGTTTTTGTGGTGAACCGAAGATCATATTCCGTGCTAAGGAGTATCTTACATAATCGTAAAATCCCTTGCCACCATTTAACACAATATTAGATTCATCTGTTTAGAATATATTCCTTCACTTTTCTATGGTAAATGTTCTTTTGCGAACACAAGATGTCTTGATTTTAGGTGGTTTTTATCTTATAGGGAAATTATGTTCTCCTAGCCTTCATCTTTTGGTATGAATAGCACATGGCTAGTTAAGTTCATCTCAGATCTTCATAGCCGACATTGTTGGCCGCAATTTAACGCATCTTATAATTTTCCGTACGAGAAGCTCTGATAAAATTTGTTTTCCAACCCTTTTTTTAATCCTTTTTGGAAAAAAATTGCATTGCGAATCATTTTGGAGGTGGAGCTTGTGGAACCAACGATTTTTTCTACTTTCTTGTAGGTTTCACCGCTATTTTAAGACTTTAAATAAAGTCTCATTATTCTGCACTGCAATGTTTTCTGCGGTCTACTAAAAAATACAAATTGTTACATTTTATTTTTTCACTACTTAAATTATAAGAAATAACAATAAAACTTACTTTTTGTGAATTCAAAATAAATACTTTAATGATAAAACAAAATTTTTCACCCCAAATTGTTGTTCCCTACTATTTTAAATGCTCGAACAAATAACTCAATGCAATCAGTTCCACACAATAACTGTTAACTTATGACAGTTTAAATTGTGTGCAACAGGGATGTAATATATGTATTGGGGAACATACTTTTAGTACTTTAGTAGCAATATCGCAAGACGAATGAAATATATAGCAAGATGTGTTTTGCTTTTTCAGTACTCAGCACTATATATGAATAAAAAATTAAAAGAACAAATTTTTCCATCATTCCTAACGAAAAGAACTCCTCAATAGTACGTTTAAACCTAATATCGAATTAATTCTAATTTTATGACCCAAAGACTACATTAATTAGAGTAAATAAGTACTTAATCGAGAGTATTGTTCAATTTCGACAATTTATTTTTACATGTAAAAAACTTTGAATAAATATTTTGAAATTAAAATTTCTTCACGTTTTTTTTTGTAATTAAATAAATACCAACTAAAAAAATTTTTTAAATTTTTCTATCTCATTTTGAAAAAATTATTATTCTTATTAGAAGTTAAGTAAGAGTGGTACTCACAGTAACCTAAGTTAAAAATCGGAAAATATGTCGCACATAACTTTAATCAAGATTTTGACTTTAGTAGAGGATATTTTCGACGAATGAACAGGTCGAATAAGAGAGATCTGTGCTAGGTTAGAACTGTTTAATATGTTATTTTAACAGATTCTCGGGCTTTTAAAGCGTGTTGACTTTAATCTAATATGATACCCGGATATTTTGCTTCATCCGAGAAACTAAGTCTTGTATTTCCCAGTTTTGGCGGTCTGAAGAATCGTCTGTATATTTATTGCTTAAGCTTAATACAAGCATATTAAATACTTAAAAACTAAAACTTATTATTAAAAGGGAGTATCTTAATTTATATTGGTACCATATCTTAATTGTAAGAAACCATTGGAGAGGGGAATAAGTGGTGTTGGAGTTCAGAAGGATAATTCGGAGTCTAGTTCTGCTCAAGTGAAAATCAAATTAAGTGATTAAATTATTTGTTAGCCGAAGCATCCTGGTTATAGGTTCACTGCAACCATAGTCGATGCGGTGGAAGTTAAGGGTTAATGTTGGGTGGGTTGCTATTAAAGGATATTAATAAATAACGTGCTGGGCAGTTAACAGTTCCGCAGACTAGTCGATGAAGAGAACATCGCAAGAGTTTGCATGTTAATCAACTTCAGGCGGTCGGCATAAAAAGGTAAGTTCTTCCGAAACGGGAAGACCACGAAGAGCGAAACGAATGAATCTTCGTTTAATGGCTTCGATTCAAATTGAATGGGATGGAGAGACCAAACCTGGCTGTCATATTCGAGGATGGGTCTAACAAAGGAAAGATAGAGAGACTTCATAGCATAAGGAATGAAGAACTCTCTGGACCAGTGTTTCACCAAACCAAGTGTTGGCTCTACTAATGATATTATCAATATGAGACCTAAAGTTAAGTTCCTTGTCGCTAATAACACCTTAGTCCCGTAAGTAGCTTACAGAGGGAACTGGCTTGCCGAGAATATAATAAGTTCTCGGAAGAAGTTGGAGTCACTTACGAGAATGTATAATAGCTTGACACTTACTGACGTTGAGTTCCAGAAGATTTTTTGATACCAAGTAAAAAAACTCACCAGATCGTCTTGTGGTGACCATGGCATGCAGGTTAAGTGCGTGGCTTAGCATGCTCGGAGCCCGAGTTCGATCCCCAGTCACCGCGAATAGTTTTTTCAATAAAAAAATTTTTCTGATCGGTCACCATCTCTCTGCAGACAATGGCAAACCTGAAAGAGTAAATAATGCCATGTAAAGCTTCTTGAGAACATGAACTTTAGCCGTTCGGAGTCGGCATAAAACACGTAGGTTCAGTTCTCGGTCAATTGTGTCATAAGAAGCTCGGTCATAGTCCTTTCAAGGGCTGAAATGCCCAATCTGTTTGTTTGTTTTGTCGTCTTGTAGATGTACCGATAATATACCGCACAAGTTTGTTTCTGGGTGTAGTTAGTTTTGATGAAGTTTTTGTTAAATCAGTTTTTGGGAAGCATATTATCTTAATATGCATGCAGTATTCTCTTTCTCGCTTTAGGGTACAAGTTTAGGAGAGATGTTCGTTTAAGGTATGGTTGGGGGCAATATTACCCAAATGGAAATGTCTGAGCAGGCTGAGCTTTGCCTCCATCTGGATATGTATGCGATTTTGTGTAAGCCCCAAGGTTGAGATTGAAAGCCACTGTCATACATAGCCCTGCCGATCTTTGAACTCGTTGTAACCACTTGATGGTTGATCCTTTTAGGGTTATTAACCACCACCCGACAGGTGCATATGGTAGTGTGGGGTCCTGCGATCAACGTGAAGAGATTAATCCCTCTAATGGCTTATTTCCCAGTTCTTGCCGCAAATTCTTCAACAGGTTCACAAAGAGGCTGTGGTTCTACTAATAATGCGGTCTATATGAAAATTAGGTTAGGTTTTCGGTTGGAAATATATAATCAAAAAATCTAAATTATGTGTGGAGTCAGAATAGACTGGCCGAAAAAATGCGATAAAATCCTCGAAATTTGATTGAAAGTTGCATTCAATCAAAAGGTAAAATTCGAATTTTAGAATAGTCATCAGCTATTTTTATGCAAAGCTTTTTCAATGTTCCACCATATTGGATCCTTATTTTATTACCATCTTCAATCATTCCACAGTAACAACCGTCCAGATCTCATCGAAGATATTCGGCGATGGAATCGTCAATATTAATTGTTTCTTCAATACGTTACACTAGTTCTGTATCGAATATAGATCGAGTGACTGTGGTTTCCAATCCAAAAAAATTCATACTTTATCCAAAATCCATTTTGTAGTTATGTTCACCTAATGTGTGAAGTCATTATTACGCATAATTGGGCTCACATCCGAGTTTTTCAAGACTAGGAAGGTAGGAGTCATTCAAAATAGCAATAAAGTTTTTTGCTTTTATTATATCTTAAATTTTCGAAAACTTTTCCATCTTATTTCATTGAATGCAGTCCCATATCATTGATGATTCTCCTCAAAAGTGAAATGATTTTCTGGATATCGATTTAGCAGCAATGCCTTTCTATTTGACGTACCAGGACCAAAGAAAACGTAAAAAAAACTTTAACCTCATAAAAATTCATAACCCATGACCCCCATAAAAAAACCCATTAACACTTTAGTTATTGGTTTTGATGTTTCGTGTGGCAATATTGTGGTCTTATACAGTTTTAGTTTGGGTCTTATATCATTGACAAAATTTTCTTGTTGAAAACTTCGAAAGCCGCTAAAGGTCTACAGATATTCAAGATTATCGAAAATTATTTTAAACGTGGATTTTAAAAAAAAAGTGTCCCTTTTTAAGATAACAGATAAAGACATCATATTTTATGATGATATTTATTAATATTGTAATATTGACGGTTATTGAATAAATTTGCATTAAAAATTTTCAAAAAGTTTTAAAAAACTATCTTCGAAACGTAAACTGCCTTTTTCAAAACCACTTGAAAAATAATGCAGGATGGGCCTGATTTGTTTCATCGACATTGGCAACACTTTCGCTACAGTTCACAATATTAGAAAAAAAGTTTAGCGCTCAAACATTTTATTTTTTAACTCATAATTGCTCTTTAGCTCTCGAGAGCATAACTTTAAGAGCGAGCCATTTTGAGTGTTTCCAATGATTTTTTAATACAACTCAATAAGAGCACAATCGTTTAAGCACTCAAAAAAGTTCAGCGAATTCCACTCAATCGTTCCAACTGGAAAAGCAGCAAATGGAAGACCACCACAAAGAGCAGCCAAGAGAGCGGCATATAGTAAAAGCTTTGCGCTGTGCTTTCCTGCTCAGCAATTGCCACGCGCACTGTTGTTGTACAGTTGCAAAAAAAGTTTAGAAACGTAAACAAAACAAAGCAAACAAAGTAGGAGAACAAAAAAATCAACAATATAAAAATTAAATGAAATCGAATTTGTTGACGAAGACGTAGGCAAAGCCAACGCAGAAGACGAAACGAAATGAAACGAGACAAGAAAGCAGCGCGCATGTTGAAGAGAACGCGTTATTAAATAAAAATGAGCAAAACGTAAAAATGTATTTCAAAGCGATAGCGTCATTTTTGGCGCCAAGAAATCGTATACATACAAACAAAAATGATACACACTATTCCGGGGGGAGTTGGTTGGCGTTTGGGGGGCTGCAGCGTAAATGTGCTGCGGTGTATTATTATGGGCAGTAAATGTCCGGAGAGGAGTGAAGCTTTAATGCGGCGCGGCGCATGAATGCCGTATAGAGATTATTTTGTTGATGTTTCTTCGTTTGCCGGGTTTGGGTACAGGGTGCTATAAATTTTCTCTAAATGTATAAGACTAAATGTATGCATGATTGTGTATTTGTGCTGTTAAATAGTAAATATCTCTGGTGATGTTTGTGTGGGGGTGGGATTGTATGACGCAGTTTGTGTGTGAAATGTTGGTGTGATGATTTGCTGTTGATGGGCGGGTTGTTTGAGGGGGTGGGAAATTTCTGGCAGACACTTAGCGACTCAGACAGTCCGTTTTCTGTTGTGCGTGGCATAAAGCTTTTGGGAGAAGGGCTGCAAAAATGATTTTGCTGTCTGAAAAGACTTTTCTTTCTTTCGACTTATTTTAATTGAGCTGCTTTGAGTTCTGATCAGAAGTTTTACCAATTCAAAGCTTATTAAAAAGCAAACAGGAAGTGTTGTTATTATATTTCTATTCGATTTGTTTAATTTGTGCAAATATGAATTCAACTAAAACATCAATTGAACCTTTTCAGAAAAATTGATGTTACAATTTGTTGGTTTTGGAACAAAGCTCGGTAAATTTATAAATCAATGCCTGGGTAAAATTTCAAGCTTTCAAGCTAGCTTGGATAGTTAAGAATTCTTAAAATTTTTATTTTGATGCAAAACTTCTTATATTACAGTTGCCTTTGTGTGAAAATGTCAACAAACCAAATGCCTCAAACTCTCTCTCTCCAAAATAAATTTGCTCACGTGCTTTAACCTACAATTGAACGGTAAATAAAGTTCTTTTAATAAATACTAGCGGATGTAACCCGGTGTTAATCGGGGTTGTGCCTCGAGCACAGAAAAAGGACGAGTTCCAAAACTGCTCTCAATTTAACATTTTTAAAATTTTCGATTAAATTTTAAAATTTTTTAAATTATAGTTTTTTTTTGGGGTTTTCCCTCCTCCTTTCGTCGAAAGTGTTTAGTCAAATTTCCGTAAAACTGTAGCTGCCAGAGATGATTAAAAAAAAAATGACATCTTCAACGTCTCGATCTGACGTCTGGTTTTTGAGGAAAATGGTTACCCAGTTTGAAAAAATCATTTCGAGAAAAATTCGTTTTAAAAAAATCGATTCGATTAGTGGATTGTCTTCGTTCAACTTCGGTTTTGGTCGTTACTATTCGGTTAATTTTGTTTCATCTTTATATAGTTTCTGCTCGTATTTGTTTTATTCGTTAGTCTTTGGTTCTTGACTTCGTTTGCCTTCGGCTCATTCCTTGATTTTTGTCGAAAGAACTTTTAAAGGCATGGGATCTATTTCATTAACAGATACAAATGCTTACCAAGTATCACATCATCAGCCTTGAAGATATGTGTACTTTGATTGCAGCCTTGAAAAAACTTTGATCCCTGGTCGCAACCATAGCAGAAGTCAGAACTTTTCGGCGTCGGTATAGAGAAGAACAAAAATATGGATATCTTTGAAATTTGTGAGAACATTCATATTATAAATTCATTATTTGAAAAACATACAAACAATAAAAATATTGTTGAAATTAAAAACGTCCTGACACAAGTTTCATCAAAATCGGTTTATACGTTTTGACGTGCATGAGCCAGACATGGTTGATTGAATAAAGCGCCCTCTTACGAAAGTTTTCTGAAATTTAAATAGCCTCAATTCTGTTGCAGGATCAGATTATTACATGTACCAAATTTTAGTAAAACGGTCAAGTGATTTAGGAGTTACTGAGTCTTACTGAGTTGAACGTTCTTAAAGCGCCCTCTTGCGGAAGTCTTTGGAATCTTTTATGGCCTATGTTATCTTGGGCGCAGTCGAACCTTCATACCAAATTTCATTAAAATTGGTAGAAGTTATTATAGAGTGCCACGCCCACATACTTCCGCCCACTTGTTTACACCCCCTATGTTCTTTCTCTCTATCAAACATACTCGGTGTCCAAATTGCAGCTCAATCGGATAAACGGTGCGCGAGCCTTTTCGGAACAGATAGACAAAGGAACAAACATTTGATTTAATACATTAGATTCACACACATTCCTTAATGTATATTCAGTAAAAGTTTTGATTTATCATGTTTCAGTCGAGTTTTTATCAAAAATATTGACTAGTTGCATTTTTTGTTCAAATTTAGGTCGAAAACAAAAAGAAACAACAATAAAAGAGAGAAAAATAATTTTAAATTTACCTAATGGGGCATTCCATCGTGAGGTACACGACATTTGTACGAATTTTACTATGTTAAAAAGATGCTTGCCAAAAATTGAAGTAATTAAGCAACTTTCTCTTGATGGTTAAAAGAAGGAAAACGATCAAATGTTGTGAGACGTACCCGGCAATGAATCAACCAGTTTTGATGTCATAACGATCTATCACGAAAATTCAGCTAAACTGTAGTTGAAAAAAAAAAAAAAAAATGGATTTAACAATGAAAACATGCATTTTGAAGATAACTATACAAATTCAAATTCAGAAATTAAACTTGTAAAGGGGTTTTCTCAAAGGCTGAGGTATGACTGAGCCGCTCCAGGATCAAACGAAGGACCCTCGAATCTCCGTTAAATAAAAAGACTTGTTGGTTTTAATATTTCAAGTACAATCAGTTTTTATTGAATAATCTATATGATTAATTATAAATATATATATCTGTGTCAACAAGGAATAACCGCTAAAGTCGTGTTAGGACAAAGTGAGGTTATGACTTTCATAGTGTTTTTCGCAACGAAATACACTAGTAAGTACATGTTTATGGTTGTACCTTGAAAATAAAATGTTTGAGTCCATCAAATATAAACAGCAAAAGTCAGGGTACCCTGATATTCAGTTGCAATCTTAATCTTAAAAATGCTCTCCTGAAATTTTGAAAATGAATTAAGCTGTTATTCCTTGTCGACACAGATATATGCATATATATTTTGTACATTAGTCTTTTCAAATACACAACAACAATCATTCGTGGATATCAAGCTATAATTTTCCAACAATTGCCCTCTCTGATTTTGCCTCGGTGATTACTGGTTCTGGTGCGGTGATACTCGGTATTCGGTGCTTCGGTAAATATCGGTGATTGCGTTCGTGACGAGTTTGACGCGTTGGATTTGGAAAATATACTCTTACTGTTAAATGATTATATAAAAAGTACTATACATACATCTTTTGCAGCATTAATTTATACAATGTAATGTATATATCTTATGTAGTAGTTTGTTGTATAAATATAACATTTCTCAAGTAGTATAAATAACTTATAAATATATTTCTTTTCAATGATAAAAATTATAAATATATCATACGCTTTATTCATATAATCCCTAATGGGTACCTTAACTATAAGTATTCGGGAGGATAGCCGACTGACCGAAGCCGCGGTGAAGTCCAACCCAAACACGACAAGCTAAGTATTCGGAGGGATATACTGACCGAAGCCGCGGCGAAGTTCGGCCAACTACAACAATCACAGCTATGGAGTATTCGGGAGGATATCCGACTGACCGAAGCCGCGGTGAAGTCCAACCCAAACACGATAAGCTAAGTATTCAGAGGGATAGCCGACTGACCGAAGCCGCGGTGAAGTCCGACCCACTACGACAATGACAACTATGGAGTATTCGGGAGGATAGCCAACTGACCGAAGCCGCGGTGAAGTCCGACCGATTGCAACAAACTAAGTATTTGGAGCAGGGGTGATATTTGTAGTGGATATCCACTTTTTTACCTCCTTTCAATTTTCGAAAGTCCACAACTCTTTTAAGCCCAAAAAAAGTCCTTTCGGATACACTAACCATTAAAAAAAAAAATAATCATCACGCATGATTAAGATTTTGTTCTCAATATTAAGACTGAAAAAAATTCACAAGAGAAGTTTAACATTAATTTGGGTTATCCGATCAAAAAACCATCAGATGGACGAATCGTCTGACAATGAATAGAGTGAGATGATAGAAGTTATAGAGGCAGATAATGTCGTTGATGTTAACGAAGAAGACGAGGAAGATGATAGCGAGGGTATTGGCAGCAACGGAAATCAAGTACGTGCTCGTCCAGTAAACATTGCTGGCTTAAAAGAGGTTTAAAAAAGATTCAATTGAGATCGGAGATCGGGATTGTAGAAAGTGAATCAGGAATTACAAAAAGATTTGAGCCATGACGTTATTCCTGAGATAGCAACATTTTTCGCACGATTACCAACAAGCGCAAGAAATATTGCGTAAACAACACGTTGTCAACGACGCCACCAAAAGAGGCGTAATATTAGGAAAGACTATTTTTGCTTCAAGTCGTCACCGAAAACCAAAAGAAATACATATCCATCACATGGCAAAAATAAATTAATTAGGTTCAAATTGTCTTATAATTATAATTACAAAATTTCTTATTTCTTATTTACGACAGG
Organism: Tetanocera ferruginea; assembly: GCA_958299015.1. Taxonomy (NCBI): domain Eukaryota; kingdom Metazoa; phylum Arthropoda; class Insecta; order Diptera; family Sciomyzidae; genus Tetanocera; species Tetanocera ferruginea. The sequence continues at coordinate 45,567,941 of OY282643.1, read as the reverse complement.
TATGCTGTATGCTCGATACAAATTTGGAGAAGAAAAGTTAATGTGAGTTGGTATCTAATTGCAGCCTTTTGGAAGGCACCCTGGTAGCAATGGAAGCCGATTTTAGAAAAAAAATGTTTTTAAATATAATATGTATGGGTGCCCCTTTTAGGGTTGGAAATATAGGGCAGGTATGTTGCGATAAAATGTTGGAAAGAAAAAACCACTGATGGTCAGGCACACACTTTACTCCACTAGGCGCATCCTGGAAGTCGTGGGGTCATATTTTCTAAAAATATCAATTTTGTTTTGTAATACATTTATTGGGGTCGGTCGAACATTTTACCCCTCTTGGGGCAACACTTAGGTAGTTATGGAGGTTATTGTCTAATTTTTCTACTTCCCACTAACCTTTAACACCGATGCGGCACAACTTAACCCCAAGCCACCCCGAATTTGTTTGTTTCAAAAGCAATTTTTTGTCGAACCTCACAAAATTTAAGGTTTCTGGGTCTCAAAATCTCTGGTACTAAAGATTTTCATGTATCATTGTCACACCCCTATTGCCTCAGCATCAAAACAAAAGCTTATTTAATAATAATAATATCGCCTTTTATTGGTATTTATAGTATTGGTCGAAATCGACCAATTTTTCGGTTGCCTTTTTATAATTATAGACACAAAATATTTGGTGCACTTCTACTTCGCACTCTGTTTCATTTAAAAAGAAACAATCATTAATATCGGTAAAGAAACACGAGAGAAAATTGTTCTTAACTGTTTTCCCTACGCCTATTTATATATAGATTAACAAAAAGTACTCTCGCGTCCGAAAAAGTACTTTCAGAAGAGTAAAAAAAGTCCCCTCCAGAAATTTTCAAATATCATCACTGATTCGGAGGGATATCCAATCGACCGAAGCTGACGTTGAAGTCCGACCGAGTGCAAAATACGGAATCTAACTACAATGTATGTATCAAGCTACCCGCCTCGCGGTGTTTTGCTTAAAAGAGTGAGTTTACTCTTTGCATAGTAAAGATGGAGAAGGCACTACGCCTTCGAGCCGCCCTCACTACCGACACAGTTGGCTAGTCTTAAATAATATATTCACAGAACGTAATGCGAATTATGTGCATGCTATACAAAAATCTATTTATAGGTGATAACTGCTTGGCATGCGTTTGTTGTGTATCTGACTGGTTGTGATGTTGTTGTTGTTATTGCACACTATGCTGGCTGTTTTGTCATGCGCAAGCTATGTGTGTAATTTGTGGTGATGTTTTTGTTGATCTTGGCAGGTTGTGCTGAACTGGCAGATTTAGTTGGTAGATTTTGTAACGATGTTGTTGGAAGATCGCCGTTACAAACTTAATGAAAATGTGAAAAATGTATGTATTGAAAGCGTGATGTACACAACATACTGTGTAACGTATGCGACACGTACGAATTTAAACTATTTTATTGATGTTTTTTACTTTGAATATTGGTGTTTCAGCATCCATGTTGTATGCTTGAGAGTGAATTTTGTCTCCAATGCACTGCAGAATATGAAAGTTTATATGTCCGTGATGGCTTGCATAGGCGTCCATGGGGATTTCTCATGGGTGTGTCACTATTACAAAAACTTTGTGTCTCGGTTTATATTGACACTAGGGTACCGAAATGAAACAGGGGTAGGAAGATTCAGTGCAACGTTCGACGAAAAAGTGGGAAGAATAATCCTTATTCTTGTTGTGCGGCACTTGCATAAAATTACTTTTTTTCGATTAAAATTAATACTAGGGTACTGAAATTCGGTAAAGGTGTGGGTAGAATTTTTACAAATCACGATTAAGAAAGTTGGTGGGACTCAAAAAAGGGGCGTGTCACTATTAGATAAACTCTTTAAGTTGGTTTATATTGTTTCAAGGATAGATATCTCTAAAACTCTCAAAGATTGAGATAAAAAAAATATATTTTTAATAAAAAGTCTGCTGTAAAGTTTTTATAGAGAGTTTTTCCACCATATAAAAAACAATTTTGAAAATTGAAGAAAGTATAAAAAGTTACAGTCTCAAAATATGTTAACATTTTAATATTTTTCAGTTTTGAAGAGACATATTTCGCAAACTAAAAAAAAATAATTCAACTTTGGATTCACAAATTTAAATAACTTATATTTTATATAGAAAAAAATTTAAATACGATCGAAATTCGCCCCCACCATATAAAAAACAATTTTGAAAATTTAAAAAAAGATAAAAAGTTACAGTCTCAAAATACGTTAACATTTTAATATTTTTCAGTTTTGAAGAGACATATTTCGCAAACTAAAAAAAAAGATAATTCAACTTTGGATTCACAAATTTAAATAACTTATATTTTATATATAAAAAATTTAAATACAATCGAAATTCGCCCCGCATTTAAAAGATACAGCGCAATTATTAAAAAAAGGACAAATTTTCAGATTTTTGCTTATTACTTCTAAGTTCGAACTAATAATGAAAAGCGAATACCATTTTTAAAATCTGCGTTTAAAATTCATCTAGAATTGATAGCACTTTATTCTGAAACTTTTGTTGTTTCTCCATATTGTTCATACGCAAAAACTTCCATTAACTGTGTGACGTACGCGACAAACAATTAACTGTGAATTTTAAATACATAAAAAATTATAAAGTCTGGAGATTCAGTAGTTTTACAATTGTTGACACTTTGTCTGTTTAGTAGTGATGTGAAAAAATGCCACCTTCACTATTACTCTAGTGATGACAATATATAAAGACTGTCCCAGAAATAACTGTCCTTTTGTGTTTTTTTTTTTATTGTAAAAAAACCAATGATGTTTTTTTAAAATTCTTTCAGTTTATTATTAAGTGAAAATTACAAAATAAATGAAAATTTTATTTACACTGAAAAAATACACTTAAAAAAATTATACACTTCTTGATTAAGGTGCTCCATTAGGTTTTTTACCGACCTTTCGTTGACCTTAGTTTATGCCCTATGCCATTTACGTCGAAATATTTCGATGTTTTTCGCAGTTTGTTTGGTTTTTTTATGATTTCTTTTCATAAAAGCCCAAAATCTTTTGATTGGACGAAGTTCGAGTCAATTCGGAGGATTGCCTTCTCTTAGTACCACAGTGAAATTATTGGCTTGGTACCAATCCATCGTTCTTTGGGCGTGGTAACATGTTGCTAGGTCAGGCCAAAATTGTACTGAACCTTGGTGCTGACGTATAAAAGGCAACAAACTCCGCTCCAGACATTCTCTGATGTAAATTTCGGTGTTGATTGTGCGATCTGTCACAAATTCCTTACTTCGAAGGCCATATTGCAAATGGCCTGCTACACCATGTATTTTTTTGGAAATTTGGTATGTTTTTTGGTGGTAAATTTAGAGGATGCTCCACCCCTTCTAACCGCAGTATAATATCCTTGTCCAGGTAACTGCTTGACATCCGCTTTGCAATCAAATTTGGGCAGGTAATCGCGATACAGTTTTCGAGCACTCCTCTTGGCTTCGGCGTCCTTTTTTTCTGACCTATCAGGTACTTTTTATACTTTATAGCTCCTTAGGTTGTAAAATTTTTTAATCCGTTGAACACTTGACGAACCGAAGTGCCTGGATTCTGAGTAAACAGCCACTTAACGTTCTGAGACACCACTTGGTTCGCTGCACCACTTTTCTCCCTGAGCCTGGCGTTTTTGATACAGGGGTTAGCTGTTTGTATCGTTTTATGGTCCTTTCGACAGTTTTTACGCACACGCCAACTTCCTTAGCGATCTTTTTGGATTTTCCAGGAATTTGCAAATACTTGGTTTCCGATGTTTTTCTTGTTGAGACGACATCTTTTCAGTAGTTCTTTTATTTTACTAATGAGTATTTTTTTTTTTTTAATCTGCAATATTTTTACTTTATTTAGGTCCCAAATATGTTGCTACAGAGGTAACACACTGAGCTAAAAAACAACGTAAAATCAAAGAAAACCACTTCGATTCAAATATTTTTCGGAACAATTTGGCACCAAACACGAAATTATTCAATTCAAAGTGTTTCCACTTCGATAAAAAACATATCCAGTTTGATGTTGTTTCCACTTTAAACTAAGGTATTACACACTTTGAAATGAAAAGTATTTCACTTTAATTTAACGTGGACTTAGATTTAATTCAAAGTGGAATCCTATTTAATTGAAATACTTCGTCTTTATTTTAAATACGCTTTAGCTTTGAAATAAATTATTTAATACTTTGATTCCACATTGTTACATTAATAAATCAAAGTGATTACCACTTTGAATCAAATCTTCAACATGTTTGATATTAACATACAAATAAGTAAAAGAATATTATTTTTTCAAAAATTTTCTTTTATTGAAATATATGAAAACATTTGATAAAATACTTAAATTAATTAATTATTTAGCGAACCTAGAATAATTTAATTTTAATAAGTATTGTATAAGTATGTAAATTATATGATGTCAAGTTCCAACAATATATGTATACCTTAAAATAAATATTATAAAAATTGAAAATATCTCTTACACATAACTTCTCTTTGAATTCTGCCCTGAGTCCAATGTTATCGCTTTCTTCTTTATTGTCTTCTTACTTTGCACTCACTGATTTTATTTTCACAAACGAACATTTTATTTTCCAAGAGGATTTATTTTCCAGCTTTCGCAATTGCTTTCAGAAAATTAAAATTATTTTCATAATTTATTTTGATACACGAAAGTATGAAGCTTCAAACTGAAGTGTCGTCCACTTTAAGACAAATATATTTTTCTTCGTTTTCACTTTTTACAACTTCAAATCTAAACAACGTTATTTTCAACTTACTTTCCAAGAGGATACAAAAAAAAACAAATTGGCCATTTCAGCCCTTGAAAGGACTTTGACCGAGCTTCTTATGATCAATTGTGTTGTGTGTGTTATTAAATGTTTGCACACAATTGACCGAGAACTGGACCTACATGTTTTATGCCGACTCCGAACGGCTAAAGTTCTTGTTCTCAAGAAGCTTTACATGGCATTATTTACTCTCTGAGGTTTGCCATTGTTTGCAGAGAGGTGTTGACCGATCAGAAAAATTGTTTACTGAAAAAAACTTTTCGCCGCGGCTAGGGATCGAACCCGGGCTCCGAGCGTGCAAGGCCACACACTTACCCTGCATGCCACGGTCACCAAGAGGATACACTTCATTGAATATAAGGGTGAAGTGCCTCATCATTATTTTGAATTTTTTCTACTTCTAGTTGAATATCAAAATGTTTTCATATTTGATTTGAAGATTTTCAATGTTAATTTAAAGACGATTTTTTTAAAGTGGAACAACGTAAAATTGAGACGATATTATTTAATTTTAAGTTGCTATTTTTCCCTGAGTGCACTGTTTTATAAATAACCTAAAAACAAAAGGACAGTTAAAGCGGGTATTGGACAAGTGGTTTGGTGTCGTCCATAAAAGACAATTGTTTATTTTTCATAGCTTCGAAAATAATGGTCACAGATATTGAAACTCAGAGTGGAGTTACTAGCTGTTGATGGCATTTTATTGGCGAACTGAAACAGAAATTAGACAAGGATAAATAATTTTTTGAACACAAATTTAACAAATTTGAAGGAGTTTAATCTTATGAGAAAAAAAAAAATTTAAGGGGGGTAAATCGGGCTAATGGGGCTTATTAGTTGAATATGACCTCAAAAATTAAAATGTCTTAAGAACACATTGTAGTGCTTATAAAGCCCTTTTCAACGACATATAATTTTTTAAGATCTGACATGCTTAAGTTATGCAAAAAAGATCATTTTGGCTGTTTTTTCGGTGGTCCAAAAAAAAATTTTTTTTCGTTTTCAGAATCCTCTCGAGGTCAACTTTAAAATAGGGGGTGGTTTTTTCAAATTTTTTTTTTTGTATGGAGGCCGACCCACTCTAATGTATATTCTTCTTCCTATAAAACGTATTTTTGAGGACTCATGGGTAAAAAATTCGATCGTAAGCCAAACAATAATTTTAATCATCAACGTGCGTGATTAGATAAAATCACATCGTGAGTGAGCGTGATCGTGAGAAAAAAAATTATTGTTTATCGTGAGCGTCCGTGATTAGAAGAAATCACATCGTGAGCGTGCATGATCGTGAGTCAAAATCATTCACGCGCTCATCTCTAGTATGAATTGTCCATCTAGTTTTCACTATAACTATTCAACAACCATTTTTTTTCATTTTTTTCCCATTTTTTCACATGCTCAAGTCGGACGACATCATGGCAACCGTCATTTTATAATGTAGACCCTTTAATTGAAGGGTTAAACATTTTATTATGGCACGCGAATCATACACACTTTCGATGAATTTAATTGCAAATCGATTTTTGTCTCAATCGTTTAATCTGCGTGTTCATATCCAGTAATAACGAGGCTAAAGACTTCATTAAAGAATTTTTGAATACAATTAAAACATTAAAATTAAGGCAACAACTTCTTTGAAATCATTTGCGCTTTGGTTGATTTAATAGAATGTGATTCTAAGAAAACGTTTTGTTCTTTTTGTTTTTTTTTTACAAACGTAATTGCGGTATGCTTCCACAACGCTTCAGGCTTGGCGCACCCAACTCATAAAGGGCGGCTCACATAAAGCATGAGCAAAAATCGATATAATCTCTGCTATGCTAGCCAACATTTGCTTGAATATTCGCTGTTTTTCCACCAGGCAACTTCATCAGCCTGCCTCAAAACTCAACCCAGCTAGCTGGCAAGGCATAACCTCAGTCTTTGCAGCCGGGTCTTTTGCTGTAGGGAGTATTTTGTTTTTTTTTTTTTTTTTTTTGGCGCTCTTATAGAAATCATAAAGAACCTTAAAGAATATCAAACATATGTTGTTTGCCAACGGTGCGCACGGGTCTTGTTAAGCATAACTTTAACTAATATTGCAAGAAAGTCCAAACAGGAGGAGGAGGACCATAAGAAGTGGGTGACAAAAGTTGTATCATAAAAACCTAACGATGGTCAAAGCAGCGATAAAAAAAATTTTTTTTGATGACCGAAACCTTCTGCAGACTAACAATTAACATAAACCTTGTTAATAAAATATACCGTTAAGACATTTCATGGCTTTTAAAACTAACAATATTTGTTTGGCAATATTAATAAACGTAAGTGATATAATATATATAAAGCAGTGAAAAATAAGCTGCTCATAACCGCGTACATACAATCATAAAAAAAAAAATCATCGGTCTAAATATATTGCTTTAACACTTTATGGCCTATACGGACAAATTTTGCTGCCATTTTCAAAAAAGCTAATTCGAAACAAAACTTTCAGAACAAACGTTATTAGATACTCCACAAGGATGCTTTAAATTGTACAGTCGCCTCAAAGGGGACGTAAAGGGTTATAAGTTTTGCATATATTTCACGCTGCTTAAGAAAAATATATAAAGCTTATAAACGGTTTCTCATTTAAGTATCACATAAAAATTTAATTGTATAGAAAATAATTTTTGTTTTGCACTAAAACTTCAACTTAAAAGATAAACTTAGATATAATTTAACAAACTTTTAAAGTAACTCAAAGTAGGCGTTAAGTGAAAAAAAATATAATAATAATTTTATTTTTCTTTGAAAGGGAAAACAGTTATAAAATTAAATTAAAAATGAAAGAGACTGTAAAGAAAATAAATTTCATAAAAACACTCATGAATTCAACGCGAAATAAACTCTAGGAAGGATTTTCTGTAGGTAACGCAGAGATCTTTACACGAGAAGTTAATGTTTTTCCGAATAGTGCTGTTACGTAAGAAATAAAAACGTTTATTTTTCAATAGCAGAAAATTAACCGTAGTGGTTTTGCTGCTCCTGAGGTCTTTTCTGGCAAAAAAATTTAATATTTGGTTCAAATAAGCATATCAGAAAGAAGATATCAATAACTACGCAAAAAGAACCAATTTATAATAATACAATGCGAAATATACCTTTTGAAGGTATTATTGAACAAAATATGTTCTTGAAACTGTTAAAAAAAATGCGATTTTAGGAGTTAAGGACATGAGTTATAATAATTAGCACGATGCAATAAACGATATTTTTGAAGAAAGTATTCTCGATCCTTCATGAAATAATCATTTACAGGGAACCGTTAAAATTTGACTGAGTTGTTTGCTCGGAAAGTGGAATTTTTGATTTTGGAACTGCATTTTTCGGACAATTGACATTTGAGGAATGCATAAAAGATAATTTTGGTTAAAAATTTTTAGTTTTGAAAAAAATTCAAATTCGACCAATTCATAAGCTCTTCTCAAACTAAATTTCAAATCGATAAAATAACGGATTTTTGTACAAAAATGTTATTTCTGCTTTAAAAGGTTGGGAACCCCCTGAAGTGAAATCACAATTTTTAAAAGTGGTTTGCACATTTACAACCTTGACCTGAGTTAATGACATCTGCATTGTTGAAATTGTTTCATTGGTCTGGGAGGAGTTGAAGTCACAAAAAAAAACCTTAGCCTATTAATTATATGGATAAACACGAATTACCTCTTCAATTTATTGTTTTTTATTTGTGAAAGTATGACAAATACTTTACCAAAAAATGAATTTGAAGTAACAGTTAACCTCATGAAAAAATGCATTTTTGTGTAATACCTTTTTTTTTTAGCAAATTTTTGAGCTTTTACCAAGGAATAACAGACATAAATAAGCCATAACTAGAGAAATTTTGCTCGGGGAACTACAAAATAAGAAATAATAAAAAAGATTAAAAATAAAAACATTTTAAAGGGTTTTTTTTTTGTTTTAATAAATTTCAAGTGTAAGCTCGATCATTTTTAATATTTGGCCGATACTTTTCGCACCAACCAGTTGTTCCTATAATTGAATTAGGAGTATCAAATTGTATTACTCTGGAATGAATTTTTGCGGAAATATACCATTTGAACGATTTCGGTTATTTGAGAGGTGGGTGTATTTATTGATCGATTTGGTTCTTATTACCACCCATTATTTGCTTCTACAAAATAATTAGGTGCACCAAATTATATTACTCTGGAATCCTTTTCTGGTGAAATAAACCAGATTACCGATTTCGGTTATATGAGAGGTGAAAATAAAAGTTGTCCGATTTGGTTCTTTTATGCACCAACCAGTTGTTTTTTTAAAAAGAACTAGGTGTACGAATTGTATTACTCTAGGATGCTTCTTTGGGAAAATATTCTGCGTGCTTTAGATGAGTTAGTTTACCGATTCAGTTTATTTGAGAGGGGGTGAATTCGTTTACCGATTTAGTTCTTTGTTTTCATAACAGAACCACATATTCCAAAATATATTGCTCTGGGATACTGTTTTGAGAAAATATACCAGATTATTGATTTCGGGAATATGAGAGGTGGGTGACCGATTTGAACTTAGAACTCTTAGAACTCTTGTCAGAACTCTTTTCTTATCAAAAAATATACATATTTTCACAAAGTTTCTGGATTCTCCGGTAACTCTTTATATTTTTGGCCGCTCGCTATATAAGATCGACATCAACATTATCAACAACATCAAAAAAATTTCATAACATATAAAAAGAACAAAAAGAGCAACAACGAACACAACAACAAAAAAAATCTCAAGTATTCGAAAAAGCGCACTGTGGTCTTTCTTTTCAAAAAAAATCTTAAGAATTCGAAAAAGTGCACTGTGGTCTTTCTTTTCAAGTCTTTCTTTTCAACAAAGTAAGTATTTAAAATTTTTTTTTAAAAATATCTTTATCCTTAAGATTCAGAATAGACCTAAAAATACTAGAAGAGTATTTTTTTCGTAAAAATGAATATATTTTAGCGGTAAAAAAAATATGCAGGTATTTGCAAGTCATAAAACATATTTTTTCCGAATCTTTATGATTTTGGTTTTTAGAAACAAAACAAAATGAGTGCCCTTACCCGCCACTTTGACTTTTGTCTTATATTATAGGAGAGTTGCTCGTATGGAGCTGTACAATGAATGGCTGCTTGTGAAAAATTTCAAATTTTATAATTTTTTCTTCACAATATTTTGAATTCTTGTGTTTTCTTTTCACTTAATATTTAAATTTAACATTTCATTAAAATAATTTTTCTAACTTTTTATTTTATGGTTGAAACTTCATGTATCAGAAGATTGTGGTATATTTATTATTATAAAATATGTAGTATTATGTATATTTCAGTAAACATGTTTTTTAGTTTTTTTTTAAATAATATTACATCTGGGTTCAGCGTACGAAATAATAAACAAAAAGATTAAAAAATCTAATTTTTTTATTACGCGCTAGAATCTCACTTTAGACCACAGTGAAACGGTAGGACGTGGGTTTGGGTATGGGCAATGGATAAGAATTACGACAAGAATTGGAAAAAGTATAATGGGCAATAAGGACAATACTTTAATAAGGGGTTAGGACAAGAATATATTTGCACTAGCATAAGAAAAATTATTATGTCAAGATTTTGGACAAAGTCTAGTACAAAAAGGATTTGAGAAAAAATTTTTGGCAATGATGAGAACAATAATTTGTAAAAGGATTAGAACAAATTTTGAAGATTGATGTGGAAGAAGATAAAATCGAGGAGCAACAGCACAATATACGTTGTCATTCTCATATCCACGGGTGCATCGATGACACTCTTAATAAAGTCCTTTTTTATCTAGTTGCATTACAGCAAATATGTAAATTTTCAAGTTTTAAAACGTTTAAAACTAGTCAAGCAACAAGTAGTTTCTGAACTGGTTGCATAAAAGCTAGAAATTTTTTTTTTAAATTAACGATCAGAATGAATTTCCAAGGTTGGGACTAGAGATGGGCGCGTGTCACCAATTTTGACGTGACACGTCGAATTACATCGTGATCGTAGCGCACCAATACAAAAATCACGAAAAAATTCGTAATCGTGCGTGATCAAATTTTTCTCTTGCGTGACTTAAATGTACTCGTGTCACGACTTGTGTACCAAAATTTTTCAAACCTGTGCCAAATTTCGTTATGATCTTTACTTACGCTTTTGCTACCAATTGCATACAAAATGCAACACTGACCACTTCTAAAGAAGCGACAACAACTAACTTCGCTCTCTTTACTTATTTTGTGAAACGTCAGCGACAACTTAAAGCAATTTTGGTAATTTTAAATAAAAATAATAAGCTGAGAAATTTTATCACTTTTCTTTTAATAGTGCTGTATCTACCTATCTGTTACTTCTGCCGCTTCCTGCATGTTGGTTTTAAAAGAGGTACTCTAAATACACTTTTAATACAAACATGTGTGTATTCTTCTTCCTATAAATGCATTCGTGAGAGTTCGTGAGTAAAATTTTCCATCGTGATCGTGATCAGAAGCTTATTTATAAGCGTGAGCGTGCGTGATTAGAAGAAATCACATCATGATCGTGATCCAAAAAACTATTTTTGATCGTGAGCGTGCGTGACTAGACGAAATCAAATCGTGAGCGTGCGTGATCGTGAGTAAAAATCACTCCATCTCTAGTTGGGACTCTGCTGATTCATTTTTGTGCGACAACAATTTTGTTTTATACCCAAAAATTGAAGGAAAAAATTATTTGTCTCATATTTAGAAAAGTTAAGTAACTCAAATTAAAGCTATAAACATATGAATTGTAATAGTCTTTATTTAATTTACTTGAAATACGAAATTCAACATGTATGTATATTTGTAAAGTTTGAATACCAACGGTATTTTGCGGTATACTTCAAACGAAAGGACATTTTTTGTTGCTCTGCGACTGCGTCCAACTATAAGCAAAATTTCACGAGTTTCACTCATAATTTGGCAGTTAATTAAAATCATTCGTACTAAGACCCAAAAAATTCAAGCAACATCAACAACAACAACAACAACAACAACAACAACAACAACAACAACAACAACAACAACAACAACAACAACAACAACAACAACAACAACAACAACAACAACAGCAATAGCATCATCATCTTCATTCTTGGCAACATTTAATTATCTTAACGTGTTTGTACAGAGCCAACAATTTATAAGTTTTGTTGTTGTTGTTTTTACTGATGGTTGACTGTTTATTTTTGTGGCCACAAATGTTGCTGCCATGTTGAGATAAAAAAGTATTTCATACCTTTTCGGCATTTTTGCCGTCGACATAATATAATAATAATAATAAATGAGTGACACGTGATACCAAAAATAAAATAAAAAATATTACAAAAAATATAGCAAAAAATTTTTAATTCGACAAATTAAAAGTTTGCTTGTAGTTTTTTGTTTTTTTTTTGCAAAAACGAATCAACACTTCTTGCGTGAGTGTTAGAATTTGAAGTGCGTTATGGTATCTCCATAAGTAAAAAAGCCATAAAACTCAGCGAAACTTAATGAACTTATGTTGACGCCTGTTTATTTTTAGGTTTTTGGGAATTTGTGTGTATTTTTATTTTGTTTTTGGGCAACACTTCTTCTATAAATTTTTATATGCAGCACAGTATTGTGCAAAAATTATGACAGCATTTGCGGAAGAAATTTATGAATTTTTTTAGTGATTTTTGCCTTAAATAATTTATTAATATTTTATACGAATGCAAAAAAAAAAAAAAAACAAAAATTAATGATGTCAGCTTTTTATTGATTCCACGCAATTTATGAGTTTGTATTAGAATTTATTAGAAAATGTACATGTTTTCTTTGAAGCGCGTAAAATTTGTCGTCGAATGAATGGACTTTGAATGGACATTGCAATATTTTCAGAGGAAAAGTAAATGCGAAAATGTCGGAAGTTATGCTCTCATGTAGTTAAAATTTACTATTTTGTACTGTTCGAATTACGCACTTTTGGATTTGTAATTTTTTTCTTAAAAATATGTAGCAATATTCACCCCAAATTTTATAGAAATGAAGTTTTTTTGTTAAACCCCATTAGATGCACGACTGCAATTTTTTTTAATGTGTTTTTTTTTTCAACAATATGCATAAATTTCGATTGCCAACTTAAAGCATTTTTTTCTGCATTATATATAGCTACAGATACAGATCTCACAGACATACATTTGTTTTATAATATTTATTATGATATATGTTTAATTTCTACATATGTCTGCAATGCGTAAGTTTTGCCAAAAATGAATAAAAATATATAAAAAAAAAAATTATAAAAAAATAATGTGAAATCGTTCATAAATCATTTAATTGCCGCTCAACCGCCCCCTGTTAATAATTTGTTTTTTTTATTTTTTGTTATTATTAATGTTTCCACCCTGCAGACGCCGGCTGTATGTGACGTTATGAAGGCGGAGTAGGTCTCCCCAGAGAAAACTTGCAGACAATGTCACCAGATCTTATCCAAAAATCGACTAAAGCAATAAAATTAAAATATATGCTGCGGCAGGCATCACTTAAACAAGTAACAGCCACACATATATTTCTTTTTGCACTCAAGCCACTCAAGTACAAACATAAAAAAGAAACAAATAAAACAAATAAGTCTTTATTAAAAAAAAAAAAAAAATAAAAAACAAATCGAGTAAATCTAAGCATTCAATAAATCTTAGCTAAGTAATTATTAAGCAAACATATTGAATCAATCATATGCTTAAATATTTATTTACAGTTTATTGTATAGCGCTGCGCGTGTAAACGAGTTGAACCACGCCCATGTTTAGTTGTTTGGATCACTAGGTGCCAACAACACAATGAACGATGCTAACAGCAACTTTGAAACATAGCAAATCAGCTGAAAGTGATCAGTTATTTGCTATTAAAAAATATAACAAAATTTTGTACACGGAGAAAAATGTTGGCTTTGAATATGTTTGCAGGTAACACACAACATGTTTGGGCAGAAAATTGCAATCACAAGTAAATAGTGACGAATAATTTCTTATTTCGATTTTTTATTATCCAGAAAAAAAAATTTAAAATGTTATTTTCAAAGCATTATTTGATGTTTACAAACATCATATAATCTTACTGACAGAAGATTGCCGCTTATTAATTTGAACATAATATGGACTAGTCCACGCCCCTTTTTCCATTCAATGCATCTTCAATTTTGCCAGTCAAAGGATAAGTAAGTTCGTACCAAGTTTAAAAGATGTGTGACTTAAAGTATGATAAGAAGTTATACCGAAAATTTGGTCTTCTGAAAGAGGCTGACGCCACTCACCCATAAAATGTTGCCAGTGGAATGGCACTTGTAAATTGTGGTCGAAAACTGAATTTCGAACCTGTGTAACCTGTAAGTCCAAAGTTTTCGATATCATAAATTTGGGTTGTATGGGTTGTATTACCTTTTCAAGGTAATCAATATATATTATATATTATGAATACGTTTCCCAGAATACAGATGCCCTAATCTTTTCAGCTGACTGTTGCGTCTTTCTACGCTTAGGATTTGGTTCAACGTTTACAGTCCCTCCCTTATCCAGTCGAAATAATGGATGGCCTATGTTCTTTGCATAAGTTAAGGCAATAAGTTGACAAAGTTTCATCACAATACGATGAACGGCATTGCAGCCCATATTGAACAAACATTAATTTTTAAATCATATTTTTGATTCTTATTATTTCATTTGATTTGAAAATTTTTGTATTTTATTACAAAAAGAAATTTTGTTCTAATTAATTTTTTATATTAAAAACTTTTTTGTGGAAAAAAAATTTATCGGGAAATCCAGTGTCACTCACGTTTCAGTCACAGCAGTAAACAAAAGTTTTTCTCCATCAAATTCAAAAGCTCTTCATATAAAATTATATGGGTTCAATAAGTTTTAGGCTCACTGTTATAAGTTCATGCAAAAAGTTTTATATATATTTACACATTTCGAAAAAAACTCTTTTTGAACGGTGTGTCACTCACGTTTTCGTACGATTTTCATTTTTCGAGTTCTTCTAACAAATTGCTATAAATCTGTGAATTGTTTGAGTTACTATAAGGGATAAAGTAATTTTCCGTAACGAAATTGAGTAGAAATTTTAACTGCAGGAAAAAATTTAGTTTTTTCTCAGTATTTTAAGATTTTTTCATATACTGATTTTGTCACTCATGTTTCACGTGGATGTCACTCACTTTTCAAATCAATTTTAATTGTCCTTTTTTTGCATCGTGGTTTATCTGGTCAACTTTATTAAGCATATTCATAAAAAAATTTTTTTCTTTATATTAAGGACATTTTTATACAAAAAAGAAAAAAAATTTGTATGGAAAGAAAATGTAAAGCAGAACATAGTTAAAAAATAATTAATAATATAAAAACAACACAAAAACTATTGCAGAAATATATAATTTTAGCAAAATTTATTCCAGTTCTGCATCCGAATCTGTATATATATCACTAAGCCTAATTCGTTGATCCTTACGCTCATTAAAAGCCAAAGACCGCGCCAAATTTGACTATATGACTGGCCTATTAGCAATTCCGTCGATTTCAACGACTTATAATAATGATTTAATAAGATCTTTTTAATCTTTGCTAAATAATTTTTCTCTATCTTTTTTTCATACGTTCTTTTAGGGTCGGCTTTAATTTTTTCTTGATGTTTTCGTCATCTTCTTTCATTTCTAATACACAAACAAAGAAAAAAAAAAAATTAAATGTCACTCACGTTTCACTACTTCAAATGCTTTTTTAATGAAAAATAATTGTGTCTGCTTGATTTAAAAAAATGCAAAATTCACTTATCTTATATTAAAAGTAAATCCAAGACATAAATTATGCCAGCCAATAATTTTCCAAGATAATCCAACTTATCAATAAAAATTGTCACTCACGTTTCACTCTTGAATCACTTTTTTAAATTTTATTTTTCGATAGAAAATAAGTTTTTTTAAAAATTTTAATATTCACTTTTCATTAGAAAATGTTTCAATTGTGAATATGATAAAACGGTGTTTTGATTTTTCAATCGCGAAATACCAAATTACAAAAAATAAAAAACCTACAATTTTTTTAACTTGCTACAGATTAAAAATACATTCAATCAAATCAGTTAAAATTTAAGGATGCAATATGTTTTTTTTTTCAAAATGCTTTTACCACAGGAAAACACAAGCAATATCCGTATCGTTCCATGTATTTTTATTGAATTTAAAGCACTTTTATTTTTTAAGGTTTAGGTTTACTTTTTCTGGATTTGCCGATATAGCTAGTTCTTTCCAAATGATAAAAATATAGTAATTTTCAAGTATTTTATAAAATTATTGGCACTTCTAAATTTCAAGGCACATTCAATTTTATATATTACCACGCCCATACCCTCATTCTGTTACCATAACATCATAGTGCTTTGTTAATTTTGACTAAAAATTTTTTGTTCTAAAAATGCCCAAAAGATATGCGTCTGGTTTAATAACAAGGATTGGTGAGCCAAATCCAACACCTTGGTACAATTTTCGACCACTTCATGGTTATAAATAAATCCGGCTAAAGTTCATGTTCTCAAGAAGCTTTACATGGTATTATTTACTCTCTTAGGTTTGCCATTGTCTGCAGAGAGGTGGTGACCGATCAGACACATTTTTTTATTGAAAAAACTTTTCGCCGCGACTGGGGATCGAACTCAGGCTCCGAGCATGCTAAGCCACACACTTAACCTGCATGCCACGGCCACCACATTGAGGTTTTTAGTTGACATAAATGTTTACTTGGCTAAGGTTACCCAATTTCTTTGATTAGTTCAAAATTCAAGTACACAATTAGCGATTACAAAATATTTTATTTCGGGATTCAATGGGCAAGTGTACGTTTATAGATTTTGGCATTTTGAATTTGAATAAAAAATTCAATACGAAAAGAATTTATTTATCATCATTTCTGCTTATTGAACCCCGGCCCATTGAATAAGAGTCAAACGCTCTAAGGCCGTGCCACTGCCGAAAATCAATTGAGTAACTTTGAAGCTCTGTAACTGTAGGAAAATAACATCTTGGAACTACACTAAAACAAACACCTAATTTTCCAGCAATCAAAAATTTCTCTATTTTTGATAGCAGCAATTTTCTCTTTTTTCAAATAAAATTTTCTTCAATTAGAATAAATGTTCACATTTTCGAAGAAATATTTCTTCACTTCAAGGAAATGGAAATATTTCAATATCTCTAATACCCAGCAAAATCTTCGCTTACATATAATCGAAAAAGTAATCCAGAAAATTTCATTCATCGCTTACCCTCTCGCTTACAGAACCCATTATTTTTATACAGGCATGTCATTGGAGGTAATCGATGAAGCTTTCGCTTGACATGGGAGTACTTATGTAAGCACAAATTAAACTTGATGAATAACTTCTTGTCAATAATCACTTATTTATTAATAAGTTAGGAGTTATTGAATAAGATGTTCTCTGCACGAATTAGAAAAGCGATTCAAATATTGGAAAAATAAATTTTTTTTCGTACATCTTTTGCTTAACAGTGCTTTACAGATCAACAACACCAATCAAGAGTTAGAAAATTTCTTCTTTGAAATGTGATGAATGCTTTTATTTAATAGATATACATATGTATCAGTTAATTAATTAATATAATATATTTACCTTTAACACGTTTTTCTGTATTTCATTCATAAATCTGGAATTTTTTTCATATTCAAAATTATAAACATTTGACACTTTTGAAGCAAAAATAAAAGTCAAACAAAAAATATCAATTATCTTAAAAACAGAACACTCAGTTCAAAAGCAAAAAGGGCTGACATTACTAACTGCATTACGAGTAATATACAATATAATACATTATTGGCCACCAACATTTATGTAATGCGTTTTATAACCGAATGCAAATCAAGGCAATACGAAAAATTTTGCTGGGTATTGATAAATATTTTTCTCGCACAAAAAATTCTCATTTATAGAGAAAAATTTATTGAAAACGAAAACTGTTTCCTATATTTTGATAGAAAAAGCCACTATGATAAGTATAGCCCATGACAGAATAATAAGGTAGGCTCATATTTTCACGGCTGCTCAAATGTCTAATTTTACACTAACAAAGACTTAAACAAAGACTTAATGCTATAAACGTCAAACAATAAAGCCAGCAACAACAACTAGAAAAACTTAAATTCGAACAGCTGACTTTGACATCTAGCTCACTTCGTCTCCAATATGCGCCTACCTTATTATTCTATCATGGTATAGCCTGTTTCAAAAGAGAAGAACATTTACGCGCATGTTTGAGAATAAGAACATAATTTTGAGAGTGTTCTTCATTCTGATTGGTCGACATTAAAAATAAAATTGAACATTCTCTGAGCAGAAAAATAAATGAACGAAAATTAATGTATATTCCTGAATTTTGTTGTTCATCGCAACTGCGCTGCGGAACTACTGAATTTTATTATTCAAAATCAACCAATCAAAATTGAAAAAAATGTGTGTCAGAATATAATTTGTTAGACGGAAAATTTTTTCTTGAGAAAATAATTTATTTTTAATGTAATTTGTATTTGATTTCTCTCTCAAGATGCAGGTTGGTTCAGGCCGTCGGTCCAACACCATACTTGTGCGATCATTTCTTCTGAATGTTTGCGCATTTAAATATGAAGAAAAACAGTAAAAAACACTCAAAAAAAGCATAAAGTTCCGCGAACAGTAGAAAAAGAGTAAGAAATTACGCTCTTAACAATTTTCTAGCTTTAGAAATAAATTCTCACCGCGCATCGAAAAATGAAACCACAAAATGTTCTTCTCTTTTGAAACGGGCTATATTTTTTTCTTCAATAATAACAAATGTTTTCTAAAAAATAAAAAGTCTTATTCTTATCTTATCTTAGTCTTAGTCTTATACTCTTAAAACGATATATTTTTATATATTTCTCTTTTTCATAAAAGCTTTTTATCATTTTTGAGAAATTTTAGGATTGCATTTACATAGAGACAAGCATTCTCTGGAGCAAAGACTATATCATTTTTCTCTAAATATGATGCCTTTTTAATCATATTTCGATATATCTTCTGCGTTCAAAAATATTTCTATTTTCGATAATAGCAATTTTCTCTTTTTCAAATAAAATTTTCTTCAATTAGAATAAATTTTTAACATTTTCGAAGAAATATTTCTTCACTTGTGGGAAATGGAAATATTTCATGTCACAAATAATGATAAGTATTTTTTTCGCCCAAAAAAATTGTCATTTATAGAAAATAAAATTTATTGAAACTGAAAAATTTGTGCTATATTTTGATAAAAAATTCACTATGCGAAGTATTTTCTTCAATAAAAAAAAAACTTATCTCAAAACTAAAAAAAAGTATTTTTTTTCTAAAAACGATATATTTTTATGTATTTCTCTTTTGCATAGAAGTATTTTATCATTTTAAGGGAATTTTTAGGATCAAATTTAGAGAAAAGCATTCTCTGGAGTAAAGTCTATACCATTTTTCTCTAAATATGATGTTCCCTTTATAAATATGATGTTCTCGAGAATATTTTTTCTGACTGTAGGCAAAGGTATTTTCTTATGTAAAAAGGTTAGCTTTGTACTGTGAGTACTCTTCTCATAATTCAGAAAATAAATTGAGATTGCGAAAAAATTTATCATTTGGACATTTGTTCATTAAAATTACAAAAAAAAAAAAAACAAAACTGCACTTTTTAAATGTGATGTGATACAAATTTTTTTCAAAAAGTTGGCAATATTTTATTAAAAAAAAGGTTTTTTAATATCTTTCTAACAATACCTCATTTACAAAATTAGGGTAACAGTAGCTCTTTTTTGCATCGTGTATAGATCGCTGACTCATATTACCGATTTGAAGTCACTGTCACCTGCAATGTTTCTGTACGAATCCATGATATAATAACTTTACCAGGAAATATTGACAAGTGTTGATTCTCTCAGCTAAAAGTAAACGAACTCTTGACAGAAACAGCTGTTCGTTGTTATATGCATCGGCCACATTCAGCTGTGTCAACTGTTGTGACAGCAACACATAGGGGAGCGCTGTTATCGGTATGGAAGTTTCAGAAAAGCTGTCAAGTTTATGAAATGTCAAGCATTGTATCAAATACCAATGGAAATTTTATCGACAAATTAAAAATTTTCTATTTTTAAATGCATTTTAATGCGCAACTTAATATTTACATATGTGCATCAACTTTTGACTTAACAGTTGCCAACTATTGAGTATGCTGAATGTGACCAGTGAAATTAAATTGTATGCAATGACGGATTGTGTGCACTCTCTTTCTTGTTATATATTTTGACAGATGTCCGTTTCAAACAGAAACGTCAAGACTACCTTGTAGTTATTATATTATGATTGTATGCAATGACGGACTGTGAGCGCTCTCTTTGTTGTTATATTTTTTGACAGAAGTCCGTTTCCAACAGAAACGTCAATACTACCTTGGAGTTATTATATCATGGTACGAATCCGAATTGACATCTGTTCAATTCAGTTGTTGCAAATCGATAATCTTTCATATGTTCTGTTTTCAGTTCAATGGAACCCTTTAGAAAAGTGTTTCTGTAAGAAAAGTGAATCGATAAAATTTCTTACTTTACTCTCTGACCCTGAAGCAACTGAGAACTTAACCGATTTATATAAATGTTAGTAGTGTTGTGAAACATAAAATATGAAATATGAAAACCGGGTACTTTTTATGAAGTTTCATTTAATGCTGATTAAATAGTTCAGTATAAAAGGTATAAAAACGTTTCGAGAAAAGGAACCTATTGCCAAAATTTCAAGCAAGTCGAAAACTATAAGGTCAATTATTCCTATGGAGATTAATTTGAAAAATGATTATAAGAAATATCAATTTTCAAAAGTTGTGTTTAGTCAACTCAAAATTACAATTGTTTTGTTTTGCTTCTGAAGTTAAAAGAACACACTCATAATAAAGCTTACACAATTTAACACTTTAATAAATTTATCATAGTTTTTTTTTTTTGCTAAAACACACACATTCCTTTGCAAAAAACAAAAAAATAAAAAACTAGTAAGGTATATCTTCGACTTGGCCGAAGTTAAAATACCCCCACGGCCGATTCTTAAAGGTAAAATAATCTTAAATTGGAGAGCTTTTTTTATGAGATTTTGAGAGATTTTATAATTTTTATGTGTCTAAAATACATACATATCAAATTGTTTTCCTGCAGCTTAATTATAAGTCATTTTATAATGTTTTCAATTTTGGGGTTGAATGGGAGGTGGGCGTGTTTGTTTGTGTATAACGCCCATTTTTCTAACACACCTCAGTTTTGTCATGGAATACACGAATATCGAGTTTCCGTTTTGTACCTTTAAAATTAGCCTCTTTATAGGGTTTTCAATTTTTGGGTTGTATGGGAGGAGGGCGTGTTAGTGGGTGAACAACGCCCATTTTTCTAACACACCTCAATTTTGACATAGAATACTTAAATACCGAGTTTCCGTCTTGTAACTTTAATATTAGCCTCTTTATAGATTTTTCAATTTTGGGGTTGTATGGGAGATGGGCGTGTTTGTGGGTGGATGACGCCCATTTTTCTAACACACCTCAGTTTTGATATAGAATACACAAATACAAAATTTCAGTTTCGTAGCTTAAATATTAGTCTATTTATAATGTTTTCATTATTGGGGTTGTATGGAAGGTAGGCGTGGTTTTCATCCGATCTAGCCCATTCTCGAACTTGATCTTAGTTTTTTAGAAAAAAGCTTAAATATCGAATTTCATAACGATAGCTTCAAAATTACGGCTGTAATCGTGTCCACAGACAGACGGACAGACAGACGGACAGACGGACAGACGGACAGACGGACAGACAGACGGACATGGCTAAATCAACTCAGGTGGTGATGCTGATCAAGAATATATATACTTTTCTATACCTACCACGCCTCCTTATGGGCGTTACACACGTCGTGACAAAATTAATATACCCCTTACGCAGTACGCGTGGGGGTATAAAAATAAATATAAAAAAAACCTTGTAAACAAGCGTGTAGTTGATAAAAAGTTAAAATTTAGTTTGGAATTTTTGACACATACATATTTAGCGGGTGTACTTGTGTGGGCTTAGGTAGAACGGAGTGATACATATGAAAATAGATTAATTTTATCTTCATTCTAATACTGAATATGCTCATTATATATGTATAATGTATGTTGAAGGTATTTTATAAGAAAGTTAGCTTTAAGTAAATAATAAAATAATTAATAGTTCTGAAATCAGAAGCCATTTTAAGATAAGTTGATGTATTTATGAAGCTATGTGCGACTTACAAAATATTCTAATAATAAAATATTTTTGTAATACCACTCTAAAATTTTGTTTTCGTTTTTAACCTATTGAAACTTCTCTTTTGTCATTAGTCGGGTCTGAACAATGAACAACTTCAAATTAGAATTTAAACATGACAAGCTAAAATTTTTAAGTATGGACACTAGGCTGGGTTGATTTGTATGGAGGTAAAACAAATGACATTGCCTGATCGATTTTTGGTTCAGGCATGAAAAGTTATTAAAGGAAAACAAAACTAGTAAGGTATATCTTCGACTTGGCCGAAGTTAAAATACCCCCACGGCCGATTCTTATGGGTAGAAGAATCTTAAATTGGAGAGCTTTTTGTAAGAGATTTTGAAAGATTTTATTATTTTTATGTGTCTAAAATACATACATATCAAATTGTTTTCTTGCAGCTTAAATATAAGCCTTTTTATAAAGTTTTAAATTTTGAGGTTGTATGGGAGGTGGGCGTCTTAGATTGTGTATGACGCCCATTTTTCTAACATACCTCAGTTTTTACATAGAATACACAAATACCGAGTTTCTGTCTTGTAACTTTAATATTAGCCTCTTTATAGATTTTTAAATTTTGGGGTTGTATGGGAGGTGGGCGTGTTAATGGGTGGATGACGCCCAATTTTATAACACACCTCAGTTTTGACATTAAATACACAAATACCGAGTTTCCATCTTGTTACTTTAATATTAGCATCTTTATAGATTTTTAAATTTTGGGGTTGTATGGGAGGTGGGCGTGTTAATAGGTGGATGACGCCCATTTTTCTAACACATCTCAGTTTTGACATAGAACACACATATACCAAATTTCAGTATTGTAGCTTTAATATTAGCTTCTTTGTAGAGTTTTCAATTTTGGGGTTGTATGGGAGGTAGGCGTGGTTTTCATCCGATTTAGCCCATTCTCGAACTTGACCTTAGTTTTTTTAAAAAAAGCTTAAATATCGAATTTCATTATGATAGCTTCAAATTTACGGCTGTAATCGTGTCGACAGACAGACGGACAGACGGACAGACGGACAGACGGACAGACGGACAGACAGACGGACATGGCTAAATCAACTCAGGTGGTGATGCTGAGCAAGAATATATATACTTTTCCATACCTACCACGCCTCCTTTTGGGTGTTACACACATCGTGACAAAATTAATATACCCCTTACGCAGTACGCGTGGGGGTATAAAAAGAGGGAAGATGGGGGTGCACTTTACCCTACCGCATCCTCAATTTAATGAATGTTTTCCTTAGCAAGTTTTAAAAAAAAATTATTTTTTTAAAAACGTACACAACTAGAGCAAAACTGATGCCAGGAATGAAATTCTAACACCTGATTCAACCTAAAGCGGTATTACTTCCACAATTACTTACAGAAATCATGAAAATTCGGAGTCGAAATTGTTTTGAGGCATCTTTACTGACAAATTAAATTGAGAGCGATGTTGGTGTCAGGAAGTTAGGTGATGTTACCTATTTTTAAACATTTTCTGACCACGATAAGATTAAGGTATAAGTTGACTAAATGTGAGTTCAAATCGTATGCAAATTTTTTCTAACTGAGCTTAGAGTAAATTAGAAATTTCATCTATTTTCCTAAAAAAAAATTGCAAAGTTCTTATAACTTTTATATATAGGCCTATTACGGTTCACAGCAATAAACTGATGTGTCTTCTATAGAGTAGACACAACAGTCAAGAAGACACAACAGTTTCGAGCTATTATGATTCACAATAATACATTGTTGTTATTCTTGAATGTGGAACGAATGTAGAATTTGTTACTTTGGCTATTCACTCTCAAAAAAAAATTATAATAAACAAACAATTTTCGGTTTAATTTGAAAAAAGTTAGAACGCGATGGATACTATTCTTATATTTATTATGAGGTGACGGTGAACACAATGTGACGACCGGTAGAGATAAGAAACGGCTTCGGGACCACTCGAATCCATTGAAGAACGTTACTTGGATATACTACTGAATTGGCTCTTGTAAGTCCCATTTGTTCTTTCAAGTACAGATATTTTCAATTTTCTGTAGGATGCGGTACCAGACAAGCTAAAAAAAAAAACAATATAAACTACAATCCCACGAATACTGAAGCTTACCGCTGCGCTGTGCTTCTTTGCCGATGGCTATTAGCTATCAAAAGTGCACGACAATGATTTATGGGTTGGATAGGCTAAGTTCAGTTTCAGGTATATTAAGAGAAGCGCTAGATTTCGTCAAGACTTCGATGGATCCATCTTGCTACTTCAACACAACACCAAATTAGCTATCTTAAAATTTTGACAGATACCAAGACAATCCAACACAACTGTTGTGTATCATAATAAGTGTATTGAAGACACATCATCATTGACGGACAACAGTGGAATGTATTCAGTAGTATTGTTGTCAATCGTAATAGCAATTTTCACATTGAAGACAGAAATGGCTGTTGTGTTGTGAACCATAATAAGGCTAATAATTTGCATAAATTTAAATAAGCCGATTCGCCTGTCCCACTTTTACAGAAAAATAAGTAACGTTCATTAAAAGCAAAAATGATAAATAAGCTTGGTAATTCGAAGCGCTTCTTAACAATATTGGTAGTGTTCATTGTTAGCTTAACTCATATAAAAAACAAACAAACAAACTGATATGAAGTAAGCTGCAAAACAAACTGAAAATATGATTGCATACCAGTTTATAGTAAAAAAAATGCAACACTGCATAAATATTGCAAATGTCAATACAAAGCAGAAATGGCGGGATTTGAATTTCAAAAAAGCAAACTCAACGTCAACAAAGTTTAAAATAGCTGCCCAGCCATAAAACAACAACTAAAACATGCAAACATAAGAACTTTTAAAAGTGATCGTGTGATCGCGTAGCGTAGATTTAAACAAATAAAAATATTGCAAAAAAAAAAAAATTTAGAGAAACAACAAAAATTAAAGATAATAATAATAAAAGCCACGTGCAGTGAAAAATGACCATAAAACTGGCATTGGCGCGCAGTAAACATAGTAAAACAAAATAAAAATAAAAAACATACAATAAAATCCAAAACTTTGGCGCGCTTATCGCGCGACTTGCAAATTTGTTGAATATTCTGAGGAAGCGGAAGTGGCGGGCAAGCAAGTCGTTAAAAACAACAAAAAAAAAACTAAACAGAACCACAAAACTTAAGCTTATGTGAATGGAGTCAAATGCCAAAAAAAAAAAAAAACAATATTGGTTTTTTGGCGGGATAATTTGAACTGCCAATAGGTGTGTGAGTAAGTTCGTGCGACTTAAGGTCAATGCGTGGTGGTGTTGGCGTTGGTGGTAATAATTGCAAAGTGAAGACTAGAGTGGTCAGTGAAGGCATTGGCAATGGCAGTTCTTATATCGATTTTTTTACAGTTATTGCAATGACAACTGGACAAATTTGCAATTTTAATTTGAAACAAAGCCTTAATAAAATAATAAATAAATAAATGTTTATCAACAATTAAATAACATTTTCTGTAACCATTATTTTAATTGTATTTGTCTAATTGTTAGTCATAATTTTAGTGTAAAAAATGAGGATATGAATCAGCAAGTTGAACGATTCATATCCTGTCATAAGTATTTTATGAGGAGATCGGGTTCATTACACTGCTTTACAGCTGGGAAATACCAAGAACGCAACATATATGGACGAGTTAGTCTGGATCTCCAGAATACAAAAATCATAAAATTTTTTTTTCATTTGTAGGGTTTTTAACCCTTTCAGGGCTAATGAGACCATACGTCCCATTAAATTTCAAACTGTTTGAATTTTTTATATTATGTGCGAGAGCACCGCAATTTGTCTCAATAACATTTTTTTTAATGTTCTTTGATGTGAAAACATTTACATGTCGATGCATGTAAAAATTTTTGCGCGTATCGTCGATTAAGCTCAGCGTCAGCTGTAAAATTTCGTCAGTTGACACAACAAAATTGCAGAAGGCACACGCAGTTTGGTCTTGAGAAGTGAGAAAAGTACAAGTTTTCAAAGAAGTATATTTGTTCTATCAAAAAAAAAAAAAAAAAACATTGAAGCGGTGATTTGAACTGGTAAAGCGTAAGGTATGATATTTTCTATTTACTTGGGATATATAATTTCAATAAGGTTTTATCGTAGGACTATATAAACCAAATCTTATTTTAGATGTCAAAAAGAACACACTCTGTGGCAGACATTGAGGGAGTTCTCAATGGAGAGTCAGATTCAGAAGTCGATTTTGAGGAATCTGACAGCGAGTAAATGGAGGAAAGTGACAACGGCTCCAGTTCTGATTGAGAATGCGACGATATTCCCTCTAAAAAAATTGCCGAAGCTGACGAAAGTGATGTCGACAACGAATCTGCATCAGAATGTGATGAAATACTATTTGTACAAGCAGAAGAAGTCATTGAAGAAGCCGCCATGATTAAATGGAAAAACGTTACAGCACGGGGTCAATCAAACTTCGAGGCAAGATTCAAAATGCCAAAAGATCGAGCCTGCAAAACCCTACTTCATTTGAGTGAAAATTGCAGTCCGTTCGAGGTTTTCAGGAAGCTTTTTCCTAGAAATATTAAATATTGGAACACACATGCCTGTTGAACAAGAAAAGGTGCATCTTGGAACACTTGGATGCACTTCACTTCTGGCTGTAACAATGACTTGTGCTTCAAATGCTTTGGGCCATATCAACCATTCACTATCACTGAATGGTTGATAAAACTATAATATCTTGTATACACTTATGTAAAAAAAGTTTACACACACAAATAAAGCTTGAAATAATAAATTGATTTAGTGTAACGTTATTTTACTAAATTTTTTAGATAAGGAAAATCATGTTTTGGTATTTTATGTCCCACCGGAAATGTTTATTGGGATTATGTATACCACCGAAAATTTCCCAGGACAAAATAAGGATTTCGGGATATCCTGGTATGCAGAACATATTTTTTTTAGCGCTACCTTTCAGATTATGCAAAAATTTTGTTAGAAGGTATTCTGGTTTTTTAAATAAAACTCCGTCCTGAAAAGATTAAGATAACGGTACTTTTTTATCTTAATTACCTTACCCAGTACTTAATTACCTTTTCAGCTATATTCTACTTATTTCTACCGGATAAGTAGTTTCAGCTGTAAGTAAATTTGAATAAAATCATCTCTCGAGAAGTACAAAAGTACCGTTATCTTAAAACCCTACAAATTAAAAAAAAAATGTTTATGATTTTTGTGTTCTGGAGATCCAAATTAGCTCGCTTATATGTGTGCCGTTCGTGGTATTTATCTAAAATTATTATTTGTAAAGCAGTGGGGTCGATTATAAAGTATTCCAAATAATTAAGTAGTTGACGATATGACTAAATTTTTACATTCACCTCAAATGTTGTTTTGTTCAAGTCGTTGTCAATGTGTCCTCACTGACAAATATCAATAATAAAATATGTGTGTATACTTTTAGGCGGACAGTTAACAGTTTGAGCGATATTTGGTTGTAGGAGCGAAACAGGTTCTGGTTCAGGCTGAACATGTTTAAAAAAGCATAGCAAAAACAACAACCATGAACAGTTTGAGCGATATAGAGCACGGAGCAGAACCAATTAAGAGCCCGAACAGAACCAAAGCGGATGACGGCTGGCGGATTCGCCGTTCAGCAGAATACATTAAAATGTATGCACTCTGCAAAAACAAATTCGCTGGGCGAATCCGCGACGGAAAAACGCCAGAATAGAATCTATTCTATTTTTGCTATGGCGGCTGGCGGTCCTCTCTCTGAGAAACATAAATGTTGATATACTTTTGCTAAGAATTGGCTTTGTTTAATGTAATTTTTTTAGCTTTTAGTATATTTTGACATTTTGTTTTTTGTGTCTGTGTTATATTTATGTGAATTCGCAATAATATACGAAATAATTGTCTTCATAATGGATTTTGATGATAAGTCAAAATTTTTTCATATACATATGTTAATCATATTGTCCGTCTGTTGCACCCCTATCTGTCAATTGTACCACTACCATGACAAAAAGCAACTCTTTTCCGACAACCGCCAGCTGCTCTTGTTGTAGACGTGTTTCAGCTCAATTCGCCGAGAGAGGACCGCCAGCCGTCAGTCGCTTTGGTTCTGTTCGGGCTCTAAGGGGGAGGGAGGGGTTTCAAAATGAACTACGAAAAGTAACGGTAGGAAAATGTTATACAACACTGTTATACTATTATTTCTATCATAGGTCTCCCAGAGACCCATAGAGAAAATGGGTGACTTTTCAAAGGTAAGATCTAAGCAAAAGTACAAAATACCTACTGTACCCAACCCTGTTTCAACTGGAATATGTTGGGAATCCCTAAGGGCCATAGCAGTCTCGACATAAAAAGAAAAATCGAGTCGTCACAACGTCGTAGCGCCTTCAACTCTGCGCTAATTAAGCTGCAGGCAAAACAAGCAAATATAAACGTAAACAACTCAATTTTGTTTCCTTTTATTTATGTTTGGTTTTCTACTTAACAAAAAAAAAAAAATTTAAAAAAAAAACAATTTGCAATAGCAAACAAGGGCCAAACAACAACAACAACAATATGGACAACAAACAAAAGTGCAACAATATTCGCTGCAGAAAGAGTGGAAAAAGCAGATAGATAGATAGAAAAAACAAACACTTCAAACCATAAACAAAACAAGTCGTATTCATTCATAAAAAGTCGTAAACAGTTTATTTTAGCAACGTCAACTGTACATAAAAAACCCAAACACTCTTGCACACAACCACACAAACACATCAAATAAAGCGCAAAAGAATGTGCAGTGGCGCTGTGCTGGCCAGGCAGCAGCTAAGTTACCCAGTAAGCAACACAAAGCGATTAGTTGGGGTGTCTTAAAATTAGCGGTATGGAGTTGTCTTTAAATGAAATTGGCAAATTTCGGCAACGAAATGTCGATTTGAGACTTAAAAAAAAGATGTTAGTTATTTTTCCCGAGAATAAGCATATAGCAATATTTTTACAAGAACCTTTGAACTTTATCTTTTTGAAATGAAAATTTCTTTGGCGAGTGAAATACCAAGGTCTCTTATTCGTGACGCTTCAATTTTTAGCGTTTTTTAGGTAACGTTTTCAATTTTTCAATTTATATGAAAATTTTTGTGAAGTTTATAAATAATGTTAAAAGCAAATTTTTATATGAAAATTTCCACATGAAAACTATTACCGCAAGCGGGAATTGAACCCAAACTATCGCAACTGAGCATCGGATTAGAGTAGAAAGCACTATTACTACACGGTTAGAAATCTTGGGCTAAATTTTAATCTTTTTTGGAATACATATAGGACACGACCAAAAAAGATTACATTTTAATCCAATGAAAAGTTTTAAATTTTCCAATCCAAAAACGATTTAGTTTTAATCCGCAAAAAGTTTAAAATTTTTCAATCCAAAAAGGAATAATTTTTAATCCACAGAAAGTATAAAATATTATAATTCGAAAAGGATTACTGTTTAATCCACAAAGGTTTAACATTTTCTAAACCGAAAAGACAAAAGTTTAATCTTCAAATAAAGGGTGTTTTTTTAAGAGCTTGCTGATTTGAAATTTTAATAAAACACATGCCAAATTATGAAATAGCCAACACAAATTTTTTATATGGTAGATAATTTCTTGGCATTTAACATTTAAATATAATTTCGGACATATGGCTACCACGACTTTTTTGCACAAAGGTCATTCTGAAGGTTCAATTTTCGACCACCTTTTCAAGCATTTGAGGGCGTATTTCAGCAATGACAAGTTGAATATTGGTTTCCAAAGTGTCAATCGTTGCTGGTTTATCTACATAAATCAATATCTTCACGTATCCCCACAAAACATAATCAAGTGGCGTCAAATCACACGAACGCGGAGTCCAATTCACCGGTCAATTTCTCGAAATTGGCGTTGAAATGTTCTTTCAATAAGTCGATTGTTTCGCCCGCAGTATGACAAGTGGCACCATCCTGTTGAAACCACATTTCGTCCACATCCATATCTTGAAGATTTGTCAACAAAAATTCATTGATCATGATTCTGTATCGATTTCCATTCACGGTAACGCGTCGTCGTTTCTCATTTTTAAAGAAATAAGGACCGATGATTCCACCAGCCAATAGACCGCACCAAACAGTACATTTATCGGAATGCATTGGTAATTTTTGAACGGCGTGTGAATTATCTTTGCTCCAAATTCGGCAATTTTGCTTGTTGACATATCCATTCAACCAAAAATGCGCATCATCACTGAAGAGAATTTTGAGGTAAAACAGCGGATCTTCGTCTAATTGATTAAGCGACCAATTACTGAATTCACGGCGCATTTGATGATCGTGTGGCTTTAAATGTTGCACCAATTGAATTTTATATAGCACCAAACCCAAATCCTTACGCAAAATTTTCCATAAAGTCGATGGACAAATTGTCTTCCAACTTCTTGTGCACTACGACGAATCGATTAATTGTCGTTTTCTTCGACACTGGCCTCAACGACAGCAATATTTTCTTCTGTACGCACTCTTCTCATTCTTCTCGGAGGCTTGGCATCCAAAAGAATGAATGTAGACCGAAATTTGGTAATTACGTTCTTTATGGTGGTCTCAGATGGACGATTATGTGCACCATAAAATTCACGAAGTGCTCTATAAACATTTTTAATTGAACACTGTTTTTAAAAATAAATTTCCACGATTTGGAAGCGTTGCTCTGGAGTTAACCTATTCATGATGATTTGCCAAACAATACTGAGTAGAGACGTAACTTTAAACTGTCAAAACAACTGTCAGACAATAGAGTTATCCATATTGAAAAAAACCTCATAAAAAACACCCTTTATAATTTAAATATCTTGACACCCAACAAGCAAATGATTGCTAGGTAGACTTAATCAGATCCATCTACAGTGACACCTGTTGGCGATATTTGCATTGCGGAGTGTCAAACTCCAAGGGGAAAAATATCGTAATTGCGGCCATCTATATAACGCCGAATTAAAAAATCGAAGATATAATAAAGGAGTTTACAGGAATATTCAAACTGTTATCGTTGTTTGTATCATGGACTAGAACGCTATCAATACGAAAGATGATAGTATTCATTATTATCTTCTCTATGAACTTAAGACTGAATGTAACTCACTTTAAGTAACTGAAAACCTGAGGTGATTATGAATGTTGATTACAATTATATGGTACAGTCAATACCAGTGGCGTAGATAGCTTCTGGTTCTGGGATGGGTCCAAAAAAAATAATGACCTATAATATGGTAAGGGAAGTACAGACATACTTGTAAGAGTACCCATGAAATGTATGGAATTTTCAAAGGTGACAATTGTTTTTCGTTCCCTACGAACTTTCCTAGAGAATGGGTGCTAGCAATGAGATCTGCAAAAATAAACTTGATCTGGTCGCTGTTGAGTTTTACCCTAAAAATTACCACACAAGTTTTCATGTAAAATTTATCGGTAAAGATTTTTTGGTTTTCACTTTTCCTCTTTATCATGTCGGTTATGGTTTGTTAAAAGGTCAAACTAAAATTTTTTTAAAAAAAATTTAAAAAATTGTTTTGAAAACAAAAACTTTTCTTTAAATTTAACTTCAAAAACAGTTGTGCATGCATTAAATTTCTATTTTAAAATTTTTTGTTTAATTTTAAAATATTTTTTCTTCTCAGAGTAATTTTAATTTCATTTCAGCTCAGTTCATGGAAAATAATTGTAAGTGAAGTGTTTTCTCGTATATTTTAAGCACTAGTTTTTCTGTTCAGTTCCACCAAAATTTATTAAAATAAACTTTAAGATATAAATAAGAGACTTTGAAAAATTTTTAATTTTTTGTTGACAAAGTTATCATAAAACATATAAATATTTTCTAATCATAAAATCCTTTCGATAATCGCAAAACAACTTTTAACTTAATATAATCAATTGACAACAACTTGTATATTTCGCTCATGGCTCTGGGGAGGTCCGGACCCGTGGACCACCCCACACCTAAGCCACTGGTCAATACACCCACCTTAAGGTCCCTTTTCCTAGTCAAACCTGGCCATCCTTATGAGAAGGGCTATTATAATCATGTCCGCGTTAAGAAACTTATGTTTCAAAAAAGAACCAGAAATTACGACTGGCGTTCTCCAAAAAGTATTATAACATGCCCTTTGACACTTTCGCAGAAGATTATTTGGAGTGTTGAGAGTAAATTTGAGTTCAAAAATTTAAAATACAGAAAAAAAGTTTGGCGAAAGAGCAACGAGAGATTGAAAGGAGACTGTTTAAAAAACCATGAAATTTGGTGGTGAAAACTTATTAGTTTGGTGCTTTTTTAGTTAGAAAAGATTATCAGAGAGTTGGCCCAAATATAAGAAAGAATGACGGGAGATTCGTATGTATTGCTTTTGTGTACTTATGTTATGTCTTGAGTTAAAAAAATTGGGAAGTTAAAAAAGCCACAGTTCAATTATTTCTTTGATATCATTTAAAGTCTTTCTAACGATTTTGTCAATCTGATTTTGAGTGGCATGGCGAACAATCTTGTGGATTTGCTTCCTATACAGAAGGGAATAAACTTATTTGTAATGAAAGTCTGTTTGAGTTTGAAAGTGAGTTTAAATGTGTTTTAATACTTTTGTCTTAAATGAATTCTGAAGTACAATATTAAAATTCTTACTCGGGTAAGCAATTCCTTTCTGTATTGCTTCCAAGTAATCACTTTCTACATAGAATGCTAGGAATAATAGTACACTGATTGTGAACAGTGTTGTCGCGACGGTTTTAAAAAAAGTATCCATAAGAAGGTCAGAAATGTATCCAAATGTATCCACTTAAAAAAAAGATATATCCAGGTATCAAATTGCAAAAAAACAATATTGTACTCTTAAAAACCTCTTAAAAAGTATTTAATTAGAAGCGTCATATACTGTGTTTACATGCAGAGTTAACTCAGGGTTTACTGCATGTAACGCTGCATGTAAACGAGGGATTGCTTTATAGCTCGAACTGAGGAAAAGGCATAACACTTGCCTCAGATTCAAATTCGCAAGTTGATATAGCGCTCCGTATATATATAGTTAAATTCCACGCTTTGTTCCAAAATTATAAACACACACAATAATGACAATGCTACCAAACGACAGCATATTGTCATATGAAACCAAAAAAGCCCTAAATTTCATTTGAAAAATTTTACAGGAAAAACAAAAAACTTTCTAAATTGAAAAAGCCATATTTGCAACATTTCGGGTTAGTTTTGTTTATTAAAACATAATCAATCAAAAACTCGATATTGAATTTTTGGTAACTTAGGGCTGTTTTCGATTTCATGTGACGATATTTTCATATTAAAAACATTTTTCAATAAAAGTATCCAAATTTACACTAAGGCTAGAAAATAAGTACACTGAGAAAAAAACACATACCTTGCTCCGGTAAAAAATTTCTCTATTTTCGATATTAGCAATTTTCTCTTTTTCAAATAAAATTTTCTTCAATTAGAATAAATTTTCACATTTTCGAAGAAATATTTCTTTACTTCTAGGAAGTGGAAATATTTCATTGTCTCTAATAATGATAAGTATTTTTCTCGCACAAAAAATTTCTCATTTATAGAGACAAATTTATTGAAAATGAAAAACTTTTCTTATATTTTGATAAGAAATTCACTATGAGAAGTATTTTCTTCAATAAATACAAATCTTTTCTCAAAAATAAAAAGTTTTTTCTCAAAAAACGATATATTTTTCTTTTTCATGAGAGGTTTTTATCATTTTTAGAGAATTTTTAGTATCGAAAATAGAGAATAGCATTCTCTGGAGCAAAGTCTATACCATTTTTCTCTAAATATGATGCCTTTTTTATCATATTCCGATAAGCTTTTTTCTGAGTGTATCCTTAAATTTTTGAAACAAAAAAGTATCCAAATGGATTCATTTGGATCCAAACGGCAACACTGATTGTGAATTGTTTTTGACTGGGTTGCATTATTGTTATTGTAATTAGAATTATCAATATTATTTTTGACTTGTTGACTGGTTGTGGGGATTTTTTATTTGTTGTGTTTCTAAATTAAGTTACTAGTCACGATCGCTGACGCAACAATTTTTTTTTTCTATATTTATTATTAGTAGCTGTTGAAGTTGCAACAAACCTTGTCAGGTAAATAACTTTATGCAGAGAGTAGATATTTTTTTAATGAATATAGCTGATTATTATTGTTAAGCTATTAATATTTTTCACTTCATAGAATTGCATATCCGTGCCTATAAAATAAAATTTTAATTTAAGATTAACACGATGCAATTACTAAATGGCATATTTCTGTTTTTATGTATTGTAGATTATTTCTAAATCATCTATAAGTCTTAAAATCAAACATAAAAGTCATATAAATAATTTAGCAAATAATATGTATGATTTAAACTTGTCGGCTTTGAATACAATTTCATGAAAATAAGCATAAAAGCTCTGAAGTCAGTCTACACTGAACTAAAAAAGTACACAATTATTATGAATTTTAACATGAATCGCATTGTCTATAGCCTGACTATGAAATTTTAGGTGTAGGAATTTTTCTTGGAATTTTTTGAAAAACGGGTTCATTTTATGGATAAAGAACCACGAAAAATTGAAAACGAGCATTTTTCGGTTTGAAAAAATTTTTTTTTTCTGATGGTAGTCTTTTTCTGACCTTTATTTTTAGAATTTTTGGTTTTGAGAATTCAAAGTAACAAAAAACATGGCCGCACCAAAAGAGTTTTTTTCAAAAAAATTTTTTTGACGTAGAATTACGTCTTACAGCGCGGTTTGTATGGGGTCGTTTTAACAGATTTTTTCAAGGTCATAAGGCAACGTTTTTGGCGAATACTTTAGGGTATACCTACAGCCTTTAATACTCTTCGTTCAAAGATAATATATATATACTAACATATCACATATATCCTGCGCTGAATGAATATCTAACTTTAGATTATGTCACTATTATATTAAGGTCACAAAATAGTAAAATATAAGAAGAAAACTTCATGTTTTTATATAAGAAAATCAATCATCATCTGTGCCTGCTGCTTTCTTTGTTTTTCTTTCGTTGTTTATGCTTGTATGCTTTGGTTTTGCACGAACTGATTGGTTCGCTTTGGCAGCATTGTAAGCATTAGTTCGCATTGGGTTTATGTATGCACTACTGTTCTAGCATACTATTTTGAAACCAGAGTTCATGAACCTCTTTTCAACTAAGTCAATGAACTCAACCTGTCAAACTTAACAAAATGATCGAAAAAATTTGAAATTTTGCTTGTTTCTTTTTGCTTGCTTATTTAATCATACTTACTATTAAACTTTTTCTTTGTTTTGGCCTCGATAAGTAGTTCATAATTGAGTGTTATTCATTTATTTTTTAATTTTTGGAAGATCAGTAAAAATACGACCAAAATGACAAAACAATCGGACCAAAGAGACAAAGTAGAAGAGGTTACAACTTAAACGTAATTCTACGTCTACACTTACGATACTATCAAAACTGTTTCTGTTTTTTTTTTTCCAAAAAGTGTTTTTTAACAAAAAAGTGATTTTTTCCAAAAAGTGATTTTTTACAAAATAGTGCTTATTTTCAAAAAAGTGCTTTTTTCAAAAAAGCCACTTTAAAAAACTCCTAGAATCGTGAGGATTCATACATCACGAAATCGTTTCGTGGAGGGTACTACACTCAGGGAAAAAAATGCTCTTTTTCACTGTTAAATACCATCCAACAAATTAAACTTTCAAATCAACAGTCGGTTGACTGTTGGTCTATGGAACACGAAACCTATACGGGTTATAAAATAAAACTTATTTATTGAAATTATATCACTGGTTTGAAAGTTCATGTATGGCCGAGTGTGCTAACGTTTGCGTCTAGTACTCTAGTGTCAACGGTTCAAATCCGGCAAGGCGAACAAAAATTTTTTTTATTTAAAATATTTATTTTTTTAAATAAAAAATGAAATTTGCAATTTTTTTCTGCAAGATTGTAAGCATTTTATTTTGAAAGTTATTTTTGAAAAAACAATTATTGAAACAGAATTATTATTATTTCAATTATTAAATTACAATTATTGATACTTACACAGCTAGGGTTCGAACCCACGTCCCCCCGGCAACGATAATATAAATACACAAATACCTCACTTTGCGTCGTGGTTGCGTTCCAAAAAAACAGGACGCAAATTGAAACGACGCAAAGTGAATGATGATTTTCTATAGCAAACCATGTAAAGATCGAAGATAGGTTCCAGGGTTACGAAATTACTACTTTTTGAAAAGAAAATTGAACAAAGTAAACATTTAAAAAAACAAAAATACCCAGCAAACATTATGACTCTTAAAAGACTCTTTCAAAACTCATATATATGAGGGTTTATCATCATAATGCGCTCAAAAAAGACGCTTTTATGAGTACATTTTCGAATGTTGTAAGCCCCAAAATATAATTCATAAAAATGATTGTTTTATGAGCCTTTTTGGACTCATAGTAATGACGGGTTTAAGACTAATATTTGATACTCTCTTAATACTCATATTACGTACTCTTTTAACACTCATATTTAGTGCTCTTTTAATACAAATATTTAATACTCTTTTAAGACTCATATTAGAAGTATTCTTGCAACGAACATTTGTTGTAGTTCAATTTTAATGCATGTTTATCGTCATAAGCAAACAATGCTCCGAAAAGCGACACCTTAATAGCATGTGCTCATAACGGACAGTTACAAAGTTGTATTCAAATAAAAAAAATACGCTCTTTTAAGTTCTTATTTATTTATAAGATATGGTTTTTTTGCAATAATCCGATTCTATTTTCTCATGAAGCACTCGTATATAAGACTCTTTATGATTACGCATATTTCAATCAATATATGATCCTTTTATGAGTCTTTTTTATGAACAATCGTATCACCGTCTTATTTAGGACTCTTTAATGAGTCTCTTTTATGCGTACTCATAAATCAGATACAATAATGACTCTTGTATGAGTCTTATTTTCGAGTTATCATTTTACAATCATATTAAAGACTCTTTCATGAGTCAATTTAATGAGTCATCATAAAACACGCATAGAAAACACTCTTTTTAAAGTCTTTTTTTGGAGACCCTCATAAAATGTTTGTAGGATAATATAAAATTTTATTAAATACATACAAAAAACAAAAAAAAAAAATTCAATTTAAACAAAAAAAAATATTCAATTAATTTTTAAAAAACAAAATAAAAATTTATCACTGTCAGCTGAGTCGATAGTGGCTGTTGTCGTAAATTCGTTACAATTAATATTCGTAGTTACCGCCTGGGACACTTTAAACCTCCTTCCGTTGTCAGGATCGTTTTTTTTAGAAAATCTACATAGCTTCGTCAATCAAACACATCGCTTTGGAAATTTGTTTGGAGGTTAAATTTTGTTCTTCGGAGATTTTTATTGAACGGTCACTGTCATCTTCTTCATTAGCAAATTGCAATTCAAGTTGCAATAGTTCTTTATTAGACAATTCTTGAACAATTCACTTTTGTAAGTTTCCCCCATACCATACCACCAGCAGCGCCTTTTTCACTCATTTGGTTAACAAAATTACAAGTGTATTTAAAAAAGAAATATAACTCTGCCAACTAATAAATTGGAAAAATATTTACCTCTTTTGTAACCAGAAACAATCCGAAAAAATTTATAAAAATTTATTATTTTCTTTAAAAAAAAAAGCACAACACACTAATTGAAACGTTACAAAAAGCATAACTTATCAATTGAAACTGAACTCTAAGGTTAGCAAAACAAAGTGAAAATAAAACTGTATTAAAATTGCGATGATTTTCAGTTAGAAAGGGAATCCCCGAGTTTTGATGGGATGGCGCAATTAGAAACAAAAATCATGCCATCTTTTAGAAAAAAAAAATTGCGATGATTTTCGGTTTAAAAGGGAATCCCCGAGTTTTGATAGGATGGCGCAATTAGAAACAAAAATCATGCCATCTTTTAGAAAAAAATTTAGAAAAAAAAATTAAAGACTCGAACCCAAAACAACGCAACTTCGAAAATCTAACGACGACGCAACTTCGAAAAAACGCAAAATGAAACGACGCATAGCGAGGTATTGGTGTATAGCAAAACTCATCTAAAAACTATTGCTTAGGAAAAATAGACAATTCAACAACAACACAAAAATATTTCAACAGATAATTTTAACAACACAAAAATACTTTGCAACGTTCATTCAACAAAAAAATTGTTTACTTAAATGCAAATCATTTAATCGAACAGTGTTTTGAAATAACAGTGGCCGACTGTTAATATTACAGTTGATATTTTTCTCAGTGTAACTACCATGAGCCAAGGAATATTTGAGACCAAGTTTGTCAAACACTTTTTAGGCACGCCCTTATATTTGTAGAGGGTTTAAAGAAGGGCAAAATATCAAAGAGCAGAAACAGCTCCAATTTTATGAGAACGGTTTTTTAAAAAATATTCTTTAAAACGTTTAAAACTCACACAATTTTTTTTTTCTTGCTATTGTAATTAAGAGTACAGTTATTGAAAAAAGTAAAAAAACAATATTTATGAAAATATATAACGTATAAATTACAAAGTACTTCAAAGAAAATTTTTACCATATCAGAATTCTGATTATGTAAAATTTCGTAGAAAATTTTATAGTATTTACAATGTTTTTTTCTAAAATTATAACAGACCCGTATGGGGAAATATCAAGATACATTTCTTTCTATCACGTTTGTGTTTATAAGTTTTAATGCTTACTAATTTGTAGGGAAAATGTTTACACAGTTTAACTAAAGTTTATTAACTGTTTATTTAACAGTTTATACTAACTATATATATCAGATCAGGCGATCTGTTATTGCTGTCACTGAATCAGCTGCGTAGCAAAAAAGGGGCAGGGTGGGGTGCGTTCCACACCGGTTACACGCAAAGAGGGGTGCAAAATTTGGCAAAAGGACTTTTTACCTCATAATTTTGGATTTTTTAATAATAACAACATACTTTAATGACTGCCGTTTTATATTTTGAATATCATAAGGGTGCAAAAGTGACTGAAAATAATTTTTACCATGACCATAAATTCGTTTTTATTAACAAAAAACCCTAACTTTATATTAAATATTTGCAATATTAACGTTCATACTAAGACCAATTTGTCAATTCGTGATTTAATTTTTCATTGGTTAGGGGTGCAATTGCAAAACAAATTAAATTAAAATTTTTGTGACTGTAAAGAGAGTACAATGTAATACATTTTTTTTTATAATCCATTTATAAAAAAGCAAATTTTAAGTTCTTATATTCAGGTTAAGAAGTGTTCAAACTTGCTAATATAGTAGACATTTCTATAACCATGATGTTTCAAAAAACTGCATGATCTTCAGAGTATTATGTATGGAGATGTCAGCTATGATGTAAGAAATACATTTCTCAAAAACTTTTAAGAAAAATGTTTTCATGTCGTTACTGTTAAGTTACTGTTAGTTCTGCCACTATACATCATGAAACGAACCGTATTAACATTATTCTTAACCAAATAGAACATAACTCTGAATTGTAATATTTTTTGGGTATTTTGTTACATAAAAATACTAATTTAAAAATTATTGCTTAACTTTTTACTTGCTTAAGGGGGTCTTCTCATTGAGCAACTTTTTTTTTTGACTTTTTTTTTTGCATTTATTTATAGCTTGGGTAGTAGTGAATATGCCCCTAAAAGGATTTTTAGAAATTCGAAATACTTTAGAAGATACAGCCTTTTTTGTGAAGCAAGGTCTTCGTCAAAATGAGCTTCGTCAAACTTTAAACGCGTTTATATCGATTATTATTATTATTATTATTATTTTTATTATTATTATTATTATTATTATTATTATTATTATTATTATTTTTATAATTTTTATTATTATTATTATTATTATTATTATTATTATTATTATTATTATTATTATTACTATTATCATTATTATTATTATTATTATTATTATTATTATTTTTATTATTATTATTATTACTATTATTAATATTATTATTATTATTATTATTATTATTATTATTATTATTATTATTATTATAATTATTATTATTATTATTATTATTATTATTATTATTATTATTATTATTATTATTATTATTATTATTATTATTATTATTATTATTATTATTATTATTATTATTATTATTATTATATTTATTATTATTACTATTATTATTATTATTATTATTATAATTATTATTATTATTATTATTATTATTATTATTATTATTATTATTATTATTATTATTATTATTATTATTATTATTATTATTATTATTATAATTATTATTATTATTATTATTATTATTATTATTATTATTATTATTATTATTATTATTATTATTTTTATTATTATTATTATTATTATTATTATTATAATTATTATTATTATTTTTATTATTATTATTATTACTATTATTAATATTATTATTATTATTATTATTATTATTATTATTATTATTATTATTTTTATAATTATTATTATTATTATTATTATTATTATTATTATTATTATTATTATTATTATTATTATTATTATTATTATTACTATTATTATTATTATTATTATTATTTTTATTATTACCACGTTTTTCGAACTGGCGGCCATGATATCTCCAGTTCAACTGAACCGATTTTCATGAAACAAAGTGGAATCGACGCAGAATTGTCACCATTCTCGGGTCAACCTCGACCATAATTTTAAAAAATTTTTTACTCTTTTTATTTTACACTAAACTACAAAAAAAAGCCCGAAATTGAATTTTTTTTTTTTTGAATGGCCGCCATTTTGTCAAAAAAATTTACAAAATTAAGCTTGAGGTTCACCCGAGAATTACATCTATACTGATTATAACCCCTTTTTTTCATTTCAGACACTCCGGAGACCCGGAATCGTGGCCGCCGTGACGACACCTTTTTTTTTCACCATCAACTTTGAAGTCTCATTACTTTTTGAACAGCCCACGTATCGAGGAAACAAAAATTTTTTTATTTGCTTTGAAACTTTTGTAATACAATAAATAAAAAAAGTTTTCAATTATTCTTTGCGTTTTCAAATAAGAATTTTTTTAAAAAGGGTAAAAAAAACGGGTTTTGAATGAGACTTTTGCGTTCTGACTTTTTATTTTTTTATAAATTTTTGCATTCTGATTTTAATTATTTACTAAAATAATTATTATTTTGTTTAAATAAACCACTAAAAACTGTCAAAAAATACAGGTTGTAAGAGAAGATACACAGCAGTTAAAAAATTATTCTAACTATTAAAATTATATTTTGTTCTCAATCACCAAAAGTGAAGAATCAACAGATTTCTTGAAATTGGTGGCTTTTTGTGCACCAGTCATGATTATTGACCTTGTCTAGCCAGGGCAAGTTTGCTTTGGAAAGTATGTAGATAATGAATATAAAATAAATTTCTGATACCAATATGGCATCATTGTGATATTATGATAGTACAGGTAGACCTCGCTTAACACGTGCTTCTTATAACACGGCCTCGCTCTAACACGGTTTACGTTTTGTGATTATTTTTCGTTTAACACGCTAAATGGTCTCGTTCTAACACGGTTCCGGAAATTTTTTTTTTTTTTTTTTAAGTCAAAAAATATTTGCACTTGTTGTGTGTGCATTAAAGTACATGTATTAAAAAAAAAAAACCTTCATATTTTAACTGATATTTTTTAGTTCTAAGTCGAAATTTGAACGCCATCTACTGCTAAATGGTATAACATATTTTGCTGGAGTAGAAGCTGCTAACACATTCCCAAAAGAAATTCAAAAATATATTGACGAGCAAGGATATGTAGGGGATCAAGTTTTTAATGCTGATGAAACTGGACTTTGGTGGAAAAAAATGCCGAACAGAACTTTTATTTCAAAAGATGCAAGGAGCGCACCTGGATATAAGGTATCCAAGGACCGAATAACTCTGCTTTTGTGCGGAAATGCATCCGGTGATTGTTTAGTCAAACCATTGCTAATTTATAAGTCACTAAATCCTCGTGCGCTCAAAAACATAGACAAGAGTACATTGCCAGTTTACTGGAGAGCAAATTCGAAGGCTTGGGTTACCAGAGATATTTTCAGTGATTGGTTTTATAATTGCTTTGTTATAGAAGTTGAGAAATATTTAAAGAAGAGGAATTTGGAATTCAAAGCTTTGTTGCTTTTAGATAACGCTCCAGGTCATCCACCAAATTTGACTCATCCTAATGTCAAAATTATGTTCATGCCACCTAATACCACGTCACTGTTGCAGCCAATGGATCAAGGGATAATTTACACATTCAAAATGTATTATATCCGAAATTCTTTGCAGTGGATTTTAAATTTAACAGAGTCGTCATCTGTGGATTTAAGAAGCGCTTGGAAGACGTATTCAATCAAAGACTGTATCCAAATAATAGCGAAATCAATAAAGGAGCTGAAAAAGTCAACATTAAGTGGATGTTGGAATAAAATATTGCCGTCTGTGGATGTGGAAGAAGAAACAGGGGTCGCATCTGAAGAAAACGGACTTACCAAAATCTTAGCAATTGCACACTTAAGGCCCTATTCTCTTTCAGCAAAAAATTTTTTTCGACTTTTTGCATTTTTTTATAGCTTGGACATTTAAGAATATAACCCTAAAAGGGTTTTTTGAAATTCGAAATACTTTAGAAGATATGGCCATTTTTGTGGGGTCATGTCTTCGCTAAAATGAGTAGTTTTTATGTTGCTTAGTTTTTGAACTTAGTTTATCTCGAAACCACGTTTTTCGAGCTGGCGGCCACGATTCCGCCAGTTCTACTGAACCGATTTGAATGAAACAAAGTTTAATCGACGTAGAATTGTCACCATTCTGGCCCGTAGTAAAATAAAAATTTTGCGATTTTTTTTATCTTTTTTTTTTTACACTAAACTACAAAAAAATGGGTCCAAATTCGATTTGTCAATTTCAAGTGGCCGCCATTTTGTCAAAAAATATCGCAAAATTTTTATTTTCAGACGCTCCTGAGGGCCGGAATCGTGGCCGCCAGCACCATGCCTTTTTTTTTGAGGGCCAACTTTGACGGTGCCATCATCTATGGACAGCCCCTATATCGCGGCGAAAAAAATTTTTTTATTTTCTTTCATTCATTACTAATTCAATAAAAAAAAATTCAAATATCTCTTTGCGTTTTCAACTGAGAATTTTTTCAAAAAGGGTCCAAAAACAGCAAGCTGAAGGAGAATAGGGCCTTAATCGACGGTGAAGGATTTAATGATATGGTGGCAGAAGATTTACAAGATCTACTGCAGGAAACCGAATTAGAAGATTCCGATTTAATTCAAATCATATCGCAAAGTCCTAATAAGCAAAATTCTGATAACAGCGACACTGAAGACGATAGCGAAACTCATGAATTAACGGTTAAGGATCTTCAAAAGGGAATGAGTCTAGCCAAAAACTTGGAGTCGTTTTTTTTAAATACCGATCCTTCTGCTGAAAGGCGATTAAAGTTTAAAAGAGAACTTGAAAATTGTATGTTACCATACAAACAAATTTATAAAAAACTGTCAAACAAACAGTCAAAACTAACAGATTTTTTTAAAAAACAGCCCCAAATGGATGCACCTCAAAAGCGCGCACGATTGACCATAAGCAGCGATGAAGAACAGATTTGAATAGCATGATTGTATTTTGATAAATTTTGAATTCCTTTAGTTACTTTATTTTTTTAAGTTTGTTATTTTTTTTAACTATACAAACAAGTAAACTTTTGATTGAAAATCAATTTTTGTTTATTTTTTAAATTATAACTACAATTAAAATTAATAAAGAGTAAAAAAAAACGGCTTTTGATGTATTTTTTGATATCCTGGAACGGAACCCTACTTTTTGTACTGGTTTCTTGTTTCACTTAAAACGGTTTCGTTTAACACGGTATTATACGGGAACGTAACCCCCGTGTTAAGCGAGGTCTACCTGTACTAGTATAGAAGCCCGTCAAACGACGGGTCGTATTCAAAATAATTAAGTAGCAGACGATATGATTTTATATTCCATTCACCTCAAATGTTATTTTATTCTAGTCATCGTCAATGTATCCTTACTGATATATATTAAATAAATTTTGTTTGCATACTTTTAGGCTAACAATTTTTTCATATAAAAACCACTGTAATAGCGAAACAGGTTCTGGTCCAGGCTAACATTTTCAGCCTATATATAGCAATAACAGCTATAACAGTTTGAGTGATATAGAGCACGGAG
This sequence comes from Tetanocera ferruginea, assembly GCA_958299015.1. Lineage (NCBI taxonomy): Eukaryota > Metazoa > Arthropoda > Insecta > Diptera > Sciomyzidae > Tetanocera > Tetanocera ferruginea. The sequence goes on along the minus strand of OY282643.1, from coordinate 45,523,430 downwards.
CAGGACGGCTATCTTTTATATATTAAGATGATAAGTATGGATGAAAATATGGCAGTCAAATCTTACAGACCTCAGTCATCTCTATCAAAGTCACAGCGGAGAAAATTACTGATTATAATGAAGAAAGTGATAAAACTATGAAAATTGTGAATTAATCACTATAAAAGGTCAAAATTTTCTTTGCTTAAGCAAAAAATTTTCGAAAAATTCCTTGATTATGAAAAATCCAGCCTTCCAAAAAATTATGCTAACAATTTTGAAATTTAAAGAAATTTCAAAAGTTTTGTTTTTGTTACCAAAGTATCTCTCAAATGATAGCTAATATATTAATATCGATGAGATTATTTTTTTTAATTTTGTCTATTGTTGCCGAATTACATAAATTCAATACAAAGAATTATATAGAGGAGAGGTCAGTAAGTTGAACACGTCCATAAGTTGAACACCATGCATTACCGACTATAGCAACACAGGTATTTCGACTTTTCTTTGGTGGAGTTTAATTATAATTATCAAAATTTGTGAAAAATTAATGTGAAGTGAACGATTTTAATGCGTTGCTCAGTTGAAAAAGAACTTCTTTATCTTTCATTATTTAAACAATGAAATATAATTTAAAAATAAATTAGAAAAAAAAAACATTGGAAATCAGACCTTTTTACTTGGAGTTTCATGTTTTTTCTTTGTAATTTTGATAGGGTGTTCAACTTGCGGATCAAAAACTTTTTTTCCAGAAGAATGTTCATACATTTTTTGTTTCTAAGTAATCCAATTGGTTTCTGCAACAAAGTTGTAGCTAGTGACATAATTTTTCGAACGGTGTAATAAAATAATCATTTGGAGATAAGTTATGGCCAAAAAGCTAGAGATGTTCAACTTACGGACCTCTAGCCTCCATTTTAGCACTTTAACAAACAAATCATAATAGTAAAGTTCAAAATACTTTTTCAAAATACAATAATAACATTGAAAATGGGCGTCTTCGTGGGTTGATGAAGCCCATATTTTATATGCATTTCCATTTTCATGAAAAATTTACACACACCAAGTTTTTATTTTGTAGCTCACATGTTAAAGGCTTTATACTGTTTTCACTATTGTGGGTTATATGGGAGGTAGGCGTGTTTGTAGTGGTGACCGTGGCATGCAGGTTAAGTGTGTGGCCTAGCATGCTCGGAGCCCGAGTTCGATCCCCAGTCGCGGCGAAAAGTGTTTTCAATAAAAAATTTTTCTGATCGGTCACCACCTCTCTGCAGACAATGGCAAACCTTAGAGAGTAAATAATGCCATGTAAAGCTTCTTGAAAACATGAACTTTAGCCGTTCGGAGTCGGCATAAAGCATGTAGGTCCAGTTCTCGGTTAATTGTGTGCAAACATTTAATAACACACACAACACAATTGATCATAAGAAGCTCGGTCAAAGTCGTTTCAAGGGCTGAAATGGCCAATTTGTTTTTTTTTTGTAGGCGTGTTCGTGAATGGATTTCACCCACCTTTTCCTCCATCTTAGTTTTAGTATAAAAAAGATACATATCAAATTATATCTCTCTAGGTTAAACATAAACTTATATATGGAGCTTTAAATTCTTTGGATTGTATTGGAGGTAGACGTGTTCGTGGGTGGATGACGTCCATTTTTCAAAAAACATCTTTGCTTTGCTATAAAATACATTCAAACCAAATTTTACCTCTGTAGGTTTAACACGAGCTTATTTATTGAGTTTTCAATTTTTGATTTGTATGGGAGATGGGCGTGTCCGTGAACGGATAATATCCATTTTTCTAAGACATCTCTTTTTTGATATAAAATGTATACGAACCAAATTTTATCTCTGTAGGTTATTTATGAGCTCACTTATGCAGTTTTCAATTTGCGTTGTATGGGAGGAAGTCGTGTCCGCGGGCGGATTCCAAAAATATTCGGTTTTCATAATCACATAACTCAATACGGTACTTAACTCAAAAACTCACTGCTCTAATTAACGCCTTGTAAATACTGCTATCATAGCCTTTCCAACTGCGCCATGGCGCAATTACTGTTTGCTGTAACAATAAATTGCAGTTGGGCTGCTGTGTCAGCACAGCAGTTTTTGGCTGTGTTAAACATGCCAATTCTGAAGCAAGAAAATGTAAAAGCAATTCTACGTGTTTAGTTGTATGCTTATTTATTGAATACTTAAAACTTTTGACTAGCTTAATAGGATGACCCGGTAAAAAGTTCAGTCATAAAGATAAAATTGTATTAAAATTTGGCGCAAATGTCATGTGTAGATCATTCACGTACACAGTACAGCCTTGAAACTTTAAAACAACTACTTATCGTTTCTTAGAACTGCTGATAACGCAATGCGTTCGTTCCATTGACGTTAATGCGTGGCTGGCTATGTTAAGCTAAAACACAAAGTTGCAGCTGCTAATCAGCTAAGTATATGTACTTCAGCACCAATGAATTCACATTTTAAAAAAATTTTATAATAATAATCAGCAAAGTTCAGGGTTTACACATTAAGTTGGCACCTTTTTGCATTTTAATTAATTAATAAATCGTATATTTGGCGCCAAATTTTGTCAATTCAAGAGCTTCCTGCGCAGTGTTATTTGAAGTGTTCTGCTTGCGTTGCACACACACTCCTGCAGCTAGCAGCATCCTCTTCATCAAAACTTTAATTTCACAAAAATATAGCAACTTATTCAATTTCTTTACCTCATGCCACTAACAAAGTAATGTTATCGCCATGCACGAGTGCAATTAATTATACGTAAATGATTTAAAATTTTTTTCTTTTTCTCAGTTTTTTTTTTCATTTCTCTCTTTTTTGCAATCTTATCAAAAATGGGTCAAATTTTTTGAAAACCTTATCAGCAGGCACATGTTTGCAGGTGCGGATATACTTGAAAGTTCTAAGCTTTCTAATGAGTATATTTATTGCATTGATTTTTTTGTATTTTTTTTTTTTTTTTGCTGATTTGTTCATATTATATTTGCTCAGGATTTAGACAAACTTTGCTCGCAGCTATATAAGAGTTATCATAACCTTGTTCTATATTGTTTCTTTTTTTTTTTTGTTAATCAATTATCGAACCATTAGATCTAAGTCATTTATTAGAACGCGAGTGATTTGAACAATTTTAAAAGTTGAAGTTTGTACAGTTAGTCAAGTTTGCTGCGGTTTCTGGAATGAACCTGTTCTAAGATATTTGAAGCGATTTGAGTTTCAACATTTTATTTACTATTCCGAACAAAAAAATGGCATTTAAATTTGTGTCTTTATTTAATGCTGAACCCAGCATTACTTGTGCTAAACATTCACAACTTTTATTTTTAAGCTTCTACATGTACAAGTCTTAAAAAACAAATATCAATAATTCAGTGCATGAAACAATTTTTGTTCAGACATCAAAGGAATTCGAATTTTTTTTTTGTCTTATTTTCTGGCGTCTGAAATTTCAAGAAAACCAAAACTTTGCAGATTCTTCACTCAATTTAATTTGGCACATTCAAACAAATTGATATTTCCTGCCGGAATACGTGGTGACATTCATATGTCGCAACATAAATACATACATATATGCATATATATTTATGTACATTTATGTTCGTGTGTTTATCTAAAACCACTGGCGAATTCGCAAAAAAAAATGTTAAATTCTGATTCTTGCTTTTTTGCTTGCGGCTCTTATTTTATTCACTTTCCTTGTGGCTGCAAAATTCCCACATTTTTGCCCTCTCTATGGTTGTACAGTATGTACATATATCTAAAACAGTTTATTATAAATGCATATGGTATGTAGTATCGAGTGTTTGTTTGTAGCTATCGGCTATCTACTAGCTACACATCGTAAAACTATCTTAATCAATATGATTCATTCAGATATGCCGTTGCCGGAGCGTTACCATTTTTTGTTTTTTTAATTTTTTAAATGCCCTGCTCTACTCTACTCTGCATTCGATGAATGTTGTTTTCAAGTGTTTTCCGCGAATCAAGTGAATCAAGTTTTAAATTTAAAATATCCGCCAATTTCCAGCTTATCGTTCGCTGTAGTGGCGCGTCGAGAGACGCCACACTTATTGACGTTATGTCGCCGCCAACCGCGTTATCGTTGCTGTTGCTAGTTTTTTCTACTGCACTGTGCTGCTTATGGGAATTTCCAAATAACCTACCTGCCAACGGCACAGTGTGGCAATTTGTTGCTCGAGACACTTTATTTATATCATAGCTGTTATATAATGATTAGTAATCGTATTCATTAGTAATTAGATTATTTTTATTAAAAATGTGAAATAATTGATCTAGTAAGATTATTTTCTGTTTGGCTCAGTAATCAAACGATTACGACTATAAATAATCAATTTATAATCACGATTACTTGAAATTACGAAAATAATCAAAAAGAATCCAAAGTAATCAACAAAAATAGTCCAATTATTTTTAAAGATTACTTTTTTTCTTTTTGATTATACTTGATTATTTTCAGAATTTTTGTTTCTTAGACTCAAAATCTTAAAATAATCAAAAGTAATCTTTTAAAATAACCTGACTTTTTTTGTTGATTACTTTGGATTTTTTTTTATTATTTTCGTAATTTCAAGTAATCGTGATTATTATTTGATTATATGTAATCGTAATCAATTACTAATCGACAACTTTTCACCTAAAGATTATATAATGATTATAATTCTTTTTGAAAAATAATCTAATTGATTACTAATCGTAATCGAAATTTGACAGCTGTGATTTGTTTAAATGGTTCAACAACAAATTAACTGATTATCAAAAAAAAATAAACTTAATCTAAAAGTTTCAAAGTAATTTTTGGGATTTGTACCATATTTATTATCATAAAGTACTTCAATCAAATATTTTAATTAGAAAAAAAAAATTATTTTATGAAATTTTTCTATAAAAGGCTAATATCTACAATGAGAAAAAACACATACCTTGCTCCGGTAAAAAATTTCTCTATTTTTGATAATTAGAATAAATTTTCACATTTTCGAAGAAATATTTCTTTACTTCTAGGAAATGGAAATATTTCAATGTCTCTAATAATGATAAGTATTTTTCTCACACAAAAATTTCTCATTTATAGAGAAAAATTTATTGAAAATGAAAAACTTTTCTTATATTTTGATAAAAAATTCACTAAGAGAAGTATTTTCTTCAATAAAAACAAATCTTTTATCAAAAATAAAAAGTTTTTTCTCAAAAACAATATATTTTTCTTTTTCATGGAAGCTTTTTACTATTTTTAGAGAATTTTTAGTATCGAAATTAGAGAATAGCATTCTCTGGAGCAAAGTCTATACCATTTTTCTTTAAATATGATGCCTTTTTTATCATATTCCGATAAGCTTTTTTCTGAGTGTAGTGACCGAGATTTGTTATAAAAAAGAAAATTACATTGAAACTATATATTAAATTCTTTTATTTATTTTTTTGCCGACGTTTTGGAGTTTTTTGACTCCTCCTTCAGGGCACGTTACTTTACTAACCAAACAAATTATAAAATTATTTCTGCCAACAAATAATACCAAAGTATAATACAAGTATATATATACTTAAAAAGATAACATACATACTTTATTCTTTATGTTTAAACCTGAATTGTGATCATCCACCATCCACTTCATCCTCATTCACCTCATCCTCATTCACCTCATCTACCAGTTAATGATGACTCACAATAGTTTAGAATCTCAGTTTGTTTCGGTTTTAAAGTAATTTTTCATTTTTGAAGTGAAACGTCTTTGGCGGCGAGTGAAATTTCAAGGTCTCTTATTCGTGACGTTAGGCTAACGTTTTCAATTCATATAAAAATTTTCAAAAAATGATAGCCGCTAGCGAGAATTGAACCCGGACCATCGATGTTGATTATTGCTCAAGTGTTGGAAGCTGTACAATTACGCCGCCTATGTGACATGATAAACAGGCAAGCAAAATGTAATTAATATTGAACGCGTTCTGGTCCGTAACATTAATTTTCATCCTAAAAGTACGCACGGAAAATTTATTTCTTTAAGCTTCAAACGAAAATATTTAGGCAAAAAGATACATCTAGCGAGGCCCTAACTCAACATAGCAACTATTATGATCAGGAAGCAGTAGGTAATAATCAACAAGATTTGCCTCTGCTTTTGGAGGCTTCTTTAACGAGTACTATGCAAATGCAATCTACACTGCGAAAACAACACATACCTTGCTCCGGTAAAAAATTTCTCTATTTTTGATAATAGCAATTTTCTCTTTTTCAAATAAAATTTTCTTCAATTAGAATAAATTTTCACATTTTCGAAGAAATATTTCTTTACTTCTAGGAAATGGAAATATTTCAATGTCTCTAATAATGATAAGTATTTTTCTCGCACAAAAAATTTCTCATTTATAGAGAAATTTTATTGAAAATGAAAAACTTTTCTGATATTTTGATAAAAACTTCATTATGAGAAGTATTTTCTTCAATAAAAACAAATATTTTCTCTAAAATGAAAAGTATTTTTTCTAAAAACGATATATTTTTCTATTTCATGGAAGTTTTTTATGATTTTTAGAGAATTTTTAGTATCGAAATTAGAGAATAGCATTCTCTGGAGCAAAGTCTATACCATTTTTCTTTAAATATGATGCCTTTTTTATCATATTCCGATAAGCTTTTTTCTGAGTGTAGCATTCAAAAAGTGACAATGTTGAGAAGACATTCGATAGCAACTAAAACACCCACTGAACTAAAAAACAAGTACCGAAAATAACTGCTAATTTACAATTTTCAAATGAAAAAACTTGTTGAAAGACTTTTCAAACATACCATTATGTTACAAATGTCCTCAGCCTCACGAATATTAAGTGCCTTTTAAATTTTAGACTGTTTCTTTAAAAGTTACAATTTAACTATTATTTTTTGCCTTATAGTTTTGCGAGGCAAAATAAAGGTTACTTTTAACTTTTATCTTATCGGTTAGAAATAGCAGTTATTTTGTGACTTTTATTTTTTCGGTCAAAAATATCAAGCTATTTGTGCTTTTTAAAGGCCGCTTGACAGATTGAACTGTTGACACCATGTGTAAAATGTCTCACCGATGAGATGGAAATAATGACATCAAAAGTTTTTTAGTCAGTAAAATGACTTGAAAAAATATAAATTACCTGATATTTTTGACCCAAAAAATAAACGGCAGAACATAACTGTTATTTTTGACTGATAAAATAAAAGTCAAAAGTAACTGTTATTTTTGCCCAAAAAACTATAAGGCACATAATAACTTTTATTATTGTCGGAAAAAATAAAAATTAAAGAATAACAGTTAATATGTGACACTTTTGATAAAAACCATAGCCGGTACGGTCCCTGGATGCAAATATTGAATCAACAGTTTATTATTCCATTTCGTATTGATTGCATTTCTTTTCAGATACTTTCTCTCTCTATTTCATACTAAAATCTCTCTTATTTTTTACTGTTTGAGAAGTTTCACTTCTGCCACGTGTAGGTTGCTACACGCGAGTTTTTTTTTCTTATTGACCTAACCATCTCTTAACTATTCGAGAAAGATATGAAAGTGGTGTTCCCAAAAGTAAATTTTCAAAGCAAGGTCTACATAGCAACCAACCACTACTTGAATTTTTAAGAGTTTTCTTGAAACCTGAGTGGTGACCGTGGCATGCAGGTTAAGTGTGTGGCTTAGCATGCTTGGAGCCCGGGTTCGATCCCCAGCCGCGGCGAAAAGTTTTTTCAATAAAAAATTTTTCTGATCGGTCACCACCTCTCTGCAGACAATGGCAAACCTCAGAGAGTAAATAATGCCATGTAAAGCTTCTTGAGAACATGAGCCGTTCGGAGTCGGTATAAAACATGTAGGTCCAGTTCTCGGTCAATTGTGTGCAAACATTTAATAACACACACAACACAATTGATCATAAGAAGCTCGGTCAAAGTCCTTTCCAGGGCTGAAATGACCAATTTGTTTATGTTTTTTTTTTGTTTTTTCTTGAAACCTCCTTAGTTTCTTTAATTTTTATCCGATTAATTCAAAATTTTCACTCTTGTTTAAAAATAAGAGACTTTTCGAGAAATCTTGACGAAAATTTCATGATTCTACAGCCACTGCTAAAGGTCTTAGAAAACGGGTGATGCATGGTAATTGCTTATGCGTACAAAATTGCTATTGATGCACAGGATAAGCATATTAATAATTTCACGGAACTATTTAAGTCAGCGCTCTTCTGATATCTTAAATATTGATCGAGCTTAAATATTGAGCCAATAGCCCTTTATTTGGGGGTTAATCCTCAAAAAACCCAGCTAGACCTTTTCACCAGGAAATATAAGACTCCGCCTATTATTCCTCCACTTTTGAGTAGCTCCCAGCTATTCCTCGAGGATATATGTAGCTAAGTATTGAAGAGCTATGTTTAACAGAAAACTAAGTTGGAAACCAAGCTTTCTTTGCATCAGTGGGGCACTTAGGTCCACTTCATTTGATCGGCTGAATGCAATTCTTCACGCAATACCATTTGATATATTCGGGCAAAAAGGTGGTACAGAAAACACCCATCTATCTTAGATTCGCACTTTTCAGTCATCTAACTCCGCTTAGTGGTGATGATGGTAGCCAATAGCCTGTCCCAAGCCAGTGGAAAGGAGGAGGCTTGTGGCATGCGTATTTGAACTACGGTTCAATTATGTATGTCACTTAAAAACATAGGTTGCCATGAGCCCTCGCTTTGCAATGCAAAACCATGGAAGTGGGACATAAGAATTGATTAATCTGTACCTGCGTATCCGTAGCAAATGAAACAAAACATACTGTTAGCACGGGGATAGTCAAGAAACTTGGTTTAGCAACTGATAATTACTGACATGAATAAAATCTGATTTATCTCAATGGGTATAAGAGTATAAGTTATGATAAATAAATTTCCAACGATAGGGTCACTATGCTGCCAGAAAAATTGGTCTCAGGGTGCATAATATGGTCCTGTGTTCATGCATGCTATCATTCTGGATAATGTTGTATGCTGGCTGATCAAGTTTTCTAATCTGATTTAGATAAGGCGGTCAGTTTTGGAATATCCAAAATAAGTGTTCAACAATGCTGTCTTTACTGGTAATGTCTCATGAGTTTTCAGCAGTACGTAACTGTACTGGTAATGCTTTATGTCTCGATTTGGTTTAATTTTGATTAGACATTTCTTAGTCATAGCAAATAGCCAACGAGGGCCTATCGGTATTTTATACCGGGATACTAAGAAGTTATAATGTGTGCTTAAAACTATCAATTCATATCCGGTTTTGTTAGAAGCTCATTCCAATGTAGAAACCCTTTTGCTGGGGGACTATCATGGGCTGGCTCTTTGGAAAGCTTCGTGAGTTGAATTTAAACTCAAATTAAATGTTCACAAATTGGTACTAGGGAATCGGTGGATGAGTAAAGTGTTTATACCCGAAATGGCAAACGGCGCCTTACCATAGTAAGCTATTAATACTTGAAAACGCGAAACCCTAGGGCACTTGTCATGTCCGGAAAATAATTAATTTTATATGGCGATAATGACATTTGAATTCCGCATGAAATGATTGAAAAGAAGGGTTTCTCAGTAGAATCTTGGGTGCTGAGTGCCTGGAAACTGGTCGATAAATTTAATTATATTCCAAAAACATTTAATGTCTAATAGACATTTTGGCCCAATGACCTTGCCGGCGGTTTGATGGATGTCAGTATGATTATACCCTAAACCTGAAAGGTCAGGGTATATTAACTTTGTGCAAACGTTTGTAACGCATAGAACGAAGCGAGTCCGGTATAGAAAAGTATATATATTCTTGATCAGCGTCACCACGTGAGTCGAGCTATCCATAACCGTCCGTCCGTCCGTCCGTCCGTCCGTCTGTCCGTCTGTGTGTTGTCCGTATACACAGGATAAGAAGAAGGAGTTGAGATAATTAAATGAAACTTGGTACACATAGTCACATGGACCCAAGGATCTGCACTATTGAATATTTTTGGAATCCGCCCACAGACACGCCTACCTCCCATACAACGCAAAAATTGAAAACTGCATAACTCAGCTCATAATTAACCTACAACAATAAAATTTGGTATGTATGTGTTTTGTATCAACACAAAGATGTTTTTGAAAAATGGACATCATCCGCCCACGGACACGCCTACCTCCCATACAACCCGAAAATTGAAAACTGCATAACTCAGCTCATTTTTAGCCTACAACAATAAAATTTGATATGTATGTGTTTTATAAAAACACAAAGATGTCTTCGAAAAATGGACGTCATCCGTTCACGGGCACGCCCACCTCCCATACAACCCAAAAATTGAAAACGCAATAAATAAGCCTCTGTTTAACCTACAGAGCTAAAATTTGACACATATGTTTTTTATGACAAGACAAAGATGGTTTTGAAAAATGGACGTCATCCGCATACGGAAACGCCTACCTCCCATACAACCCAAAAAGTTTAAAACTCAATAAATAAGGTTATGTTTGTCATAGAGAAATTAAATTTGGTATGTGTGTATTTTATACCAAAACTAAGGTGCGTTCAAAAATTGCGAGTAATCCGTCCATGAACACGCCCACCTCCCATAGCGAAAGCACAATAAAGGCATTAACTGTGAGCTACAGGAATAAAACTTGGTATGTGTAAATTTTTCATCACCATTTAAATGCAATTAAAATATAGGCTTCATCCGCCCACTACAATACAATAAAACGCCCATTTACAATAAAAATTTTTTATTTTTGAAAAGTGGGTTTAGGGTATTTCATAGTCGGCCTAGACCGACTTTAGACTTTCTTTACTTGTTTTATCATGACACTGAGTCCTGAGAACACGTCTGTTGAGAGCTGATTTCGAAAAACCATGACTCCTCGCCATGGGACAAGTAGAATTCTACCGAAAGGTAGGCGTCTACTATAAACACATGTCTCATTTCAGTCATCTATTCTCGGTTCTGGACCTAGATTTTAAAACTTTTTTAGATACTTTAGAGTCTAAAGATTAGACTGCCAGCTTATTGCAGTGTTTTTCAGGCAAAGATAATGGCTATTTTTAAATCTATGGAATGGTTGAGGTACAATGAGGTATATTGACTTGGGATATTCATATTCTGCTATAAATTGCTATCTGCAATATATTTTAAGAGTGTTTCTAGCATCATCAAGAACACTGAAATGTCGTTCGTTTCTAAACGAGATGGTTGAGAAGTTCCACATTCATCTAGTCTGGGTGCGAGCGCAGATGGACATTCCTGGAAACTGTAGAGCTAATGAGCTCGCTAGGGAAGACACAATGAAAGCTCTTTTAAACATAATACTTGTGTCTCTGTCTCTTAGGTAGGCATTACAGCGGATTTATTTGTATGGAAAAAGATTTTGTCTCTTAAAGACACTTTTTTGGATGCTACTACACTAAGGGAAAAAGTTATGTAGTCAGTACATAGACAGCTATGTACAATCTATGCACTGCAACTTGTATGAGAACGCAACAAGAGCAGTATTTACTGAGTAAAGGGAGCGTGTACTGACTACATATCAATTTATTCACTTTTTAAAATGAATAAAAAATGTATTCAATACATCATGTTATGTGTTGAATACATAGCACACTTCAATAGATACAAGCAACGTGTACTCAATCAACGTGTTATGTAATTTTTTACAAAAACTTTACTCAATACATAAAATATAGACTCAGTACACGTCCCCCTTATACGATTGAAGTGACACATTTATTCAGTACATAACATATGGACTCAGTACACGTATCTCTTGCACATCGGCACACGATTTTACTGTTTTATGTCATTCGTTTCTTGATTTTCAAATAAGCAACACCTCTAAAGCCTCTAGAAAATCAGAGCAGGAATGAGTTTATCCACTGTACTCTAGAACAAAAGCGATGATTGGATAAGAATTAAATGGCTGGGTTTCTATAAGTAATTGCCAATTATTTGTGAAATCTAGTCATTTCTTTATAAAATTATTTATTGCATTTGTTGAGAGGGTGCTTTAGGCGCAGGCATGAATTGTGTATATATTCAATACAAAAACAAAAAATATATAATGAATACATTATGCATGTACTCATTGACTAAAATTATGTTTTTAACATATGTAATGAGTAAATGATGTATGTACTCATTATATAAATGTATGCACTAAAAATATGTAATGAGTAAATAATGTATGTACTCATTACATAAAATTATGCATTTAAAATATGTAATGAGTAAATAATGTATGTACTCATTGCATAAAATTATGTACTCCAAATATGTAATGAGTAAATTATGTATGTACTGAGTCAATAAATTATGTAATACGTACATAAGATCTTTACTCATTACATAAAATTATTTGTAACAGTTTGCGATGAGTACAGTGAGCATGTACTCACCACATACATCCATGAATTCACGACAGATATTTATGCGTTGAGTACATAAAATTCTTTATTGACTACATAACCGCTTGAAAGCATTATGTAGTCAATAAAGATTTCAACATGTACTCAATACATGAAAAATGTAAAATTTTTGTGTGCAGAAAACTATGCGATGAGTACATAAATTTATGTATTGAGTCCATAGGTTTTTCCCTCTGTGTAACGTTAAATTCTAAGTAAAAAACTCCACGTACGATAAACTACGAGGCTCCGAATTTTTGATTTAAAATTGTATGTGAACAAAACTTCAATGTTAAATTTCACTGGTCAAATACAATCTAAAATAAAAACTGGGATGCCTCGAAGTTTATCGTGAGCCTTTCAAAAAAGCTTTCACTCTGAATTTTTGACTCTAGAATTTTAATTCCCAATAAGCGCCTTTCAAACGTCAGTACTTAAAAATCAGCCAAATTTGAACTGGTATTATAGAAGTTCAGGGCCGAGCCTAGAGCCGAGCCAGTAAGGCCCGGACTCGGGGCGCATGCAAAAAGAGGCGCCATACATGTATTTAAAAGTAAATTAAAAGTATGATACGTTTTATTATACACGGTTAAAAATTTAAGTCTAAATTTTCAAGCTTAGTGAAATTTTTTTTGATTGGAACCTTAAAGGTTTTGTTTCAACTTTTAAGTTAAAATTTTGAACCTTTAATTTGTTGAAATCAATATATATTTACAATTTAAACCTAAAGGTCGTTTTGTTTAACCTTTAAGTTATATTTTTCATCTATTTGAGCCAAGTTTTTAAATTTTTTTAAATTTTAAAATTATTTAAACATAAGGGACAAATTTTTCAGCTTTTCAAGTTTACTTCTTCAACAATTTCGGCTGAGTTTTTTGTCTATTTTTAGTAATTATTAAGGGACTAATTTTTCATTCTTAATGTTTATTTTTTTCAACTATTTATATCAAATTTTCAACTTTACTAACTTGAGAACTTATAAAAACTTTAGGGAACGAATTTTTAAACTTTTTTATTAAACTTTTTCATATATTTTGGCAAAGTTTTTCGTCATTGAAAAGTTGAACAAGTATTTCAAACTTAAGGACGAATTGATTATCTTTATAATTTATTTTATTTTAACTATTTATGTCGATTTTTTCAACTATTTATGTCGATTTTTTCATCTTTATAGATTGAAAAATTAATTGAAAAAATCAACATGCTTATTACATATTTTTTGGCATGAATGATGAAATTTTCTACATTTAATTTTTTTGTTCTGTTTGCGCAGACTACTGTAGTGAATTCAAATTACTTGAGTAGCTTCATTTTGAAAAAATTATGAATTTTAATTTTGTATCAATAAAAAGAAAATTTTAGAAATTATCAACTGTTCGTAGTTTTGTTTATTAAGAATAGTGTTTTAAGTGTTGAAAAAGTCAACTTTTGTTTAAGTTTTTCGACTTTTTTGGTAGAAGAATTAACCTTCTCGTTGAATTGTTCAATGAGAAAACCTTTTTGTTACATTTTTCAACTTGATGAGTCAACTTTTTTTTAAATTTTTCAACTTTTTCGGTTGAAAAGTCGATCTTTGAATTGCATTGCTAACTACTTGAGTTGAGAAAGTCAACCTGTTCGTTGAATTTTTCAATTTTTTGTATTTATTTTTTGAACTTTTTTGAACGAACAACCCTTTCGTTGAATAATTCGACCAAAGATATTAATTATTCAACTTAAATAGTTATTTTTTTTCAACATTATTCTACATTTTATACATTAAAATAAGTTTATTCAAAATATTTAGATTTTAAATTCTCATCACAAATAGTTGAAAACTCCTCATATTTAAGTAAACTTACCTGTTTACTCTAAATAAAGTTAAAAATTTAAACTTTATTGGAAAGAGTGCATATTATTATAAGTTAAAAAGTTGAAAAAGTGAATCTTAATTTCGAACTGTGTATGTGGTGACCGCAGAATGCACGCAACCATTCGATCACTTGCAAATAGAGAAAAATCTTCGAAAATTTCAAAATAGGCTGCCAGTACCCTTTGTCCACCCTTGCAAGTCCGAGTTTATTTGTGCAATTTAAAAAAAGCGCGTTAAAAAATATGGGGCGCAATTAAGACTCTTGGCCCAGGGTGCCACAAGTTCTCGGGCCGGACCTGTAGCAGTTAGTACTTTTACGCTTGTCATATTGGATCATCAGTCATTAAACCCTAAACCTGTAAGGTCAGTATATATTAATTTTGTGCAAACGTTTGTAACACCTAGAAATAAGCGAGTCCGCTAAATAAAAGTATATATATTCTGGATCAGAGTCACTTCGTGAGTCGATTTAGCCCTGCCTGTCATAAAAAACCTGATAACTTATCTACAAAAATAAAATTTTATATCAAAACAAAGATGATTTGAAAAAATATAGATGTTTTTATAAAGACTTGTATCGCCTAGGGTCGAAATTCGACCAATTTATTGATTGCCTATTTATAATTTATATGCGAGATGATAAAAATAAGTTCGAGGCTGTAACTCTTAATTGATTAGAGATATAAATTGATTTTCTTCAAAAAAATTATTTTTTTATATTATAATTTTGTTCAAAAACAGAAAAACAACATTTTAAAAAAATTTAATTTTGTCAAAGAAATCATAGGAGGTAGCCTTGATTTTTTGATCTCACGGACAGTTTATTAATTTAGTGTCAAGACAAAATAAATTCACCTAAAATTCGGTATAGACTTTGAAAGAAAATCAAAAATGCAATTTAGAGTTTTTGTTTTTTTATAACAAAAATTATTTTTATCCCGTATTTTAAGAATAAAGCAAATTTTATGGTCTTTTTTTAAAGAGAATAATTTAAATATAAACAAACAAAAAACGGTATTATTTTCAAAAGTTTTTTTAAGTTTACTAATAAGACTTAAATACAAAAAAGAAATAAACAAAATTTATTCACATATGGCTGAGTTATTGGCTTCAGAAATTAGAACATTCAATTTGAGACAGTTTTTTTCTCTCTCTTGGCATTTGGTTGAAACACACGCTAAATAAGTAACGACAATATTAAGAAAATTCATTAAAAATACTTTTGATTAGAACTTTGCTGTAATTTTTATCACATTTGAAGAAAATTTAACAAACTTTCAGAAAAAATTAGAAAAATTTAAAAACCGTTAAAATTTAAGCAAGATATTGACATGGAAAGTCAAATTTTTGAATTCAAAACACATTTTTTTTACAAATTTTACAATTGACGAATGGATAAAACTAAATTTTTTTAAGAAATTGTTAGTTTTAAAAAAAAAAAATTCAAATTCGACCAACTCAAAAAAACTCTACCCCAACCAAATTTCATATTAATTAAAGAGCGGGTTTTTTCTCAAAAATTTAATTTCTCTCAAAAAGCGTTGGAAACCCCCTCTTTTAGATATGTATATCATTTATATATACATTCTGCACAGCTAGGCAACATAGCCTTTCGAATGCTATAAGTTTGATTTATTTTGAGTT
Organism: Tetanocera ferruginea; assembly: GCA_958299015.1. Taxonomy (NCBI): domain Eukaryota; kingdom Metazoa; phylum Arthropoda; class Insecta; order Diptera; family Sciomyzidae; genus Tetanocera; species Tetanocera ferruginea. The sequence goes on along the minus strand of OY282643.1, from coordinate 45,507,510 downwards.
TTAATTAATAACAAATTAGCGTACGACAAACTTTAATTTTCACGTATTAATATATAAGATAAGATGTATACAAAATTACAAATACTCGTGATATGATGACAGAAATGTTCCTTAGAAATGTTCCATGAAACTGGTAGTTTTTGAATAAAAATAAGTTTCGTGCTAAAAGGCGGTATTTTTTCGTAAGATAATTTTAAAGGACAAAAATATTTCTCAATTTTTTGACCCATAACGTTTTTTTAAATTAAGAAATGATTTTCTCCTTAGTGTAGGAGCAAAAGAAAATATAGTTCACAATTAAAAACTTTAAAAATATTCCTTTACGCCTTAATTCGTTGGCAATGTTATAAAAAATATTGGAGAGGAGTTTTGAATTATGTTTTTTTTTTATTGAATTACGTATTCTTAAGTGGTGACCTTGGCATGCAGGTTAAGTGTGTGGCTTAGCATGCTCGGAGCCCGGGTTCGATCCCCAGCCGCGGCGAAAAGTTTTTTTCAATAAAAAATTTTTCTGATCGGTCACCAACTCTCTGCAGACAATGGCAAACCTAAGAGAGTAAATAATACCATGTAAAGCTTCTTGAGAACATGAGCCGTTCGGAGTCGGCATAAAACATGTAGGTCCAGTTCTCGATCAATTGTGTGCAAACATTTAATAACGCACACAACACAATTGATCATAAGAAGCTCGGTCAAAGTCCTTTCAAGGGCTGAAATGGCCAATTTGTTGTTTTGTTTGTTTATTCTTAAGTTGCTGAATGACGAATTTGAGTAACAGTTCCCTGGCAACACTGCTGAGGAGCACCATTTTTGTCTTGAAAGTTCATTGCATTCATTCACATTTCTGTTACCCCTCAAACTACTGTGTGCCCTCTAGCCTATCAAAAAGAATTATAAGTATAAAATATCCATGTGAGCTTTAAATTAAGCTATTATGTAGTTCTTGCTAAGTTTTAAAATAAATTTTGAAGATCATTAAGCTACAAGGTTGCATAAATATAAACATAAACAACAGAGCTCAGACTTGAGCAAACATCTTAATTGATTAAAAACAAATAGATTTTTTCGTCGATAAATAAATATTTTTATTCTTTCATGTTTCTGCTAATTAGCCCACTGTTAATTACTTGTTATTGACAAACATTACATTTGCAATATTCAGATTTAATTCAGTAGAAATCTTATTTAACAAGGCATACCTAAGAAATACATACGTACATAGAACATTGGTACCTAGCAACAAACATTCCGTCATTACGAGTTCTTGCTAAAAAATTAACTGAATTCAATTTATATGCAAATATTTACTGAACTCAAATACAAAATAGAAAAAGCAAATAAGTGCCAAGAAAAATAGTTATTCTTGATAATTATGATTTATAAGAATTTACAAATGTTTTTTCCCTCAAGGCAAACAAATCGTTTGTCATTTTTTTGCTCTTCTCATTTGTTTTTGTTTTTTTTTTTCTATACAAGACCCTACACTGTTAAACACTTCCTGAATTCAAAGAAATTGAAGTGTGATACCCCACGCTTCAGCCCTAAATGACTGACAGAATATTAAAAAAAGAATGTGGCACAGAGGTGCGACATTGGTGACGATTGGTATACGTTGTCGATGCTATTGTTGCACTACCACAACTTTTAGCAGAGCCAGCAACAACATCAACAACGATAACAATTTGTTGAAGACGGCAGTACTTGAGCTGCGTTGACGCGTTTCGCTGACGTTTTCGAAAGCGTGCAAAATGGATTTATTTGTAATAAATACAAATAAAATAAAATAAATGAAAAAAAGCTATACGCTGCTGTGCAAATAATTAATGTTTGCCTACATTGAAGGTGATAATATTTTGTAATATGTACCACCTCGTTCACACCAAACGACAAACTTGACATTGACGCTTTGCTGTGTTGACTGACTGACTGGCTGAGTGGCAGTCGGCTTATCAGCTTTCCAGAGCTGCTCCTGTAAAACAGCTCAAGTGTAGCAAGAGTTTAACTTTAAAACTCAGTTTGTTGCCAGTGCAAAAAAATACAATAACAACAACAACAACACCAAAAAAATACTGAGTAATTTTGACGTTTAAATATAACTACAGTCTAAGCAGAAATTCTACGAAAAATATTTCATTCAATGTTAATATTTATGAAAATTTAAGAATAACACTTTTTTTTATTATTATCTAAACGGTTCAATGTATATCGCTCACAATTTGGCACATATGTAATTTTGTAATTTTGACACAAGGACATGAACTTATTTTATTATGCTTTTATTCAATTGCAATCTTTGCAGATTTAATGCAATCAACTTTTTAAAAGTTTGTCTAGCAAAAGAGTAAAAAAACACTGCTTTGATCAAGTTAAGTAATTCTGTTTTGGTTTTGCTGCAGTTGCGCTTATTAGCTTTTCAAAGTTAGTGAACTGCATAAACCACAGAGACTACTGATAAAATTTCAAACCTTCTGAAATTTTTGTGTTTGAAACCAACATACTTTTTATATAAAATTATATTTTCAACTTTCAAGTTAAAATTTTGATTCTTAGAATGGTTGAAACCTATCAAATGTCATCTTATTTGATGCAAGCTAAAAAAACAACTTTAAAGTCCAGTAACTTATGAACCCAAAGAGACATAAAAAAACCAAAAAACAATATTTTCAAACTGAGCAATTTATATGATACAGCTTATATTACCTTATAAAATAATATTTTACCGACTTCAAAAAGAGGGAGGACGTTCTCAAGTTGGTTGGTTTCTCTGTTTTTTTTTTTTTTTTTTGTTTTTAAATGTATGTACATCGATTACTCCTAAAGTACTTGCCCGATTGCTATAATTTTTTGTCAACATATAGAAACCATCAACGCGGAGGTGCCCGTTTATAATTTCGGTATTCGACAAAGGGGCGTGTCGCTAAAAGAAAAACACTGTATCTCAGTAAATATTGACACTAGAGTACTGAAATGTACAGCAAACATGCAAAGGAAGTTACAATTATAAAAAATTACGGTCAACAAAGTGGGCGTTATTCGAAAAAAGGGTGTGGAAATATTGTAAAAACTCTGTTTCTCAAACAAATTTGATACTAGAGTACTGAAATTAAGTACTGAGGTAGGCACAATTATTGAAAATTTCTATCAATAAGGTGGGCGTTATTCGATAAAAGGGTGTGGCAATATTGACACAAGGGTACAGAAATTTATTACAGCGGTAGGCACAATTACTACAAATTTTTGTAAAGAATGGGCGTTATTTGATATGGGGTGTGGCAATATTAAAAAAAATACTGTATCTCGAATACTATTGACACTAGGATACTAAAATTTAGTACAAAGGCATAGTACAATGGTTTAAGGGCGGTATTCGATAAAGAGGCGTGTCACTATAAGAAAAACACTGTAATATTGACACTAGAGTACTGAAAAAATGCATGGGTAGGTACAATTATAAAAAATTACGGTCAAATAAGTGGGTGTTATTCGACAAAGAGGTGTGGCAATATTAGAAAAACTCTGTTTCTGAAACAAAATTGACACTAGAGTACTAAAGTTTACTACAGAGGTAGGCACAAGTATAAAAAATTAATTTCAATAAATTGGGCGTTGTTTGATAAAGGGGTGTGGCAATATTTGAAACACACTGCATCTCGAATAATATTGGCACTAGAATTCTGATATTAAGTACAGAGGTAGACACACTGCTTATAAATTACTGTCGTGTATAATAATGTGGGCGTCATTTAGGGGTGTGACAATATTAGAAAACACTATATCGAATACTATTTACACTAGGGTACTGAAATGAAGTACAGACGTAGGCACAATTATTACAAATTACTACCGAGGAATTGGGCGTTATTCGACTAAGGTGTGTGGTAGTGTTTGAAAAAAACTGTATAATATTGACGCAAGGGTGATAAAATTTATGGTTAGAATGGTTAGAATTATTGAAAACACTATGACAAAGTGGGTGAAATTCGACAAACAGGCGTGCCACTATTAGAAAAACACTATATTTCAGTCAATATTGACATTGGGGTACTGATAAAGATACAAGAGTAGGTACTGATAAAGAACAGAATAAGAAACGACAGAAAAGCATTTTCTATATTATGAACATAAATAATTGATGTTTAATTAATTTATACACTTTTTCTAAAATTTATCATTTTCTCTAAAAAGAAAGAAATAAAAACTTTTTAACAAAAACAAAAAAACCTACTTCAAAATCACTACAAAGTAAAAAATATTTTGATATTTCTTTTACTTTTTATTTCTTGGTCAAATTTGATAATTTATTTATATTCTTTTTATATTGGATATCTTATGATATCAATTGTTCTTAATTTGTTTTATTTTTATCATAAATATATTAATTTTTTATGATTATAGAAGCTAAGTTTATGTTCTGAAGAAGTTGACGTAGAATTACGTCTTACAGCGCGGTTTGTATGGGGTCGTTTTAACAGATTTTTTCAAGGTCATTAGGCAACATTTTTGGCGAATACTTTAGGGTATACCTACAGCCTTTAATACTTTTCGTTCAAAGATAATATATATACTAAAATATCAGATATATCCTGCGCTGAATGAATATCTAACTTTGGATTTTGTCAATTTTATATTAAAGTCACAAAATAGTAAAATATAAGAAGAAAAAAGCATGTTTTTATATAAGAAAATCAATCATCAGCTGCTTACATATGTGCCTGCTGCTTTCTTTGTTTTTCTTTCGTTGTTTATGCTTGTATAGCCCTAACCAAAATAGACGAAACGAGACGATAGCAACTCGACGAGCGTGTACACTCGTTACGTCTGTTTTGACATTTAACCCAAAATGAAACGTTCTTGAACTCGTCTAGGCTGGTCAGCTGCCAACTGTTTCAAATGCATATAAATGCCTTGTTCATCCCAAAGAATGGCTATTAATTCATTAAAATATTGTTTCTTGCACTAATTGATAAAAATGCAACAAAACTTGATGTAAAAATTCTCTGCACTGTTGTTGCTGACGAGTTGAGACGCTAAAAGTTCGGTTCTTACGGAACAAAACGTCTCGTCAACCCGTTTCGTTCAGTTTCGATGTGTTTACGTTTGCTTATTTTGGGCAACAACATTGAATTGCATTCAAGCGAACATTTTTGTCTTCGCTCGTTACGGAGCAAATCGTCTATTTTGGTTAGGGCTTATGCTTTGGTTTTGCACGAACTGATTGGTTCGCTTTGGCAGCATTGTAAGCATTAGTTCGCATTGGGTTTATGTATGCACTAGTGTTCTAGTATTATTATACTATTTTGAAACCAGAGGTCATGAACCTCTTTTCAACTCAGTCAATGAACTCAATCTGTCATATTTAACGAAATGGGTCTGTGATCCGGTTAGATTTAACTCTTATGAAAAAAAACGAGTTGGATCATATTTATTTTTATGCTTTTACCCAATAGATGGCGTAAAATTTTAATTTTTGTTTTTAATGCAAATTAATTTGGATTCCACATCCCACTAGCACTAGCAAGTGTAGTTTGCAAACTATACATCGAACAGAAAGTGTAGCTAGCAAACTAAATATCAGACAGAGACGAGAGGATAGGACATGTGCTCAGCGTGAAATATAGTAACCACACGATTTTTTAAAAATCGGGGTATTAATACTAATTTGAAATTAGTAGTTAAACTGACTGTAGCTCGCAAACTATATATCGGGCAGAGACGAAAGTGGCACCAATGGAAAGTGCGTTTGCTTCGCCTTCTTTTCAACTAAGTCAACCTGTCAAACTTAACAAAATGATGGAAAAAATTTGAAAGTTTGCTTGTTTCTTTTTGCTTGCTCATTTAATCATACTTTCCATTAATCATACTTACTATTTAACTTTTTCTTTGTTTTGGCATCGATAAGTAGTCCATAATTGAGTGTTATTCATTTAGTTGTTAATTTTTGGAAGATCTATAAAAATACGTGCAAAAGAACAAAACAATCGGACCAAAGAGACAAAGTAGAAGAGGTTACAACTTATACGGAATTCTACGTCTACACTTACGATACTATCGAAACTGTTTCTTTTTTATTATAATTTTGTTTTTCTTTTCCTTTCAGTATTTTGTAAAGAAGACTTGGACAATTTATAATGGAGCAATACACAACTGAACAACGTGCCCAAATCGTTGAAATTTACTTTACAAATCAACGGTTCATTGTGTTGAATCAGCGTGCATACCGTCGTCAATTTAATGTGCGGGTTGCACCCTCTCAGTCAACAATAAACTGTCTGGTTGCAAATTTTCTGCAAAACAACAAGTAGAAGTAAGGAACCTTCCTGGTTCCGGCAGACAACGAACTGTGCACATGTTGGACAATATTAAACTGGTACGGGAGAGTATTCGGGAGGATCCAGAAACATCAACCAGGAGACGTTCGACACAACTTGGCCTCTCAAGAGGGTCGCTGCAGCGAATTTTGCATATCATAAGAATGTTTCCATACAAAATTACATACTTGTCCAAGAATTGAAACCGACAGATTACCAGCAACGGCTTGACTATGCAATTTATTTCCAGCAAAAAGCACAAGAGAATCCTTATTTTATTCATAACTTAGTTATGAGTGACGAAGCCCATTTCCAATTAAATGGGTTCGTTAATAAGCAAAACTGTAGGATATGGGCTACGGAAAACCCAAGAGTACTTCATCAACGACAACTACACTCAGTTAAGTGCACTGTTTGGTGCGGTGTTTCTTCAGAAAGGATCATTGGCCAATATTTTTTTGAAAATGAACGAGGTGATCGTTCAATGGTGATCGATATCGAGCCATGTTGGAAAATTTTATAAGGCCAGCAGTGGAAAACCATCCGCAAATATGGTTACAACAGGATGGAGCTACAGCGCACACTGCGAGGGCCACAATGGCTCTTTTACGCGACATATTTGGTGAAAGAATAATTTTACGTACAAGCAATTTTAAATGGCCTCCGCGTTCCCCGGACTTAACCGCTTCAGAATGTATCCTTTGGGATTATTTAAAAGGGAAAGTTTATGTTAATAAGCCTAGGACTATTGAAGAATTAAATACCAATATTCGAGACGAAATTAACAACATAACACCGGAAGTTTTGCGAAAGGTCATGGAAAATGTGTTGGAAAGAGCACATTTGTGCGAAGCAGAAAATGGCCACCACTTGCGGGATATCATTCTTGCGGGGAAAGACAAAAAATTAAAAAAATATGTCTTAAATAAAAAGTTATGGGGACTTGACACCACTTCGGTCTTACTGGGCAACCCTGTAGATCATAGTTTTGGGATAACGTCTATTATAATAGTATAATAAGGTTGTAAAAATGACCACATTTTCCTTCATATTTATGTTTTTATGTTTTTACAAATATTTTAATGGGGGTCCATGTACACTTTTTTAAATTAATCTTGTTATTAAGATAATTTTATATTAATTAAAAAATTCAAAATTAGTAAAAAATTTTTTTATAAAATTAATTAATAAAACACATAAAAATGTCATTTTTCAAAAGCTCATTTGAATAGTATTGGTATGAATAATTTTGACAATTATTCTTATGTGACAACTTGTTATTTCCAAACACATGGTTTAAAGAAACTGTGACACTTTCAAAAAGCAAAACAAAAAAAACTCAATCTGAACTGACATTCAAGAACCATTTGCGCTGATTCATCACTCAATTAGCAACACTTCCATATGTATTAATTAAATGAATAACTAAAGGGAGCAACTGTTTCTGTTTCCCACACCCGAAGAATGATGAAGTGCGGTAATCGAAGAACATGTTTAAAGCAATTCCAAAGGCAAACAGGCAATGCCAACATTTGGCGCCTTATATTGCATATATTTTTCATTGTTTTTTTTTTTACACTTGAAAGGCATACATTTTGCCGTTTTTTTAAACAATTTTTAAAATTTAGCTGCTTTAAAGCTTAAAAAAAAAAAAAATAAAAATAATGTAAACGTCAAAATATTTATTATATGCTAATGTAATTTTTGAATGGTTTTTCCATTTTTCCCATCTTTTTTCTTCTACGTTTGGAAAATTTTGTTGCTGCGGAATAATGAGGGAAAACCATGAAAACAAAAAATATACAGACTGATGGATATGTCTAGCAGTTTTAAAATCTACACAACATAGATAGCTAGTTATAAAAAAAAATTTTGCCCAAAGCTTTGTTAACAAAAGTAAAATGAAATAGAAAAAAGAGAAAAAAAATTAAGAGCATTAGGCAAATTGCAAAAACTACACTGACCCACGGGCGGTCCACTTATTCAAAAGACGCACATTATAAATGTTCGCCTGCTTAAACACATTAAGCGGCCCTTTAACTGTTGCCAGACATAATTGTTTTAATTATAAATTTTTTATTTACTCAATTAAGAACGTTTTTTTTTTTGATGGTGTTGGAAAAAATTTTAAATTTATTAGCTGTAAATTAGCAAAAGTTGGCACTAGCTTAAAAGCTTGTTTTTTTTATTTGTAAATATATTAAATACATGCTGATAACTAGTGGAAAAAATTTATGTTTTTTTTTTTTTTGTTTATTTGCTCCATATCAAGTTGAATATTTGCACTCGGTCTCAAAAGTTGGCAACATTGTGTGTTATCAGCGCGTATTTTTAATGACACACTCCTTGAAAATTATAATCATCGTCTGAGATTTGACAAAAAAAGAAAAAATTAAAAAAAAAAATACACAAAATATAAAAGCCACTTTTAACTAATGCTGCTTATCATGTCATATTTAGTCATAAATACTGATATTCTAACAAACATTCACATGTCGCCACATATGTATGAACATGTGTAAAAAAGCTTTCTTGATAAGCTGCTTCTTTGCAATCGCATTTGAAAATATAAAAAAAAATAATGCTCATTTTAAGCTTGTTTTATTGTAGCTGCAAATTTTTGTGTTGTTTTTTTTTTTATTTATTTTTATATTGTTTATATGTTTGACCATGAAATTTTGAAATTTCTTTTTTAATTAATATCATTCATAAATTTTGCACAAAAAACTCAAGTGTGCCCATAAAATAAAAGTAAGGCCACTCTTTTTTAATAATTTTTTTATTTAAAAGTTATAAATTTTATTCCTATAGTTTTGCAAACTATAACTTTTTAAAATTATAATTTAAATTAATTTAGAGCATTATTTAAAGCACTCTAAAAGCTTATAACTTTATTTTTTTTTTATTTTGATTAGTATGACTGCTATGTAACTTGAATTCAACTTATTATGATGTATTTTTATTAAAATTTATAACGAACATCTTTACTGTATTTTACTACTGTGGAAAAATTTGTCGCGTCCATGATGTCGTGTCCGTATTCGTGCTATATCTATTTAAAAAAAGATAAGAGATAATTTTTATGTTTCATAAGTCTGCTAAGAATAGTTATCCTTTGACCTCCATTAACATGTATATTATATATAAAAAAAAGTTCTCAAAATTTGCTAAATTTTGCGTATTTCTATACGAGCTTAAAAAAACTTCTGTTTTTTGTCGCGTCCGTTTCATTGAATGATTGATTATTACTTTGTACTAATTTGTACTAAATCTCGCCAATATTTTTATAAAATGTAGCACTCTATCGTCGCGTTAGAGCACTTATATATATATATCGGCTCATTTTGCTTCTTTCTTGTTTTTCGAGTAATTAAAACCGTGCGAATGTCGCATCCGTGCCACTGGGAGATGCCCATATATAATCGTTCATATAAGAAAATCTAAGCGCGTGTTTCTCGAAACAAGTTTTTCGAATCGCCTTCTCAGATATCTCAAGTTCTAATTGATCCATTTCAATGAATCTTGATTCATTGTGATCTTTATAGAATCTGTTAAGCACGCTTCCTTTGACATGACATTGACATGACATTGGCCGTTTTTTGAAATTGACTTTTTATAATTTTGTATTTTAGTATGTAACGGCGTTACAAAATCTACTAGTTGAACACAACGAATACCTACCAGCATAGTATACATAACAACAACAACACCACAACAAGTTAAACACACACAGCCAACGCATAGCAAACCAGCCAGCATAGTGTGCAGCAACAACAACATCACAGCCAGTCAGACACACCGCCAACGCATGATAGAGCAACCATCAGCTATGAGCAGAATTTGTATAACATGCAATATAATTCACAACACGTTTTGTAAATAAACTATATAAGACGAGCCGACTGTGTCGACAGTAGATACGGCTCGAAGGCGTAGTGTCTTGTCCGTCTCATACTTGGCAACGAGTAAACTAATTTTTTTGAGCAAAACACCGAGAGGCGGGTAGCTCGTTTTTATACATTGTAGTTAGATTATTTATTTTTGCACTCGGTCGGACTTCACCGTCGGCTTCGGTCGATTGGATACCCTTCCGAATATTTAATAGTTGTGTTTGTTGCACTCGGTCGGACTTCACCGTCGGCTTCGGTCGATTGGATATCCTTCCGAATACTTAGCGTGTTGCACTCGGTCGGACTTCACCGTCGGCTTCGGCCGAATGGATACCCTTCCGAGTGTCTAATAGTTGTGTTTGTTGCACTCGGTCGGACTTCACCGTCGGCTTCGGTCGATTGGATACCCTTCCGAATACTTAACGTGTCGCACTCGGTCGGACTTCACCGTCGGCTTCGGCCGAATGGATACCCTTCCGAGTGTCTAATAGTTGTGTTTGTTGCACTCGGTCGGACTTCACCGTCGGCTTCGGCCGAATGGATATCCCTCCGAACACTTAGCTTGCCATATTAGTTACCCGGTAGGGATTATTTAAATTAAGAATACACTAAATTTATAATTTTTATTGAAAAGAAATATATAATAGATATATATAAGTTATTTTAGAAATATATAGATATATTACATAAAATTTACATTGTATAATTTAATGCTGCAAAAGATGTATGTATTCTACTTTTGTATACAATAATTCTACGGTATATTTTCCAAATCCAACGCACTCTGTCGAGCTCTGTCTAAGCCAAGCCGCATAAAACTCGCCACGAACGCAAATCACCGATATTTACTGAAGCACCGAATCCTGAATATTACCGCACCAGAACCAGTTATCACCGAGGCAGAGTCAGAGAGGGCAATTGTTGGAAAATTACAGCTTGATACCCACGAATGATTGTTGTTGTGTATTTGAAAAGACTTATGTACAAAATATATAGGCATATATATACATAAATAATCATAGAGATTATTCAATAAAACTAATTGTACTTGAAATATTAAAACCAACAAGTCTTTTTATTTAACAGAGGTTCGAGGGTCCTTCGTTTGATCCTGGAGCGGCGGAGTCATACCTCAGCCTTTGAGAAAACCCCCTTACAAGTAAATATTCTTAAGATTTTAAGAAAAAAAATTCTTGGAAAAATTCATACGGGTTCAAAAGTTACAGTCGGATTAGTGATAGCGCTTTTTTATATTTCTTTGCATTTTTCTTTGTTAACAAACTTTGAACGCGTTTATCTCGAAACCATGTTTTTCGTACTGGTTGCGGCACTAGGGTTCATTTTTTGACGACATTTTTTTTGTTTTTTGTATTTTTTTAAACTTGATTCGCTATCGTATGACACGAGCTTTTAAATATCGAGCTTTTTTTAAAAAATTTTTTTTCGATTTTTTATGAATTTTTAAATTCAATATTTTTTTCGAAAAACACACTTTAAAAATTTGAAACATCACCAATTACCATAACCAATTTTGTTAAGATTTAAAAAAGTCATTTTTTTTCAGATCGGACAATTTTTGCGCTGCAACAATGAGGACCCTTTTTTTCTCTCCCGCCAGTTTGGAGCTCTATAAAATCATGTTGGCGCGAACAATTTTTTTTGAATTTTTTTTCTTATAACTTGTTCAATTCTCTACAATATAAAAAATTTTGGAAAAATGTTTATTTTTGACTGAGTTATGAATTTTTAAAAAAAAGATCTGTTTTCTCTGCCGCGAATGTTATGTCCCTCCTTAAAAAGCCAAAAAACTGCAGACCAGCGTTGCCGTTTTTACTTCGATCGAAGTTTTTTACTTCACTTTTATGTCAAACACTTCCACACTTCCTCTTTTGTGGAAACACTTCGATTTTGAGTGATTAAAACTTTTTTTAGTTTTTGATTTTTTCACTTCATTTCACATTAAAAAATCAATAACATGGCATAACTGTTGGTGTAAAAGAATTCATAACTTGTACCTTCTCTCACAGAGTTTTGTATTGGATGAGAGAATTTTAATGATAGTGGCAACACTATGTTCGATTAAATACTTCTTGCAAAAGCGCGCGTTGTGAAGGTTGTTGAAATGTAAGTTTGTAAGAATTATTACTTCGAGGAAGACTCTGATATTGCAAGTCGTATTGCAATATCAGAATCACGAATGACTGATTCAAATGTGATATATTTACAATTCTTGTCTTATGCACTGAGTGCTGTTAATTCACTTAATGTAGAATTTCAAACAGAATCGCTTAGTTTTCATGAGTTGTTAAAATCATTAAAATTGTATTTCAGAAGTATTGTTATTAATTTTATTGACATCTCTGCCGTAGAATTTGATATAATAATTAAAAATGATCTCAATAATTTTAGAATTAAGCCTTTGTCTGATATATATATAGTGCCTAGAGCCCAGACAAAATTTAATTCCTATGATGTATCTGTAACAGATAAGAATGAAATTTTAAAAAGTTGTGTATATTTCTATTACATTCGTACACTAATTATGAAAAGAATCAATTTCAAATATCCAGTTTTGAGAACATTACAAATTTTGGATACAAGATCTTTAGCTAATAGTTTGGTTCCCCTCATAAAACTTTTTCCTAATCTCATCGAAGAAAAAGATATCGACTGTCTAGAAAAGGAATGGCGTCTTTTAATATTAAATGATTTTTTAGCTGAAAAAGATTTGAAGAGCTTTGGTTCTACGTTTTTAAATTAAAAAGTGCCTTAGAAGTCCTGATGTACCAAAAAATAAAAACTTTCGTAAGAGCGTTGCTAAGCTTACCGCACGGTGGTGCAACAACAGAAAGGGTATTTTCACAATTAAAACTAATTAAAAATACAACTACAAATAAGTTAAAATTTAGCACCGTAAATTCGATAATGCTAATAAAGGACCACTTTCTAAATGATATTTTTTAAAATTGGAATCCCTAAACGAATACTTTATCGAATGTTTGTTATAACAGTGATATTTACTTCAGAACCGAAGAAATAGCTGCATAGAAAATAGAAATAGAAATTAGAAATAGATAATTTTTTAGCATTGTTAATTTATACATATAAGTGATTGAAATGTATTTCAGTATTTTCTTATTGAACGCATATTTTCTTATTAAACTTTATTAATTGATTTTTATGAAAATATTTTTATTGATTTTTTTGTTATTAATTTTGAAATGTACCTGAATATGCTTAATAAACATTCATGTTAAAAACAAAATTAATTTATTTTAACACTTCGAAATCTCTGAAAATACTTCCATTTTGTAGCCTATTTTACTTCGTTTTAAAATTCTCGAACGGCAACACTGCTGCAGACCATTTGCGCAGGTTGAGTGCTCAACTACAACCCTTTACAGAAGAATGCACTTTGATTTTTTATTTACAGGCGCCTTAAAAATGCTGGAGACGAGAAGCTAACTTACGACCTTTTATTAAACACTCCAACTTCAGTCACCTCTAGAAAATAAACAACAACAAAAATACAAAAACAAAACCTTCTTTTATATCTCCAACTTTATATGTACTAAGAGTAAATAAATTTGAGTTAAATAATTTAATAATACTATGTAAAAAAAAAAATTTTAAGGAAAGGTGCTGTTTTTTATAGCTACACACTGTAATAGTGCCTTAAAACAATAAAATTTCCGTGCATACTCTATGGATGAATATTAAATGCTTGACAGACATGGTGTTTGTGATGCACTCATTTTTTATGTGCCTATGTGATATAATGGTAGCGCTTCCGATTCTTATTCTATGCTCAGTTGCGACAGTCCGAGTTAAATTTCCGCTTGCGGCAAACATTTTTTTATTGTATTTTTGTATTTCTATTTTGATATAAATATTGCTTTCGACATTATAATAAGCTTCATTATTTTTATAAGCTTCACGAATAAAGCGATCTTGAAAATTTTCATATTATTTGAAAACGTTACCCAAGCGTCAGGCATAAGAGACCTTGAAATTTGCACACGCCGCCAAAGAGTCACTTCATAGTTATGAGGTGCACTTCAAAAAACTATAAACGCACTTTTTTCAAAATATCTCAGGAAGCCTAAGGGTTAATGTATCGTGACATCGTTTCGTGGAGGTTACTTTTAAGTGTGGAGATGATTTGTTTTAAGCGTGTGGTTTTGAAAATTTATTTTATATTTCCCAGCATTTCAGCTGGAATCTCATCAATGCTAGCTGTAATGTTGTCTTCCAGGGCTGAAATTGTGGCTGGCTTGTCCCTCTACTTAAGAAACTTCACGCAGCCCGAACAAAAAATAGTCTAGTGCAGTCAACTCGCATGATCTAGGCGGCCATTGGATGGCGTCAAAATGTGAGATTAATTGCTTAATAAACTCGCTTTTCAATAAGTCCATGATATCGCATGCCGTTTGGCAGTTGGTACCGTCTTGTTGAAACCACATTTCAACCAAGTACAATTTTTCTATTTTGGGCAAAAAAGGTCGCTTATCATAGCACGGTACCTTGTTCCATTGACTGTAACTTGCAATTCAATTTTAATGAAAAATTCACAAAATTTTATCAAAATTCCAAGTTTTATTCCTGTAGCTCATATGTCAAAGCCTTTATAGTGTTTTCGCTATTGTGGGTTGTATGGGAGGTGGGCGTGTTTGTGAATGGATAACGCACAATTTTTTAACACATCTGAGTTTTGGTAAAAAAGACATACATACTAAATTTTATCTCTGTTAAACATAAACTTATTTATTGAGTTTTAAATTTTTGGGCTGTATGGGAGGTGGGCGTGTCCATGGTTGGATGACACCTATTTTTCCAAACCATCTTCGTTTTGTTTTAAAATGCAAACGTTCCAAATTTTATCTCTGTACGTCAAACATACTATTATTAATTGCGTATTCAATTTTTGGGTTGCATTGCAAGTGGGCGTGTTCGTGTGCGGATGACACCTTAATTTCGAAAAAGTCTTTGTTTTGATATAAAATACATACGTACCAAATTTTATCTCTGTAGGTTAAACACGAACTTATTTATTCAGTTTTAAATGTTTGGGTTGTATGGGAGGAGGGCGTATTCGTGAATGGATAACGGCCAATTTTTTAACACATCTGAGTTTTGGTAAAAAATACATACATACTAAATTTTATCTCTGTTAAACATAAACTTATTTATTGAGTTTTAAATTTTTGGGTTGTATGGGAGGTGGGCGTGTCCATGGTTGGATGACACCTACATATTTTTCCAAACCATCTTCGTTTTGTTTTAAAATGCAAACGTTCCAAATTTTATCTCTGTACGTCAAACATACTATTATTAATTGCGTTTTCAATTTTTGGGTTTCATTGCAAGTGGGCGTGTTCGTGTGCGGATGACACCTAAATTTCGAAAAAGTCTTTGTTTTGATATAAAATACATACGTACCAAATTTTATCTCTGTAGGTTAAACATTAGTTTATTTATTGAGTTTTAAATTTTGATTGAATGGGAGGTGGCCGGGTCCGGGGCTGGATGACACCCATTTTTCGAAGACGTTTTGAAACATAAGATTCATGCATTTTTGTCACTTATCTCATGAACCGGTCTTGTTCTCCTTGTATTTGTGCATGAATTTTATGAATTTTATTCATAAAACTTATGTAAGATTCATGTTACCTTAGTATTTCTTTATGGCATTTACGAAATTATTTTATGCAGGGATTTATCCCTGCAAACAGTTGGAAGCAGATTGGAAGAGAAGTTGATTTGGCGCTGCACTAGCTATTCGCCCAAGGGTTCTTTGGAAAATGGATCGTTCGCCAGAGCAATGAATGCACGATTCTCGAAAAATTCGTTGCGAATCAACCCGGCAAATCGCTTATATGATCTCAGCTGCTTACATAAGGCTATACTCGAATAACACTCAAAAGTGCTCGTCGGCGATTGTCTCATCTTCCAAGCGATTTGCTGGGGATTCTGAGGCGAATCTTATACACACACTTTATGAACATTAAACACTATGCTTCTGAAATATTCAAGTTCTCGTGATTTTTCTTGTGTATTTTGTACAATGGTCTCATGAATAGCTCTTGGACTCATTGTTTTTTTTTCATGTGACTCATGTTAATGGCTACTCGATCAAAATTCATGAATACTTAATGGAGCGCATTTCAAATTACATAATTATTGTGTACTTTTTAAAATATTTCATTTATATATTTTACATATAAATATCCTTAAAATTACCAAAGAGTAGTCAAAAAATCTATTGAACTCAAGTAATTAAAGCAAAATGTTGATATTTTTCATACAAACAAATAAAACATAAATAAAACATTCATGATTTTGATATTTGATATTTGATATTTGATATTTGATATTTGATATTTGATATTTGATATTTGATATTTGATATTTGATATTTGATATTTGATATTTGATATTTGATATTTGATATTTAATACTTAATATTTAATATTTAATATTTAATATTTAATATTTAATATTTGATATTTGATATTTGATATTTGATATATGACATTTGATATTTGATATTTGATATTTGATATTTAATATTTAATATTTGATATTTGATATTTGATACTTAATATTTAATATTTAATATTTAATATTTAATATTTAATATTTAATATTTGATATTTGATATTTGATATTTGATATTTGATATTTGATATTTGATATTTGATATTTGATATTTGATATTTGATATTTGATATTTGATATTTGATATTTGATATTTGATATTTGATATTTGATATTTGATATTTGATATTTGATATTTGATATTTGATATTTGATATTTGATATTTGATATTTGATATTTAATACTTAATATTTAATATTTAATATTTAATATTTAATATTTAATATTTGATATTTGATATTTGATATTTGATATATGACATTTGATATTTGATATTTGATATTTGATATTTAATATTTAATATTTGATATTTGATATTTGATACTTAATATTTAATATTTAATATTTAATATTTAATATTTAATATTTGATATTTGATATTTGATATTTGATATTTGATATTTGATATTTGATATTTGATATTTGATATTTGATATTTGATATTTGATATTTGATATTTGATATTTGATATTTGATATTTGATATTTGATATTTGATATTTGATATTTGATATTTGATATTTGATATTTGATATTTGATATTTGATATTTGATATTTGATATTTGATATTTGATATATGATATTTGATATTTGATATTTGATATTTGATATTTGATATTTGATATTTGATATTTGATATTTGATATTTGATATTTGATATTTGATATTTGATATTTGATATTTGATATTTGATATTTGATATTTGATATTTGATATTTGATATTTGATATTTGATATTTGATATTTGATATTTGATATTTGATATTTGATATTTGATATTTGATATTTGATATTTGATATTTGATATTTGATATTTAATATTTGATATTTGATATTTGATATTTGATATTTGATATGTGATATTTGATATTTGATATTTGATATTTGATATTTGATATTTGATATGTGATATTTGATATTTGATATTTGATATTTGATATTTGATATTTGATATTTGATATTTGATATTTGATATTTGATATTTGATATTTGATATTTGATATTTGATATTTGATATTTGATATTTGATATTTGATATTTGATATTTGATATATGATATTTGATATTTGATATTTGATATTTGATATTTGATATTTGATATTTGATATTTGATATTTGATATTTGATATTTGATATTTGATATTTGATATTTGATATTTGATATTTGATATTTGATATTTGATATTTGATATTTGATATTTGATATTTGATATTTGATATTTGATATTTGATATTTGATATTTGATATTTGATATTTGATATTTGATATTTGATATTTGATATTTGATATTTGATATTTGATATTTGATATTTGATATTTGATATTTGATATTTGATATTTGATATTTGATATTTGATATTTGATATTTGATATTTGATATTTGATATTTGATATTTGATATTTGATATTTGATATTTGATATTTGATATTTGATATTTGATATTTGATATTTGATATTTGATATTTGATATTTGATATTTGATATTTGATATTTGATATTTGATATTTGATATTTGATATTTGATATTTGATATTTGATATTTGATATTTGAATAAAATATTCATTTGTTTTTAAGAAAAATTACAACATTTGCTTTAATTATTTGAGTTCAATCGATTTTAGCTATTTACTTCAGTACTTTTACGGTGGGTGAGGGGTTTGAACCCCCAAAACTTCCCCGCTTGGCGTCAGACCTGATTCAAACTCTCCACTTACAGCTGATAAAAGCTTCTTACGCTTAACTCAAGGTCGCAAAATATTGGCGCCATCGCACCACAACGCAATTTCATAAAAAAAACTTTAAGCCAACAATCAATAAATCAGCTTTTAAGTTGAAGAGACAATAAATTAGAAGCCAACACAAGTTGCACGATAAACGCTTGAAATTGTTAACAAATTAGCGCAATTTTCACACTCGGCCCAAAAGCAATTGAATTAAATTATATGCGTCAGCACACTTCACCTGACCATGTCTGCCTGCTACACCACCCACCCGCTGCTTTGCGCCTACCAGAGTCTTATCAAAGCTTTCACGCATCAACTATAGACAGCAGGCACGAGATATCATATCGCATCACATGCGATATATTAATAAATTTTCTTGCTATTATAATAAAACCTTTTATGTGCTATTTTATGACTACAACTACAAAAAATTTATAATTTTTGTTTTTGCCTACAACGCCACCGCTAACAACCTTCAGCTGCTGCGCCAGCTACTACCAATTTTCAAGCATTTGCACTGTATTCTTACCAAAAAAAAACAAAACTATACAACAAACCATATCAAAATAAAACGTAAAATTTAAACATTTGGCGCCTCAATTCTTATCAAACAGAAAACGTGTAACATTTTGCTATAAAATATTAATACAAAATACAAAACTGAGCAAAAAATATGACTTTTTGTGTTAAATTGTATTGAGTTAGTACCTTGTTTTGTTATTGTTTTTGTTGTTGTTGTTGTCAATCAAAATATTTGATATTTATACACAAATTTTTTCCAGCCTTATGTTTATTTCTTGTTTTTTTGACGTAGAATTACGTCTTACAGCGCGGTTTGTATGGGGTCGTTTTAACAGATTTTTTGAAGGTCATGCAACGTTTTTGGCGAATACTTTAGGGTATACCTACAGCCTTTAATACTTATCGTTCAAAGATAATATATATACTTAAATATCAGATATATCCCACGCTGAATGAATATCTAATTTTGGATTTTGTCACTATTATATGAAAGTCAGAAAATAGTAAAATATAAGAAGAAAAATGCATGTTTTTATATAAGAAAATCAATCATCAGCTGCTTATGTGCCTGCTTTTGTTTTTGTTTCGTTGTTTATGGTTGTATTGTTTTAATTTTGCACGAACTGATTGGTTCGTATTCAGAATGATTCTATGGCCAATCGGATGCAGTGGGATTATCTGAGGTCATAGGCGGGTCATTGGCACATTTATGAGTTCCATGGAACATTTGGACCAAAATGGATGATTCTATGGCCAATCGGATGCAGTGGGATTATCTGAGGTCACAGGCGGGTCATTGGTACTTTGATGGTTTCCATGGAACATTTGGACCAAAATGGATGATTCTATGACCAATCGGATGCAGTGAGATTATCTGAGGTCACAGGCGGGTCATTGGTACTTTGATGGGTTCCATGGAACATTTGGACCAAAATGGATGATTCTATGGCCAATCGGATGCAGTGGGATTATCTGAGGTCACAGGTGGGTCATTGGCACATTTATGAGTTCCATGGAACATTTGGACCAAAATGGATGATGCTATGGCCAATCGGATGCAGTGGGATTATCTGAGGTCACAGGTGGGTCATTGGCACATTTATGGGTTCCATGGAACATTTGGACCAAAATGGATGATTCTATAGCAGATTCGATGCAGTGGGATTATCTGAGGTCACAGGTGGGTCATTGGCACATTTATGAGTTCCATGGAACATTTGGACCAAAATGGCTGATTCTATGGCCAATCGGATGCAGTGGGATTATCTGAGGTCACAGGTGGGTCATTGGCACATTTATGGGTTCCATGGAACATTTGGACCAAAATGGATGATTCTATAGCCAATCGGATGCATTGGGATTATCTGAGGTCACAGGTGGGTCATTGGCACATTTATGAGTTCCATGGAACATTTGGACCAAAATGGATGATTCTATGGCCAATCGGATGCAGTGGGATTATCTGAGGTCACAGGCGGGTCATTGGTACTTTGATGGTTTCCATGGAACATTTGGACCAAAATGGATGATTCTATGACCAATCGGATGCAGTGAGATTATCTGAGGTCACAGGCGGGTCATTGGTACTTTGATGGGTTCCATGGAACATTTGGACCAAAATGGATGATTCTATGGCCAATCGGATGCAGTGGGATTATCTGAGGTCACAGGTGGGTCATTGGCACATTTATGAGTTCCATGGAACATTTGGACCAAAATGGATGATGCTATGGCCAATCGGATGCAGTGGGATTATCTGAGGTCACAGGTGGGTCATTGGCACATTTATGGGTTCCATGGAACATTTGGACCAAAATGGATGATTCTATAGCAGATTCGATGCAGTGGGATTATCTGAGGTCACAGGTGGGTCATTGGCACATTTATGAGTTCCATGGAACATTTGGACCAAAATGGCTGATTCTATGGCCAATCGGATGCAGTGGGATTATCTGAGGTCACAGGTGGGTCATTGGCACATTTATGGGTTCCATGGAACATTTGGACGAAAATGGATGATTCTATGGCCAATCGGATGCAGTGGGATTATCTGAGGTCACAGGTGGGTCATTGGTACTTTGATGGGTTCCATGGAACAGTTGGACCGAAATGGATGATTCTATGGCCAATCGGATGCAGTGGGATTATCTGAGGTCACAGGTGGGTCATTGGTACTTTGATGGGTTCCATGGAACATTTGGACCAAAATGGATGATTCTATGGCCAATCGGATGCAGTGGGATTATCTGAGGTCACAGGCGGGTCATTGGTACTTTGATGGTTTCCATGGAACATTTGGACCAAAATGGATGATTCTATGGCCAATCGGATGCAGTGGGATTATCTGAGGTCACAGGTGGGTCATTGGCACATTTATGAGTTCCATGGAACATTTGGACCAAAATGGATGATTCTATGGCCAATCGGATGCAGTGGGATTATCTGAGGTCACAGGTGGGTCATTGGCACATTTATGAGTTCCATGGAACATTTGGACCAAAATGGATGATTCTATGGCCAATCGGATGCAGTGGGATTATCTGAGGTCACAGGTGGGTCATTGGCACATTTATGGGTTCCATGGAACATTTGGACCAAAATGGATGATTCTATAGCAGATTCGATGCAGTGGGATTATCTGAGGTCACAGGTGGGTCATTGGCACATTTATGAGTTCCATGGAACATTTGGACCAAAATGGCTGATTCTATGGCCAATCGGATGCAGTGGGATTATCTGAGGTCACAGGTGGGTCATTGGCACATTTATGGGTTCCATGGAACATTTGGACCAAAATGGATGATTCTATGGCCAATCGGATGCAGTGGGATTATCTGAGGTCACAGGTGGGTCATTGGTACTTTGATGGGTTCCATGGAACATTTGGACCAAAATGGATGATTCTATGGCCAATCGGATGCAGTGGGATTATCTGAGGTCACAGGTGGGTCATTGGTACTTTGATGGGTTCCATGGAACATTTGGACCAAAATGGATGATTCTATGGCCAATCGGATGCAGTGGGATTATCTGAGGTCACAGGCGGGTCATTGGTACTTTGATGGTTTCCATGGAACATTTGGACCAAAATGGATGATTCTATGGCCAATCGGATGCAGTGGGATTATCTGAGGTCACAGGTGGGTCATTGGCACATTTATGAGTTCCATGGAACATTTGGACCAAAATGGATGATTCTATGGCCAATCGGATGCAGTGGGATTATCTGAGGTCACAGGTGGGTTATGGCACATTTATGAGTTCCATGGAACATTTGGACCAAAATGGATGATTCTATGGCCAATCGGATGCAGTGGGATTATCTGAGGTCACAGGTGGGTCATTGGCACATTTATGGGTTCCATGGAACATTTGGACCAAAATGGATGATTCTATAGCCACTCGGATGCAGTGGGATTATCTGAGGTCACAGGTGGGTCATTGGTACTTTGATGGTTTCCATGGAACATTTGGACCAAAATGGATGATTCTATAGCCAATCGGATGCAGTGGGATTATCTGAGGTCACAGGTGGGTCATTGGCACATTTATGAGTTCCATGGAACATTTGGACCAAAATGGATGATTCTATGGCCAATCGGATGCAGTGGGATTATCTGAGGTCACAGGTGGGTCATTGGCACATTTATGAGTTCCATGGAACATTTGGACCAAAATGGATGATTCTATGGCCAATCGGATGCAGTGGGATTATCTGAGGTCACAGGTGGGTCATTGGCACATTTATGGGTTCCATGGAACATTTGGACCAAAATGGATGATTCTATAGCCAATCGGATGCAGTGGGATTATCTGAAGTCACAGGTGGGTCATTGGCACATTTATGAGTTCCATGGAACATTTGGACCAAAATGGATGATTCTATGGCCAATCGGATGCAGTGGGATTATCTGAGGTCACAGGTGGGTCATTGGTACTTTGATGGGTTCCATGGAACATTTGGACCAAAATGGATGATTCTATGGCCAATTGGATGCAGTGGGATTATCTGAGGTCACAGGCGGGTCATTGGTACTTTGATGGTTTCCATGGAACATTTGGACCAAAATGGATGATTCTATGGCCAATCGGATGCAGTGGGATTATCTGAGGTCACAGGTGGGTCATTGGCACATTTATGGGTTCCATGGAACATTTGGACCAAAATGGATGATTCTATAGCCACTCGGATGCAGTGGGATTATCTGAGGTCACAGGTGGGTCATTGGTACTTTGATGGTTTCCATGGAACATTTGGACCAAAATGGATGATTCTATAGCCAATCGGATGCAGTGGGATTATCTGAGGTCACAGGTGGGTCATTGGCACATTTATGAGTTCCATGGAACATTTGGACCAAAATGGATGATTCTATGGCCAATCGGATGCAGTGGGATTATCTGAGGTCACAGGTGGGTCATTGGCACATTTATGAGTTCCATGGAACATTTGGACCAAAATGGATGATTCTATGGCCAATCGGATGCAGTGGGATTATCTGAGGTCACAGGTGGGTCATTGGCACATTTATGAGTTCCATGGAACATTTGGACCAAAATGGATGATTCTATGGCCAATCGGATGCAGTGGGATTATCTGAGGTCACAGGTGGGTCATTGGCACATTTATGGGTTCCATGGAACATTTGGACCAAAATGGATGATTCTATGGCCAATCGGATGCAGTGGGATTATCTGAGGTCACAGGTGGGTCATTGGTACTTTGATGGGTTCCATGGAACATTTGGACCAAAATGGATGATTCTATGGCCAATTGGATGCAGTGGGATTATCTGAGGTCACAGGCGGGTCATTGGTACTTTGATGGTTTCCATGGAACATTTGGACCAAAATGGATGATTCTATGGCCAATCGGATGCAGTGGGATTATCTGAGGTCACAGGTGGGTCATTGGCACATTTATGAGTTCCATGGAACATTTGGACCAAAATGGATGATTCTATGGCCAATTGGATGCAGTGGGATTATCTGAGGTCACAGGCGGGTCATTGGTACTTTGATGGTTTCCATGGAACATTTGGACCAAAATGGATGATTCTATGGCCAATCGGATGCAGTGGGATTATCTGAGGTCACAGGTGGGTCATTGGCACATTTATGAGTTCCATGGAACATTTGGACCAAAATGGATGATTCTATGGCCAATCGGATGCAGTGGGATTATCTGAGGTCACAGGTGGGTCATTGGCACATTTATGAGTTCCATGGAACATTTGGACCAAAATGGATGATTCTATGGCCAATCGGATGCAGTGGGATTATCTGAGGTCACAGGTGGGTCATTGGCACATTTATGGGTTCCATGGAACATTTGGACCAAAATGGATGATTCTATAGCCACTCGGATGCAGTGGGATTATCTGAGGTCACAGGTGGGTCATTGGTACTTTGATGGTTTCCATGGAACATTTGGACCAAAATGGATGATTCTATAGCCAATCGGATGCAGTGGGATTATCTGAGGTCACAGGTGGGTCATTGGCACATTTATGAGTTCCATGGAACATTTGGACCAAAATGGATGATTCTATGGCCAATCGGATGCAGTGGGATTATCTGAGGTCACAGGTGGGTCATTGGCACATTTATGAGTTCCATGGAACATTTGGACCAAAATGGATGATTCTATGGCCAATCGGATGCAGTGGGATTATCTGAGGTCACAGGTGGGTCATTGGCACATTTATGGGTTCCATGGAACATTTGGACCAAAATGGATGATTCTATAGCCAATCGGATGCAGTGGGATTATCTGAAGTCACAGGTGGGTCATTGGCACATTTATGAGTTCCATGGAACATTTGGACCAAAATGGATTATTCTATGGCCAATCGGATGCAGTGGGATTATCTGAGGTCACAGGTGGGTCATTGGCACATTTATGAGTTCCATGGAACATTTGGACCAAAATGGATGATTCTATGGCCAATCGGATGCAGTGGGATTATCTGAGGTCACAGGTGGGTCATTGGCACATTTATGAGTTCCATGGAACATTTGGACCGAAATGGATGATTCTATGGCTAATCGGATGCAGTGGGATTATCTGAGGTCACAGGTGGGTCATTGGCACATTTATGGGTTCCATGGAACATTTCGACCAAAATGGATGATTCTATAGCCAATCGGATGCAGTGGGATTATCTGAGGTCACAGGTGGGTCATTGGCACATTTATGAGTTCCATGGAACATTTGGACCAAAATGGATGATTCTATGGCCAATCAGATGCAGTGGGATTATCTGAGGTCACAGGTGGGTCATTGGTACTTTGATGGGTTCCATGGAACATTTGGACCAAAATGGATGATTCTATGGCCAATCGGATGCAGTGGGATTATCTGAGGTCACAGGTGGGTCATTGGCACATTTATGAGTTCCATGGAACATTTGGACCAAAATGGATGATTCTATAGCCAATCGGATGCAGTGGGATTATCTGAGGTCACAGGTGGGTCATTGGCACATATATGAGTTCCATGGAACATTTGGACCAAAATGGATGATTCTATGGCCAATCAGATGCAGTGGGATTATCTGAGGTCACAGGTGGGTCATTGGCACATTTATGGGTTCCATGGAACATTTGGACCAAAATGGATGATTCTATAGCAGATTCGATGCAGTGGGATTATCTGAGGTCACAGGTGGGTCATTGGCACATTTATGGGTTCCATGGAACATTTCGACCAAAATGGATGATTCTATAGCCAATCGGATGCAGTGGGATTATCTGAGGTCACAGGTGGGTCATTGGCACATTTATGGGTTCCATGGAGCATTTGGACCAAAATGGATGATTCTATGGCCAATCGGATGCAGTGGGATTATCTGAGGTCACAAGTGGGTCATTGGCACTTTCACGTGAATACGAACTTCACGTGTAGTTCGTGAATAAAAGACACGTGTAGTTGAGTTTTGTGTTTTTACTTGATTATTTTAAAAACACGTGAACACGTGCTTACGTGAAACTGGAAGTTCTAGTTCGTATTGGAAGCATTGTAAGCATTGGTTCGCATTGGGTGTATTTATGCACTTCTGTTCTAGTTTACTTAGTGCTCTGTTTTGAAACCAGAGGTCATGAATCTCTTTTCAACTCAGTCAATGAACTCGAACTGTTAAATTTTACGAAATGGGTCTGTGATCCGGTTAGATTTAACTCTTATGAAAAAAAACGAGTTGGATCATATTTCGTTGTTATGCTTTTAATTATAAAATTTTAATTTTGGTTTTTATGTTTTTAATTTTTATACAGTGTAGTTCGCAAACTATACATCGAACGGAGAGGAAAGGGTAACTCGCAAACTAAATATCGGACAGTGATGAGAGTGGCACTAATTGAAAAGGCATGTGCTCAGCGTGAAATATAGTTACCATACAATTTTTAAAAATCGGGATCTTAATTTTAATTTGAAATTAGTAGTTAAACTGACTGTAGCTCGCAAACTAAATATATATCGGGCAGAGACGAGAGTGGCACCAATGGAAAGTGCATTTGCTTCGCCTTCTTTTCAACTAAGTCAATGAACTCAACCTATTAAACTTAACGAAATGATCGAAAAAATTTAAAATTTTGCTTGTTTCTTGTTGCTTGCTCATTTAATCATACTTACTTTTTAACTTTTTCTTTGTTTTGGCCTCGATAAGTAGTCCATAATTGAGTGTTATTAATTTATTTGTTAATTTTTGGAAGATCAATAAAAATATGTGCAAAATGAACAAAACAATCGGACCAAAGAGACAAAGTAGAAGAGGTTACAACTTAAACGGAATTCTGCGTCTACACTTACGATACTTTCGAAACTGTTTCTTTTTTTTTTCTTCAAACTGTTAAAAAATTTTATCAGTTGTGATTGCATATGTATGTATATTTGTACATGTTGCCCTACATACATGCACATTTGTATGTATATATTTCTTTTTTCTTTTTTTTTTTATTATAAACGTAAATGTTTGTACAGTTTTTCTTCTACTTTGTTATCACAAAAGTATTATTTTAGCAAATAGTAGTGTTTTCTTTTCCTACTTTATATAGTTTTTTTTTATTTATATTTTTTTTCTATTTTTTTTGCCCTTATTTGATGTGAACTAGATTAGTTGCCGTGAGTAACAGCAGCGTTTTACTATTGATAAAAGTGCTGTTACGTGTCTGAGGTCTGAGCTAGTAATAGTTGAAGAACTTTTTTTGTATTTTTCCATAAAAAAAATTGGTTAAGAAAAAAAAAATGATTAAGGCTGAACAGCTGACATTCATGCATGTGGCAATGATTATGATGAAGTGTTTGCTGATAACCTGATGATTTGACTTAACTTCTTTGTGCGTAAACTATTTCATCAGAATGACTTTAGGTTGAGTGGTAATACAAATTAACAAATTTGTGTTGAACAAAAGCAAAAAGTGTAGCATTTTTTTTATTTTTTGTGAAGAGTAAATAACTTTTTTGAAGAAAGCATACTTATTATAATTCATATATATTTTTAGAATACTCGCAATTTGTTATTTATAAAAAAATATATTGATAAATTTTTGCACTGAAGCTTATTTTGTTATAATTTTATGTCAAAATTATGAATGAAGAGAGATGCTTATTTTTTGTAACAGGCCTATTCTGGTAATTAGCCGACAATCAATAGTCAATGTGTTAAAGTCGAGGCACTTTTGGCATTTTTCAAAGTCAATGACGATACTGTGAAAATATTCCAGGTTTGAAGCACGTGAACAAGCAACGACCTCAAAACCAGAGATAATGTCAACACAAACTAAACTTTCAGAAGTGACTTTATTATATATAGAAGGCTTTGGCTTCTAAACGGGTACAGAACTAAGAGCCTTCGGTTTTTGGAAAAACGGGTAATCCAGACACTGGTGGGAATCCTAATAGATCAGTGCGCTATCGGTCTGATGGTCAATAGGATTGACATTACAGCACCGGACTTCGAAGCTGTAATGCTCTGGGAGAAACGGAAATAATCACCCATCTTCTGTGTAAATTCCCAAATCTACATTTTCGTTGATTCCGATATACTCAAAAAAGAATTTTGAAAGATTTGGAGGATATATTGACACCCTTGTTCGACAAATGAAAATTAACTTGGCACACACGATGGTTCGTCAAACTACCATCAATAACAATGAAATCCATTAAGCAGGGACATAACATTTGCGGCAGAGAAAACAGATCTTTTTTTACAAAATTCATAACTAACTCAAAAACAAACATTTTCCAAAATTTTTTTTATTATTGTAGAGAATTGAACAAATTGCAAGAACAAAAAATTCAAAAAAATTGTTCACGCCAACATGGTTTTATAGAGCTCCAAACTGGCAGCAGAGAAGAAAACGGGCTTCGTGGTTGCAGCGCTGGGAGTCGCAAAAATTGTCCGATCTGGAAAAAAAAATGACTTTTAAATCTTAACGAAATTGTGTATGACAGGAGCTTTTTTCAATAATTTTTTCAATTTTTGGTGATGTACCAAATTTGAAAGTGTTTTTTTTTCGAAAAAAATATTGACTTTGAAAATTCATACAAATTGAAAAAAGATTTAAAAATGCTCGTGTCAGACGATAGCATAGCGAATCAAGTTTAAAAAATAAAAATAAAAAAAAAATTTGTCAAAAAATGAACCCGCTAGTGCTGCAACCAGTACGAAAATCATGGTTTCCAGATAAACGCGTTCAAATTATGTAAACAAAGAAAAATGCAAGGAAAAATCAAGTTAAAAAAAAAAAATTTCGTCAAAAACTTAACCCGCTAGTGCCGCAAACAGTACGAAAAACATGGTTTGAGATAAACGCGTTCAAAGTTTGTGAACAAAGAAAAATGCAAGGAAAAATAAAAATGCGCTCTCACTAATCCGGCTGTAACTTTTGAAGCCGTAGTTATTTTTCCATGAAATTTTTTTCTTAGAATCTTAAGAATATTTACTAAAACTAGTAAACCTGTTGCCCGAATTCGAGCAATTCAATAAAAATAAATTGTTAGAAACGTTATAGACGTTTAATATATGATATTCTATTCAATAAGTTATAACGAATAACGATATATTGAGTCTCAATAATGATATAAAACATCATTATCTGAATGGTTTGACTTGAAACGTTTGATCTGACTTGAATTTTTTAATGTAACTGTCAAAATACGAAGACGGACTTACACTAATATAACAACTGAGAAAAACATTATTACTATTCGAAAACATCGCAGCTTAACTCTTCCAGCTATAAAAAATAACTAATGTTAAAAAAAAAACGCATTAAAAAATAGATTTAAGAAATAATACTAAGATATATTTCAGAAATTAATAAAAGGTACTTACAGAACACTTACAACATCGATTTATGACACATTTAGATGAAAAAACACCAAAAACTCCAAAAACTTTTTTTGAAAACTGTTAAAATTTGACTGACTTGTTTGTTCGGAAAGTGGAATTTTTGATTTTGGAACTGCATTTTTCGGACAATTGACATTTGAGGAATGCATAAAAGATAATTTTGGTTAAAAATTTTTAGTTTTGAAAAAAATTCAAAATCGATCAATTTATAAGCTCTTCTCAAACTAAATTTCAAATCGATAAAATAACGGATTTTTGTACAAAAATTTTATTTCTGTTTTAAAAGGTTGGGAACTCCCTGAAGTGAAATCACAATTTTTAAACCTGACAGCCTAAACCTGATTTAATGACATCTAAATCGATAGAATCGGTCCATTGGTCTGGGAGGAGTTGAAGTCACAAAAAAAACCTTAGCCTATAAATTATATAGATACAAAATTATTATATATAAAGTTGATTTAAAAAACGGCCAATGTCATGTATTCCGTTAAGGGTTTCGTAATGCACCAAAAGACCTCCACGAAACCACTTCAACGGTGCACGATAAAATACTTTATTCAGTTTATAAATGGTCATTATAACTATATGAAAAAAAAATCAGAAACCGAAAATAACTGTTATTTTGAAAATTTTGAAGCAAAAAATCATTATGTTAAAGGCACTGGAGAAAAATTTCATGTGTACCAAATTGAGTCTTACATCATTCGCTGTTAAAAAATATTAAGATATTTATTTTTTAAATTTTATATTAAAAACCATAAAATAACTGTTATTGTTAAGTTTTATCTTTTCGCTCATAAATAACACTTATTTTTTTAATATTATTTTCTTATAATCAGAAAATAAAACTTATTTTTGAGTTATATTGTTTCACTCTGAAATGTTACTTATTTTCTAAATATCATATTTTAAATCAGAAAAAAACACTTATTTTTGAGTTTAATTTTTTCACTCTAAAATGAAACTTATTTTTTGAGTTTTATTTTTTTCACTGAGAAAATAAAATTTATTTTTGAGTTATATATTTTTACTCAGAAAATAAAACTTATTTTTTGAGTTTTATATTTTTACTTACAAAATAAAACTTATTTTAGAGTTATATTTTTTTTTCTCAGAAAATAAAACTTATTTTTTGCCATTTTTATATTAACTCGGAAAAAAAAGTAAACTTATTTTTTGAAAATGTGGCATACAAATGAAATGTTACTTATTTTCTAAGTATCATATTTTAAATCAGAAAAAAACACTTATTTTTGAGTTCAATTTTTTCACTCTAAAATGAAACTTATTTTTTGAGTTTTATTTTTTTCACTGAGAAAATAAAATTTATTTTTGAGTTATATATTTTTACTGAGAAAATAAAACTTATTTTTTGAGTTTTATATTTTTACTTACAAAATAAAACTTATTTTAGAGTTATATTTTTTTTTCTCAGAAAATAAAACTTATTTTTTGCCATTTTTATATTAACTCGGAAAAAAAAGTAAACTTATTTTTTGAAAATGTGGCATACAAAAAGAGACACAATTAAACGAGAGTCCAATTTAAGAGTTAATATAAAAACAAGTAAAGAAAGTCTAAAGTCGGTCTAGGCCGACTATGAAATACCCTAAACCCACTTTTCAAAAAAAAAAAAAAATTAATTGTAAATGGGCGTGTCCGTGGGCGGATGAAGTCCATTTTTCCAAACCATCTTTGTCTTGTCATAAAAAAACATACGTGCCAAATTTTAGCTCTGTAGGTTAAACACATGCTTATTTATTGCGTTTTCAATTTTTGGGTTGTATGGGAGGTAGGCGTGTCCGTGATCGGATGACGTCCATTTTCCGAAGACATATTTGTGTTGGTATGAAACACATACATATCAAATTTTATTGTTGTAGGCAAATTATGAGCTGAGCTATGCAGTTTTCAATTTTCGCGTTGTATGGGAAGTAGGCGTGTCCGTGGGCGGACGATGTCCATTTTTTTAAACCATCTTTTTTTTGTTATGAGAAACATACGTGCCAAATTTTAGCTCTGTAGGTTAAACACATGCTTATTTATTGCGTTTTCAATTTTTGGGTTGTATGGGAGGAAGGCGTGTCCGTGATCGGATGACGTCCATTTTCCGAAGACATATTTGTGTTGGTATGAAACACATACATACCAAATTTTGTTGTTGTAGACTTATTATGAGCTGAGTTATGCAGTTTTAAATTTTTGCGTTGTATGGGAGGTAGGCGTGTCCGTGGGCGGATTCCAAAAATATTCAATAGTGCAGATCCTTGGGTTCATGTGACCATGTGTACCAAGTTTCATCCAATTATCTCAACTCCTTCTTCTTATCCTGTGTATACGGACAACACACAGACGGACAGACGGACGGACGGACGGACGGACGGACGGACGGACGGACGGACATGGATAGCTCGACTCACGGGGTGACGCTGATCAAGAATATATATACTTTTCTATACCGGACTCGCTTCGTTCTATGCGTTACAAACGTTTGCACAAAGTTAATATACCCTGACCTTTCAGGTTTAGGGTATAAAAATATATATATATTTTAAATAAAAAAAAATGTTGATCTTGCCGGTATTTAAACCAAGAACAGTCAAGTACTAGACGCACACGTCAGCTTACTCGGCTAAACATGAACTTTCAAAAAAATGATAAAATTTCATTTTATCAATAAGTACGTTTTTATATGGGTTTCGTGTTCTATAGGCCAAAAGTGAACCGACTTTTGATAAGAAAGTTTTATTTGTTCGATGGTATTTAACAGTGAAATCTGTTATTTCAACCCATGATTTGTTTGAATAGGAAAAGTTTGTAATTTTCAATAAATTTTTCTCTATAAATGAGAATTTTTTGTGCGAGAAAAATACTTATACATTCCCATTTCCTACAAGTGAAGAAATATTTCTCCGAAAATGTCAACAATTTATTCTAATTGAAGAAAATTTTATTTGTAAAAGAGAAATTAGTATCTATTATCGAAAATAGAGAAATTTTTTATTGCAGAAAGATGGGTGTTTTTTTCTGAGTGCAGTCGCCGACTGGTCGATGGACTAAGTTGATTGCGAGAGTTAGTCCACTAGCGAGAATTGAACCCTGACCAACGTTGCTTAAGAGTCGGAATCTATACCTTTACGCCACGTAGACACTCGATAAACAGGCAAACAAAATGTAATTAAAACTGAACGCACAACATTCTGTCCGTAACATTAATTGTCATCCGAAAAGTATGCACGAAAAATTTATTTCTTTAAGCTGCAAACGAAAATATTTAGGCATAGAGATACATCCAGCGGGAAAAAATTCTACTGCCTGTTCGCCGCATAATGAGCTTAAAGCTTAATTTGGTTCGTTGGTTGTGATCAAAAACTTAACATATGATTGACAACATGCAAAAAACAGTTAAATCAATATAATAATAAAAGCAAAAAGTGTTAAAAATGCAATATTTAAGACTGCCGAGAAGAGTTTTTGCCAGCCAAAAAACGTCTCAAAGCTAAGAAAAATAGCTAAAACAGGAGCAGAACGCCTTCGTGAATATAAAGAGCGAAATAGAGCTCTTAAGAATGCAGCCGCAGCTGGGTCTGCAGCTAATTGCAACATCGGCTGAGTTCCAAAATACATTTTTACGAAGCATCAGTGTATTTTGGTGAATCTACAAAGAACCAATCCCCAGAAAAACACACCGTTACTTTGTAAAATGTATTTTGGAAGTCAGCCATCATTTCAGCAAAATTTTATAGCCAACCAAATTGATAACTCAACAATTAACGTTCGCTGCTTTCTATTGCCTCACTCAACATAGCAATTATTATGATCAGAAAGCAGGAGGTAATAATCAACAAGATTTGCCTCTGCTTTCGGAGTCTCCTTCAACGAGTACTATGCAATTGCAATCTAGCATTCAAAAAGTGACAATGTTGAGAAGACATTCGATAGCAACTAAAACACCAACTGAACTTAAAAACAAGTACCGAAAATAACTGTTATTTTACAATTTTCAAATGAAAAATTGTTGAAATACTTTTTCAAATAAACCATTATTTTACAAATGTCCTCAGTTTCACGAATATTAAGTGCCTTTTAAATTTTAGACTGATTCTTTAAAAGTAAAAATTTAACTGTTATTTTTTGCCTTGTATTTTTGTCGAGGAAAAATAAAGGTTACTTTTGACTTTTATTTTATCGGTCAAAAATAGCAGTTATTTTGTGACTTTAATTTTTTCGGTCAAAAAAATTGAACTGTTGACACCATGTGTAAAATTTTTCACCGATGAGATGAACATAATGGTATCAACATTTTTTTAGTCGGTAAAATGACTTGAAAAAATGTAAATTGCCTTATATTTTTGACCGAAAAAAAACGGCAAAATATAACTGTTATTTTGGACCGATAAAATAAAAGTCAAAAGTAACTGTTATTTTTGCCCAAAAAAACTATAAGGCACAAAATAACTGCTATTTTTGTCGGAAAAAATAAAGATTAAGGGATTAAAGTTAATATGTGACACTTTCGACAAAAACCATAGCCGGTACAGTCCCTAGATGCAAATATTGACTCAACAGATTATTATTCGATTTCGTATTGATTGAATTTCTTTCAAGATACTAATAGAGAGACTATTTCACACAAAAATCTCTGTTAATTCTTACTGTTAAAGAAGTTTCACTTCTGTCACGTGTACGTTGCTACACGCGAGTTTTACACACGGCAACTTTCGCAATGGTTTTAGAAAATTTCAACAACTTCATGGATGGTGGTGACCGTGGCATGCAGGTTAAGTGTGTGGCTTAGCATGCTCGGAGCCCGGGTTCGATCCCCAGCCGCGGCAAAAAATTTTTTCAATAAAAAATTTTTCTGATCGGTCACTACCTCTCTGCAGACAATGGCAAACCTCAGAGAGTAAATAATGCCATGTAAAGCTTCTTGAGAACATGATCCGTTCAGAGTCGGCATAAAACATGTAGGTTCAGTTCTCGGTCAATTGTGTGCAAACATTTTATAACACACGCAACACAATTGATCATAAGAAGCTCGGTCAAAGTCCTTTCAAGGGCTGAAATGGCCAATTTGTTTGTTTTTTTTTTCATGTATGGTTCTATTGTACAGTCCTACTGACATAAAGAAATTTTGCCTAATAAATTTCTTAAGTAAATAGATTTTTAAAATTTGGGCTTCATAAGAACACAACTTCAGTAGCGTAGATCATTTTCGGGTAAAATATTGTAAAGCCAGTCAACCTATATCAGAGATCTGCTAACACAAACATTCTTCAAAGAATTTGCTCCATGAGAGCTTCGCTCGATCGCACCAATAAAAGAATATGTTTTGGAAAAGCTCAAGTATATCTTTTAATTCAACTTATAACAATGGATAACTGAATGAATTATAAACTCGATTATCCTTAAAAAGGCTGTTACATTACTTTTTATTTATTTAATTTTTTCAAATAAAAATTTGTTTTCTTCTGATATAAATATTTTCTAATATTATGTATCTCGATTACTTTTCAGATTAACTCAGTCAGCAGCTTTTGATGTTTTAATTTTTTTTTTACATAACCACAGTCAGTAACATATGATAAGTACATCATCGTTCCAATCCAGGCACGTTTATAAAGTCATTCCCCCCAACGAATTTTCAAATAAAATCCCAAAAACTGGCACGTGTAACTCTTTAAATGCACTTAAAATTTTGACTCTTACTAATAATAATCATGTTTATTCATTCCATTCCATGGTCAACATTTTTAAACTGACCATTGCCTCAATAACAATTACAATATTTTTAATGTGCAACACGTGGAGTTGTGACGTGAAGTTAAAAGCATGTTAATCTTGGCTACCGTTGCTATAACTTTAGACTGTGGTGTAAAAAATGCTGTAATAGTTTTTAATCGCTGGTCATAAAAAAAGCATGAAGTAAAAGTCGCTGTATAGCAGGCAGACAAAGTAAGCTTCTAGAAATTCATGCTAGACGACTTTTTGTGGATCTCTTTAAGAAATGCTTAAAAGTTAATTAAAACACTTAGAATTATGGTCGTAAAAAAATGAACATTATTAATTATACAAAAAAATGAGTCACAACAATAAAGTTATGTGATATGTGGCTGTTGTTGTTGTAATGGTTGTTGTTAGTTTGCTGTTATTGTAATTGAAATAAATATTTTATGCGGCTGGATATAACTAGCTCGGTTAAAGCAAACTCAAGTAAAAATAATTATATGAAATTTTTTTAAGTGTTTCTAAATTAAGTGATGAGTGTAAATTGACAACAACAACAACAATAATAATAACAACAACAGGCAAAACAATCAACTCAATGAATGACAACTGACAAATGACAGCAACAGAGCAGCAGCAGCAGTTAAAAATAAAGCAACTCAATATTGCGAAATCAAAGAAATATTTTTGGTGTAACTCAAAACATAAGAAAACACACACAAAAATTAAGAAATAAAAATTCTTATATTTTCTACAAAAATACAAACATTCAAAAATCCAAAACCAAATTCTCTGTAGTGCAATTTGTTGGCATTTTTATTGCTAAATAAAATTCTATGATGGAAATATTTTAAAATATTGCAAAGCAACAATAAAGTTGGCTGCTGGCTGGTTGAGAACAAAGCCTTTAGATGAAGAGTGGCTGGGTGGTGGGTGGAGTTGTTGTATGCTTGTTTGAAAAAAAAAAAAAAAAAAAAATAAAAAAATAGCAGCTGTCAGTAGGTCACACAAACAGCAAGTTTTGCGCCTATGGCTTAGTGTGTTGCGTATATTTAAAGGTGTTTCTATCTTTTTTTTTAATTTTTTTTTCATAAATAGCTGATCAAATATTGTACAATGCTGCCATATTGCTGCAAATTTAGTCTCAAGTTCTTCAATTATTAATTTTGTATATTAAGTGGCGCTTTGCTTCCGCTTTTAAGCTTCCTACACAAAAATATTTACTGGCGCCGAAGTGCTTAAAAATATTTCACATAATTATGAAATCTATTACATTTTTATTTTTAATTTTTTTTTTTTTTTTGCCGCCTCATTTGGTCCAACATGTTCGTCTAATTGTCATTTATAATACCACGCAGAAAAATTATTTTCTGCTGTTGTTGTTGTTGTTGTTTCATTTTATTTTTGTCACTAAGACTGCAATGTTTTATTTTCGAAACGGGCAGCAACTTAATTGCTGTTTTTCCTTGTCTCTACTTTAAAGCGGAAAATTTTTTGTCACCATTTGAAATTTTCTCACTCCTCACGCTCTGTCCAAGTGAACGACTATTTAGCCACCGAAATAGCTGTAACTAGCGTCAGACTAACGCACTGACGCAGCGACAACACTAAAAGCGAGACGCTTACTATCGAAAATAGAAAATGTCCATCAAAGTGTCGCCTTTCGGATGGCAACACTTTGCTTTTCAAATTTCAAAATTTGCACAGTGGAGATAAATTGAAAATAATAGAGATCAAAAAAAATTTATAAGAATTTAAAAAGCAAATATTATGGACTATCGGTTTAAAAAATCTATAAGAATAAAAATATACACATAACTTATAAAATAGTTAAATTTTAAAGTGATCAAGAGATTGACTCAAATACCCAGTAAGAAAAACTCTGGCCAAAAAATGGCCATTTCAGTGCTAGAAACGACCGAGTTTATTATGGTCCGAGCTACTAATGATTTATGGACCGAGGTTCTTTCGATCAATAGAAGATTTTCGAAAAAACAAATACATATCGATCCATAAGTGATTGAATTTTATTGAAAAACATGGACCAATAATTAATTTTTGTATCTGATCGAAAACATTTCGATCAATGATTAAGTTTTATCTTTGGTCGAAAAAATATCAATGGTATTATTTCGATAATTTTTATGTATATTATTTTGATCAACGATCGAAATGTCCCTTATGAAAAAAAATCGATGAGTTTTGATCGAAAAATATCAATAATTGTTTCATAAATATTTATCGATTAATCAATTTTATTTCGATGTATGATTGATTTTGTGTACCTTATTGGAAATATATCGATCAATATTCAACGGCTAATTTTTTTGTCTGATCCAAATAATTTCGATCAGTGACTGATTTTTGTTCTTATTACAAATAAATAAATTATCGATAGATAAATATTTTGATCGATTTTATTTCAATTATTGATTGAATTTGTATCTCTTTTTAAAAAAAAAATATCGATTTAGGGTAGATTTTTGTGTTTCAAAGAAAATAATCGATTGATGATTTCGATTGACTGAAATACTTTTATCGATATTATTTTAAAAATCGACAAATTATTGATTTTTATTGAAGTATTTTCGATCAAAGATTTAATTTTTTCAATCAAAAAAATATCAAATCAATAGATAAATATTTTTATCGATATTATTTCGATTAGTTATTGATTTTGTATCTGTTGTTCTGAAAATATCGTTCAATGATTGATTTTTTATTTTTACTAGAAAATGATCAAACAATGACTGAATTTTGTCGCTGATCGAGACCATTTTGGAACCAGTTTCGAAAACATTTCAATCAGTTTGATTTTTGTTATAACAAAAAAGTATCGATAATCGATTAAATATTTTAAATGATAAATATTGATAAAATGATTTTGATTTTTGTTTCAACAAAAAAGTATCGATAATCGATTATATAATTTAAATGGATATTTTATCGACAAATGATTGGGTTGCCATCATGAACCAAATATCGATCTGTGATTTATTTTTGTTTTAATCAAAAATATATCGATTATCGATTGAACTATTTTGTATCTCTTATTGAATAACTGCCGATTATTGGTCGATTTTTGGTTTTGATGGAAATTTATCGAAAGCTGATTGATTTTGTTTTCATAGAATAAATAATATCAGTTATCGATGAATAAATATTTTTATCGATTTTATTTCAAACAATGATTGATTTCTTATATTTTATTGAAAAAATATCAATCAATGACTGATTTTTATGTAGTCTGGAAAAATATCGATTAAAAATTGTTCTTTTTCGAAAAGTTTTTGATGAGTTATTGATTTTGGTTTATATAGAAAAAATTAGGTTCATCGATAGATAAATATGTATTTCGAAATTAGTTCGATTTTGTTACTTTGTGTTGTATCTCTTATTAAAAAAATATCGATTAATGATTGGTTTTTGTTTTTAATAGAAAATTATCGATCGTTGATTGATTTTTGCTTTGAAAAAAAAATGTATTGTTATTGATAAATATTTTTGTCAAAAAAATATCGATTATTGATTGACTTTTTATCTTTCATTGAAAAATATCAATCAATGATTGATATGGATCATTAATTGATACTTATTTTGACTGAAAAAATATCCATTAATTATTGGTTTTTAATCGAGATGTACTCGATTAGAGATTGATTTATGTTTAGAATGATCGATTTTTGGTTCATTGATATTTCTTCATCGAAAAAAATATCGATTATCGATGGATAAATATCACATTATCGATATTATTTATATATATTTTTTTTTTCTTTTATTGAAAGAATATCGATGGATGACTGATTTTTTGTGTGACTGGAAAAATATCGATTTATAATTGATTTTTATCGAAATGTTTTCGATCAGTTATTGAGTTTAGTTTTGATAGAAAAAATAAGGATCGTCGACGGAAAAATTTGTATATCGAAATTACTTAGATTTTGTTATTTTATTTAGTTTCTCTTATTGATAAAATATCGATTAATGATTGATTATCGATTGATAAAGTTTTGTGTTCAAAAATATATCTATTACTGATTGACTTCTTGTCTATCATTGAATAAATGTCAATCATTGATTGATATCAACCATTTATTAAAATTTATTTTGACTGCGACCAATGATTGATTTTTATCGAAATATATTCGATCAGAGATTGTGTTTTGTTTCCAATGATCGATTTTTGGTTTCAATGTAAAATTATCAATCGTTAATTGTATATTGTTATCATCGGAAAAACATCGATTAAATATTTTTATCGATATAATTTCAATCAATGATTGATTTTTCATCTTTTATTGAAAAATACCTATCATTGACTAATTTTTATTTCGACTGAAAAAAATCGATCAACGATTGTTTTTTTCGAAATTTTTTCCATCGTTTATCGATTTGTTTTTTTATAGAAAAAATAAGGATTATCGATGGATAAATTTTTATATCGAAATTACTTCGATTTTGTTATTTTAATTTGTTTCTTTTATTGGAAAAATATCGATTAATGGAAAATATGGAAAAATATCGATCGTTGATTGTTTTTCGTTTTCAACAAACAAAAAAAAAAATATATTATCGATTAATAAATATTTTTATCCAAAAAATATTGATTAATGATTGACGTTTTATATTTCATTGAATAAATATCAATCATTGATTGATACCAATCATTTATTGATATTCATTTTGACTGGAAAAATATCGATCAATGATTGATTTTTATCTATATGTATTCGATCGAAGATTGATTTTTGTTTTGAATTATCGATTTCGGTTGTAATGGATTTGTTTTCATTAACAAAATATCGATTATCGATGGATGGAATGGTCGATTTTGGTTTTAAGGGAAAATTATTGAATGCTGACTGATTTTGTTGTTCATCGGCGAAATATCGATTGTTGATGTATAAATATTTGTATCGATATTATTTCGATCAATGATTGTTTTGTATCTTACATCGAAAGAATGTCGATCAATGACAGATTTTAAGTTCGACTGCAAAAATATCGATTATTGATTGATTTTTATGGAAATGGTTTTTATTAAAGATTTATTTTTGTTTTGATCGCACAAAATCGATGATCGATGGATAAATATTTTCATCAAAGAATTTTAATCAATGATTGATTTCTAATTTTTTATTAAAAACTTCGGAAATTTTTCGAAATAATCGAAATTTTATAATTGGTTGATTAATAAATCGAAATCAGTGATTGAGGTTTTTTTTTCGATGGAAAATTTATCGGTAATCGATGGAAATGATTGATTTCTTGTCTGAAAAATATGTGTTCAGTGATTAATTTTTTTTTTTACCGATTTTTTGAGTGATTCATATTATTTCGATTGATAGTTGATTTTTTAACCTTTAATGAAGAAATATCGATCAATGATTGATTTTTTTTTTATCTTATAAGCCAGTTAGATTATAAGCCAGTCCAACGACAGTTTGTAACCATGATAATGATAATGATATTTATATTTAAGCACCAATTCTGAAAAAGTTCGATATTAACTCTTACAAGCAGATGGTAAGTTTTCACATATTTCTGGCGTTCAAGTGTAATTTTGAGCTTCCGTGTATTCAGAGGCTTTAGTAGAATTTTATGAAAAATATTTTTGTCGGACATTTTAACCGTCTATAGAACTATTTAAAGGTTCATTTTAGGGTCAACATAGATCCATACAATGAACAGTTAAAGGGTTAAATGTTGAACAAAAATGTTTCTCGTTGTTTTATACATAAATCACTCCAACACATCCTAAAGCTTAAATGTAAGGGTCATATGGTTTTCTACTACAATTCACCAAAAAAATTTGCATAAAGGTGAAATATTAAAAGCCAGCTAAAATAAAACTTAGATGTCAACTTTCAAAACGTCGATAAACGAACTTTTTTTATGGTTCCGAAGCTCGGAATCTCATTATTTTGAAAAAAAAATTGATTTTGTTAAACAGTGTTATCAAGTTGTTTCATTCCTGGTTCTTAAAATGCGCAGAATTTTGATAAAAAAAATTAAATACATACTCTCCTTTACTGTGTTCTAGAAACAAAAATACGAAATTGATTGGAGGCCAATGGCTCAAACGTTTTTCCTTCCATTAGTTGTAAGAATTACCCGGAGACATTTTTCGAAACTGTTTTTGAAAAACACGTTTAAAATCTCGAGTTCACGTTCATGTTAAGCCGTTTCATATCTTTTATAACGTATCTTACATTTTTGATATTTTATTTTTTGGTGACCGTGGCATGCAGGTTAAGTGTGTGGCTTAGCATGCTCGGAGCCCGAGTTCGATCCCCAGTCGAGGCGAAAAGTTTTTTCAATAAAAAATTTTTTCTGATCGGTCACCACCTCTCTGCAGACAATGGCAAACCTCAGAGAGGAAATAATCGGCATAAAACATGTAGGTCCAGTTCTCGGTCAATTGTATGCAAACATTTAATAACACACACAACACAATTGATTATAAGAAGCTCGGTCAATGTCCTTTCAAGGGCTGAAATGGCCAATTTTTTGTGTTTTTTTTTTTAAAATTTTTAATACAAAAATTGAATTTCGCTAATATTTGCTTGTAATAATTTTGATTTGTTCCACTGTTGCTCGAGTGTCGTTCGAGTGAAAAATCAATTTTTTGAGGAAAAAGTTCAAATTTGTCAACGATGATGGTTTTATTTTATTTCTTAATTCTTTGCTTTCCTGGTTTTTCTTTTTCTTTTACTTTTTTTTTGTCAAACGGAGGCGTGCCACAGCCACGCTAAATATATATAACGCGGAGGTTGTTTAGAATTTTTCACTTTGCCAGCATGCGTGCGTACTTTTGTGTGAGTGTGTATGTATGTGTGTGTGTGTGATTGTTTAGTGACGGCAGCACATTTTTAAATAAGCACTGATTCTAGTTGTCGCAACTATTTTTGGCGCCTTGTGAAGACTAAACCGAATTTAGTTAAATTTTTAGACGCGCGAGACAGCAGCCCAGTGTGTTGGCAAAGGTGTGAGCGGGCCGAGACAAGTGGTAGGTATTGCGTTGGCCCGTGCTTACATTTAGTTTTTTGGTCACATGAAGTGATTTTCCCGCTATATAATTTTATATATATTATATATAGTTTACGACATTTTAAGCGGTATTTTTTCACTCGCTATTCTTTGTAGTGGTTGTGTTGTTTTGTTGTTGCTTTAGTGGCCTGATATTTAGGGAAAACGTCATTATGTTTGCTTGTTATGTTGTATTGTGTTGTGTTGTTTTTGTAAAAAGTTCGTTGTCCTTTTGTGTGAAATTAATTTGCTTTTGTTTGAAAAAAAATAGAAGAAGAAAAAATGCTGACTGTATGTTTAATGTTTGCTGAAGTTACAGTGGGCGTGAGGTGTTAGAGGTGGACATTTAATAAATGACTTTGTTGAAATACTGCTCAATAATGTGCGTTTTTTTTTAGAGCAGCTAATGTTTGTTGGTATTGCATAATATGATGAGTGTGTGTCTTATTGATTTATATGTATTTAAGCGAAGGCATTTTTTAATAATAAATGTTACTCATACGCAACGATGCACTAAATTATTGGAATAATTTTGTTCGGACTTCTATTGAGAAAATGAAACTTTTTGAACAGATAGAATGCTGTTAAAGTTT
This sequence comes from Tetanocera ferruginea, assembly GCA_958299015.1. Classification (NCBI taxonomy): domain Eukaryota; kingdom Metazoa; phylum Arthropoda; class Insecta; order Diptera; family Sciomyzidae; genus Tetanocera; species Tetanocera ferruginea. The sequence goes on along the minus strand of OY282643.1, from coordinate 45,464,698 downwards.
TAAAAAAAATATAGAAAAATGTTAATTTTGATTATATTATTCAATTCTATGCGTTTTGAAACCAAGTTCGCTGCTATGTAAAATTTCAAAAAAATTTATAATTCATCCCTTGTTTAATACTTATTCTAAAAGCAACACTGCATGCTAGCATTCCAGAGCATGCATCTAAAGTGCAATAAATTTCATTGGAATTTTAAAACTATTACGTTTCAAACATTCAGTTGTATTAATTTACAAACATACATATATAAACGCAAATATGTATATTTTAATTGCCTTCAGCTTTCTTACATTGAAAACTCAATGTTAATGTGTCTGTCTGTCTGTCTGTCTGAAAATCTACAACTTCAACGGTACAAAGGTTTTGTTTACATATTTTGGCACGTGTTACAAGTTACACTATGCAGCAATATGCTGCTTGCTACTTTAACTAAGCTTTACAATTTTTGCAAGATTTTTTCAAAGATATGTGAATTGTGATGAAATAGATTTAATGCTTGATGAACAAATTTATTTATTATAAAAATAAGCGCAGTTTTAATATATCTATAATTACTTCTTTGCCTCAATACAATGCATAGTAAAACAAGGAATGTAAAACAGTCAATTTTTCCCACCATTTACACTACATCGTAAGTTTGTCAATCGCTTTCGAGCGCCAAACGTCAAGCACTCTACACTATCACAACTCATTAAAAATAAATAAATTATAATATTGCAAATTACTGCAAATTCTTATCACTCACTCTAGCTAGCCATGGCAGCAAATTTGCAACTAATTTTTATTTTACTATCGACAAATGACAGCAAATTGCAATAAAAACAACAACAACAGCAACAAGACAAAAACAAAAAAAAAACCATAAATGTCATTATTTACTTCAATCGAACTGCACTTAGAACCTGCAATGAATGTAGAAGGTAAACAAATAGAATTGAAAAAAAATTATAAAAAAATCTCACTAGTTGTTAAAACAAATATTATAACTGATAAGAAGACGAGCGTTCATTAAGTAGGTCGTAGAATTATTCACGTAGTTTAATATTTTGCATTTTTTTTTTTATTTGCTAGTTGCCGGCTGTAGTGTGGGTAAATATTATGGCGCTTAACGACTGAATCGTTCACTGTAATTGGCACAATAATTGTTTACAAATTGCTGAGGCATACAATTCGCCAATATGTCAACTAGGTGTTAAAGTTTACAGCAAGCACAAGTTCTTAGTAGGAGTTCTTAAAATTTTTTAAAGATATTGAATTTGTTCATGTAGAAGTGCAACTTGTATAATAAATTTAAGTGAAACTTCTTCTCTGACGACGAGGTGAAATTTCAAGGTCTCTTATTCGTGACGCTTGGGCAACGTTTTCAATTTATATGAAAATTTTCAAGGTCGCTTTATTCGTGAAGCTTATAAATAATGTCAAAAGCAAATATTTATATGAAAAATTCTACAAAAAAAATTATTGCCGCAAGCGGGAATTGAACCTCGGTTATAGCATCTGAGTACCGAATTAGAGTCGGAAGCGTTACCATTATGCCATATAGGCACATGATAAACAGGTTGACAAAATGTTATTAAAATTCATCGCATTTTGCTTCATTTCTTGTATATCACAAACACAAACCATGTCTTTCAACCATTTAATTTTCATCCTAAAAATATGCACGGAAAATTTATTTCTTTAACCTTGGAAATAAAATATTAAGGCATATAATTCTACATGCGAAATTTTTGTATGGAGAAAAAGCAACAGGGTGACAGATACATACTTTCATTGCTGAAATGAATGAAATTATTACAATCAGATCCATCTACAGTGGCACCTGTTGGCGACGTTTGCATTGCGGCATGTCAAACAAGAAATGGAAAATAACATAATTGCGGCCATCTTTATAACGCCAAATCAAAAAATCAACGATATAATAAATTTCATTCATCGTTCCTTACTGATGTTTTGTAAGATAAAAATGTCTGATAAAATAACGCAAAAAAAACCGGTTTTTCGAACCGGACCGGTTTCGAAAATTCTTGAACTTTTAATAGGTCAAATTATTTCATTTGCAACCATCATTTAAAAATGCGGGGGTACTCAAATCTCAAATACTTTAGCATTTTCCATACAAATCTGACCCAGTCTGATGTACATTCATATGGAGGCTCATACTCTCGGCAGAAGCGCAAATAAAATCTCCAAGATTCTGGGTGGAGATTTTAATGTGAATTTTGCATCTAATGATTTGCTACCGCTTATTATCTTTCTTCGCGTTAAATTTGGTCTGGATATAATTAATAATACCAAAATGTCAACAACAAAATCCGGAACTACAATAGATGCAATTTTTTCGCGATATCTCAAAAACATTAATTCACGGACATATATTTTATATTTTAGTTATCACAAGCCATTAAAATCAGTATTAAAATTGAAGCACCAACCAATAACGATGGAAATATTGAATAAACAGAATATTATTTTAATTCAAATTGCATTTCTTTTCAGATACTTCCTCTCTCAATTTTACACTTAAATCACTCTTATTCTTTACTTTTTAAGAAATTTTACTTCTGACACGTGTATGTTACTATACGCGAGTTTTTTTTTAAGTAAAGCTTCTATAGCCGCGTATACAACATGCAGCGAACTTAGAGCCCGAACACAACCAAAGCGGCTGACGGCTGGCGGCCCTCTCTCGGCGAATTGAGCTAAAAACACGTCTACAACATGAGCGGCTAACGGTTGTCGGAACAAAGTTGCTTTTTGTCACGGTAATCGCACAATTACAGATAGGGGTGCAACAGACGGACAACATGATTAACATATAATAAAAAAATTTTGACTTATTCAATTAAGTTTTTCTTCAAATTAAGTTTAAGTAAGAAAATTTTTTCATATATTATTGTGAATTCACATAAATATAACACAGACACAAAAAACAAAACGTCAGAATGTACTAACAACTAAAAAAATTACATTAAACACAGCAAATTCTTAGCAAAAGTATGGCAACATTTATGTTACTCAGAGAGAGGATCGCCAGCCGCCATAGCAAAAATACAATATATTCTATTCTGGCGTTTTTCCGTCGCGGATTCGCCCAGCGAATTCGTTTTTGCCGACTGCATACATTTTCATGTATTCCGTTGAACGGCGAATCCGCCAGCTGTCGACCGCTTTGTTTCTGTTCGGGCTCTAAACGGGTAGTAAAACCGATTAAAAACACCAATGAAACGCAGCGAATTCATGCAATTAAATAACTCACCATAAGCCATGGTGAAATGGTTTGTTCAAACTAACGAAACTAAACAAATTAAATAACTCACCAAAAGCCATGGTGAAATGGTTTAAGTCCAAACTAACAAAACTAACCAAACTGACCTAACGAAGAAAAACGCCTTATCATCAAAGTTTGAGTCCGCAATTTTTTGAATTGAAACTACATTAGCAGCTTACAGAGCAATATGGCGAATTGAAACTGGTAGTAAAACCAAACTAAAAGGTTTAAAACCTCGGAGCTTGTGCTTTTATTACCAAGTATAAAGCACTTTAGAATGGTGATTGCATTGCATTACAGCTGATTGCAAAATGAAAATCGATTGAAATCGATTTTACATCCATCATTTCATAACCAGGAAGCTAAACTTGCCGAACACCACTTAAACATGAAACTGCCATTTGTCTTCTTTTTTTTTAAATTTTCAGTAGCAAAATTAGTGTGTCTTCAATTTTTTGAAGATAGTCAACTATCGGTTGACTGTCCTAGGTTCAAATACCGGCAACATCAACAATTTTTTTGTTTATTTAAAATACTTGTTTTAAAATAAAAGTACCACCGTTGCCGGTCCTCGCATACCAACGACCCCCCAACGATACAACCTTTAACTTCGAAAACGTACAGTGATTGGAACATGGAATGTACGGACGCTCTCAGATCTCTCAAAACTGTTTCAAGTAACGAGGCAAATGGATAGATACAAACTCGATATCCTCAGCCTTGCGGAAACTAGATGGATTGGAAATGGAGACGAACAATTGCAATCTGGATACTACTTCATGTTCAGTGGCAATGACACAGCAAGAGCAAATGGTGTTGGCATATTAATATCCAAAAAATGAAAAGAACTGCCTCAAAAACTTCAATCCCATCTCAGAAAGAATCATCACCGCACACTTTAGCTCATGATTTCGTAGCATCACAGTGGTTCAATGCTACGCCCCTACAGATCCTTCTTCTTCCTTTCTTCTTCCTTCACCAAATGACCGAACACGAAACAAAATTGACCATGTACTAATTAGCCACAGATTCCATAACTCCTTATTGGATGTCTACAGTGATCATTATCTTGTGGTTGCCAAACTACGCATGCGCCCTGCAGCCCTGAACACCAGCTTTGCCAGACGTCGTAAAGTAGATCTCGCTAAGCTGCATCATCCTAGAAACCTCGAAGAAAATAAAACACTACTCTACAAGAACATCAGCAACATGGGAGGCTCATACTGATGATGCCAACGACAACCGGCGACACAACCCAAACAGAGACGAAACATAGACCAGCGATTCTGCGTTGACCACATAAATTCCTTACGCATCATAATTGAGCAATCAGCTGAGTGGAGATCTTTACTTCATATGCTCTTCATCGATTTTGAACGTGCTTTCTCCGAAATGTGGGCGTGCCAGAGAAGATCATCACTTTCATTCGCGAGCTTTATGAGGGCGCTGAGTGTAGTGTGCTTTTCAAAGGAAAAAAGGGCAGTACATTTACCATCGAAAAAGGGGTTCGGCAGGGATGCGTACCGTCGCCTCTACTTTTCATACACTCAGGGAAAAAATGCTGTTTTATCAAACAAATCATGGGTTGAAATAACAGATTTCACTGTTAAATACCATCCAACAAATGAAACTTTCAAATCAATAGTCGGTTGACTGTTGACTGTTTTTATACGAAACCCGTATAAAACTTATTTATTGAAATTTGATCACTGGTTTGAAAGTTCATGTATGGCCAAGTGTGCTAATGTGTGCGTCTAGTACTCGAGTGTCCACGGTTCAAATCCGGCAAGGCCAATAAAAATTTTTTTTTATATAAAATATTTTTTTTTAAATAAAAACTATAATTTGCAATTTTTGTTTTTTGCAAGATTGTAAGCATTTTATTTTGAAGGATATTTTGGCCAAACAATTAATGAAACAGAATTATTATTATTTCAACTAAAAAATTACAATTTTTGATACTTACACAGCCAGGGTTCGAACCCACGTCTCCCGCATGACAGTCTAGTGCACATCCACTGAGCTACTGGCAACGACAATATAAATATATCAAAGCACATATAAAAACTATTGCTTAGAAAAAATTGACAGTTCAATATAAGCACAAAAATATTTTAACAGATGATTTTAACAGCACAAAAATACTTTGAAACGTTCATTCAACAAAGAAAATTGTTTACTTAAACGCAAATCATTCAATCGAACAGTGTTTTGAAATAACAGCGGCCGACTGTTAATAGTACAGTTGATATTTTTCTGAGTGTAGTAGTCCTTGACAGCGTCCTCGAGAAAACAAACAACGACGCTCCCGGTGGTATTCAATGGCGGCCGCACCAAAAACTTAGCGACCTTGACTACGCTGATGATATTTGCTTCTTGGCTCACAGACTTAACTCCTTAACACCAAACTTATAGCTCTCGTCAAAAACGCAAAGCAGGTCGGACTACGTATCATTATAAAAAAAAAACCAAACTTGGTGTAGAAACCCCAAGCCAATATGTTGTGTCAGTGATCATTTATGACACACAAGAAACCATTGGGTAGTGTTTTCACAAAAGACGGCGGTGCTGAAGCGGATGTAAGCTCACGCATAAACAAGGCCCGACAAGCCTTTCACAAACTAAACCGTACATGGGCAGCACGTAACATAAACATCAAAACAAAACTACGGATTTTCAACACCAGCATTAAACCTGTGCTACTGTAAGCTTGCGAAACGTAGAAGGACACTAACACAATCTGCAACAAGCTGCAAGTCTGCGCATTATTAACCGGATATTTTGGCCCAAAACTATCACAAACGCAGATCTCTTAACCATCTCAACCTGCAAACCTATAGCCGTTGAAATCAAAAACTGCAAATGGCGGTGGAACGGTCACACCCTACGCAAACAGGACCACGATATTTCCAGTCCACGGCTTTGGAATGGAATCCCCAAGGCTCGAGACGAAGACGGCGTCCACGCATGACATGAATACGCTCGACACATGCGGAATTCCAACCCCGTTACACTTAACACGAAGTCCGAAGAATAGCTCAAGATCGGTCACGATGGGCCGAGTTTGTCACCGCTTTATGCTCTGTTTAAGGGCATAACTGCTTAAATGTATGTATGTATGTATCAAGGAATAAAAAAAAAACAAAAAAAATTGTGTTGTGTGTGTTATTAAGTGTTTGCACAATTGTCCGAGATGCATGTTTATTCTTCGTGCACTTGGTACAAAATAAGAAAAGAAATACTAAGAAAATCGGATAAGTTTTGTTGGCTTTTTATTTCATGCTCAATTCTCAAAAAGATGAACAATACCACAAAAGTAAAAATAACGACTTAAAAGAAAAAATAACAAAAACGATAACAACTCAGAAAAAATCATCACCGCACGTTTTAGCTCACGATTTCGTAGCATTACAGTGGTTCAATGCTACGCCCCTACAGATCCTTCTTCTTCCTTCCTTCTTCCTTCACCAGATGACCGAACACGAAACAAAATTGACCATGTACTAATTAGCCACAAATTCCATAACTCCTTATTGGATGTCTACAGTAATCATTATCTTGTGGTTGCCAAACTACGCATGTATTCAATTTTGCACTTTTAAGGAAGGAGCCAATTTTAAGTATTTTGTCCACAGTCCTCTATGTCGTATTACACTTTCTACTTGTTTTGGCATACTTTCCACCAATTTCTCAATTATTTCATTTGGAATATTCTGCCATTCCTGCTGTACCCGCCGCCACAGATCGTCCAGGTTCGTTAGGACTGTTAGGTATTGTTCCAATCATATTTTTACGATTGACCACAAATTCTCAATCGGATTGAGGTCGGGACTTTTGGGCTAGCTACTGTATCAATATAAAACTTTGTTCGATCAGACGTTCTTGCACAATTTTTAAGGTGTGTTCAGGGTCGCCATCCTGTTGAAATATCACTTCTTCTCAGGATAGGCGCTCCTTTCCACAAAATCGGTAAGATGAGTCTGCAAAATGAGCAGTATGTGTTCTTTTCTCTTTTTCCCCCTTGATTTTTTTGTAGTGGTCCAACGTGCTAACATGTGAATCCGCCCTGTTTCAAAGACTGTTTCTTTAATATGATGTCTTTGGATAAAGTCTCCAGTGGGACTACAGCAATATTGTTTACCGTCAGACTGAAACCAATTTAATTTCAACTCAACTGACCAGATGACACGTTTCAAGCCTTCTGCTGACCAATTTCGGTGTTCTCTGGTGAACTTTAACCGTGCCTTATTATTCTTCACCGATAAAGTAGGTTTTGATTTTTTACCGCTACGATGTTGGCAATATTTTGAAGGGCTTTTTTTAACAGTCCATTGCTAACTGGATTGTTTATTGCTATAGAATTTATCTTTTGGTGTTAAACACCTATTTCTTCTCATCTCTGTTACCATGAGACGAGCGTTCGCACCCGTCAAAATATTTTTACTTCGTCTTATTTGTGGTTTAGGAATAACATTAAGCCACTTCTAGACTGTAATTATCACTGACTTGCTTAATTTAAGCTGTTTAGCTATCATTCACGACAAAGAGCCACTTTTTGTCATAGATACAATACTATTCTCAGTGCCTTTTGATAGCTTATTCATAATTTTATTGAGGTTTGGAATTATTAAAGTTATAAATTTTACCGTGGCATGCAGGTTAAGTGTGTGGCCTAGCATGCTCGGAGCCCGGGTTCGATCCCCAGCCGTGGCGAAAAGTTTTTTCAATAAAAAATTTTTCTAATCGGTCACCACCTCTCTGCAGACAATGGCAAACCTCAGAGAGTAAGTAATGCCATGTTAAGCTTCTTGAGAACATGAACTTTAGCCGTTCGGAGTCGGCATAAAACATGTAGGTCCAGTTCTCGGTCAATTGTGTGCAAACATTTAATAACACACACAACACAATTGATTATAAGAAGCTCGGTCAAAGTCCTTTCAAGGGCTGAAATGGCCAATTTGTTTTTGTTTGTTTTATAAATTTTAATTTTGTAATCTTTCTGGAGAAAATTGTTACCACCGACAATAAAACACAATCTCAAACTAAAATTGTTAAAGCAAATCATGAAACAAAAAAATTTCTACCAAAAAATGTTGCCCTGTCGCAGTGCAAAATGTTTTCAATGTTGCCCGCAACCCTGTAAAAGTGCATGTTTTTGCCTACTCGAAAAATGTCAACTTAAATAAACGAATATAACCATCCTTGAAAGTTTACAGGGTAGAAAATGCGCCTTTTTTGCCCTCTGTGAGTGTGACATTTTAAGAAATGAACACAGAATTTACTCACTCGTTTGCACTTATTTTAGAATCGAACACGAAAAAAGGCAAGGGCAATGAAAAGGCAACATTTTTTGGTAGAAACGAAAACGCCATAAGAACTACCGGGTGCAAAATTGAGTACATCACGGTTAAAAATCTTGGACTAAATTTTAAACTTTTTTGGATTACATATAGGACACGACCAAAAAAAGATTATTTTTTAATCCAATGAAAAGTTTTAAATTTTTCAATCCAAAAAGGATTTATTTTTAATCCACAAAAAGTTTAAAATTTTTTAATCCAAAAAGGAATAATTGTTAATCCATAGAAAGTTTTAAATATTATAATCCAAAAAGGATTAGATTTTAGTCCAAAAAAGTTTGAAATATTGTAATGAATGTAATGAAATATGTAAATGAATATAATATTTTGGCTTAGATTTTAATAAACAATTTAATTTATTTAATTAAAAATAAATTTCGGATGCTTTAACAACATTTAGAATTATATTTAGCTTAAATTTCGTAGTAGTAGTAGTTTTCAATCTTATACCTGAATTACAATGCGACAGTGGCAGCGTCAGTGGCAGTGGCATTGATCAGCTGTTATTTTTGGAATACTGTTGTTCAATGGTGAAACTTACATAGCAGCAGTGGTAGTAAGCAGTACTGCCGAGGTAAGCCCTATTTCTAAATTCACTGCCAATATGCAAATAATTAAACTACTAAGAAAAATTCCACATTCACTGCTTTTGATGTTGACGATGCGACTGCTAGATTGTAATTTGCAGGCAGTAAAATACGAAACAGCTGATCACTGCCGCTGCCACTGACACAGCTGCTGCCACTGCCACTGCTGCATTGTCATTCAGCTATTAAATAACATAAATACTTTTTCCTGAAAATACTACCTTAATGCAAATTTGTAGTCCAAAAATAGTCTTAAACTTAAACTTTTTCGGATTAAAAAAAATTAAACTAAAATATGGAATAAAAAATAGTACTTTTAGGATTAAAAATTTCTTTAAACCAAAGTTTGGATTAAAAACTAGTCCAAAATTTTTAACCGTGATGCGAGTTATTTTCGTTTTATTTGTTTTTTTTTTCTAAGGATTTCTTGTTTTTTGTTTTGTATTATTAACCATGATGATGACGATTGACCATAATATAAAAAGCCAAACAAGTTTTTTTGTCTGCTTTGTTATATCTTTTCTTATTTATTAACAAATAAACAACATCACAAAGTATAAACATGTACTCATTTGTGCTCCCCACTGTACATGTTTTATGCCGACTCCGAACGGCTAAAGTACATGTTCTCAAGAAGCTTTACATGTCATTCATCCTTACCAGCGCTCGCTCTCAAAACAGCGCCGAAACAAAATTTTCTATCATTGAAACTTTTAATTTCGACGTCGAGTAAACTGCTTTATTGATAGTGAAATACTTATCCATATTGAACTCTCAATTCTTGAACAAAAAATTAAATATTTAATCGTCACAAATTGTGGAGCTTATTTTATTATTATTATCGACGCGGGTTCAAGAATAAGGATGATTATTTACTCTCTTAGGTTTGCACTTGTCTGCTGAGAGGTGCTGACCGATCAGAAAAATTTTTATTGAAAAAAAATTTTGCATCGACTGGGGATTGAACTCGGGCTCCGGGCATGCTAAGCTACACACTTAACCTGCTTAACCACTGTCTTTGTACTGCGTAAGAAAGACAAAAATAAGTATTAAGTCACAGTATCTTCTGGGTCTTCAGAAAAATTTTTGGTGGAAGATGGGGGCTTGAAATATAATACCATTTATTGCTTGTTCACTTGCTATTAGCCAGCACTTACACTAGAATACAAAGACTGACCTGTCTACGAAGAAGAAGTGCAATGCGTTCAAGGCTTCAAGCAGGTCTAAATGTTATATTGAATTCTTTAGTTGAAAGACTGCAGAAGCTACAAAAGAGTACTCTTTAGTTGATAAAGCTACCAACGAAAAAACCGTCTAGTTTGCTGATGATCTCTAAAGAGCTTAGTTGTTTCGGTAACCTGTTGCTGCGTCATTTAATAAGCATAAATCTCAACTTATAATTTTTAAAAACATTTATTTTAAAATTATTTAAGTAAAAGCTTGCTTAAAAAGAAATGCCACAACTTATTTCTAAATATTTTGCCATTCATTTCAATGAAATTTAATTGTTCAACTCTTTGTTAAATGCTTACGTCAGACTGCTAGAATAATAGTGAGCTGAACTCATGAACTGATTCATTGTGTGAATCAGAGAAAGAATGAGTCAAAGAATCAATAAATATAAATGATGATTATCTAGTAAAATTATTACTTTTAAAGCTATTAATGAATTTAATTAATTCAAGTCAAACTAAATTAATAATTCTGACTAAATTGTAAAAAAAAAGTATATTAAAAAAATCATAATAAATTATATTTTTTTTTTTTTCTATTTATTTATTGACTTTAAAATTTTTACTTAATAAACTTGAACAGGTACGCGCTATTTTAAAACTATAATTTATGTGTTCAAAATTTAAACTATGCCCTCCCGCTTGTGCTCTGTCAGCACCACTTCAGTCGTTGTGGCTTCAACGTTTTAGCTGTCGATTGACAAAAATTTTTTAGTTTTACTATTTTTGTTGTATTGTTTTTTTTTGTCTCTCTTTGTTTTTATCTCTTCCACGTGTGTTTAAAATTAAATAATTCATCATTTTTCATCATTGGTTTTTTCTCAGTTGTTGTTTTTGCTTGCCTACGCATGAATTCTTTGCCAAATTTTTGTTTTATGTATTTGTTAAGTTTTTATATTTTTTTTTTCTGTTTTGTCTCTGCGTGTTCCGCATTAGACGTTTGTATCGACACACTGAGATACACACAAACACATGATTTCTATTGAACGTCAAATAGCGAAGAAGAACAAGCGGAATGTTTGGTTTAAGATTTTTTTCGTTTTTTTTTTTCAAGTCAGTTGATCTCATTTCGTGTTAAAGAAAAAAAAAAAACTAGACAAGAGAAATACGCTTATTTCTGGCATTTTTCATGTTTTGTCATTTGAATATTAAAATATTTATTTTTAGTCAAAGGTTCTTAAGAATGACAGCTATTAAATAATTTGCAGAAATTTGGAGAAAAGATTGGCCGCAGACAATGAGCGGTGACGCAAATTGAGTTTTGAGCAAAGTTCTAAAATAAACTGCAAACGTAAAATATTAATTAGAAATTAAAGATGCTTTTAAAATTTTATTGAGATGAAACTGTTAAACATGCCTTTTTTTCAAAAACAGAAAACTTTAAAAGACTTCAATTCATTTTATCTCTGAATACGTTAAATAAGCGAAATTATTATTCATATAAAAAAACTTATTCATGAAAACTATCACTAGTTGTTATGTGCCTAAAGATTTCTTAGAACTCTTGCTTGTCATCCTGTAACCTGCTCTGTTAACCATTTGGCAATAGTCCCAACTATTTTTCAGCTTATGTGACCGGAAGTTTTTTTTTTTTTTTTGTTTCGCTATCTTCAATTAAAATTTCTTGCCTTTTCATTAGTTTTTCCATTTAACTCAAATTGTCAACATTTGTTGAGGTTATCGACATTTGGTTTTTTAAGTTGTAACTTAATAGCATTTGAAAGAAACTAGTTCATGTCTATAAATTAAGATTTTTCAATTAAGTGTTCTATTTTGGTTAGATTTTCTTTGGTTTTTTTTTTTGGCAGAATTAGGTCAGTTTTTATAGATAAAACGCTTGATGATTTGACAGTGTTTTCCGGTGACTTTTGTTTTTATGCAAAGTATTACGAGATATTCTGTTTTATTGTTTAAATTAACATAAAAATGGGTTTAACAAACGCTTAGATACTTTTACTCTTGTAGTTCAAAACCTATCACGTGATATTGTGAATATTTACATGTGTTTGTCATTTGAAGATTTCTTCTTTTATACCGTCTTAACCTACAAGTGGATAAGTGACTCATTTTTCTATCAAACATTTTGGACAAAATCCAAAATAAAATATTCTTTCAGCGCAGGATATATCTGACAGTTTAGTATATATATTATCTTTGAACGATGAGTATTAAAGGCTGTAGGTATACCCTGAAGTATTCGTCAAAAAAGTTTCATGGCCTTCAAAAAAATCTTTTAAAACGATGCCATACAAACCGCGTTGTAAGAAGTAATTGTACGTAAAAAAATTATGTTTTAGCTTGTGAATTTGTATAATTTTACGAGTTTGCTAAAAAATCAAAGATTTTTCTTTTACAAATATCCGTTTTTCATATTGAATATTCATATTGGTAATTCATATTTAATTTGTATTAATGGTAATGATGTGTGAAAATGCTCAATTCCTTGATAGGTATTGAACTGAAAAACCATGATCGAGAAACTTTTTGCTTTTCATAAATTTGATGTGGCTGAGCGTCGTGCCGATCGTGGTCGGTAAAATAAACAAAATAAAAATTTTTTTGTGGTTTTGCCAAGGATTGAACCCAGGTCAGTCAAGAACTAAACGTGAACGCTAGCAAGCTCGGCTAAACATGAATTTCCAAAACATTGATTCAATTTCATTAACAACGTGGGTATACAACTGTATTGTATAAAAAGACCGCCTACTAATCAGGTCTAAACAGGGATCAATCAGGGATAAATCATTATTTTCGATTATTTTACAAATTTGAATGAAAAAAATCAGCTTGTTCTAAGCGTCGGAAAAAACTTTTGAGTATACCAAAATGTTGGAATCTGTGTTACCTCTTAGAATAAATAATGATTTTTATTTTTTTAACATTAAGCATAAAAAAATTAAAAATAATTATTATAAAATGTATAAATTTTATGTTTTTTGCTCAGAAATACAAATTATTTTTGATTTTTATTTATTTTGCTCTGAAATAAAAATTATTTTTGATTTGTATTTTTTTGGCTCAGAGATAAAAATTATTTTTGATTTGTATGTTTTTGGCTCAGAGAAAAAATTATTTTTGATTTTTATTTATTTTGTTCAATAATAAAAATTATTTATTGATTTTTATTTTTTTGCTCAAAATGAAAACTCACTATTTAAAAGGAATAAAACTTGAGCGTCTGTAAATTTTTCATAAAAATTGAAATTTTAATAATTAATCTTAACTTAAAAATAATTTTTATTTTTGATTTAAAAAATAAAAATCAGAAAACAATTTTTATATCTGTGGAGCAAAAAATAAAAATCATAAAATAACCATTATTTCTTAGTTTTTTCTATATTGCTCATAATTGAGGAGTTTACTACATTCAAATCCAGATAAGTCACAGGAAAAAAAAATTTTAGTTAGAAATGTCATTGTGAAGCTAATGTTACAATATATCGATTTATAAAATCCTTTTTGATAAAAATTATAAAAATCCTAGAGAAAAATGCATTAAAAAAAACTCCTTTTCAATCCAAAACAGACATGTCCACTGTAAATTTTCAATCAAAACCAGATAAGTCCAAGCAAATTTTCATTTGTGTAGTTTTCATTCAAATTCTAAAAACTTTTTTATATCAAAACGTTGGTATGAGATATAAATTTAACATTTTAGTGGATTTGGGTGCATTTTTTTTTTTTCTTAAAAGGACCTTCAGGAGAATCAAAATTGCTTCGGCGGTTATCCTCCGATTTGAAAGAAAAGTATGTAGAAATAATTTTGATGAGTTTCTTTAACTTTTGAGACCCCGAACAGTGGAATCTAAATTTTGATTCATTTCTAACTTTCAAAACCAGACGAGTCCAAATTTGAAATTGAAAATACGAACTTTTTTTTCACTATGAGATTATTTTTTTCCTTTGCATAATATATCAATTCCTGTGGAGCATAATTTTGCATAATTGGTTTGTTTATAAAAAATGTTTGACAAAATTAGGACGTTTTTTTCGATTTCCCAACAATTCGATCTATGTGACTTATCTGGTTTTTAATGTAAACTCCTCAATTATTACGGTCCCTGATTTTTATGTTTGAGAAAAAATTTGTTTTTATTGAAGAAAATACTTCGAATAATGAATTTTTAGTCAAAATATAGGAAAATATATAGAGTTCTCTATAAAGCCTTGTACTCTGTTCAGTTTTATGTGAATTTTCTCTCGAATCTACAAACAAAATACTATAGCTGTGAAATATGTGTGAAATTTTTCGCAACATGTTCTCCAAAGTCGTACTCTGTTTCACTGTGAAAAATACTCGCAACATTTCTATGGCAACATTTTTTCACGACAATTTAATTGAACTGCCTATTTATTTTGAAGTGAAAAGTTAAAGTTATCGTCATTTTTTTGTTTTTATTTATTTATTTTTCTCTATTTTGAGAAGTAAAGCATGAATTTTTCAAATTTTTGAATTTCTTCACAACAAAATAACTGTCAGAATTTTCACGCAACAAAAAAATGAATGTTGCGAGCGAAACTTCACGCAAACGAACAGAGTACTAGGCTTAAATGAGAATTTTTTTGTGTGAGAAAAATACTTATCCATTCCCATTTCCCACAAGTGAATAAATATTTTTTCGAAAATGTGAAAATTTTTTCTAATTGAAGAAAATTTTATTTAAAAAAAAGAAAAATGCTTTTATCTTTTATATGTTTATATTTAATCAAATTCTCAAAACATTTAGCTCGGGGATAACTATCTCTAGGTTAATTTTATTCCAAGCGTATAAATTGCGAGATAAAAATTGGTTTTGTTCACATTTTATTCCTGATTTATGCCAAGAGCATAACTTTGAGAAAAACATTTGAGCTAGAAAATGTTTGGGAGCGTAATTCTAGCTCTTTTTGTACTGTTTGTTGAACTTTATGTTATTTACTGTGTGTTTTTTTGCTGTTTTCGTCACAGTACTTCAAAAACCACCGATAAACTTTATTATATTATTACGAAACCTGTTTTGCGTCGCAGAATATCGCAATCGAAGCTTTAAATCCTTTTTTAAGCTATATATTTAAATGCAGAACATTCAGAACAAATAATCGCAAAGGTACGGTGTTACACTGATGATCTGCATCAACCTGGAGCTTGGGAGAGAAAATAAAAATAAATTATATAAAAAAAAAAATAGTTTCCTTAAGAAAAAATTTGTGAAGTGAAATTCCGGCTGACAAATTATTTTTTCAAATCAATTTTTTTTCAATTTTGATTGGAGGGGATTTATACAATGAAAGTTGTCGCATGAAACTTTCTTCGATTTTCTTTTAAAGTTTCATCTTCAAATTTCATGATGAAACTGTGTGGCAGAGACTTTGCTTCAAAATTAAGCTACCCACGAAAATATGAAAGAATAACTTCAAAAAGTTCAATGAAATCGCAGCCCGAGAAACTTTTTTCATTCCCTTTCGTTTGAGACTAGTTTCATTGTATAATCTTGGTTGATTTTGAAAATAAAGTTCAGCACTTTCGCAGCGCAGTTGCGATCATGATAGAATAACAAGGTAGGTGCATATTGGAGAGGAAGTGAGCTAGATGTCAAAATGAGCTGTTCGAATTTGAGTTGTTCTAATTGTTGTTGTTGCTTTTTCGTTTGACGTTTATAGCACTCACAGCATTGTTTGTGTAAAACTAGACATTTGAGCAGCCATATTAATATAAGCCTACCTTATTATTCTATCATGGTTGCGATGATCAACAAAATTCAGGAATTTACATTATTTTTTTAAATTTATTTTGTTCCTCAGAGAATATTCAATTTTATTTTTCATATCGACCAATCAGAATGAAGAATACTCCTAAAATTATTTTTTTAATGAAAAAAATTATGAAATGAGAGTGATAAGAGCGAGTTATATATTTCAGGGGTTAAAATATCTCGCCGCCATTTTTATCTCCTGCTCAAGAGATAAAAGCCTTAACTCACTATGAACAAATGAAAAAATATAATTATCTCGGAGATAAATGTATCCTCGGAGGTGGGGTCTTATTCACTCTTCTCTTTTTTTTTCACATAATAAAGTCAGCCCAATTATGAAGCATTTTCTCCCGGGAGTTATAAAAGGGAGATTCCGTTTTAAAGATAAAGTTAAAATACTTTTGGAAATTTTTAATGCAATTTTGTTCATCAACGGCCAATTATCATGAGTGTAAAATAAAAAAATTAGATATCTTTATCTGCTTTCTTAAAACTGGAAACTCCCTTTTACAACTCCCGGGAGAAAATGTTTCATAATTGGGCTGAATATCTTTTTAAGTGTAGTTAGTTAAAAATTCAATTTTCATATAAATGTCAGTATATTTTCGCAGAAGATTTACGAAAAAGTGTAAGACTTAGTTAGAGCATAAGAGCTTTCACACACCACCTTCCCCGCACAACCCCCTCCCCTCCCATTCTTTGGGAGCAACAAACAAATTTTTTTTATTTTTTTTTTGGAGCATGGAAATGCCAAAAGCAGCAATTTTCATCCAATAATTCCATCAATTTGTTTTTGTAAAATATAAAAAAAAAAAAAAAAAAATTAAAAAGCGCTCGAAAGGGGCTTGTGTTTTTGCAGAAAAACAGAGAATGAGCAACATTTCAGAAAGATCGACTAAGAAAAATTCTGTTGAAGTTTTAAGACGCCTTCGTTTAAGCCTCTCTAAACCAACCAAAACTATAACTAATTCTTTGCTGATATTATAAACTTTTTTTGATTTGACTTCTTTTACAGAAAGCTTTTTTAATTTTATTTGGAAAAAACCACTTTAAAATTTCGAACTTATTTATGTTATTTTTAATAATGTGTTGTTTTTTAATTTGCCTTTATTTCAGTAACGTTAATTTAATGCATTCAAATTAGCTCAAGAAGCCTTGTAGGGGTGGTTTATCTGATTTCCGTGCCTCTGTCTGTCTGTCTGCCTGTCTATCAGCTTGTCTGTAAGTTTTACCATCTGTATATCTGTGGGTCATTCTGTCTGTATGCCTCTGCCTGTGTGTCTGTTAAAATTTTCGACTGTCTGTTTCTGCATGTTTTTGTGCATCATTATTATAAATTTGCTTGATTTATTAGTTTGTCGGCCTCTCAAGGCTATATTTTTGATTAGCTGTATAGATCGTTTGTTGTATTGTTGTTGCTGTTGTTGTTGTTCTTTTTCTATACACATTATGGTTCAAGGTTGGCCACCCTGATATTTGAACTCATTGAATAAAAGAAGTTCATAGCTATTAAGAGATTCGCGATACACATCGTCGTAGTAGTTTAAATTATTTTGATTATTGAGGGTAGCGACGAGAGTGAAAGTTATGTACATAATTTTTGGGCAAATAGTTAACTGCGGAATAGTTCTTGGAAATATGTAATTAATATGTGTGCAAGAACTTGAAAGATGTCAAAAGCAAATTCAGCAGATTCTACATGAATGTAAAAATGATTAGTGAAGAAATATTAAGAGTTGCTTAATACACAAAAATGTTGATATGTGGGTTAGAGGAAATGCAAGATTTAAAGCAAAACTTTCATAGTTCACTTATCTTGTTTTAATTCTAAAACTTGTATGACTTAAATTTTATCAGTTCTGCACTCTTTTACTTCTACAGATAACATCACATTTTGTTGATTTTTGACATTTTTCATATTTTTTCAGCTTTACTTCATTTTTAATGCCTTTCAGACATTGATTTATTATATTTCATATCGGTTTTAATATTTATATCTTTGCAAAAGCACACAATAATCCAAGACAAGAGGTCGCGAGTGAAACAATTTTTCATTATTATTATTATTATTACTTACATTCGAACTTGAACCCCATTTTTGAAGTCAGTCAAGAGAAGCGTACCCTCCCCGTCTTACTGACTGGCTGACTGTCTGTCTGTCTTGCTTTGATAAAATTATATTATTAAGTATTAATTTAGCGTCTTAGCGTTTAAACATAAGAAAAAGAAGAAGATGTCGAAAGCATTAAAACTATCGAGGAAATGCGGCGTTTTGTACAGGAGCGGTACTAAAAATATAAATGCTAAAGAAAGTGTTACTAAATGTGGGGCGCGGGCCAGTAAGAATGGCCACGCACAAATGCTCAATAAAAATAACATATTTTGTATTAAAAATTGTTCTAGAGCTGAATTATTTTTAAAATTTTTATATTTTTTTTGAGTTGCCAAAAATAAAGTAGACTAATTAAAGTTTTTTAATGTTTAAATTTTTTTAACATTATTTCGATTTTTAATTTAAATTTAAAATGAAATTCAATGCTTGATTCAAAACACAAACATTTATAAGTGAACTTTCAAAATTCGTAAAATAATTCAATTCTGTAAAACGATTAATTTTGTTAAACGATGATTTTTTACATAATAAATTTTGTAAAACTTTTTAATTTTTGCAAGATTGTTAATTTTTGTAAATTGATTCGGTTTTGAAAAATGATTTATGTTCGATATATTATAAATTTTTATAAAATGACTAATTTTGAAAAAAATATTTATTTTTCATACGATTCATTTTTGAAAAGTTATTTATTTTCTGTAAAACTATTCATTTTTGTTAAACGAAATATTTGTGTAAAATAATTTATTTAAAAAAAGGATGCATTCTTGTGTGATGATTATTCATCAGGCAAACATATTTGATAAATGATTTATTTTTGAAAATTTATTCATTTTGGAAAAAATAATTCATGGAAAGAACTTTTTTTTTAGAATAAAATAAGTAATTTTTTAAAAATGACTCATTTTGGAAGAATAATTAATTTTTGCATAATGATTCACCAATTTTGTAAAGTAGTTTCATAAAAAATCAGCTTATATTTATCATAAAATAGTTCGATAATGAATCATAAGCTGTGATTTTTTGTACATTTATGAAGAAAAATAACCATTTTTTAAAAATTATTCATTTTTGAAAATTATTTTTTTTTTAAATTATTAAATATTTGAAAAATTATTCATAATGAATTATTCATAATAAATTATTCATAATGATTAATTTTTTTAATAATGATTCCTTTTTGAAGAATATTCAAATATTCATTCATGTTTAAATAATTTTTAAAAAATTAATTATTTTATGTTTAATTATAAATTTTTGTTAAACGAATTATTTTTTTGTGAAACGATTTATTTTATAAAATTATTTATTCTTGTATGACTATTCATTTTGACAAAAATTTTTGAAAAATGAATAACTTTGCAAAAATTATTCACTTTTGAGAAAATAATTCTTGAAAATAATTTCTTTTTTGCCAAAAACTTGGTTATTTTTTTAAAAATTACTCATGATTAATTTTTTAATAAAGATTAATTTTTGCATAATGATTCATCATTTTTGTAAAGTAGTTTCATAAAAAATTGACTTATATTTATTATAAAATAGTTCGATAATGTATCATTAATGATGCATTTTTGTACATTTATGAAGAAAACTAACCATTTTTAAAACATATTCATTTTTGAATATTATTTTTTTTTAAAAATTATTCAATTTTTGAAAAATGATTCGTTTTGGAATAATGATTCATTTTTGAATAATGATTCATTTCTGAAAAATATTCAAATATTCATTCATATATGATTAATATTTCAAAAATGATTAAGTTTCTATTAAATTAGTAATTAATAATTGTTAAACGAATTATTTATGTGAAATAATTTATTTTATAAAATTATTCATTCTTGTATGACGATTTATTTTGACGAATCATTAATGAAAAATTATTAATTTTTTAAAAAAAAATTCTTGAAAATAATTTTTTTTTTGCAAAAACTCATTAATTTTTTTAAAAATGGTTCAGTTTTTAATAATGATTCATATTTGAATAATGATTCATGTTTGCATAATGATTCATCATTTTTGTAAAGTAGTTTCATAAAAAATTAACTCATATTTATCATAAAATAGTTCTGTATTGAATCATTAGCGATGATTTTTTTTTGTAAATTTATGAAGAAAACTAACCATTTTTAAAAATTATTCATTTTTGAAATTTTTGTTTTTTTATTTAAAATTATTAAATTTTTGAAAAATTAATCGTTTTGGAATAATGATTTATTTTTGAAAAATATTCAAATATTTATTCATATATTATTAGTTTTTCAAAAATTATTGATTTTCTGTTAAATTAAACGAATTATTTATATAAAACAATTTATTTTATAAAATGATTCACTCTTGTATGACGATTCATTTTGACAAAAATTTTTGAAAAATTATGAACATGCGAACAAGTACTCATTATTGAAAAAATAATTCATGAAAAGAGCTGTTTTTTGCAAAAAATAAGTAATTTTTAAAAAATAACTCATAAATTAAAAATGATTTTTTTTAATGATTCATTTTTTAATGATGATTCATCATTTTTGTAGAGTAGATTCATACAAAATTAACATAATTCTATCTTGAAATAGTTCGAAAATGAATAAAAAATGATACACTTTTGTACAATTATGAAGAAAACTATCCATTTTTAAAAATTATTAATTTTTAAAAAATTTTTTTTTAAATATATTCAAGTTTTGAAAAATGATTCGTTCTGGAATAATGATTTATTGTTGAATAATGATTCATTTTTAAAAAATATTCAGATAAATATGATTTATTTTTCAAAAAGTTTTTGTTAAACGAATTGTCTATGTGAAAAAATTTATTTTATAAAATGATTCATTCTTTTAAAAATTATAAGTTTTTGAGAAAATAATTCTTGAAAATCAATTAAGTATCAAAAACTTAGTATTTTCAAAAATAATCATGCTAAGAACTTAGAATCGTTTTTAAAAATAAGCCATTTTGAATAATGATTCAATTTTGCATAATGATTCAGCATTTTTTAAAATAGTTTCACCAAAAATGAATTTATTTTTATCATAAAATAGTTCGATATTGAATCATATATGATATAGGTTTGTAAAAAAAAAAAGTTTTGTACCATTTGTAAAAAAAAATTTAAATAATAATCAATTTTTGAATAATCATTCATTTTTTTCAAAATGATTCATCAAAAAATAAATCATTTTTAAAAAAAATGATTCAGTTTTGAAAAATTATTAATTTTTTCAAAGTGGTTTAGCAAAAAATTAGCTTATTTTTACCATAAAAGACTTTGGAAATAAGTCATAAATGATACATTTTTGTACAGTGCATAAATTAGTTTGCAACTGAATCATAACGTATTCTTTTTTATGTTCCAAAATATTTGCGAAAACTAAACAATTTTTTCTCGGAGAGGATTATAAAAAAAGGAATTGTAAAAAATAGTTTCCTTAGTATTTCTTTTTAAAATTTTCATTGAATGGTACTGCTCTGAATCCCGTATTCAGAATAATACATAAAGTTTAGTCGAAAAAAAAAAAAAATAAAATTTAAAAAAAATAGTTTTTTCTCCGCCATCTCATTAAAAAATTGATATATATTTCATACTAAATTTTACGTTTTGCTTTAATTTCCATTGGTTTTGAAAGCATGTCTGCAGTGGTTTTCCCAAGGGTCTGAACGGGTTAAACTTTTTTCCTAAATTTCACAAAAATATGTTAGTTTTAAGGTTTTTTACCTAAAGTAAACGAATCATTTGTAATATTTTTGAAGACTGACATAGACTGAAGCAAAAAATTCGTTTTGCTGTACATTTTAGTGTGAAGAATGATTCATTGACGAGTGCTAAGACATAATTTTTCTTACATTTCTTCATAAATAAATCGAAAACAAACATAACTTTGGTTCCACTTAAAAAGTTTTCCCCGAAAAGTAATACCTCAAGTACACTTTTAAGAACTTCAACCGTAAGAAAGCATAATTTTCATGACCGGCACCCGCCCTGTGTGGTAATTATTACATTGTTTCAGCTAACAACAAAAACAATTAAAGACTCTGCCATTTTTACATCATATTCGCAGGTTGATCGCGTGTCAAAGGTTTTTGCTTCACTGCATTGGCAGCACGTTGCTGAAGTGCATGTTTGCGCAGTCGCAACAGGTTTGGTTTTCAAATATTAGTCTTCGGCTTTGTCTCGGCTTAGTCTGGAAGTCAGCTAGCCCAGCTAGCTAGACCGGCTACTGCCTGCTAGACACCCAATTCATAATTAATCAGATTGCCCTTTAGTTGCGCTTGGACGGTCCTAGACCGGCCACTTGTAGCGGCAGCAACAGCTATGCGGACCCTCTTTCTTTCGTTGAGTCTGCCTGGATATATTTAACACTCTTGAAAAGCCGTTGCTGCGCTGAGCGTGCGTTCAAACTGGTGACTATAACTTTGACTGTAGCTTTGAGTATGAGGGGCTCTGGTTTTGATGTTGAGGCCGGGCGTTGCGGTTGAGGGGCCTCATCAATGCCAAGCATACATATTAATTAGATTTAAGCCATGTTTGTGCAATATAAACACGCTTCGCTCAAGACAAACGCTAGAAAAAAAAGAGAAATGAAAAAAAATCAACAAAAGTCTGGCTAAACAAAAAATTATGGAGACACGAACAAACACTCAGCCAGCAGTTTTTCCTTAAAAGATTTGTGTGTGTGGAAGTTCTAAGGCAGTTTAGGGGGCAGAGTTTCGTCAGCCATGCAGAATTGCAGAGTGTTAATGTGCAGCAGCACCCGCTTCTAATTGCTAGCGGAGTTTTACGAAGCGGCTAACGTCTTTGTGCTAATGCGCAGCTGGTAAATGGAACTTTAATGTTGATGATGGCTAAGCCATTGATTGTCAGTTAGGTGCACTTTGGTTCGTGCCATGATGCTTCTTCTGCTGCTGCTTCAACTGTCTGTGCAAATGATATATTTTGAAAATTTAATAAAAACCATTTTATGGCAATATTTTGTTTTTTTAATTTGTTTCTACCCGGAAGAAGGAAGTTGAATTTATTGCTTAAGGCGTTAAAAGTAAATTCACTTCAGTGGGTTTCGCAGTTTTTAAAATAAAGTTCTGTGTTGTAAATAAAAAAAAAAAAAAAAAAAAAAAAAATATGAACATATTCATTAAGGGCTTGCGAGTTTCGAGGTCTGTAAAGTTTAAGGCGGTTTAAGCTTAAGAGGTACATTTTTATGGAAGTTTCTTATCTGCGTGTTTCATGCTTTATTTTATTATTCCATTTAGCAAGTCGACGTGTCAGGCTTGAAAAAAATTTGAAAATAATTGGAACCGATTTTCTTAAAAATTTCAGTTAATATTTTTTCAGTATTTTTAGTTACAAACGCGTTTTCCAGAAAGTAGTTCTTGATAATGCCAAGCTCCTGCTTGAAGGAAACTTTCTAGTTAGAAAATTTAAAAACTACGTTTTTACACCGTATGAATAATATAAATGAGTACATATTTTGGAACAGCGGAGGGTTCCCTAAAACGGAAATTCAGGTCTAAGGATTGAATGGATATCATACATTCGAATCAGGCCTTGATTACAATTTTCACAAAAAATTGTCATAAGCGTTTATTTTTATTTTTTTTTTTACGGGAATTCAGCTCAAAAAGTAAAATTTCGGGAATTTTATATCAAATGTTAGCTGTTCCATTAAAAAGTCAGATGAAGACACATGAAGACGGTTCAAGAAGACTGGTTTATAGAGAAAACCAGGTTCTTACATTGGGTTCAGTTGGTATCAAATCAATTTTTTATTAGTGACAGATTGGTTCTAATTTGGAACTCCTACATTGGAATGCTTAAAAAAATAATTTGTGATCTGCCTCATTACAATAAACTTGTTTTTACTAAAGTATATAAGAGCAAAAACGAAATAGTATTTAAAATAAAAGTATAAAATATTTGGCTTATTTGAAAAGAGAGAACTATGGTTGACCTACAAAATTACAAAAAGTGGATTGTGGTAGAAAAACAGATCTTATTGGCAGTTTACCAAAACTGCTATAATATACATACCGCTCCATGGATGTATCTTGAAGGACCTATGAATGAACTAAATATAATCTAAATATAAGATTTGACCAATAATTTTAAAAACTATATTTCTTAGTATCAACCAGAAATAATCAATTGAAATGCAAAACAAATGTTTGAAATTCAATTTGAAATGCAATTTGAAGTTAAGAAATTCCATTTTAAGTACAGAGAAGAGCAATTGGAATTCAGCAAATAGCAAATGTAATTATAAAAAAATATATTGAACTTCAAAAAAGATCAAAGAAATTTCTGAAATTCAATACGAAATTCAGAAAATCCATATCAAATTTAGAAAATTCATTTGCAATCAAAAAATTTCATGTGAAAGCCAGAAAAGATCAATTCCAATCAAAAAAAGAGATCACTTGAAATTAAAAAACACGGTGTGCCTCATTTTTTACGGCATATGATTCTATAAAAATTAATACTTTTTCGCTTAATTTGGGTATTCATTCTTAAGAGAAAAAAGTTATATACAAAAAAGTTGACTTTTTGGCAAAAAAGGGGTTCACGAGACCCAAAAACCACTCTATAAGGATTTCTTCGATTCACAAAAAAATGATATAGAAATTTTTTTTAAGAGTTCAACTTAATTTAAAGTCGGTGTCCGGGTGACTTTTTTTCTCCATGCAAATCAATCCGGCTTAATTGATAGTAGCACCTATAAAAACATAAAAGGACAATTTTTCAAAAACGGCCCAATACAAGATTTTAAAAATCACTTATATTTATTGTTAAATGTTTCAAGCATCATACCGCGCCCAAAAAAAAAGAGGTGGTCAGACCTTCGAATAAAAACTTGTTCAGGCACACCGTGAAAAATCAAATCAAATTTAGAAATTCTATTTCTTATTCAGAATAAATCTATTTAAATTAAAAAAAAAATTAAAATTTGATAAAGATAATTTGAAATTCATAAACAGTCAATTGAATTTCAGAAATCATGAACAAATTTCTGAATTTAAATTTCAATTGAAAACATTAATTTGGCCTTTAAAAATAAAATTAAAATTTGATAAATATAATTTGAAATTCATAAACAGTCAATTGAATTTCAGAAATCATGAACAAATTTTTGAATTTAAATTTTGATTGAAAACATTAATTTAAGGTGAAATTTAAAAAAAAAATTAAAATTTGATAAAGATAATTTGAAATTCATAAACAGTCAATTGAATTTCATGAAAATCATGAACAAATTTCTGAATTTAAATTTTGATTGAAAACATTAATTTAAGGTGACCTTTACTTTCTAAATCTGAAAAAAAAAGATTTTTTCGATAAAAACGTTCTATAACATCATAACAATATCCTGCTAAAATTGTAAAAAAACTTTGTAACGGTTTACGCATATGAATAAAAACGAGTAAAAAACTTTTCAAAAACTTTTTCAAAGCCATGTTTTTGGAACTCATTCATAAAAATTCACTAGATCTACTCGATAGATTTTAATAATCCAAAGTGCCTTTTGTACTGTATAAAAAGGCACATAATTGACACCGACTGAACCTCTAAGACTATGCACTTTGAGTATTTTTTTTGCACAGACGCAATTTTGACAAAAATAAAAGAGCTCTCAAACAAACATTTTCGAAAATATAAAAAAAAAAAAATGAAAATAATCAAATATTTATACGAACGGTTGGAGTAAATTTTTTTTATCATTTTCAGTTTTTCCGGAAAATTATGAATGACCATTAAGATCAATTTTTCGAGGCCACCCTCTTGTGACGCTGGAAGAAACCAAAAGCGACCAAACTTAATATTTTTTAAAATATTTGATATTTACTTAAAAAACAACTTTTCTGTAAGCTTTATTGAATAAATATATAATACTTTTTTCACAATATTTAATTTATAAATTTTAATTTTTTTAACGACTTGGAAAGTAAAGATCACCTTAAATCAAAAAATTTGAATTAAGGAGGGACATGACATTCGCGGCAGAGAAAACAGACCTTTTAAAACAAGGTCATAACTCATAAAAAAACATTTGGAAAAATGTTTGTTTTTGACTTATTGTAGAGAATTGAACAAATTACAAAAAAAAAAAAAATATTAAAAAAAAAATATATTTTTCACTCCTACATGGTTTTATAGACCTTCAAACAGGCGGCAGAAAAAAAGGGGGCCTCGGGGTGGTTGCAGCGCTGGGAGTCGCAAAAATTGTCCGATCTGGCAAAAAATTACTTTTTTAAATCTTAAAAAAATTAGTTATCGTATGACAGGAGCTTTTTTTAAATTTTTTTTTTCAATTTTTGGTGATGTTCCAAAATTGAAAGTGTGATTTTTCGAAAAAAATATTGACTCTAATGCCCGTATTCACCAACCTCGATATAGTACTCGCTATATTTCAGCAGGCGTTTTAGTTTACTATATTTTTCGTATTCACCAAGCAATCTACATTTTTTGTTTCGAACTTATGTTCGAACTTTTCGAATAGTAGTTTGCCATACAATATTTGACAAAGCAAAGCCTACTATTAGGTATTGTTTTGTTTTTAGGTTGGAATCGATTAATATTTTATAGAGAAGTCAGCGGTTGCTTAAAAATAAAATATTGGTGAATATCAAAAAGGCAAAAATAGCACGCTAAAAAAATAGTAAGGTTGTTGAATACGGGCCTAAAAATTCACAAAAAATCAAAAAAAAAAAAAATTTTTCAAAAAATCTTGTGTCTTTAAAAAAAAAACAATTTAGTCAAAAAATGAACCCATTAGTGACGCAACCAAGACGAAAACCATGGTTTCGAGATAAACGCGTTCAAAGTTTGTGAACAAAAAAAAAACAGGTTGAAATAGAAAAAAGTTTCTCACTAATCCGGCTGTAACTTTTGAACCCGTAAGAATTTTTGCATGAAATCTCTTTTGCAGAATCTTAAGAATATTTACTAAAATACAAAATTATAAAAAACAAGTAAGAAAAGTCTAAAGTCGGTCTAGGCCGACTATGAAATACCCTAAACCCACTTTTCAAAAACAAAAAAATTTTTATTGTAAATGGGTGTCACCGTGGGCGGATGAAGCCTATATTTTATATGCATTTAAATGTAGATGAAAAATTTACACATACCAAGTTTTATTCCTGTAGCTCACAGTTAATGCCTTTATTGTGCTTTCGCTATGGGAGGTGGGCGTGTTCATGGACGGATTACTCCCAATTTTTGAACACACCTTAGTTTTGATATAAAATACATACATACCAAATTTAATTTCTCTATGACAAACATAACCTTATTTATTGAGTTTTAAACTTTTTGGTTTGTATGAGAGGTAGGCGTGTCCGTAGGTGGATGCAGAGGCGTTCCTGGGCTTGGTGTCACCCGGGGCGGGTACTCATGGTGTCACCCCTATAGATAAGAAATTTTTAAATGCAGTAAGAAACCAATTCGATGTGATTTAGAGTTTTTATTATTATGTTAATGTTTTTCGAAAAAAAAGGTTAAATCAAGAAAACTTATTAAGGGCGGGGTAAAGTTTTGAACATCTCAAGAATATTGTTTTGAATTTTGAGGACAATCGGCTTCAACTCAGCTATACCAGTGAAGTCGGTTTTTAAAGTCGGTCACCACGATTAGGAGATCGTAGATCCACATATTGTACATTCAAATAACTCTCAAATTACGTTTAAATTTTTCAATTAGTATCTATCTTTCAATAAAAAATAGGTCGATTTTATTGTAAAAAACATCAACATTTCATCGCGTTCACTACAAAACCCAATTTTTTTGAGGCACCAGCGGAGAACTGCAATAAATCTGCTATCACTTTATATTTTTGTACCAAACTTTTTTAAATAATCTACAAATGTTGTATTATAATATACTAATTTTTACAATAAATCTGTAATAACAATATGTCAAAAAAAAAATTCTTGAAAGTATGCTTTTTAATGGCGCTGCACAGTGTATTCATCCTATACAAAATTGGTACAAAAATAGAAGGAGTGCTCCGATGATTATTAAATTTTGTATGGTTGAATAATTTAAGCTAAATAAGCAAAATTGGAAAAATGGTTGAAATCGGTTAGTTCCTAGGGGTACCTTCCTTGGACATATATTAATTTTTTAAATTATTTTGTATGCGAGTGCTTACAAAAGTTGGCCGATCTTGACAAAATTTGGTCAAAAGGCTAGGCAATTAGAGTAATAGTTGTGCACTGAAAACAGTAGAAATTGATAAGAACTTAGGGGTAACTTCCTTAGACCTATATTAAATTTTTATACGATTTTGAGAATGCTTGACAAGAAGAGTAATAGATGTGAACTGAAAATTATAGAAATTGATTAAAAATCCAATTTAAGACACATTTTATGTTATTTATAATAGAAAAATAAATATGGTAACTTTTTTTTATCACTCACATCACTACTGACTTTCATCACTATAACTTCTTCGTGAGATGCACTACAAAATTAAAGAATCCTTTTTTTTTGCAATTCCCTTTGGAACTTTGCTAAATTATTTTTCTATGCAAATTTATTAGTTTTCCCAAAAAGTCACTTTATTAACCCTGGATGACTTTCTTGTTTATAAAAAGGTGCAGATAATATTTTGGAAATAAAAAGTTAATACTTCAAATAAAATTACGAAAAAGTTTCGCTAATATCGAAGAATTTTTTTTTTTAATTCAATTTTGAAATTTGATAAATTTTTAATATTTTTCTGTGCAAAATTTACATTTTTTCGTAAAAAATCACTTTTTAAATTTGCTAATCTTTCATGTTAATAAAAATGTGCAAATAATATTTTGAAAATAAAAAAATAAATACTTTTAATAAAATTACAGAAAAGTTTTGCTAAAATCCAATAATCTTATTTTTTTTTTTTTTGTTAAAGCTTAAAAACAAAACAACAACATTTTTTTCAATTTTGGTACCATTTCAATGCCTCGTGCGCTTAACAAATAAATAACTTTCGAAATAAACTCATCGAAATCAATATAACTTGCAAGCTCGTTTTCAATGGATAAAATAGCAAGATCGGAAACTCTTGCCTCTCCCTTGGAAGACCTTGAACAAGTTTTAATTAATTTTAGCTTTAAAAACGTTTCCACAATGTTTTCTCCTCATTGTTTCGACTTGCAAGCAGACTTTTAAATTTTAAAACAGCTATTAAAAATATGCGACACACATTTTATAACGTTAAGTATTTTTTCGCTTTTTCTGATTGTTTGAGAAATAAAAAAAATATCGAAATGGTGTCACCCCTAAAATGGTGGTACCCGGGGCGGACCGCCCCCTCCGCCCCCCCCCCTAGGAACGCCTCTGGGTGGATGATGTCCATTTATAAAACCATATTTGTCTTGTCATAAAAATATACGTGCCAAATTTGAGCTCTGTAGGTTAAGCAGAGGCTTATTTATTGCGTCTTCAATTTTTGGGTTGTATGGGAGGTGGGCGTGTCCGTGATCGGATGACGTCCATTTTTCGAAGACATCTTTGTGTTTGTATAAAACACATACATATCAAATTTTATTGTTGTAGGCTAATTATGAGCTGAGTTATGTAGTTTTCAATTTTCGCGTTGTATGGGAGGTAGGCGTGTCCGTGGGCGGATTCCAAAAATATTCAATAGTGCAGATTCTTGGGTGCATGTGACCATGTATACCAGGTTTCATCCAATTATCGCTACTCCTTCTTCTTATCCTGTGTTTACGGACAACACACAGACGGACGGACGGACGGACGGACTGACGGACATGAATAGCTCGACTCACTAGGTGACGCTGATCAAGAATATATATACTTTTCCATACCGGACTCGCTTCGTTCTATGCGTTACAAACGTTTGCACAAAGTTAATATACCCTCACCTTTCTGGTTTAGGGTATAATTATTCGATATCAAAAAACAGGCCAATGTCATGTCCCCCGTTAAAAGAAACTCATAACCTCGCGTGTTTACTGCACTTCTTCTTGTTTAAAACTTTTGCGATGACTCTGGATCCATTAAGCATTACATGATAGGTCAGCTTTCTACCTGACCTTGCTTACAAAGAACTCCACGTTGAGATTGTCGATCTTTTTCAACAAGATGACGATTTTGCTTTTGCTTTTTTCTTGTCACAGATGCCCATTTTCTTACCAGAATCTGTTTCTCGAATGACCATTAAGTCCTCTTTATGATTCTAATTCGCCTACTACCAAATATTTTTTTCAATTTGAGGAAGTTTCAAAAGAGGTTTTGAAAGAAATAATGAAAAGTTTTTAGAAACGCCGTCTTATTCCGGTTCTATTTGATTCCCAGTTTCCGAAAACGCAGGATCTATTTACGAAGGACCCTAACGAAGAACCAAATATGTATCGCTCATTATGTGCATGACCGTCTCAACTCAAATTTGGAATTTTCAGAAAAGACCGTTTTATACATTTCATGTCTCGAATATATAAAAAAAAATCATGTTAAAAAAAAATTAATAACGCAACGGTTGATTTTGTATTAATATAATTTAAATTTAATTTCTGATTTTGTAAGCATGATGCTCAGAAACAATATTTTTTCATGTTTATCTCTAAACTTGTAAATTTTGAATTGTGAGAGTGTTTTACAAAATGAGCACTATGTATTTGGTTTCTCGCTAGAGTATTAAGTTAATACATGACTGAAGCACCTTTTTTAAGTTCTGTATGCTTTCAAGCAGTTTCCGTATTACTTGTGAGAGAAACAGTACCTGGGCTCATTCATAGGAGAGGAGAACTTAGAATAAGCTTTGCACAAGTGGTTAAGAAGAAGGGTGTGAAGAGAAAGTGCTGAGCCAAGATTAGGTAGGATATATAAGAACATACCATAGGCATCTACAGTATTTTCCGAAGTGGGGGGGGGGCAAAGTTATATATAGAAGGTTAACATATTTGAGAATAGTGCCAATGTAATATAAAATATTAATTGAATATATAAAGTTTGGTGAGGTGCATGTTTTGATAAAGTTTGGAAAGGTACTCTCACTGTGGATATTAATTATACGACAGAAGGAGAAACGACAATAATTTTATCAAATATAATTTGATTTTTCCCAATAATAATATGATATCAATAAAATCATTCTATGATCAATTTGATCTTGTTCAAGATTAAACCGATACCAAAAAATATTAATTTCATCTTCCCCAAGATTAATTTAATTTAAAAATAATGTTTTTTGTTATATTTTCTTCCTCTATTCAATAATTTTAAGCTTTTTGATGAAAGGAATACGTTTAATTAAAGTCAAGTTTTCTACTTACCGCGTTATCTTGCGTTTATTATTCGGATGTATACGTTGTGCAGAAACTGGATCGATTTTTGTTAAATGTTGATGCAACAATTCCGAGGACATCGAGTCTAAAATCTCATTCGACAGGAATGTGGGCTGGAAAAAAAAAAACAAATAAAATACAGCAAAACAAGATATAGACAGACAGTGGGATGAATAGAAACTCAACAAGTGCGAATAATAAAATGAAGAATGAACAAAATTAAAAAAAGGCTACAAACAATAATAAGAAGTCTTACATTTTCCACATTGTCTTGCAAGGACGTGAGTGTGGCAGCACTTGTTGCAACTGGTTCGTGCGACGACTTCCTGTCTGCATGCTTGACTTCTTCTAATGATGACGGCAAACTTGCAGACTCTACATTGCTGCTGCTGCTATTCTTAGGACTGACCAAGATGTCCCAAAGCAAGCTTTCAATATAATAATTGGTGCCGCCAACAACTATAGGGCATTTCGATTGAGCTATTAAGTTATCGAGCTAAAAAATTTAGGTGAGTTAAGGAAAAATTTTATAATTTACGCAGAATTTCTAGTTGCCCAAAATGTGTTGGTATGTCTATGAATCACTTCCGTATTGAAAAACAAAAATAACTCATGGTATACCGCATTTCCGCTGGTACTATAAACATATTTTATTAACTTTTGGCAAATTATTATTATAAAGTTGACAAAAGCCTAGCTTTACTTTAAATCTGCTCACATATGCATAATCCACATAGACCTAATTTAAAATTATGAATGAGTTTGAAGTCGACTTAAATTAATTAAAAAATTTTGCACACGTCGCGGAAAAAGTCAAAACTTATTCCATGTGAGCATAATTTTTAAATATATATTTTTAGTGCTATGTTAATAGGAAATTATATGAAGCATACTTTTATGACACATACGTGATTGCGAATTCAAGCATAGAAATATAAAAAAAAAATTTTTTTGAATAGGTATTTTTTCGCAGCAACAAATGACTGATTTAACATAAAACAATTAAAAAAATGGCACAGCTTAGACGAAGAAACCTGTCGACTGTAATAGAACTAGTTGAAGATAACATCTAAATTCAAAGTTTAAAGTAGAATTCTTCATTTTAAATATAAAATTTCAAAATACAAACAACAGAACTCTAAATTCAAGAACAAAAATTAAAAATTTAAAATTCAGAATTCAAAATTAAAAATTAACAAACAACATTTTAAAATTTAAATCTTAAACGAATTAATAATTAAAATTTCAAATTTCAAATTTAAAATATAATTTATAAAATATATATAAAATTTAAAATTTAAAATATAAAATTTAAAATTTAAAATTTAAAATTTAAAATTTAAAATTTAAAATTTAAAATTTAAAATTTAAAATTTAAAATTTAAAATTTAAAATTTAAAATTTAAAATTTAAAATTTTAAATTTTAAATATTTTATAAATTATATTTAAAATTTAAAATTTAAAATTTAAAATTTAAAATTTAAAATTTAAAATTTAAAATTTAAAATTTAAAATTTAAAATTTAAAATTTAAAATTTAAAATTTAAAATTTAAAATTTAAAATTTAAAATTTAAAATTTAAAAATTTAACTTAAAATTACGTTTAAAATTCTAAATTCCAAGCTCCAAATAAAAAATTCCAAGTCCAATTCAAATTCTTAATTTAAAATTTTTAATGCCAAGTTCTCAAATTCAAATTCTGTATTTCAAAATCTAGATTTCAAAAGCCATAATCTAAATATTAAATTTTCAATTCCAAAAGCCAAATTCGAACTTTGGTAAATTTATCATTAGTTTTTTTACTTTGGTAAAAAAATCAAATTCAAAACATAAATTCTAAATTCTGAATTTTAAATTCCAAAATCAAAATCAAAATTAAAAATTTTGAATTCTAATTTCAAATTATAATTCTTATTTCTTTTGTCGTTTTTCTTAACTATAATATGTTGAGACTTGATGCATTGTTAATTCTTAATTCTTAGTTCTTAATTCTTAATTCTTAATTCTTAATTCTTAATTCTTAATTCTTAATTCTTAATTCTTAATTCTTAATTCTTAATTCTTAATTCTTAATTCTTAATTCTTAATTCTTAATTCTTAATTCTTAATTCTTAATTCTTAATTCTTAATTCTTAATTCTTAATTCTTAATTCTTAATTCTTAATTCTTAATTCTTAATTCTTAATTCTTAATTCTTAATTCTTAATTCTTAATTCTTAATTCTTAATTCTTAATTCTTAATTCTTAATTCTTAATTCTTAATTCTTAATTCTTAATTCTTAATTCTTAATTCTTAATTCTTAATTCTTAATTCTTAATTCTTAATTCTTAATTCTTAATTCTTAATTCTTAATTCTTAATTCTTAATTCTTAATTCTTAATTCTTAATTCTTAATTCTTAATTCTTAATTCTTAATTCTTAATTCTTAATTCTTAATTCTTAATTCTTAATTCTTAATTCTTAATTCTTAATTCTTAATTCTTAATTCTTAATTCTTAATTCTTAATTCTTAATTCTTAATTCTTAATTCTTAATTCTTAATTCTTAATTCTTAATTCTTAATTCTTAATTCTTAATTCTTAATTCTTAATTCTTAATTCTTAATTCTTAATTCTTAATTCTTAATTCTTAATTCTTAATTCTTAATTCTTAATTCTTAATTCTTAATTCTTAATTCTTAATTCTTAATTCTTAATTCTTAATTCTTAATTCTTAATTCTTAATTCTTAATTCTTAATTCTTAATTCTTAATTCTTAATTCTTAATTCTTAATTCTTAATTCTTAATTCTTAATTCTTAATTCTTAATTCTTAATTCTTAATTCTTAATTCTTAATTCTTAATTCTTAATTCTTAATTCTTAATTCTTAATTCTTAATTCTTAATTCTTAATTCTTAATTCTTAATTCTTAATTCTTAATTCTTAATTCTTAATTCTTAATTCTTAATTCTTAATTCTTAATTCTTAATTCTTAATTCTTAATTCTTAATTCTTAATTCTTAATTCTTAATTCTTAATTCTTAATTCTTAATTCTTAATTCTTAATTCTTAATTCTTAATTCTTAATTCTTAATTCTTAATTCTTAATTCTTAATTCTTAATTCTTAATTCTTAATTCTTAATTCTTAATTCTTAATTCTTAATTCTTCATTCTTAATTCTTAATTCTTAATTCTTAATACTTAATTCTTAATTCTTAATTCTTAATTCTTAATTCTTAATTCTTAATTCTTAATTCTTAATTCTTAATTCTTAATTCTTAATTCTTAATTCTTAATTCTTAATTCTTAATTCTTAATTCTTAATTCTTAATTCTTAATTCTTAATTCTTAATTCTTAATTCTTAATTCTTAATTCTTAATTCTTAATTCTTAATTCTTAATTCTTAATTCTTAATTCTTAATTCTTAATTCTTAATTCTTAATTCTTAATTCTTAATTCTTAATTCTTAATTCTTAATTCTTAATTCTTAATTCTTAATTCTTAATTCTTAATTCTTAATTCTTAATTCTTAATACTTAATTCTTAATTCTTAATTCTTAATTCTTAATTCTTAATTCTTAATTCTTAATTCTTAATTCTTAATTCTTAATTCTTAATTCTTAATTCTTAATTCTTAATTCTTAATTCTTAATTCTTAATTCTTAATTCTTAATTCTTAATTCTTAATTCTTCATTCTTAATTCTTAATTCTTCATTCTTAATTCTTAATTCTTAATTCTTAATACTTAATTCTTAATACTTAATTCTTAATTCTTAATTCTTAATTCTTAATTCTTAATTCTTAATTCTTAATTCTTAATTCTTAATTCTTAATTCTTAATTCTTAATTCTTAATTCTTAATTCTTAATTCTTAATTCTTAATTCTTAATTCTTAATTCTTAATTCTTAATTCTTAATTCTTAATTCTTAATTCTTAATTCTTAATTCTTAATTCTTTATTCTTAATTCTTAATTCTTAATTCTTAATTCTTAATTCTTAATTCTTAATTCTTAATTCTTAATTCTTAATTCTTAATTCTTAATTCTTAATTCTTAATTCTTAATTCTTAATTCTCTGTTAAGGAGATTTTTTTTTTTTGACTTAGAATTTATTGCACTTCATGCCTAGAATGATTGAAGAATTCTTGATTTTCATCAGAGACTTTTTGTTCTTTTGTCAAAATCGCCATTCATAATTTTTTTTTACAATATTTTCAAGAGAATCAGTAGTAAAAGAAAAACAATTTTGACAAAAATAAAAAAAGTTCAAGTTGGTATTCTGCAAAGAAAGCTGCTACAAAATTTCGATTAACCACGACAAAAGCAGCCGGCTTTAAGAAGAAGACGAAGAAGAAGAAGACGTAAGCACCACAAGAAGAAGACAAGTGAACGAAAAAATGCCTAATCTTTCGACTCTCTTCAATGGTTTTCTTATTGGATCTTCCGGCTATGCCATGTACGTCATCAAACCTGAGGCGCCCTATGCTTTTACCGCCTGTGCGATTGCCTGTTGCCACGGCATTGTGGGTTTTGTGAATAGCCTTAAGTCTGGTGGCGGAGAAGGAGAAGGTGAAGGCGGTGGCGGAGATGCTGATTGCAGCAAAATACAAGACATCTCCTCAGGCGTTATGGAGTTGGTACCACTGCCATTGATCAACATTGAACTTTACAATCGTTCTAATAGCCCCAACTTGGCTCTGGGTCATGGTTTATTCATCATACCACTCGCCTTTGATTTGCTTTCAAAACTTTTTGTCGAACAGGGCGAGGAAAGCAATACAGAAACTCTTAAGGATCTAACGCTGTTGGGTAATATTGTGTCATTGACGTTTCTGGGTGTGAACGAGAATAAGATGTTGTATCTGGTAATGGCGATGATGGAGTTCTGCTCTAAATATGGTGCTTTGGCGCTTGATTACATGATCAATGGCACAGGTCCAAATGCAATTCTATTCTTTGACTCTATATTCATTATTCTGACTTCTATGGCCGTCACTGAAGCTACAAGTAAGGCCTGAATCAAGCATGTAATCGAAATTCAAATGATCGACGGAACAAACAAAATTTATGTTATATGAAAAGTATTGGTAGAACAAGAAATATATTCATATATTTTGATGGCATATTTCCAACATTTTAAGTGGTATTTTTTACTATGGTTTTTTTCTAATTTGGTGTCTATTTGGTGGACTTTTCGTTGTAGTTCTTCCTTACTATTGCAAAAACATGGTTGATAACTTCAAGACGGTCTTAAACGAACCAGCGGTTCACAAAGATATTAAAGCGAATCACTGGAACTTGAATGAGTTATACAATAGTTCTTTAAGTACTTCTTAAAGTCTGTTTACATCTAGCTCATGAAGATCTGTAAAATATCATGACTGACTTGTGAATATGTGACTAACTTGTCTCTATCGGATGCAAGTTTATTGACTTGAGGCAAACTAGTTTGGAACCAAGATTAATGTGTTATTCTTATTGGAGTTTGACTACAAATTTAATATATTTTAAATTTAGTCATCTGGGTCTTAAGTTAATTGAGTTTTCACAGTTATGGTTTGACTGAGTTTCATGTGTACCAACTGCTTTATCTACTTTCTCAATCGCAAAGAGTTCTCGATCATAGAGTGATTCGATTATCTTTATGACAGAAATAATTCAGGTAACGTCAATTAAGATATCGGTGTTGTGGTCACTTGATTTCAAATCTTATATTTTGAGTAGGAGTTCGACACAGACAAAAATCGATGTTGTAATCCAACCAACATGACTACACTGTATTTGAAACTGACCAAAGTCGACGTTGTAGTCCGAAGAAAACGAGAAAGGTGCACTAGGCATCATAGCCACAGTGTTTAAAGTCCATAAATTGTATGTACAAGATACATGAACCAATACAAAATTTCGAAAATCTCATGAAAAAATTCATGGGAAACATGAATCATTCATAAGTTTTGTGTATAAAATTCATAAAATGTACAAATACGAGCAGAACAAGAGCGGTTCATTAGATTAGTGATAAAAACACGTGAATTATATGTACAAATACCAGAGATACATAATTTTCTTTATGAGTTTAGTGAAAAAAATTCATATAATCGATGTAAAAATTCAAGGGCAGCAATAGTTCATAAGATAGGGAAACAAGAGAGCGATCTTCACATGGCAATGTGGTTGACTGTATCAACTTGGCAAGGACAGCATTATCCACGTCGAAATCGTCTCATGTCGACTCAAACCTTTCCGTAGTGTTCCACGGCAAAACTAAAAACGGCAAACTAGCAACCGCTGGTCTTGACGCTAATTTGAGTGGCGGGCCTCTTTGTCCGTCAAGCAAAGGTTGTGCGTTGGGTATGAAGCCTATCACATAGAAAAACATTTCAATGAATTGTACAAGAAAAATCAGAAAAATTATCCCCAAATCTTATGACGTCTACCGCAACCGAAAAACTAATAATGATTTACAAACATGCACCTAGAATCCGCACCCTTAATTGGGATGGAGCGTCTTTCCAACTGGTTTATATCTTGGAAAGATCTTAAATTACTGCAATTCATGAACTGCGATGGAAAAGGGTGCTATCGGTAAGCATTATTTTTCCGTAAATATCTCACTCTTTCGGCCATATTTTTGACATTTTGCAGTATGGCCTCTGGATTGACCCGAATTTAATGTAATATTACATTATATTACGATGTCATATTACTTTTCACGTATGGAATCATCTTCGCATCATTCACATAGACTTTATTCTTCTTGTAACCTAACAGAAAAAGTCTAACGGCGTCAATTCACATGATCTAGGCGGCCAATTTACATCACCGCGATGAGAAACTTCACATTTTGGGAATTTGCGACGCAAAAAGTTCAAATTGAGGCGAATTGTGTGTGGTTCAGCGCCGTCTGATGAAACCACATATCTTGCAGACCCTGAGCTTCAACCTCCGGCACAAAATAGTACTCCAACAAGGTGTGATACCGCTCAGAGTTGATATTTTTGGCATTTCCGTCCTCATATTCGAAAAAAAAAACGGCGCGATGATTCCTTCGACCCATTAACCCGTATCAAACAGAGATTTGCGATGAATACTTTGGCTTCTCCATGATCACTTGTGCATTTTCCAAGCCACAGATACGGCAGTTTTGCTTGTTAACTCGGAATATCAAGTACGGACTCAGTTTCATAAAATATATTCAGAATATTGCTCACAATTGTTGTACTAATGTGGTGATTGTGACCCCATTTGAGGTGAATCGATAGTAGCGTTTGCACCATTGACTTAGAATTTATTTCTTTCGTGTAGCAGTCCATAACTAAAATTCTATACTGTCGCAATGGCAATGACTTAAATATGGCGAACAAGGGTCAATAATGCAGAGATTTTATTCGATAACTAAGTACCACATCTACTATTGGAACACCTTTTATGTGTGAACGCTCCGAAAGAAGACAAGGACGATGTGACCAAGGAAAGTATCTAGACCAAAGAAAGTATCTAGGTGTACCTTGAAATTGCAAACGAGCGTTGTCACCTTCATGACATTAAAACCGTGCTTGGTGACTTCAGCGCCAAGTTGGGCAAGGAAAGAACTTTGGTCCAATAGTCAGAAAATTCAGCCTTCATGACGGATCCAATAACGAAATGAGGTTAACAACTTCCTCGCAGCTCAAAGATTGGTTGTAAGTACCTTAAGGTTATGATCGCAATATTTGTAAGGCCACCTAGTTGTCTCCTGATCAAAAAACATGGCGGTTTTGATTTACGAAAGTCATTCTTCCACGGAATTAGACGATCTGTGGTGCCAACATAGACTCGAATCAGACATGCCTCAGACACATGTCTGAGCACCGCTAAGAAAGCCCGAAATCCTACACGGAGAATGCTAGGCGTCGGCAAGTTGTAATTAAAACGGACAAGCGAAACTTTTGCTACTTGACGCTCTGCTTTAAGAAAACACTGCTCCGATCGATGATATATGTACGCAGGGGCGCACATATCCCTCTCTATGCGTCGAAAAGGTGATAGGCTATTACCACCCTCTCTGATAGCCTAATCAGTGCCACAATCAGATCAATACAGACAATCAATACAAAGTCACAATGCAGTTGGCTGTAGCACGTGTTGCTACGGAGCAATACTCAGAGAAGAGGAGGGAATAGAGACGTCTTTTGCGAGAAAATTAAGATGCATGGTGACAGGAATGAGACTCAAAAATTTTTCAAACAAATAAGACGCTGGGCCGATGGTTTTAAGACCGCGGCCTTTTATTGTAAGGACTAAATGAAAATATAGGTGACCGATATCCAGAGTCCACTGATGTTGTGGAAGAAACACTTATCTAGTCTTTTAAATGGCAATGCTGACAACAATCCCACCAATAGAGATGATTTTCCGGAAGCACCAATTATGGATGACAGCGTTGAAGTTCCACTGCCCAAACAGCTATAGATAGACTTTAACACAACAAAAGCACAAGAGACGATGGCTTGCTAGATGAGCTGCTTAAGGACTCAGTATAAATGCATTCACAAGTTTCTATGAGGAATATGGTCGGAAGAATTCATTCTAAATTGGAACCTCAGTATGCTCTGACCAATCAACAAGAAAGTTGATCACACTATTTGCGCTAAATGCCATGGGATAAGCATTTTAATATCACATATAAGGTCCCAGCAAAAAAATGTATTTCCAAAAGAAGGTATTTCCACTTTCATACTCAAAAGGCATTATTTTAGAATATGCATGTTATTGGAAGGAATGCTTTCCTTAGTCTTCTCTAGAAGTGCTTCTAGAATTTATATATGGAAGTTTTCTTTGATGCCTTCAACGAAACCATTCTAGTAGGTTTTTTATAGGAAAACTTAAAGAAGACATTCCATGGTTCAGAAGATATTCCATGGTTCAGAAGACATAAGTCAAACTGAATCTAAGAAAATATTTTATATTTGCCTTGGAAGCATATTGGCATTCTTGGAAGCTATTCAAATAGCCTTTTAGAGGTTTATGAAAATTCTTCCTAAAAGCACTTTTCGATAAGGCCAAGGAGAAGCACAAATGGATACATAAAATGTCTTCTGGAAGCAGTATATCTAATAATGCATGCTAAGTTTGTGTCAGAAATTTTGCTGGAATACTGTCAAGCGTATTGCGTGAAAGTCTGAAGCCCATCGTCCACCAACTGATTGGACCTTATTAGTGCGGCTTCAGACTTGGAAAATTACAACAGAGCAGATATTTACTCTGCGACAAATCTTGGAGAATCCCTAGAGAAACAAATCGACACACAGCGAAAACGGGATTTTGTCGATTTAAAAGCCGTCTTTGCCAGTCAAATAAGAAGTCCCCTTAACACTACCATAACTGAATTGGGTATTCCTGCAAAGCTAATTCGTCTTTACAGGCTGACACTGAGCAACACCAGCAGCGCCGTCACAATATAAATAGTGTGCTCATGCATGACCTTACGTATGAGTGCACTGAGACCATGTACAGTTGCATGAAGACGGCAGTGCTTTATACACAGACTCATACATGAGTACACTCAGCTCATGAACAGAAAAATATATCACCCGCTACTTGAGAGAACAAGTAGCTCTACCACTTGTTTGTCGAATGATAAAACAAATTTAAGCTTTTTCATTAACTTCAAAAATATTTTCGGAATTTCTAATCTTTTGGTCAAAATAATAATTTTCAAAATTTAAAAAAAAAAACACAACAGCTTTAGAATAAATTAATCAAAATTCAAAATTTTAAGTTAAAAGGCTTAAAAAAACTATCAACAACAAAGAAAAAACCATTAGCTCGCGTGCCGGCAGAACTGAGATTAAGGCGTTTTAAAAGTGGTGAAGTGGTGACAACATGAAAACTCCCTCTCTGGCAACTTTGCTCAATGCAGCACTGGCCGGTAGTGCTGCCTACGCCATGTACGCTATCAAACCATCGGAGCCGTATGCATTTACGGGTTGTACGTTAGCCTTTTGGCACGGCATGCTGGGCGTAGTGGCCAGTCTCAATGCGGATAGTGACAGATGCAACAGAATTATGGCCATTTCAGCAGGCTTGATGGAAATTGTGCCGCTGTCGCTGTTCAACGTTGAGCTGTACAAGACATCCAGCGATTATAGCGAATTATCGGTAGTTCACTTCTTTTTCCTGCTACCTGTGCTCTTCGATTTCATTGCCAAGCTAACAACGGGCTTTGATGGCAGCACAGAAATACTCAAGGACTTAACGCTGTTGGCAAATGTTGGCTCATTGATGTTCTTGGGATATAATGAAGATATACCAATTTATGTAGCAATGGCTGCAGCAATGTTACTTTCTAAATATGGCGGGCTTTTGGCGGAATATTTTGTAGAAGATTTGGGTGACAATGTGACAATACTCTTCTATGCGGTATTCTTTGTTCTTGTTTGCCTACATTTTTAGTTGAAAAAACAATTTGGAAACGCATTTATTAGCAAAAAAAAAAAAATTTAAAAAAAAATTGCAGTAAAATATAAAAACAAAAAACACAAAAAAATTATGTAAAATAAAAGTAACTAACAAAAATTGTGTCTTTTTAATACTCCATGCGAGATGCTGGTTTTGTAAACGTTCAGTCAAGGACTAACGAACTAGGCTTTCAGCACTATTTTGTCTTAAACGTTAGGAAACTGCTGTGCAATATGTTTAAGACTGCTTAACATTGGCGCCCTAAAGTCCATTTTAAGCCCATAATTGAATCCCAAAACATGCTTTTGACACCTTCGGTCTTCCAACCTGTGTGTACAGCATCAAGCATGCTTTGCTTGTCAAAACTTGTCAAACTCAAAATTGAAATTAGTTCAAATTTCG
Source organism: Tetanocera ferruginea (assembly GCA_958299015.1). Taxonomy (NCBI): domain Eukaryota; kingdom Metazoa; phylum Arthropoda; class Insecta; order Diptera; family Sciomyzidae; genus Tetanocera; species Tetanocera ferruginea. The sequence goes on along the minus strand of OY282643.1, from coordinate 45,422,295 downwards.
AAAAAAAACCTAACCGAACGGTACTTAAAATTCAAATATCTTATAGCTCTTAACTTACGTAGAGTTAAAACATAGTTTTGGCCAACATTTTGGATACAAATTTTCTCAAATCAAAAATCAAATGTTTTAAACATTTAGCAAAATTCAAGCATTTAAAAATTTACCAAAAATAAGAAAAACCAACGAAGGAAAAAAAGATGAAAAGCCCCAAACTAGCGACTGTCTTCAATTGTATGCTTGTCTGTAGCTCCGGCTGGGCCATGTATGCAGTCACACCTACATCGCCGTATGCATTTACGGCCTGTACGTTTGCCTGCTGCCATGGCCTGCTGGGTCTCATTCACAGCCTGACAACGACCTTGAGCGAGAGTGTCGAGGACGCAGTTGAAACCAATAAAATCAGAGAAATATCGGAGAGTTTCATGGCGCTTATACCGCTGCCGATGGTCAACATTGAACTATGCATGCGTTCCGGTTATGGTAGTGGTTCCGTAGCACTGAGTCATGCTCTATTTGTTGTGCCACTATTTTTCGATTTGATAACGAAACTTTTTACCGAAACGGGTCGGGATAGCAGTACGGAGACCCTCAAAGAATTGACGCTGATAGGCGATGTGGTTTCGTTGTCGCTATTAGGCTTGCAAGAGGCAAATACAATGTATCTGGCCATGGCTCTGATGGCGTTTTGTTCCAAATATGGCACAACTGCGGTGAAAATATTTGCGGACATTAACAAGGATGAATGTAGCAGCTTGTTCTTTAACTCGATGTTCTTCGTTTTGACTGGCCTGGCGTTGGAAAGCAGTCTTAAGGCTTAAGCATAGAGGAAATTCCGTGTTTCCTTTCGATAACTTAATGAAATTTTAAAATAATTTGCAAAAAAATATATAACTTTGGTATAAAAATGTATGACAATCAAAAAGAACTTGATTTTATTTAAAAATTTATGCCATCTCAAAGCGTTTTTAAGGTCTTCTTTAATTGATTTCATACAGAAAACTCTTACTTTTCTGCCATTTAGAGTCTTACACTCGTTTTTTTTTTGTTTGCCAAACCGTCCTTTTTATTTGTTTTGTTTCGATTTCATGTTTTAACGACTTATTTATTATTTTGTACAAGCCATCAACTGTCCAAAAAGAGCGGAAACGAGTGATTGACAAAACATTTTTAAGCTTCATGACGACAAAAAAACAAAAAAAAAAAAATAAACAACAAATTAACAATACTGCAAATATTGATTGACAGCTGTGCGCACAGTCAAATAATAATAAAAATACGCCACCCATTCATTCACAAAAATATTTGCCATCAAGCAAAGAAAAGTGCAAAAAGAAACAATTTGGTCAAGTGATGGAGCTTATCTTGCTGCAGTGGGGAGAGTAGGTGTCGGAGAGAATTTTTTTGAACAATTTACGGTAGTCAAAACATTTTGGGAAAAACGTAGAACGTCTTCGTGCTATGCATAAAACAAAAATATTTCAATATTTATTGAATAGAATTGGTCGTAATGAACACAAGCACTGCCTTAATATAACAAAACCATAACCAAACAAAGTAACTTCCTATTTTTGTGAGAAGTTAGAGTGATGGGTTAAATGTCATGACCTTTTCAAAAGTACACTGAGAAAAAACACATACCTTGCTCCGGTAAAAAATTTCTCTATTATTGAAAATAGCAATTTTCTCTTTTTCAAATAAAATTTTCTTCAATTAGAATAAATTTTCACATTTTCAAAGAAATATTTCTTTACTTCTAGGAAATGGAAATATTTCAATGTCTCTAATAATGATAAGTATTTTTCTCGCACAAAAAATTTCTCATTTATAGAGAAATTTTATTGAAAATGAAAAACTTTTCTTATATTTTGATAAAAAATTCACTATGAGAAGTATTTTCTTCAATAAAAACAAATATTTTCTCAAAAATTAAAAGTATTTTTTCTTAAAACGATATATTTTTCTATTTCATGGAAGCATCGCATTTAGAGAATATCATTCTCTGGAGCGAAGTCTATGCCATTTTTCTCTAAATATGATGCCTTTTTTATCATATTCCGAGACACTTTTTTCTGAGTGTACGAGATAATTTGTGGAACAATCGACCAATTTTGAAATAGTTCTTATCTAGTTCTAAAAAGGATTGGTATTATTTTCCTTAAAATGTCTTCTCATAAATATTTCCAACAAACACTTTCAGCTCTTAACTCCGATTTAGCGTTAGAGGTGATCTGAGTCGGAGAACATACCATATGTTTTTTTTAGCATTTTTGGGTTCAAACAAACCAATATTTTTTTTTCAAATTCCCAACGGGAGGAAGAAAAAGTTGTTTTTTAGCAAAGTTTTGTTCATTTTTGAGCGACTTCATTGCACCAGTATTTTAAATGAGGAATTGTGTCCACCACAGATCGCCTTTTTCGAGGCGAGTGGTAGCAGACACCATCGCAAATATCATATCACAAATATATGCATTTGTTTGCCTAACCAAAAATTCAATACTCATTTTTTAAAGAAGCCCTCTTTTAAGATTTCTATCTTATCCCCCTGGATTTAATTGGGAAGACGAAAACCAAAAAAAAAAAACAAATTGGGCATTTCAGCCATTGAAAGAACATTGACCGAGCTTCTTAAGATAAATTCTTCATTATAACGTTCATAAAACATATAGAGTTCATGTTCTGAAGAAGCTTTTCATGGCCTTATTAACTCTCTAAGGATTGACATTGTACAGAGAGGTAACTGCCGAACAGAAAAATGTTTATCTATCGAACAAAAACATCTGCCCGAGTGAAGATTGAACTCGGAACTCCATTTACAAACGACCTTGGTTCTAAAATTGACGAAGGCATTTTGCCATAAAAAGATGTATCAGACTATTTTAGTCTTCTTTGATAGTCAAGCTGTCCTTAAATTGCTTAAATCGCCTATCATCAAGTCCAAGCCAGAGAATGTCTTCTTCCTTAATGACTAGGCAGCGGGTTCCTGCCCACTGTGGTTTTGACGGGAATGAGAATGAGCAAATTCTCAAGCCAAATAGGAAACAGTATTACAATTTAGCAGTATCAGTACCAGTACTATTCTGTGTTGTTGGAAAAATATCTACAAACAGTGATTTTGACAGATTCTTGGAAAAAATCCTTAGCACAGATCTGCACTAAGCTATTATTTCCCAGAATTATCACCTAAAAAAATCTAATTGGAATTATAACTTAACATTGCAGACTAAAGAAACATTTACAGAAAATTAATCGTTCAACTGATTAACTATGAAGACTCGCCAAACCACTATCCACGCTAACGCGAGCACGACATTTCTGGCCATTGCTTGCAACGCTAATGCGCATCACTCCTTATGGATTAGTGCCGACGTCAATAAAAGAGGTGAGTATATTTTCGATTTTATACTTACCAACTTTTCAGAATAGAATCAGGGAAGAGATAATCAACCTTACCTAAGTGAGCAATAGAATACAAGTCATAGCTGATAGCTGATAGCTGGGAGGTGTCTCGAAAGGACTCGTATTTCGACTACTTTAAAATAAGACACAGCATATTTCTTCCACGATACATCTATTGATAATGCAGTCGAGTTAATAATGGAAAAACATTAACCATGCTTTCACGAAATTCTGCCCCAAATCTTATCGTCGCAAATCAACCAATACAAGTTGGTGTACAAGTGACCTTAAAAAGACACGAACAGAGGTCAGAAAACTTCACCGTTAAGCCATTTTCAGCAAGCTAGAGTAGAACTGGATAAACAAGAGAGCCATGTTTAATGCCTACACAAGAGAAGTAAGAATAGCAAAGCGATCATCTTGAACAAATTTTCTTGAGTGCATTGAGGATACAAGTTCAGCTGTCAGACTTCGTAAGACGCTATCTAACGACCCGTCATCACCGCGATACATAAAGAGGCCTCACATAACGTAAACAAAATCCAGCCAAGAAACACTAACGCTCCTGAAGGAAACTCATTTTCCGGGTTGCACAGAAGTTATGCAGAACCTTATCTGAGCCCCTCTGTATTACAACAAAGTCAGCTGTAGAATGGTCGATCTTTCAAACCTTACAAGTCGGCGGGATCGAAAGAATACTGTCGACCATGATGCAACATGTCTTTCCTAGCATCATGTCTTGGCTAAAGGTAATTTTTATTGATTGTTTTAGGAACAGACTATGTTCCGAAAACCTCTAGAAAAGTATTTATTCCCAAAGCAGGAAATCCTATGAATTCTGCAACAAAAGACTTTCGGCCTAATAGTCGTTCATTGTTCCTGATGAAAACGTTGGAGAAAATAATAGATATTCTCAAAACAGAATCTCTGAGCGATACTAACCTCTGTAACACACCTGCCTCAAAGGTAGATCAGTAGAGACAGCACTACACGATGACGTTTCGGTCATAAAAGGAACCCTTCATTAGATAGAATACACTTAAGCAAGGTTTTAAGATATCGTATTTAACAATATGAATATATTATACGAAATCTATAAGAAATTCTTTAATGGGAAAAAGGGGTAAACAACATTTACCCCCGATTACCCAAAGGGGTTTATAAAATGCTAAATACCAGACGTACAAAGGCACAAATTGGGTTGAGGATGGCAAGGAAGGTTGTCAGAAGAGGTACGACACAGGAAGAAATCATATCCCTCATTCCTTGTCTTATTGTGGTTAATAACATCCTTTTCCTCAATTAAAGTGATGTCAGCAATACTAAAATAGCTATCAATATGGGCAGAAATATACGGTCTGAGTGTGAATCTATTCAAAACTGGATTCTTCCTGTTCACAAGAAGTAGTAACGTAGACAGCTTCCCACTCCTGAAACTCAATGAGTAACTCTGAATCTCTTTACAAAATCAAATTTTTTGAAGCTATTGATAACAAGCTCTATAAAAAGCACTATGCGCCCTATATGAATGTCAAAGGATCTTCGGTATGAAATGGGGTCTGCGACAGCACATCATCCATTGGATGTATACAGCGACAATTGCACACGAAAGGAATTACCTAAAGTGTTAAACAAGAGTGCACAGGTTGGCCTGCATAGGAGTAACAGGATTCATGAGATCTTTGCCACAGGTGAGTCTAAATCTTCTTCGCATAGAAGAGTTCCTAAAGTGTTCGGAAGCCAATTCTTAAGCGCTATTAGTCAAAAAGAACAACCCACTTCATCATACCAAGTGTGAAATTCGGTACAAAATACACCACATTCATTCCCAGCACACAAAATAGGAAGAAAGGACCGTATGGTTATCTCTAATTCTACGCTGATGGCTCCAAAATGAAGAACGGAAAAAGCTACAGATAAGAGAGTCTTCCATATTTGGAACATTCCTGAGCACTGCAATGTTTCAGGCAATGAATTATGGGGATGGATTAGCACAACATTTTCACAGGGCAAATCTAACCCCACAAGGTAGGTAGAAAGTCAAGCGGCCATCAAAGCGATGAAATGCAAAACGGCTAAAGCCCAAACGATACTAATCTGTAAACGAATTCGGAACAGTGTCTGTAATACGCACAATTTCATTCTCTGTGAGGTTCCCGGACACAGCAATATAGAAGGGAATGACAAAGCAGATGAGCTGGTAAGAAATTTGAGTAACGATAGACAGAAACAGAACCATTACGGGCGTTTACATTTCAAAAGGCGCCTAGGAGTGACTGCATTTTATGTAGAAGGCTCTGGCAAAAACTAAATGAGAATATAACTAAGAGTTTTCTGCTGTTGGCAAAACAGGAAATCCCGATACTGGTGGGACTCCTTCACGGCTCTATCAGAGTAATGGTCAATAGAATTAGCATTACAGCACCAGACTTTTGTCGAAGCTGTAATGATCCGGAAGAAACGGAAACATTGACCCACCTTTTGTGTGATGCGGAAAGAACGGAAACATTCACCAACCTGCTGTGTAAAATCCGGAAGACACTGAAACATTCACCCACCTTCTGTGTAAAATTCCAAATCTATATATAGAGATTTTTATATTGAAAACAGATCTTTCAAAGATTTGAAGGAGCAACTCAAGAATAAAGTCTTCTTCTCCAAAAACGATATATTTTTATGTATTTCTCCTTTTCACGAAAGCTTTCAATCATTTTTAGGGAATTTTAAAGATCAGATTTAGAGAAAAGTATTCTCTGGAGCAAAATCTATACTTTTTTGTCTTAATATGATGCCTTTTTTATCATATTGCGAGAAACTTTTTTCTGAGTGTTGTGAGCACACTTATATTTGACATATGGAAGTAAACTAAGAGAACAGAATGATTATTGGATGCCACAACCAATGTGTTAAACACACTCAAATGAGGAATTCGTAAGTGAACAAAAGGACCCCACCCTTCTCACCTTGCCTTATCTAGACTTTGTCTTGAGAATAAAGAAACCACCAGACATATTCTAATTGGATGTTCAGTTTTCTTATAAGTAAAAAGAGAAACCTTATTAACAAGCTATCGACGACAGAACATCTTATCTTAATCTCGAAAATAGTCGATGATTTTTGAAAAAATCTAAAGCAATCGAACTAATTTAAATAAATAGGTATGACACAAAAGAAGACGCACTATCAGAGCTGTCATAGCTTGCCGCAAGCCACATCTAAAGATCTAAAGTGATTTCTTCACCAAATATATTCTTTATTAAAAAATGTGTACAATTTTTAAAGAATACAGCCTTCATGAAGACCCCAATTCAATTAAAAACTAAGTTTAAGGGGACACTTATTTCTTGTAGACACAAGCAGTAACGTGCACAGATCATAACCTGGATAGATCAGTGCAAGTTGTCGTACGATCTGTACGTTCCTTCCTAAGTGAACTGATTGTGTTCGTTTTCCGTAATAAGGCCAAAAATATCACTTTAACCCTCTTACCGGCAAGTCCGCCTTAAGGCTGCGTTAAGGAACAGCGCCATAGCACCTCCACCAAAAACATTTTAATACCAATCTACATTTGTGCCTCTAAAAAAAGTTCGTTTTATGCAACACTGTTGATATGACATCTGTCAGTGCATTTATTCACGCACTAGCGTCTGTCAAAGTGAAATTTTCTTTTTATTAATTATTTTGACACAAAGTGCATTTTAATAAAAAAAATTAATACATTCTGTACTCAAATCAAAGTGAAAAAAAATTATTGGTAAGTAGTAGTAAGTTATGTTCAAATGTGTTGGCGATATTGTTTTCCAAATACACACGAGCTCCCAGCAGACCCAAAAGGCACCCCGCCTAAAGCGAAAATTATTTTTCATACTGAAATTTATAATTTTATGTGATAGATATGCCACCAAAGAAAATGTTCAGTTCTCCTAAAGAGAAACCCGTAAAGTTGTCGCTTATGACTGATGAAGAAATAGAAAAACTCATGGACTCCATCATATCAGATTTTGACGAGCAGAGTTCTGAAGAAAATAGCTGTGATGATTTTGAAATATCTCATGAAGACTTTGAATCCATGGATATGGGATTTAATGAAAATATTACCGATAACGTAAGAGAGGCTTCAGGTGAGTTTTAGACTGATATTTTGTCTACATCCTTCCATAATTCTTACCTCTTAGGCATGCTTTCGACCAGCAGAGTATCTATTCAGCAATTAGAGCGATCTACAAGCGCATCGACAAGTCCAGCAACAACTAAACCAAAACGGGAAAAACGAGTTCGTTCCCCTTTGCCAGAACTTGATGGATGTGATGTAAGTTTTGGACCAGCTGATGGTGGATCCAATGGAAAGGTAATGGATATCAATCCACAATCATCTCAGTTTAAAAATATTATATGGAGAAAAAACAATATGCAAATGCATCAGAATGCGGTGGTGTTTCGTGGCGCAAGAGTTTTATCTGGTTGTTTTATGGAATTTAAAATACCATACCAATGTTTCAACATTATCACAAAAGAAATCAACTTGACTTAGAAGCGATTTTTTGAAATTTGGAAATACCTTAATTTCAGTTCCAAAGTAAGAACAGTTACAAAGTAAGAACAGTGGTAGATTTTAATGAACGTTCCAAAAACAGCACGATTATGTGTTGATGAGCCATCGAATGAATGCCCAGTGAAAGAGAAAATAGAAACCACCATCTGGTAACATTCGTTACGATGGAATTAACAATACGCCCTATAGTTTGTATAGTTTGGATCGGCTGTACATCAGAAACGCAAATGTTGTGCACAAAATGTAATTTAAATTTGTGCTTGTCATCCACAAATAAATATTTTCAACACTTTCACAAACAATAATAGTGCTCATTTCTACGTTTTTCATCATTTTTTTACTGTCTTTTCTAATAAAAATTCATAAAAACTATGTTTCATTTAGTTGATTTTTTTTATACGTAAACAGGCAAGACCGCCTAAAGGCGGGGTAGATGAATTCACCTGTGGAAGGTTACCTAATCACTTTTTTGACAATTTGATTTCAGATTTGTGTTTCTCTACTCAATATTAGTTTATGATAATTTTTTTATCGAAATCAAAAATTGGCCGGTTAGAGGGTTAGCAATAATATCAAACGATATTTTTGTGTATTTCTGTGCGTGATTATTTATTTCTGAGAAAAATGCACTAACAAGAAAATATTCGAACATAAATTCAGACTTTAATAGCCATTTAACAAAAACTTCGAACTTCCGCAATGAAGACCTTGATTTCGTTCAGAACAGAAGAGCCAGAGTTCACTAGTCCTCAAAATCAGTGTCACAGGCTATAAAAAATAAACTTCCTTATACAATTAATACGGCTAAAAATGGTCACCGAGATGAGTGGTACCGTCAATTGAAGCTTAGCTCAATAAAAACGCAATTAATATGCGCCAAATAAAAAAAGCATTAAATATTTTAAGCCAAAATAAACACCTTTTAAACGGTGCAAACTTAGGCACATCCGAAGGCTAAAATCAAAATGCTACAGATTGCACATTACACTGTAGGACAACTTGGAATTTTTTCCAAAAACCGAAGACTTATATAGACGAATATAAGGATTCTGGAGAGAAAAAAAAAAATAAATGCGTCGGTAATTCAAAACTTTCAGATTCATGCATTTTTGACACTTATCTCAAGAATTGTTCTTGCTCCCTTCGTATTGGTAGGTGAATTAAATTCACAAAAATTATAAATGATTCATGTTCCTCTCGTATTTTTTAATTTTATTTAACAAATTTTTTATTGGTTCATGTATCTTGTACACACACTTTATGAACTCCAAACACTACACTTATGAAATATTCATGCCTTAGTGGTTTTCTTTTGTGTATTTTGTACATTAAAAACATGAATAGTTCATGTAACTCATGTAATTGGTTACTCGACCAAAATTCATGAATAAAATTCATGGTGATCAGGTAAAAATTCATAATTATTGTGTATTTTTGGTGCAGCAATTGCTTTTATGGGTCCAAATTTCTTTTTGGCTATTTTTCACAAATTTTCGATCGAATTTAGATTCGGATATTAAACTGGCCAAGTCATTATTTCCATATTATTGTTCAAAAACCATTTCTTGGATAGACGCAAAGTGTGTATCGGGCCGTTAACTAGCTGAAATTGCCATTTAATGGCTAACCCAGTCAGCGTCCCATTATTCCGACATGAGATTTTAGAGCGTCGATACACATGTTTATTTTTTGTAATTCCTGCCTGAATCCTGTCATCGAAATCTGCATTTTTTTTTATGTGTTGCACAGTGTTATTGGCTTAAGCCAATATTGAGCACATCATAAAAAAAAATTCTCTGAATTCACGGATAAGCAAAACATACATATTTTAAAGCCTCCGCAAAAAAATATGAACCTGATGTTTTCTCAGCTCGTAAAATGAGCAAAATAATGATGGTTCAAAAGTTGGCTTAAACGCCGCCGCCGCGCGTTCTGCTGTAAAGTGTTGTCACTTTATTCATTTAGAAATATTTTAATTATTTTTATTGTTATGTATGGCTATTTGGCTTATTCGGCTTAATTAAAAGTTGCCATGAAACATAATTTAAGACCTAATTTTAGCTTAATAAGCCAAGAAGATGAGAAGTTTAAGTGTTGGCGTTGTATAAAAAATTCCGCGAAATCGATTGGCAATTTAGGTTTTCCTTTTTTTTTTTTTTCTTTTTGGAATGGTAAGTAACAAAAATATGCTAAAATCTTTGCATCAACTGCACGCAAATCAAAAATGAAAACATAAAAATGGCAAAAAAAAAACAAAACAAAACAAAAAACCACCTAAAACATTAAATAAGCAAAAAAAAAAACAAAAACAAGAACAACAGAATATTAATGAAATCCAACGAAAAACGTTCAATGCATGCCACTCTTTCAGTCTGCTACCCACCGTCAGCGCCCCAGCCAGCCCCTTTTGCTCTATCAATGCCTGCTTGTTGACGCTCGTGATCAACACTGCGCGAACCTTGTGCAAGTTCATAAACCCGTCAATGACTCAGCGCGTCATTCGGCCCGCGTTAGCTCGGTCCAACATACACAAGAGTCGGTTAAAAATGCCGGCCGGCCGGCTTCCACTTATTGCTGTTGTGCTTTTATTATACCCTAAACCTGAAAGGTCAGGGTATATTAACTTTGTGCAAACGTTTGTAACGCATAGAACGAAGCGAGTCCGGTAGAGAAAAGTATATATATTCTTGATCAGCGCCACCACGTGAGTCGAGCTATCTATGTCCGTCCGTCCGTCCGTCCGTCCGTCTGTGTGTTGTCCGTATACACAGGATAAGAAGAAGGAGTTGAGATAATTGAATGAAACTTGGTACACATGGTCACATGTACCCAAGGATCTGCACTATTGAATATTTTTGGAATCCGCCCACGGACACGCCTACCTCCCATACAACGCAAAAATTTAAAACTGCATATTCAGCTCATAATAAGTCTACAACAAAAAAATTTGGTATGTGTGTGTTTTATACCAACAAAAAGATGTATTTGAAAAATGGACGTCATCCGCTCACGGACACGCCTACCTCCCATACAACCCAAAAATTGAAAACGCAATAAATAAGCCTCTGTTTAACCTACAGAGATAAAATTTGGCACGCATGTTTTTTATAACAAAAAAAAGATGGTTTTGAAAAATGGACATCGTCCGCCCACGGACACGCCTACTTCCCATACAACGCGAATATTGAAAACTGCATAGCTCAGCTCATGATTAGCCTACAACAATAAAATTTGGTATGTGTGTGTTTTATATCAACACAAATATGTCTTCGGAAAATGGACGTCATCCGATCACGGACACGCCTACCTCCCATACAACCCAAAAATTGAAAACGCAATAAATAAGCATGTGTTTAGCCTACAGAGCTAAAATTTGGCACGTATGTTTTTTATGACAAGACAAAGATGGTTTGGAAAAATGGACTTCAGCCGCCCACGGACACGCCCATTTACAATAAATTTTTTGTTTTTTTTTAAAAGTGGGTTTAGGGTATTTCATAGTCGGCCTAGACCGACTTTAGACTTTCTTTACTTGTTTTTCTTGTTGTTGTTGTTATTGTATAGCCGCTGTGCTTATTAAACGCAACTCATCATGCACGCGGTTGCGCTGTTGCAAAAAAAACAAAAACAAAAAACTAAGTGAAATAAAATAATAATATTAAAAATAAGCACTTGAGCGACGTTAAAAAAAAAGAACTGTGCAAATAAATGGTTTTGTTTGACAACAAACCGAAAATTTCAACAACAACAACAGCATAATTTGCAGCAAAAAATTTTAAGATAAAACATATAACAACAACAACAACATTATCCAACCAAGTTGAGCAACCTTTAAAAACTTTTGAAAATAACGTCTACAACGTAATCAGCTCCAACCAAACAATCTTGACCTTAATTAAGCTAAGAGCAGGGCTCAAGGTTAGGGCAGAGTTTATTTAAGATACAACAATTACAGTCAGTGTAGATAGAGTAGATATGATGCGATAATTTCGATACATGTTAATAGTTAATTAGGATGTTTAAGTATTTATTTTTAAGCTATAATGTTTGAATTGAATAAAAAAGTGTTTTTTTATAGATTTAAGGGCGGGTAAGGTTTTTAAACTATTTTTTTTCAATCATTTTTTATACGAATGCACAACATCTCTAGAATATTGTGCTGAAATTTTAAGTCGATCCGAGTAAAACTAACGGAGATATGAATTTTTAAGTAAGTGTACCTCGAACGTAACACCCTACGTGTACAAAACTTTAGAGCGATTTTCCCAGAAGTTGTGTTTTCGAAGTCCGTGTTTACTGCCATTAAAAAACTACTACGACCGATTCTGTTCAAACTTGGTACACATTTTCTACATATAAAATACCTCCCCCCAACGTTTAGTACCATTTTTTTTTTTAACATGAAGAGGGTTTCCCACCCACAAAATGTCGGAATTTTTCGTGGAAAATAGCAGTTTACACTTTTGGTGGCCAGCAAAAATTTTTAAATGAAAAAAAAATAATCAAAGATTGTTGCGAGGAGGATTTGATGATACTTTGACAAAATTTTAAAGGTTTTTGATTTCAGATAATTTCCGACCAAGATATAGTCTAGTTTCCTAAGACATTCTGGTAAAAGGTCTGTCACCCAATTGTTTTTCAATATTTCCTGATGAAAAACTTACATAATATTGTTAAAAGTACACTTAATAATGTGCAAAAGATTTTAATGAATTTGCTCCATCCATAGTCTCAAGAACAAAAATTCGCAAACAAAGTGTTTTTTACGCTTAAGCCCTTACCCTGCCTTTTATAACAACAGCGTTAGATCTTCTACAAAGTCTGTGTACGTTAGACCGGTTCGAAAAAAATCCAAGTGCCCTTATCTGATAAAAAATTTTAAGTCAAGACATTAACCCTATCACCGCCGCGCGATGCGGCTGAGAATTTCGGGGTGAAATTTTCAGAGTTTGCTGCTAGACTTCCCAGAAAGAAAACTCCATCATCATATTTTACCGCCACCGACTCCCAACCCCCCAGTACACGAGTGCCATATAATTGCGACAAAAATGTGTGTGCCCGTGCGAAGAAATAAGAGAATATTTTTCAAACTTGTTACATTTTGAAGTGGGCATATGGGCATCTCCCAGTGGCACGGACGCGACATTCGCACGGTTTTAATTACTCGAAAAACAAGAAAGAAACAAAATGAGCCGATATGTATTTTAAGTGTTCTAACGCGAGATTTAGTACAAATTAGTACTAAGTAATAAGCAATCATTCAATGGAACGGACGCGACAAAAAACAAAAGTTTTTTAAGCTCGTATAGAAATATGCAAAATTAAGCTAATTTTGAGAACTTTTTTTTATATATAATATACATGTTAATGGAAGTCAAAGGAAAACTATTCTTCGTAGACTTATGAAATATTAGATTTATCTCTTACCTTTTTTTAAATAGATATAGCACGAATACGGACGAGACATCATGGACGCGACAAATTTTTCCAACAGTAGTAAAATACAATAAAGATGTTCATTATAAATTTTAATAAAAATACATAATAATAAGTTAAATTCAAGTAACATAGCAGTAATACTAATCAAAATGGAAAAAAAATAAAGTTAAAAGCTGTTAGAGTGCTTTATTTTAATGTTTTTCTTCACTTTTGGTGGAACTTTTTTGCGAGATGCCCATATGGCATTCGCGGTGATGATAGGGTTGAGGGGCTAGTTAAATTACCTCCTGAAATTTAAAAATTTTTCTTTATTGGTTCAATTAAAGTACTCCCATATCAAGTGTATTTTTCAAGTAAAGTCTTAGTATTACATTCAGTACTAGAAACTCTTGAAGTCAAATCATTTTTATTATTAAATCATATTTCGAAAAAATCCAACGATTTTAAGTCATATTTTCAGAAAATGTTTTAATTTTTGTTGTAGGTGAAAAATGGAGGGAATATAACGGTACGCCCATCAAAGTCTTTAAATAAGAAAAAATAGTCTTACGAAAGAATTCTCAGAGGGGTGTTTTAAAATAAATATATTAATATCCACTGAAAGCTCTAAAAAGCTTTTAAAAGCTTCTAAGATATTTTGCAATATTTCGACGATTTTTATAGCTATACAAGCAGAAAATGCTCATTTTCGAGCATTTTCTGATTATAATTATAATCTGATATAATCTGATTATGGCGGATAATTATCCGCTTGATAAAAAAAGCATATCATATTTAAAGGCGCACTTTTTAGTAGTTTTTCAACTAATTTCCGTTAAAATATTTAAAAGGCTGTTAAAAGCACTCAAAAGCTTTCAAAAGCTCATAGAAGCTTTTATAGAGCTTTTAAAGTACTTCTGCAGTTTTACCGTTATACACGTAGAAAACTCTCTTTTAAGCATTTTCAGCATTTTCTACGCAGTATTTTAAGTATTCACTTGATTGAAAAGCATATCATATTCAAAAGCGCACTTTTTTTTAGTTGTTCACTAATTTCTATTGAAATATTTAAAGGGCTGCTGAAAACTATAAAAATGTTTTAAAAGCTCTTGAAAGCTTTTGAAAACTTTTGCAATATTTACACTGTTTTGCCGTTATAAGAACTGAAAACTCACTTTCGAGCTTTTTCAGCATTTATCTGCTTGATAAAAAAGCATATTATATTCAAAAATACGCTTTTTAGTAGTTTTTTACTAATTTTTGTTGGAATCTGTATAATGCTGTTGAAAGCACTCAAAAGCTTTTAAAAGCTCTTGAAAGCTTCTTTAAGCTTTTGTTATATTTTTACTATTTTTACCGTTACACAGGCATAAAACTCATTACTAAGCATTTCCTTAGCAGTCTTTTAAGTAGCTGCTTGAACATTTCACAGAACATTGCAACTCAGAAAGAAGTTATCACTTTGTGGCATCCTTTAACTATGAGATTGGGGCGACCATTCGATAAGGAAGTGTGGCTTCGCACGTGCAAGCCGAATCTTTGATTCGCACAGCTTTGGAAGTTATGGTTCCAGAACATTATAACTCAGTATGAAATTACTATTTGGTGATGTCAATTAGAATAAATTTTCACATTTTCGTAGAAATATTTCTTTACTTCTAGGAAATGGAAACATTTCAATGTCTCTAATAATGATAAGTATTTTTCTCGCACAAAAAATTTCTCATTTATAGAGAAATTTTATTGAAAATTAAAAACTTTTTTATATTTTGATGAAAAATTCACTATGAGAAGTATTTTCTTCAATAAAAACAAATATTTTCTCAAAAAAAAAAATATTTTTCTCTAAAAATTATATATTTTTCTATTTCATGGTAGCTTTTTATCATTTTTAGAGAATTTTTAGTATCGCAATTAGAGAAAAGCATTCTCTGGAGCAAAGTCTCAGAGGCGTTCCTAGGCTTGGTGTCACCCGGGGCGGATACCTATGGTGTCACCCCTAAAAGAAATTTGTGTTTTGATTATTTTCTTTGTGTTTTCCGAAAAAAACAACAGATGAAAAACAATAACAAATTGTTAAAATACAGAACAAAAATATTACAAAGATATGTACACTCAGAAAAAAAAAAAACACATTTTGCACCGAAAAAGAGTTTTCTCTCTTTCAAAAAAAATGTTTTTCAATTAGAATAAATTTTCACATTTTCGAAGAAATATTTCTTCACTTGTCGGAAATGGAAATATTTCAATGTCTCTAATAATGATAAGTATTTTTCTCGCACAAAAAAATTCTCATTTATAGAGAAAATTTTATTGAAAATGAAAAATTTTTCCTATATTTTGATGAAAAAATTCACTAGGAGAAGTATTTTCTTCAATAAAAACAAATCTTTTCTCAAAAATAAATAAGTCTTTTTCTCTAAAAATGATACATTTTTATGTATTTCTCTTTTTGATAGAAGCTTTTTATTACTTTTAGGGAATTTTTAGTGGCATATGTAGGTCCATCCCTGTTTGTGACTTCCTCAATAATGTTGTGGGTTA
Source organism: Tetanocera ferruginea (assembly GCA_958299015.1). Classification (NCBI taxonomy): domain Eukaryota; kingdom Metazoa; phylum Arthropoda; class Insecta; order Diptera; family Sciomyzidae; genus Tetanocera; species Tetanocera ferruginea. The sequence continues at coordinate 45,406,385 of OY282643.1, read as the reverse complement.
TGACCGCCAAACAAAAAGTCCCACTCGACAATGAAAGTGAGCATTTCTAGGGCTGTCTAATTTTTGGCGCTTCGAAATCGATTTGTGCTGCATTTATGTGCCTACGTAGCTCCTTTTCTGAAATTTCGTCGTAAGCTACTCCCAAATTTTAAGCACTTAACATGAACTCATTTGCGTTGTGTTACAATAAGTTTTCAGATTTTACAGCTCGAAGCGTTTTCGCAATGTTTCCTCCCCATAGCTTGACTTGCAAGCATAATTTTAAATTTTAAAACAGCAATTAAATTTTTTACCGTAAAGTATTTTATAACTTTTTCTGTCTTTTTGAGAAATAAAAAATCGAAATGGTGTCACCCCTAAAATGGTGGTACCCGGGGTGGACCGCACCCCCCGCCCCCCCTAGGATCGCCTCAGCAAAGTCTATACCATTTTTCTCTAAATATGATGCCTTTTTTATCATATTCCGAGACACTTTTTTCTGAGTGATAGCTTAACTGACCTATTGTGCCAAATAAGTTTTCGGGAGAATTATTTTAAGCTTAATTTCAAAATCTCTTTGAAACATTGTAATAACTTTAACAGCTTTAAGACAAAACTTATAAAATAAATGCAATTAGAAAAGTTTCCGGAAAATATCTATTCGGTTTGAAGTTGAACTTAAGCTACTGATATAAGGAAGCTATTTAAAATAAAAATAAATTCATAATTGTATTTCGTAACCTTGATTAATTGAAACTAAAATAAATGAATTGATAACAACTTAAAAACTGCCTTTTAAAAAATAGAATTCCGCGCTGACGAACTCGTAGCGGCAAAAGGCCTTCTTTATCCAATAATTGAAAGATATTTCGAAAAATCAACCAACTAACTAACATAATTTTTGTTTTAATTTAAGCATTAGTATTTTTTAAATGATGTACATATATTTTCATATTTATCAAAACTTCGTTCATTTAGCACCGTTAAAGACCTTTATTTTTTTGTTTTTGCTTTTTGTTTTTAGTTTTTTGTGAGGACGATTATATTAAAAAATGTTACCACATTGTTGGAACTTATTTTCTACAAGTGCTGAGAAATTTACTTTTGAAAAAAAAATTTTTTAAATTTTTCTCATTCACTACAGCGTGATTCATACAAAAAAAATGAGACCATAAAAATTAAATTAAAAAAAAGTGTTAATTTGAAAAATATGTTTCTTAAACCAATTCACTAGGAGGTGGTAATCTTTTATGTGGGTGTCGACTGAAAATTTGAAATTTTCCAAACAATTCAGTAGCCAAAGTTTTGCAACATTTTCTAAACATAACATCGGTGAATGGCTGCTATAGACAAAGATATTATTAGAAGAATTTAGTGAAAACAGGTCAATTGCCTTTGCCAGTGGTGCCACACAGCTTGCTTGATAATTATTTCAAAAAAAGCTAAATTAAGCTGCTTAAAATGTCTGCCATTTTGACATTTTTTGAAAATGTGTTTATATTTTATTTTAAGATAAGATACAAAATTTGGTAAAATTTTTAAAAGATTTTTCTAGCAGATTTACAATTGAAGGTTTGCTTTTGCCAGTCAGAAGGTGAAAATTGCAAAATTTAAGGCTTAATTTTGTTATAGATGTGGTGGTTTTGAGAAAATTCTAATATAGTCTTTAGATACTAAAGTTATAAAATATCACTTGAAAATTTAAGGCTGGTAATTTCAAATAATTTTTACCCTCAAATTTATAATGTAGCAATGAATAGTAAGGGTGGTAGACTTTAGTAAATCATGTTCAAATAACTATGAAATAAATACAATTTCAACTATAAAAAATTAATAATATTTTAAATAATTATGTTGGCTTTTTTTGATTTCGCCAAACGATGGCGTGAGGACAGGCATTATTTTAACGACATGTTAAGCATGTCAAACATTTTAAAACCTTGCCAAACAAAAGTTTGATGGCTAAAAAGTAAAATTTATGACTAGCGTCAAGATAGTAACATAGAAATCATAAGCCAGACATAAATAAAATATACAAAAAAATATATGAAAAATATTTATATGCACAAAGGTAGTTAGGTTTAGATTAAAATAAGCGAAAACTTAGCTGAAAACATGTTTAAATTATTAAATTTTAATATTTTGTCTGGAGTTGAACAGTTTTGGTAAAAAACCTTGAAAGCGAAATAATTCAAATAATGTCTGAGGTGTGCCAACAGACGGTTTTTTTAATGTTTTTTTTTTTTTTTTAAAAGGATACAATTGGCAACGCCGCATTACGAAAGTGCAACACAGTAAATGGCTCTGCCAGAGTTGCTACATCCAGCAAATGATGTCGGGCGCGCGCTTGTTCCTCCCGCGTGGCTTTGGCTGTAACAATGTCCAAATTAGCATAAACCTGTAAGAAAAAAATGTAGAAAAAATATTAGAATTTCAAAAACATTTCTAGAAAAGCATTCTAAGCAGAGAGAAAAAAGTGAACTAGATGCTAAACACGGTTGCATTTCCGCTTTAGCTGTTGAGGTGTCAAAACTAAATCGTGCACATAGAGCAAACAGCAGCACTTAATGGGTTAATGCGTCAATGGCTGCAACATTTAACTTAACCAACTGCTAACTGCGCTAATTAAGGTCTATAGCTTTACGTAGTAAAAGTCAGCTAATTCAACAAGTTGTTGAACTCTGTTGTCGAAGATTCTTAATGAAAACTAACAAACCTACAAGACATTCGAGAGATTTGAAACGACCAAAAAAAAAAAAAAAAAAACAACTTTGCCAACGGGCATATTTCACACTTCAGCTTTAGTTAATTTGGAACAAGCTGAACAACTTTATGTCAGCTTATCAAACATTTTGACATTTTTGAATTTTTTCTTATTTTTTTTTTTATTCTTTTTCACTGTCATATTTAAATAATTCTCTTCATTTCTCATCATTCACTTTTATATTTTTGAACTTTAGAGTTTTCTGTTTCTTCTTTTTAATTTGATTTGCATTTTAACAACGCAACTTTTTAATAAGTTTCTTTTCACTTTGATACATAATCATTATTTTTTTTTTTTTTTGTGATCTCTGTTTTTAATATTCATAATGCGACAGTTGATGAAATATATATAAACAGGTATTTTGAATTTCGAAACTTGCTTCAGTGTTGTTACCAGGAAGTATATTTGACCCAAAACTAGTTCAGTTAAAAGCTTAAATTAATGCTCATCATTATCATAATAATTTTTAGTGTGCACATTTTTTAGCATTTTTTATTATCGCGTCAAAAATTTCAAAATTTTATGATAACTCTAAAAACGCAAAAAGAAATCTAAACAGATATCTATTGTTTGCTATTCAATTATAACAATATTGATCTCGGTCTATTGATATTAATTTTAGTTTTTTTTTTTTTTTTGTTATTTTTATTTTTAAAGCCGCGCTTTATAGTAAAGAATGTTTAAGCTAAATATATACGAATGTGAGTTCTACATACGTCGTAGTTTTTTGACACTCTTTAATTGTGTATGCGAATACCCTTATGTAACGTATGTACTCGTATGAAACGAAGAGGTAATTAATTTTTAAACCTTTTGATTTAGTTTCTTGTTAATTATGTTAAAGCTCTTTAAGTTCCTAACTTCTGTAAAAAATATGAAACCTCCTTAAATTTCCTTTCCTTTTCCTTTCATTAAATAAATATATTTCATTTTTTAAGCTGTGAAAGTTTAGAAAAAAAAAAACACACAAAATCACCCGATTTTGTTTCGAAATGGTACGAAAATAGTAAAAAAAAATTTTGTTGTTTTGTTTTAAAAAAAAAAAATTATACAATATTGAAGTATTTTATTAAGGCCCGTTAACTGATCTCAATTTTAAACAAAGTTTAGCTTAAACAAAGTTTAAAATTCCTTAACCTCAGTTTAAATTTTAACGCCGATACCTCATCTCAAAAAATCTAAATTTAACTTGGTGAGGCAAGTTTAAATTTAAACACAGAAATTCTAGGTTTAAAAAATTTAAACTTAGATTTTGTCAAAAATTCTCTGAGAACATTGGAAATATTCTCAATCATAAACAAAATATAAAAAATAAAAAAATCATACTTCAAAAAAATCAAAACAATAAACAAAAAACAAACATATTTTAAGTTTTGAAAAAAAAGTATTCCAATGAAACTGCCAATTTGCATTATTTTATCAAAAATTTTTGAAATATTTTGATGTTCTACTCCAAAGTTGTAGAATTTTTACTACAGTGCCGCTCAAATATGTTTTTTAATCTCAGTTTAAATTTTTAAACAGAGTTTAAGAAAACTGCCGATAAAAATGAGATAAGTTACGAAAATAATTTTAACTGAGTTTAAAATTTAAACTCTGTTTACGAAATCTGAGATTAAGGAATTTAAACTTCGGAGATCAGTTAACGGGCCTAAGTCATATAAAATTTAAAATTTTTTTTAAAATATCTTTAATAATAAACACATGTAATCCCTCTATACTGCACTTCTTTATTTGAAAAAAATCAAGTTATTTAAAATTGTTTTTTTCTAAAAACCAGTAAAAAGGATTATTATAAAATGTATTTCGCTGATGAAAGTAATTGTTTTGAGCATATATTGAGCAAAAAAAATGTTCTTTACCTTTAAAAAAAAAACACCTAAAAACTCAAAAGCTTGCAAGTTTTGATAAGCTATTTAAAAAAAGGATTCTTGGATTTTACCGGCAATTTTTTTTAACTTTATTTGACGCATTAACTTTTGATTTTCATAGTCATCCAGCAAATTACAAAGGCTGTGAAATTTATAAACAAATGGTAAGACGTTTAGGCGGGCAACAGCCAAGATCCATTACTAATAGGCAAAACATGCCAAATCATGCATTTACTCCTAATATTCCCTTTTTAAATATTCCAAATAATGACAACAACGCCAATCAAACATATGCTAATATTCTTAAAGGAAGTGAACCTCCAATCAGCTCTATCCAAAGAATAGAAAATCTTATAAATAAGCAAATCGAGCTAACAAATAATTTATTAAATATGATAACACTTCTTGTCAATAAACTATGCAAATAAATTTACGCCTTGCAATATGGAATGCCAACGGTCTTTCCAGCCATACGAACGAGCTCGAAACGTTTTTAATATCTAATAATATCGACATAATAATGGTGTCTGAGCCCCATTTTACAAATAAAACATTTTTTAAAATTAGGGGTTTTGATCTCATTTCTAATAATCATCCTGATAATAAGGCACATGGTGGTCTGCGATACTAATAAAATCTAAAATAAAGTACGAACAATTGAATGGCTTTCAAACTAAATCAATCCAAGCGTCATGCATTAAAATAATCTGTCAAAACGCTCCAATAACACTCAGTGCCATATACTGTCCACCAAGATATAACCTTAAGTGTGTCGACTTTCAAAATTTCTTTCAAGGTCTAGGTGCAAAATTTATTGCTGGTGGGGACTACAACGCCAAACACCCTTGTTGGGGCTCCAGATTAATCAATCCAAAGGGCAGAGCGCTCTATGAATGTATCAACAGTAAGAAATACTCAGTATTATCTACAGGCAGGGGCGGATCTGGAAAAAATCTTGGGGGGGGTAAATTATCAAAGACACACATTTTCGATTTGAGAAAATTTTGCCATTTTACAAATAGATAAATTGTTCTTTTTTGAATTGAAATTATTGAATTGTTTAAGAAGCATTTTTTCCAGACACATACACGCACATTTCTGTATTTATTTATTTCTCCCTTTTTCTGGAATAATATCTCAGCGAAAAGTAAATAAAAACTCTAAATCTAACAAGAGCAGCCCACGTAAAATTGTGAAATTGTTTCGTCTTTGAACGTCGATATCTTCGAAACTGTCGAATATATTGTTATTGAATGAGCAAAAATTGAAAGATCTATCTAAATCGGTAGATCAATATAAAAGATATAGCAATATTATCAGAAAAAAAATGATTATCATGTTTTTGCCTAAAACTCAAAAACTCGAGCTGATGGAGAAAAATGGAGTCTATATTTGAAATCAGCAGCCAAAATTCATTCGGTATTGTTTATCGAGATCTCTGCACCTTTCATAAAGCTTAATTTTGTAACTGACAAAATCATATGACAAAATCATCGCAAAATTATCAATAACTTCGTTAATATTTATTTAAATGTCTCTAAGTATATGCAATAATGCGAGTCAATTCAATCGTTCTCAATTCGAACGGAACCATATTTTTAATCGTGGCAGTATAGAAAAACTTCGCTCAGCTGTTTCTACACTGATAGGAAGCGTGGCAAAGATAGCAAACGTTATAGAAATTAGTGGAAAAATGTCATTAGTGTCACATTAGTGTCGCTCTCCTATTTACACTGCCAAATTTTAAGTTCATGAAATAATTGAATTTGAATTAGTTCCATACTAAAAGTGGACTAAAAGTGGCAGTTTTACTTCATGAAATTCGGTTGTGGTAATTTGGTTGGTTTGTTGCAAATATAATTACTAGTACCGCGCTGGGGTCGCAAATCGCCCAATTTTTGTTTGTTTATTTATAGTTGTATAAAATAGTTGGTGCACTCCCTCTCCGCACTCTAATTCATTTAAAAACAGAATTATCAAAATCGGTTGAAAAACACGGGAGAAAATGGTCCTTAACTGTTTTCCCTGCGCCTATTTATATAAAAAGTAAGTTAAGGTAGGCTTGAAAAATTTCAGAATTCCAAACAATTTAGAATTTACTCAAACAAAAATAATTGTATGCAACAAATTATTTGCGCAGTTGATACAATTTTAGCAACTTTAACCTAACATTAATTCACTTCAAAACAACCCTGTTATAAAGGGTGTTTTTTTAAAGCTTGCTGATTTGAAATTTAAATAAAACACATGCCAAATTGTGAAATAGCCAAAAAAATTTTTATTTGGTAGATAATTTCTTGGCATTTAACATTTAAATATAATTTCGGGCATATGACCACCACGACTTTTTTGCACAAAGGGCATTCTGGAGGTCCACTTTTCGACCCAAAAGTCTTTGAGGGCGTATTTCAACATCCATATCTTGAAGATTTGGCAACAAAAATTCATTGATCATGGTTCTGTATCGATTTCTATTCATGGTAATGCGTCGTCCTTCCTCATTTTCAGAGACAAATCGATAAATTAACGTTTTCTTCGACACTGGCCTCAACGACAACAATATTTTCTTCTGTACGCACTCTTCTCATTCTTCTCGGTGGCTTGGAATCCAAAAGAGTGAATATAGACCGAAATTTGGTAATTACGTTCTTTATGGTGGTCTCAGACGGACGATTATGTGCACCATAAAATTCGCGAAGTGCTCCATAAACATTTTTAATTGAACACTGTTTTTGAAAATAAATTTTCACGATTTGGAAGCGTTGTTCTGGAGTTAACCTATTCATGATGATTTGCCAAATAATACTGAGTAGAGACGTCACTTTCAACTGTCAAAACAACTGTCAGACAATAGAGTAATCCATATTGAAAAAAAAACCTCAGAAAAAAACACCCTTTATATCATATATGACAAAAAGTATTACAGATGTATATAATATTTTCATAAGGACTGAATATAGCTGCAATATTTCTAAGAAGTAATTTAACTGATGATGAAATAATTGAAGTAAAAAAACTATTGGATTTTACATTGTTTGTAATTTTTTTTTTGAAAATTTATAAAGTGAAAACTGAAAGTACAATGCACGTATTGTTTTTTTATGGTAAAATTCATTGGCACATAGGTTGCAAAAAAGTTTGGCAGGTTTTCAGTTAAAATTTAGAAGAATAAAATATTTTAAGTGGCAACTTTGGTTTGCATAGCCAAAATCTTAATTGCGCTCATAACAAATCAAAATCAATGTTGCTTGCTCAATGATTTCATATACATGGCATTTTTAAACTAATCGTAAACGTCTTGCAAAAATATAATTATTATAAAGCAAACAATTACGCTAAGGTAGTGACTTCAAGTTTTTTTATTTGTAAGAAAATAAAGCGTCTTTAAAGTTGATTGTTTAAAAAATGGCTGTTAATTTGAGAACATAACGATCTGTTAGTTTATTTTCAATCTCATTTTTTAAAAAAATCGAATTTACTACCTTGACGTAAGTGTTTGCTTTACATATAATTATATTTTGGTTTTTGCAGATGACTACAGATCATGTGATTCTACAAGCAAAATGGTCATACTCTTCTCGCATCGCTTCATAAAAACGTCATCTACACGCAAATGACCTCACGAAACAAAAATAAACAAAATTTTTTTTTATATACTTTAATAATTGTTGAAATCAATAAAAAAACTAGAGTTTAACAATGTCTCTGACCATTTTTTTTAGTATTCTTTCAAAACACGCCTTCAAAATCGCTGATGTATACATAAAAGTACCCTTAAGCTGTGGGCATAACTATTTTTTCCAAATAATGTATTAAAAAAAAAGTATTTGAGAGTTCTTGGGGGGGGGTAATTACCCCCTTTACCCCCCCCTTGTATCCGCGCCTGTCTACAGGAAAGCCTACTTACTGGCCAACAGATCCAAGGAGGATTCCAGATCAAATGGATTTCGCTGTGTATTCTGGTATACCACAGCCTCTACTTAATGCATTTCACTCGGATGATTTCAGTTCTGACCACTCCCCAATTATTATTGACTATAGAACTTTCCCAAGTATTGCTCAAAGCAAATATAAAGTAATAACTCCACAAACTGACATTAAATCTTTTCAATACTATATAGACAAAAATATAAACTTAAACATATCCATAAAATCAAGTAATGAATTAGACAATGTTGTTCATAACTTCACGAACATCATTCATGAAGCTGCTTATTTGTCTAAGCCGGATAAAAAACAAAGAAATTTCCACTCAGTGAAACTGCCAAATGAAGTTGCAGAAATGCTTAGAAATAAAAGAAGACTTCGAAAAATCTGGCACGCTAGTCGAAATCCCAACGACAAGCGAAACTTAAACAAAGCCACCAAAGACCTCAAAGAACATCTTGCTGACATAAAAAACCAGGCCTTTAAAGACTATGTGAAAAATCTAAATCCAACGAAATATGATGAGCACCAGTTATGGAAAGCCACAAAATATCTTAAACGACCACCTGTACGAAAAGTTCCTATCAAAGACCAAAACAATGTATGGCACCGAAATGACAGAAGCCAAGCCAAACCATTTTCTGAATATCTTTTTAATATACTTCAGCCTCATTCTTTAGCGAGTGCTACTGAAGTTAATGAAATTACTGAATTTTTGGATGCTCCATGCCCTTCCTATAAAGCATATACGACCTAATGAATTCTTCAATGAAATTAAAAATCTGAAAAATTCAAAATCTCCCAGATATGACCAAATCGATGGTAAGACTATCAAACTTCTCACGAAAAAGAGTGTCGTACTGCTTACATTTATTTTTAATTCAATTCTTCGCCTAAACCACTTTCCGACTCCTTGGAAATGTGCAGAAATAATAAGTCTACTGGTTATATTCTCTAAAATGTTTGAAAAAATATTTTTAAGTAGAATGTTACCAGTTATGGAATCGCTTAACATCGTACCAGAATATCAATTCGGGTTCAGACATAATCATGGCACGCCAGAACAATGTCATCGAATAATTAAAACAGTGCGCGATGGCCTTGAAACAAAAAGATACTGCTCATCTATATTCTTAGATATTTAACAAGCCTTTGATCGTGTTTGGCATACTGGCCATACTGGCCTATTACACAAAATAAAGAAACTTCTTCCTCAGCCCTACTATATGATCCTTAATTCGTATTTAAAAAACCGCACTTTTTATGTTAAAATTGGAGAGGAGATTTCAAATATACAAGTCATAAATGCTGGAGTTCCTCAGGGAAGTGTGCTTGGTCCGGTACTTTATACTATTTACACGTCTGATATGCCGTCATCTAATGGTACTTTAATAGCAACATATGCAGATGATACGGTTGTTATTGCAACTCATGAAACACCTTCTGTTGCCTCCGACATTTTGCAATGCCACATTAATAAAATTGAAAGCTGGCTGCAGAAATGGAATATAAAAGTTAATACCGAAAAATCTGCACATATTACTTACACAATGAGAAGAGAAGAATGTCCACCTATAAAAATCTACGGATTATCAGTTCCAAAAAAAGAAACTGTCAAATATCTTGGCTTACATCTGGACAAGCGGCTCACATGGAAAAATCATATTCAGGCCAAAAGGCAATTACTTAATAAAAAAAATAAAAAACTCTACTGGCTACTTGGACCAAAATCTGAGCTTACAATAGAAAGTAAAATTAGAATTTACAAATCCATCCTTAAGCCCATATGGACTTATGGGGTTCAAATTTGGGGAACAGCAAGCAATTCCAACATCGAAATACTGCAAAGGTACCAGTCTAAAACACTTAGACTAATAGTCAACGCACCATGGTATATTTCAAATGAAGCAATCCATAAGGACCTAAGCATTCCGATGGTTAAGGACGAGATCAGAAGTATTAGCTCGAGATACTTAGAGAGGTTAAGCAACCATGTAAATCCACTAGCCATTTGTCTACTTGATGAGAGTGATGAAGTCAGGCGACTTAAGAGACACCATATTTTAGACTTGCCTTTTAGAAAATGATTGTTAATATGCATACATGTAAATAGTATATATTGTAATAGTTAAAAAATTAAGTTAAATTTAATTCAAATTAAATTTTGTAAATAATGTTGCTCTCAATGGAGATCAACTTTTGTATGTATTATTATTACAACAATTACAACATATTTGCTTATTGTCCTAGCTGATAGATTGCAAATAAAATTGATAGAGAAAAAAAAAAAAAAAACTTTTGATTTTCAAAATATTATCTGCACCTTTTTAAAAACAAGAAAGTTATGCAGTTTTAATAAGTGACATTTTGCGAAAAATGGTCATATTTGTATGGAAAAATATTCAAAATTTAGCAAAAGGCAGCAAACACCGCTCTAGACACTCTCTGATGAAAATTTCGATCTGTCACAAATTCCTTACTTCAGAGGCAACATTTGCAAATGGCCTGCCACACCATGTATTTCTTTGGAAATTTGGTATGTTTTTCGGTGGTAAATTTACTCCACCCCTTCTAATCGCAGTATAATATCCGTGTCCAGGTAACTGCTTGAAATACGCTTTACAGTACGTTTCATCGTCCATGATCACGCAATCAAACTTGGGCAGCGTCCTTTTCTTCTGACCTATCAGGTACTTTTTATACTTTATAGCTCCTTAGGCTGTAAAATTTTTTGATCCGTTGAACACTTGAATACGATGTTCCCGCTTTTTCTGCCATATCACGAACCAAAGTGCCTGGATTCTGAGTAAACAGCCGCTTAACGTTCTGGGCCACCGCTTGGTTCGCTGGACCATTTTTTCTCCTTTAGCCTGGCGTTTTTGATAAAGGGGTAAGCTGTTTGTATCGTTTTATGGTCCTTCCGACAGTTTTTACACACACGCCAACTTCCTTAGCGATCTTTTTGTACGTGGTGTTTGGATTTTCCAGGTATTTGCAAATAATTTCTTTCCGATTTTCTTCTTGTTGAAACGAAATCTTTTCAGCAGTTCTTTTATTTTACTAATGAGTGCTTTATTTTTAATCTGCAATATTTATACTTTATTCAGGTACCAAATATGTTACTTTAGAGGCAACACTTTTTTATAAAAAACCTTAAAACAAAAGTACAGTTATTTCTGGGACAGTCTCTATTTGAATATTATCAGTTATAAATAGATTAAGTTTTGATTTCCAAAATATTATCTGCACCTTTTCATAAACAAGAAAGTTATGCAGATTTAAAAAAGTGACTTTTTAGGAAGAAATGTAAATTTTGTATGGAAAAATATTCAAAATTTAGCAATGTTCAAAGTGGAGAAGTTTTTTGAATTAGTTGATGACCCTTTTATTATAAGTAGATATTCTGACAAAGAAGTTAGCAGCGATGATGGTCGGATTGTTTTGATTTTTTGTGCAAATGCACACATTAAGTTTTTTTTAATTTTTATTTTAAAATTTTTAATTCAAAAAACTTACCAATTTTATTTTTACATGTTCAGTTTGTATTCGGTAACAAAATGTACCAAAAAGTGGTTTGTAAAAAAAAATTTTTTTAAATTTAAAAAAAATTACTATAATAAAAAGAGAGGTTTTATCAATTTCTACCGCTTTCAGTACACATCTATTAATCTATTTGTCTAGCATTCTAACTGAATTTCGTACGGATCGGCTTATTTTTGTATGTACCTTCCATACAAAATCAAACCCTACAAAATCAAACCCTTAGGTCTTATCAATTAATACCATTATCAGTGGACATCTACTTCTCTTGTTTTGTAGGCTTCTGGAAATTTTAGGGACATTTTGTTAAGATCGGTCAACTTTTGTAGGCATCTCCCATACAAAATAATGTAAAAAATGAATATAGGTCCAAGGAAGGTACTCCTAGGAACTGGCCGATTTCAAATCCCACATTTGATGGCTTGTAACTTGATATGGTTAGTTTTTCTTGCAAGATTGTTTTGAAAAAGTTATTTTCAATGTCTCAGTTCGCATTTAACAAAAAAAAATCAAAAATGCAAATTTGAGGTTTTCTTATTTTACAACACAAATAATTGTTACCCCATATTTTGAGAAAAAATTAATTTTTATGGTCTCTTTTTAAAAAGCATAATTTAAATATAATCAAAAACGTAACGTAAAAATGTTTAGAAATTTTTATAAGTTAACTTATAAGACTAAAATATAAACAAGTAAGAAAAAACCGACTATGGAATACCCTTAACCTTATATCATATTTAAATATATATTGATATTCTTAAACAGATTTCAAAATCCCTAACAGTTTTAAACAGGTTTTACTAATGTGGGTTGCATGGGAGTTGGGCGTGTTCGTGGGCGGGTGGCGTTCATTTTGTGTGCACACTTTAGATTTGATTTAAAATCCTCCCATGCCAAGTTTAATTCCTGTAGGTCATATATAAACCATTTTTATGGTATTTTCAATATTGTGATTTGCACTGGATTTGGGCGTGTATGTGGGCGGGTTTTTTTTTGTGTGCCCATTTTGTGTGCGCAACTTAGTTTTGATGTAAAATCTTGACGGACTAGCTCCATTTATATATTAGAAAATACTTCTAATTTAGATTCAAAAAAAACTTCTTCTTTCTTTTTTAATAACTCTACGTATTCAAATTTTCTTTTTTTCTTAAATAAGCATTAATTAAATCAATTTTCTCAAAAACCAGTGTTATTAAAAATTTTTTATAAATTTTGTTGTTATTCAAAACTTACAATTATAGTATGTTTAAATGTGAAATTAGAAATTTTGTGCCAAAGCTCATAAATTTTGAAAAAATAAACATTTTTTATTTAATTTTTAAATTTTTTTTTTTTAAGTTGAGTATTTATGTTTTCAAATTCAAGTTTTTTATGGAATTTATATTTTAATATTATTAAAATTTTTTAAAATTAAAGTAAATATGAAAGTCAAAAGTTATAACTTAGAATGAATTCGAATTTTTCATAAAATGCACCTTCTATTGAACCCATTGAACTTACTTAAGGTCTTAAGAGATTTCTAACTTCCATGAGATTTCCATGCACTGCGTAAAGAGTGTATTCATTTTGTCACGAAGCTTGTAACACCCATCAGCAGGCGTAATACGTATAGAAAGGAATCAGATCGGGTCGAAAAAACAAAAATTCATGTACTGGTGTTCAAAATTGAAGTTTGAATCCAAAAAGAAAAGCAAATATTTTTTACAGTGCACAGTTAGCAAGAAACTATTAAGACCTGGTCGAAAAAATGTTATGAGAGCTTCCATAAAAAATATGCAATTGTGGAGATTGTAATAAGATCTTATTTTTATAATTTTTTTTAGACAATAGGGTGTCCCAAATTATTTTTGTTTACAATTTTTTGTTTCAGTCCTCACAAGTGTATACTTTTTTGTGGGGGTTCCCGTGAAATTTTTTCCGAACAGGATTTAAAAGCATTCTTGCTAATGAGGAGTGCACTTTAAAAAAATATTTTTTTTTTATTTTCGCAACCTAAGCTCTAATTTCAGACACCGGCACTTCAACTTGTTTTCGATCCGGTCTAGTGCACAGTGAGTATGAAAATAATAATGCTACACGTACCACCCATGCAAAGTGACGTCATAAAAGTCTCTTAAAATTAAATTTATAAATCTGAGGCGGATATTCAAAGAAAAATATAGACTGAGTTTCAAATTCAGCAAAATCTCCTAAATACAACCTTTACTTTCCATAGAAAGTTACGCCATCAAAATATCAAACAAACAAGCAAAAAAAAAAACATATTGGCCATTTTAGCCCTTGAAAGGACTTTGACCGAGCTTCTAATGATCAATTGTGTTGTGCGTTATTAAATGTTTGCACCATGATACAGGTAGACTTATTAGAGTTGAGTTCCTAGAAATCAACCTGCCATTGCTGTCAAGCTCAGCGTCAATATTGCCACATCTTGAATTTTGTGGGGAAAAATTGTTTTTAGGAATTTTTTGTATGGGACAAAAGGGATAAAAACTTATAAAATAATATGCAAAGAAACTTTAGTTTTTGCTTGATTATAACCGCAACTTCATTTTAGAATTCACGTCATAAAAAATGTTGACACATTTGCATATTCACACGCTTTTATTCTGATTTTTTTATTAAGATTTTTAATTCGAAAATGCATTCTGCATTAAAAAACAAAACTTTCTCGCTATCTCATTTCTTTTATTACGTCTTTCTAATTCATATTTCTATTATAATTCTCAATTCTATTATAATTCTTAATTCTATTTATTATTAAGATCTACATAAACATATTTTACTGAAAACTTGGATTTTGGCTTAACGATACGGCAGCATCGTATTTTGACAGCATAGGTATGCCAATTTTTGCTGTCATTCTAATAAGTCTACCTGAGTCCTTATATCATGGTTTGCACACAATTGACCGAGAACTGGACCTGGATGTTCATGTTCTCAAGAAGCTTTACATGGCATTATTTACTCTCTGAGGTTTGACATTGTCTGCAGAGAGGTGGAGAGAGACCGATCAAAAAAAATTTTTTATTAAAAAAACTTTTCGCCGCGGCTGGGGATTGAACCCGGGCTCCGACCATGCTAATCCACACATTTAACCTGCATGCCACGGTCACCAAAATATCAAACCCTTCAGAAATTCTTCAAAAATGAATATATTGACTGATAGTTCATACATAAGTTTTAATATTTAAGACGTGCTCTGAGCTTGAAAAAATTTAAACATAATTCACATCCTCTATAACGCAGCAGTTAAAATATTAATGAAATCCTGTTAACGTATTTTGAATCGTTATTTCGCCTAGTCTGAATGATTTATTTAAAGTAGAACCTGTTTTAAAAAATTTGCTAAGTTAAGAATTATACTTAATTGACTCTCAGAAAAATAACTAATACAAATATTACTCCATTTTATAAAATTCAAGCCAATTTTCCATTTTACTAATTTTAATTGAATGACGAAAACAATTTTTGACTTTTGAGTCAATTTCATAATTGTTAAGAGTACTTTAAGATACTTGTTCATCTAAATCTAAATCAATGATTTAGATACCATTATTTAATAGATCATAATAATCTTAAGCAACTTTAAGAAAGTATTACACTGTATTGGATTTAAAAATAGTTTTATTTATAGCTGAAATGTCACAACGGTATATTTTAACTAGATTTTCAAACGTTTTTTTTCGAATTTAATTTATTTTAAGAAACGTTAACTTAAAATTAATGATCGCTGTGACACCAAACTTAAATATTAATGAAGTATTAATGAGGTTTCACGGTTGCTTAAAGACGAATAAAATTAAAATTTAGCAAATAAATCAGCGAAATGGCGAATGACAAATATGATGAACGTGTTTTTTAATTTGGGTTTCTGGGTCTATCAAGTAAATGTCATGAAGCAATATCAATTTATTAGAGGTTTACTTCAACTGGCTGTAAAAATTAACGAAGACGTATAAGTGGGAATAATGATGCAATTCCAAGTTTCTGACACAAATGAATTATCATTGGATAAATATAAAAAATATCAATATTATAATAAATTAATCAATATTTGAAGAGTATTACTTAAACTTGATATAGACTAAAGTAGACCAATAGTAGACTAGAAACGTAATTTTTATTTAACTCAAGATATTTATGAGAGGGATTAACAAAATATCAATCAATATTTAAAGAGTATTACTAGAACTTATTTCTAGAATTCTCAGAATTTACAGAGAATTGGATATAAATTTTCGATTTTTCAAAATTTACTCTGAACCACTTTAGGAATCCCACATTTTTGATAGCAACCTGCAAAGAACCATGAACCAACCCTGAACTGATAAAAGCACTAAAATTGTTTGCTATTCCGCACAATTTTATTAGAAGGGCTTTGAAGTAGTTATCTTTATGATTTAATCTAAACAATTTAATTAAAAGTCGATTTATATATTCTTATTTATATTTTCTAGTAAATTCTAGTTATTGTTTCCAGTTCGATTTGATTCCAGATTATAAATAACTACTGAACAAAGTTGATCTATAAATTTACACAAATATTTTTATTACACTTACAAGCAATCATAAAACATGCATAAAAAAGCTTCACAAATTAAAATGTTAATTTAACCAATGAAAGATCATCTCGATCAGTTATGGAAGTTTCCATGTAATGCTGAGCTGAAGTATTGGCTAAATCAGATCGATGACAGCGGTTGCTCTGGGTAGCGTCAAATCTTTTTTTTGTTTTAAACAAATAGTCGGATGGCACCTGTTAACACTAGCGCGGCAACAATGATCGAAGATAACCAGTTCATTGCGAGTTTTCTTAAACATTTGATTTTTTTATTAATGGTTAGTTTTTTATTTGTTTTGTTGTTTTTTTTTTTTTTGCTGTTTTTAGTGTAATTTTTAGTGTTATTTATAGTGCGCATGCTTTTGTATGGTCTTAAAAGCTGTTTTTTTTTTTTTTCTTATTTCATTTAATTTATGTTAAAATGTCAATAATTAAGTTCGAAGTCGATACATTTTTTTGACTCGTGTTTTATAAAAATTTAGAAATTAACAAATTTTTGCTATTGATTTTACTATAAATGCGCATATTTAACAAGATTTAATTTTTTTTTGTCAAGATGCATGATGATGATGATGATGATAGTCAGGGAATAAGTGGAGAGGGCACGATTTTATTGCTTTTGTGGTTTTTAGATGAACGAGTTTCTTGCCAAGCTCTATATTTATGACCATGAAAAAACAAACAATTTACCCATAAGGCAAGCTTCAGCTACGTCTTAAGATTCCAGAGTGTCTGATCGAGCTTTTGCGCACACACACACACACACACACATACATGCATGATTACCGCGCAGCATCAGATTCTCGTGAAGTTCATAAAAATTATTTTATAATTAAATATTGTATTATATTAAAAAAATATAATGAAATAAATTTAAGCCACTGACTGAATAAAAATTTTTGATTCGGTTTTTTATAAGAGTCTTCAAAAATTTTCAGAACAATGGATCTCATGTCTAAATCTTTGAGAAGACACTCTTTATCGTATCGTTAGTTCGATTTCGTACATTAAGGTGGATTTCAAGGCTAAAGAAACGGTTGAAAATTAAAGCTCTTTGTGAGAAAATTCTCAAAATGGTATACATAATCTTAGTTGAAACTCACAGAGAACTTTCCGTGTCTCCTTTTCAGTGATCTCACAGTCTTTACAACTGGGATGGCAGAATAATTTTCCATTCATATTCCCATTAACCTTTATAAGCTCTGTAAAGGTCATATCACTAAATTAATGTACCGTTTTAGCAAAGAAAACGTCAACTGGCTGGTAGAGAACTTTCTTGGATCCAACAAATTCTGAAAGAATGCGTGTATATTTAAACTTTTTGGGTCATCCCGATTTTCAAAATGAAATTGTAGAGAATATTGGAATCTTTCAGGAAACAGTTTATACACTCAGAAAAAAGTTTCTCTGAACATGATAAAAAAAGCATGATATTTAGAGAAATATGGTATAGAGTTTGCTACAGAAAATGCTTTTCTCAAAATGTGATACTAAAAATTTTTGCTAGAGAATCCTTTTCTCTAAATGTGATACTAAGAATTCCCTAAAATCATAAAAAGCTTCCATGAAATATAGAAATAAATAAAAATATATCGTTTTTATAGAAGAAGAAAAATTAACTTGTTTATTTTTGAGAAGCGATTTCTTTTTATTGAATAAAATACTTCGCATAGTGAATTTTTTATTAAAATATATGAACAATTTTTCATTTTCAATAAATTTTTCTCTTTAAATGAGAATTTTTTTGTGCGAAAAAAAAACTAATCATTATTAGAGACATTGAAATATTTCCATATCCCACAAGTGAAGAAATATTTCTTCGAAAATATGTTAATTTATTATAATTGAAGAAAATTTTATTTGAAAAAGATAAAATTGCTATTATTGATACTAGAGACATTTTATATCGGAGGTATTTTTTTCTGAGTGTTCGCAGTTAAGCAAACAGGGGGATTAGATTTATATCAACTGTTGAAGATTTTGACCCTGCTAAGTCTGCTTGATGAAATTGTATAAATTTCGATTCTGCACACATTTTGAAATTAAGAAGTTGCATTCAAATATATATGTTTGTGAATAAACTTTTGGTAATTCTGTGGTATTTAGGTTGTGTGAAAAAAAAACTATAGAATTCCTCTTCGCAGATTTATAAGGCTTCCTTTCAAGAATAATTTGGTCTAAAACAGCCGAAAAAACGATAGAATGCTTTTAATTGATCTTATTCCAAGGAACATTATTTTTTTAATGACGAAAATTTTAAAAAACCCAAATTTTGAATGCCTAAATTATTTTTTTTTTCGAGGCTTATAATCAGCCTGAAGAGGGTTTCGATGTCCATACTTTCAGATAATGCCCAAACAAATAGACAAAAAGGAGGAAAGTTATTCTTGCGAAGATAAAACAGGAGAACAAACCAACTAACAAAACGGCCATTTCAGGCCCTTGAAGTAATTATATACCTTCTATAGTATTATCTATTCTCCATCCTTTGTGAACATTTCTACGAGTCCCAAATTCAATTTTATTTGATATCTGAACCAAAAAGTTTCTACAAGTTCATTTACGTCAAAAGGACATCAAATGACTACACGGTTAAAAATTTTGAACTAAATTTTAAACTTTTTTGGATTACATATAGGACACGACCAAAAAAAGATTATTTTTTAATCCAATGAAAAGTTTTAAATTTTTCAATCCAAAAAGGATTTATTTTTAATCCGCAAAAAGTTTAAAATTTCTTAATCCAAAAAAGAATAATTGTTAATCCTCAGAAAGTTAAAAATATTATAATGCAAAAAGGACTAGATATTAGTCCAAAAAAGTTTAAAATATTGTAACCCGAAGAGGATTACTATTTAATCCACAAAGGTTTTAACACTGTTTACTGTAATAATGTATGTAATAATATTTTGGTTCAGATTTTAATAAACAATTTGTTTCATTTAAGTAAAAATAAATTTCGGACGCTTTAACAACATTTAGAATTATATTTAGCTTAAATTTCATAGTAGTAGTAGTTTTTAATCTTATACCTGAATTACAACCGGCACTGGCAGCGTCAGTAGCAGTGGCATTAATCAGCTGATATTTTAGGAATACTGTTGGCTGTCACTGTCATTGCTGCATTGTAATTAAGCTTTTATGTAACATAAATACTTTTTCCTGAAAATACTACCTTAATGCAAATTTGTAGTCCAAAAATAGTCTTAAACTTAAACTTTTTCGGATTAAAAAAAAAATTAAACTAAAATATGGAATAAAAAATAGTACTTTTTGGATTAAAAATTCCTTTAAACCAAAGTTTGGATTAAAAACTAGTCCAACATTTTTAACCGTGTACCCATCCAACTTTTCTTTGTCAGACATCTCATCTGCCAACCCGGATATCATTGAAAATCTATTTAAGAATTTCTTTAGCCAGTCATTTAATACCCATAATGATGAGCTGGTCTATGAATTCTTCTTCTTTTTAACGAACTGTGCTCAAACATTGCTGACTTCGATGAATATTAATCTTGCTGATGTTTTAAGATAGATAAACTATTTAAGCGATGATTATTTTTCAGGACCCAGTAGATTTCCTGTTGATATTGTTGTCCAAAAACTCGCAAACTTGTTTACTCTTTTTCAGCTCTCTATATATTTCAATCATCATCCTTAGGTTTTCCAAATCAAAGTTTTTTTAAGACACTTTTGGTGTCCTTCAAGGTCCTCTTCTTTTATTCTGATTTAGCCTCTTCGTCTATGCTGATAACATGAACATTTATCTCAGCATACATGCCAATACCAACTCTTGGCATCTTCAGGACAATGTGATCAGTATTTCCTACTTGTTGCCCAACAAAATTTCTGTTGTTAAATGTGGTCTCGTCGAGATTGAACTGAACGACAGTGGAGCCAAAAATGCCTTCTTTTTCGACCTTCGCTTTGACATCGCCGAGGACTATTTTCACATCACAAGCCGGGCAGTGATCACATACGTCCTCTAGGCTCGAGTACAAGGCGTTCATGACAGCATCGTTCTTTTCCTCCGTCGTATAAATTGTAAATTATGGCAGTCTGCTCTCTTAGAGCAGTCTTGTTCTTTCCATCGCATCTCTTGGATGGCGGTGATGTCGGCTTTTATTTTTTCGAGGGCTTCCGAAAGTTCGACAGAGGCACCTTCCCAATAAAGGGATAGATATTATCCGTTTTTCGTTTGCGGTGATCGTCAACGTAGCAGAGTTCATATCCGAGGCTGGTTTAGTTTTCATTGGGCACTTGTAATGTGGTGGGAGCCCAGACCCTATGTCCATTTTTAAGGTCTTGTAGATACCCCTTTAGTTTATAGTACATATAGTATACATTGCCAGTTGTGGGCTATGTGGTTTTTTGGATCAAGACGCAGTGCCTATCCAATACTACGCCCTTCTACACCCTAGCTAGTAACCCGCTGCTTGTACGGGACCGTCTACCATCCGCAATCTGTGACCCGCCCAGCAGCTTGTAGCTCAGCCCCAGCAGATTTTCCATAGCTTCCACGTTACTGGAGGAACTCAACGTCAGTAAATGTTAATCCATCAAATTTTTAGATAGACTCCAACTTTTCCTTATGAAGAACTTTTCCAACTTTTCCTTCCTTTTCATTGAGAAGTTATTACGTTAGCGGTAAGGTTGTTCCCTCAGTAAATTTTGCAAGGAATTTAGGTGTTAACTGCAAACTTCAAAGGACTACATTTTCGGTCTCATGAATACGTGAAACACTAGTTCAGATAGTTTTGCAATGCTTAAGTCTCAAAATCTCTCTTTCTTACCTTTAACAGACCCATGCGCGAATGTGCTAGTCAAGTTTGATCACCATTCCACAAATCCCGTTCTATAGGAATTGAAGCAATAGTTTTCTTCGCATTGCTTTACGTGATCTTCCCGGTTCCGAGAGCATCAATCTACCTCTGTATGCTGATCAATTTCAGACGATCAACATTCAAACTTTTGAAAAAGATAGAGACGTTACAGATGTAATCATAATTCAACAACTACTTTGAGGAACAATTTACTTTCCTGCACTTCAAATGATATGCCTTATGGGTTGGTATTACCCTCGCAACCGTAAGACTTTTACTCATACTTTCCCATTTTAACTTATGAACCTATTCCCAGGATGATTCGTGTTATCCATAATTTGATCAATGAATTCGATTTTAATATAAGCAGATCCTTATCCACAAAAAATATACTTCTTTACTCGAACACAACTTTCTCCAACTTCTTACTCTATGGTTACAATTTTGGTATCTTTTACATATATTAATTTTTTTAGTTTTTCGTTTAAGTTTTAAAGTATTTTATTCCTTGACCAAATAAATAAGCATCTCAACACTTTCCCTGGTCATCAAGAAAAAATAACCATTCATTTTTGCAAATATTTCTCAATTAATTGGGTGTAAGGGACGCCTTTGTTAGACATACGAGGATGGGTCAATAAGTTCGTGACTTTTTAATGAAATGCTGGTTTTTTGACAAATTATCATTTACTTTTTCAACATATTTTTCTTTGGGCTCTACACCCTTCATTTAAAGTTTCTCCAAGTTATGTATTCCTTCCAAAAAATTAGTTTTGTCGAGATACCCAAAATATGTAGTTGTTTGTAATATGATTATTCTAAACTAGTCTTAATGTCTTTCCATCCATCCATTTCATTAAGTTTGGAAACAAGAAATATTCAATCGGGGCTATATCCGAAGCCCTATTCTTCGGATTATGAAGCAATTCGTAGACCAATTCAAGAAATTTTGTTATGGAGACTGCACATGTGTGCGCCCTTACATTGTCTTAATAGAAAATATCTATTTTCTTAGCCAAACGCGGTCGTTTTTTCTTTAAATCGTGCATGAATTGGAGCATTAAGTTGGCATAACATTCGCCATTGAATTTTCTTTTCTTTTTAAGGTAATCAATGTGGACTATACCGTATGCATTCCAAAAAACGGTCGCCATGGCTTTATTGGCTGAAAAACGCAATTGCCCTTCATCGGCGCTGATTCACCTGGAGAAATCTAGTGTTTCTGCTGGTGTTTGGTATCTGTTATGTTGTGGTGAATCCATGTTTCGTCCTCGGTTACGAAATGGCGCAAAATAAGTTCCATATTGCGGTTGAACCTTTTCTTTGAAGCTGTCACGACAAACAAAGGGTCGACAAATAAAGAGTCACAAAAAGAAGAGTATGTTTTAATGGAACGACTAGAGTAATTAGAGTGAAACAATTATTTTGTAAACTTTTATGGTTACTTTTGGTATTTGGAGAATCTGTCAAGCTATAAAAAATTCAGTCATCAAGTTTTGAAAAAAGGGTTGGAAAAAAGGGTATGTATTGAAGTTACGGAAAATTTCAAAACTGTAAAACGTAAAGATTATTGAGAAAATTATCCTAAATGTTTTTCCAAACTTCACGATTTTCTGAAAAGTTGTCATTTTCAATAGTCCATTACATGACCGAATTCAAAAATACAAAATTAAATTTAATTTTGCTCAAAAGTACACATTTTGATCAGAATACGTGAATTTTTCCAACTTGTTCGGAGTTTGGGAACTATTTTAAAAATTTTTAAAATATTTTAAAAAGTATTCTTTTTTTAATATTTTTTTCCCACGCATTTTTCATAACTACAATATAAAAAAACAATCCAGCTTTAACCCATTTTTCAACGCCGATATTTTTTTGAAAAAAAAAACTTAACCCTTTACTGGTACACTTGGCCTGTGGGATCACGCTAAAAACAATAAAAGGTTACGTCTCTCTGTTACTTGTATTATAAAATAATCAAAAACAAAATAAATACAACAACAAAATTCGGTATAATTAAGAAAAAATACTTTATTTGACAATAACAAAAATGGTTGTTTTTTTATTTTAAATTGGCGTGGTGCCTGGGACCACATGTACTGTTAGTGTGATTTTTTTGAGGTGTACCAGTAAAGGGTTAATTATGAATATTGTGAGAATTTTCATATTAATGAAATGTCATGTTCTAGCTTGTCATATAAACAAAGTTTCTTTCGTATGAAAAACATCCTTTATGTTTTTTTTTGTATTTTAATATCATTTCAACTTCTTAATTTATCTGCATGCATGTAATATATTAAAAAATGTTATCATCATATTAAAATAATAAAATACTAGATTAATATTACATGCATGCAGATAAATTAAGAAGTTGAAATGATATTAAAATGATATTAAATGTTTAAAATTGTATCTAATTATATTAAAAAATGTTATCATCATATTAAAATAATAAAATACTAGATTAATAATTAGATACAATTTTAAACATTTTTTCGAAGGCACGATTACGATTTCCGGGGCGCCGCGATTTGAAGATGTTTTCTGGTAGAAAACAACAAAAAAACATGATTCGCCGAACAAAAATCGATAACTCTATTAGTTATCGAGTTATCGATTTTTTTTTTTAAATTTTTTGTTAAAAGATCTGTTCAAAAAAACATCTATATCTTTGTCGTTACTCAATGGATCTTTAAGATTGATATGTCATTTCAAAGGTCATTAAAAGACCTTTCAAATATATTTGTTATAAATATCATTGCTATAATATTTTTAATTTTATAAGCGAATTTATTCCAAAGTTGAATTATTTAATAAAAATAACCGTTATTATAAAAAATTTACGTTATTAAGTAACTAAAAATATATTTTTTTTTGAAAAGTCTACAGTTAGACCTTTTGTTTGACATATAAAAATATACATTTTTTTATTTAATTTCACACTATATTACATAAAATTTAAACTTTCCAAGTGTTTTCTTTGTTAAAAAATCTGTTCACAAAATTTTCTATATCTTTGCCAATATCCAATGAATCTTAAAGATTGACATGCTATTCGAAAGGTAATTAAATGCCTTTTCAACGATATATAATACAAATATAATTTCAAAAATGTTTTTAAATTTATAAGCAAATATATATCAGATTTGAATTTTTTAATTAAAGGAACCGTTTTTTTTCTGCAAAATTTTCGTTTTAAAGGTACTAAAAATATATATTTTTTGATAAGCTGAAAGTTTTACCTTTTTTCGATAGATAAAAATATTTAGTTTTTTATTAACTGATCGACCAAAAAATACAAATTTTTTTCACTGACTCAAAAATCCCGTTAATTCATATAAATATTGTATTGTAATGGCGATATTCGTAAATATGGAGTAAGAAAGAAAAACATCTAAGGTAAATATGAGTGAAATAAGCAATTTTCCGTACAAGGGCAAATCATTGTATCATAAAAAACACGACAAAAAGTCAAATAAATTATATACCAAATGAAAGATAAATTTTCAAGCTTTAATAATTTACTCTTTATAATTCATAGTAATAACGGTAATTTTTGAGAAAATAACGGTTTTATGTAAGAAAATATATTTGTATTGCATAAAAATACCTATAAAATACAAAGTACTCAACAGATTTCATTAATTTAAAGTTTTCTAAAAGCCTTACATATAACCTTTTAAATTTTATCTTAATCATTAATATCGGTTATATATTAAGAATAATACAGCCGGTTTTCTTCATAGACCTTATAGCAAAAAAAAATTTTAAAAAATCGATAACTCGGAAACAAATCGATAACACAACATTTCCTTTGGCTATTCTTATTTTTATTAAGAGTACTCTTCGAATCCATCGTCTCCCCTTTTCGAATTAATTCAAGTTTTCTTCTAGTTGGATTAGTTGGCTGACTTGAGAATAAATTTATAAATTCTTGATATAATTTAATTAAATTTAATTTTTCTAATATGATACCTAAATGATAAGCTTTTGAGGAATTTTATTATTTTTAAATAATGGCAACACTGCTGATACACATTGTTTGCTCGCATCACTACAACAAAAATAACAGACACAACAAACCTGCATTGAATCAGCGCTGATTATTTCGCCACCAAAACGTTCGGCTAGCTCTAGTGATAGTTTTGTTTTTCCCGTCCCCGTCGAACCGAGTATAACAATTAACGGCACTTTACGAAACATTTCAACGCGATATATATTTAAACTATGAAGTAAAATTAAAATAAAGTGATAGTGTTTAAAAAATAACGCGTCAAATACACGTGAAACACGCTTGAATCGAACGCACGGACAAGAAACTGAGAGAGCGAATAAAATGTGCGCAGCTACACTAGCACAGAAACAGCTGTTTTGTTTGTTTTACTCAATGGAGTGCGGGATAGAGTTGCCAGCCATGCGTTCAAATTTCATTCATAAAAAATGTTAAGGTTTCTTGATATGTTAAGGTTATTTAATTTAAAAATATAAGAGCAGATATAAAAATAATAGTGATAGAAAAAAGTTAATTTTAATAATTTTTGTAACTGCTTACAGGAGTAGTTATATGCATTTTCTAATGAACAATTGTTACCAAATATAATTTAATGTAAAATTTTTCGAAATTTGTCGATAGAAAAAATTCGAACAAATATCTTTGTTGAATTATAATACATTTAAACTTGATGTATGAGCATGAGCGTCCACACTGAGTTTTTATACTTTTCTAGTTCTATTTTCTTGGAAATTTTTTAGTAGATAATGCCCTTATAACAAAATGTACAACTAGATAATTTAGCGTACAAAAGAAAGTGTTATAAAGGGTGTCTAAAAAACAAAATGGAAACATTTTTTATGAATAAAATTTGAAATGTTCCATATAATTTTGTTTTAAGTATTTTTTTTAGAAATTATCTCATTGTGCTACCTAATCGATATTACTACAATATGTTTACTATTTTTTATTAAATACTAGCGGATGTAACCCGGTGTTACTCGGGGTTGTGCCCCGAGCACAGAAAGAGGACGATTTTCAAAACTGCTCTCATTTTTACGTATTTAAAATTATGAATTAAATTTTAAAATTTTTTAAATTATCGTTTTTTGCGGTTTTGCCCCCTCCTTCCGTCGAAAGTATTTAGTCAAATTTCCGTAAAACTGTACCTGCCAGACATAATTAAAACAAAAAATTACATCTTCAACGTCTCGATATGACGTCTGGTTTCTGAGGAATATGAACACCCGCACTCAGAAAAAAAAACACATATCTTCCTACGGTGAAAAATTTGTCTATTTTCGATAAAAGCAATTTTCTCTTTTCAAATAAAATTTTCTTCAATTAGAATAAATTTTCACATTTTCGAAGAAATATTTCTTCACTTCTAGGAAAAGGAAATATTTCAATGTCTCTTATAATGACAAATATTTTTCTAGCACAAAAAAATTCTCATTTATGCAGAAAAATTTTTTTAAAAATAAAATAATTTTTTAATATATTTTGATAAAAAATTCACTATGAGAAGTTTTTTCTTCAATAAAAAAAAAAATGTTTTCTCAAAACTAAAGAGAGTCTTTTTCTCTAAAATCGAATTATTTTTATATATTTCTCTTTTTCATAGAAGGTTTTTATCATTTTTAGAGAATTTAGGATCGCATTTAGAGAAAAGCATTCTCTGGAGCAAGGTCAATACCAATTTTCTCTAAATATGATGCCTTTTTCATCATATTCCGAGAAACTATTTTCCGAGTTTGAAAAGTTTGAAAAGACATTTCGAGAAAAATGCGTTTAAAGTTTTTCTAAGCATGCATTTAATATGCAATTTTATCTCAAATACATTCCATTCGATTTTTGGATTTTTTTCGTTCAACTTTGGTTTTGGTCGATACTGTTCGGTTAATTTTATTTCATCTTTATATAGCTTCTGCTGGTATTCGTAAAACTTCTTTTTTTTTCGTTCGTTTTTGGTTCTTGATTTCGTTTGCCTTCGGCTCATTCCTTTTTTTTTGTGGAAAGAACTTTTAAAAGCATAGGATCTATTTCAGTAACAGATACAAATGCTTGCCAAGTTTCATCAAAATCGGTTCATCTGTTTTGACGTGAATGAGCCGAACATAGTTGATTGAATAAAGCGCCCTGAAATTTAAATAGACTCAATTCTGTTGCAGAGTCAAGTTATTTCATGTACCAAATTTTAGGAAAATCAATCAAGTCATTTAGGAGTTATTGAGTCTTTACAATGCACTACAATGCACTAATGCGACCTCTTTCGGAAGTCTTTGGAATTTTTTATATTTTATGTTTTATCTTGGGTGCAGTTGAACGTTCATACCAAATTTCATTGAAATCGGTTCAAGCGTTTAAGAGTTATTGAGTCTTAAAAACGCACTACTTAAAGTACCCCCTTATGGTAGTCTTTCGAATTTTTATAGCCTATGTTATCTTTGGTGCAGTCAAAACTTCATTCCAAATTTAATTGAAATCGGTCCAGGTGTTTTGGAGTTATTATAAAGTGCCACGGCCACATAATTCCGTCCAATTTTTTACCTTTTCTTTATCTTTGGTGCAGTTGAACCTTCATGCTAAATTTCATTGAAATCGGTCCAGGAGTTTAGGAGTTATTAAGTCTTAATAAAAACGCACTACTTAAAGCGCACTCTTGCGGAAGTTTTCGGAATTTTGTATTGCCTATGTTTTATCTTTGGTGCAGTTGAACCTTCATACCAAATGTCATGGAAATCGGTTCAGGTGCTTAGAAGTTATTACAGATTGGGACGCCCACATACTTCCGCCCACTTTTTTACCTATGTTTTATATTGGTTGCAGTTGAACCTTCATACCAAATTTCATTGAAATAGGTCCAAGCGTTTAGGAGTTATTGAGTCTTAAAAATGTATTACTTAAAGCGCCCTCTTGCGTAAGTCTTTGGAATTTTTGATGACTTATGTTTTATTTTGGGAGCAATTGAACTTTCATACCAAATTTCATTGAAATCGGTCCAAATGTCACGGAAATCGGTTCAGGCGCTTAGAAGTTATTACAGAGTGCCACGCCCACATACTTCCTCCCACTTTTTTAACCTATGCTTTATATTGGTTGCAGTTGAACCTTCATAACAAATTTCATTGAAATAGGTCCAGGCATTTAGGAGTTATTGAGTCTTAAAAATGTACTACTTAAAGCGCTCTCTTGCGTAAGTCTCTGGAATTTTTTATGACTTATGTTATATTTTAAGAGCAGTTGAACCTTCATACCAAATTTCATTGAAATCGGTCCTGGCGTTTTGAAGTTATTATAGAGTGCCACGCCCACATACTTCCGCCCACTTTTTTACACCCCCTATGTTCTTTCTCACTATGAAAGGTACTCGGTGTCCAAATTTCAGCTCAATCGGATAAGCGGTGCGCGAGCCTATACGGAACAGACAGACAGACAGACAGACAGACAAACATTTGATTTTATATATTAGATAAAAAAATAATTTCATTTGATATGATTTTTTTTTATTTCTTCAATCCCAGTACTAATCCCGGGAACACGGGATTTAAAAATGGGTCTGAGATCGACATCCCTAGTTCAAATCATAGCTGTTTAATAATGAATAGTAATCGTATTCATTAGAAATAACATTATTTTTGTTAAACATTTTATATATATTGGATCAGTAAGCAAACGATTAAACGATTACAAATAATCAAATTATAATCACGATTACTTGAAATTACGAAAATAATCAAAAAGAATCAAAAGTAATCCACAAAAATAATCTGATTATTTTAAGAATTTTTGCTTCTTTGGCTTAAATTTTTAACATAATCAAAGAGAATCAAAAGTAATCTTTTAAAGTAATCGGATTATTATTGTTGATTTCTTGATTGTTATCATATTTAAAAGAAACTTAATCAAACCTGTAAAAACAATAAGAATAATTGAAAAACCGTTAAAATTTGACTACGATATTGGCATGGAAAGTAATACTTTTGAATTCAAAATACTTTTTTTTTACAAATTTGGCGATTGATCAATGCATAAAACTAAATTTAAAAAAAAAATAATGTGACTTTTGAGAAAATATTATATTTGACCAACTCAAAAGCTATATCTGAATCAAATTATCTTATCGATCAAAAGACGTGTTTATATACAAAAAATTAATTTCTCACTTAAAAGCTTAGGAACCTGCTCCATCAGATGTATAATTTATATCTACATTCTGCACATCTCTGTTACTAGTACCTTTCGAATGATATAATTTTTCATTTCCTTTCTGTTCTTATAAATTCTGTAAAAGGATACGACAATTTTCAATCATCACGTATTAAAAAAAATTGGGGAATAATCGTGCCCGGAATTTGGCCCGAACAATATTGCAATATAATGCAAATTGCGGGACATCCAGTGAAATACGGGGCTTATGTCAACAAAACTATTCATTTAACTTTTGGGAATATTTCCCTGGAATATTAATTTAAAAGACGTTTAAACGTCAAAATATATTTTTATATTATTTTTTCATATTTTTTTATATTATTCTGGATAATATAAACAGCCTCGATGATGTGCAGGATCAACTTTACATTCTTAAGACCATATTTTAAGCTTTGTGAAACGAGCTATTGTGCAATTTTATTGTTTTCTTGAAAGCCTGCAAATCCAAAATAAATAATATTTTTTACGAATATGTTTTAAAATTTTGAGCTTGTTTTAAACATTTAAATATTTTTATGTTTTATTATCACCGGTTTTTCGTTTACAAATAAACCCCTGCTGCGACTTTGACTCCAATGCGGTTTATGTTAATTGAATTAGTTGTATTTTTTTGCAAAATCTGGCAGATACATTTGCTAGCATATAAATCAAATAGTTACGCGCTAAAATATTTTTATTTTAATTCTTTAAAATAGGCCCTATTAATAGCAGCTGGCGCAGCTCGAAACGACATAGCTGCCGAATTGTCTGCATTGAACTCTATCTATAGCTTGTCGTAGTTCAGTCTATTCAGTATCTGTATCTGATCTATCCACTGTTATCCACTATATTAGCTAAAGTTTGCTAAAAGATAAAACTGCTAACCGCATTTAATAATTAGCATAAAACTTAATGCAGATTTATTCAGAGTAAATATTAAGCTTATCATTGATGGAATCGATCAATAGACCGACCGATCGATGATGATCAATGCTTGTGCGGATTTGAATACCGGAATTTTGGCACTTGTTAAAAGCGGCACGTGTTAGTATAGATCTTAGTGCGTGTGTGTGTGTGCGTGTTTGTGCGTGAGTGTGCGTCGATCGTGTGTAGATCATTTAACAATCCGGATTATTTTATCACATTAGAAATCGAGAAATCAACGAGAAATTAAAGCGGCATAGATAGATATTATAATTTTATTTTATTTTTTTAATAAATAATAAATATGCTGAAATGTTAACGAGTATTTGTGTTTATTTTTATATATTTAGATTTTTTTTTTTTTTTTGTCTTTTGTACACAGCTACTAACAATGAATTTTAACAATTTATCAGAAATTGAGGAGAAAAAAACCTGCACGAAAATACATTTATATGAATGGTTAATTAATTAAGTATGCAAGACTTAATGAGATAGCGAACGGGTTAAAAATTTATTATAAGTTTTTGCTAATACGTTTCTATTTTGAATGTAAAAAAAAAAAAAATTAAAGTTAATTCATAAGTTTAACAGAGTTAGACTAACAACAAATACGCAAAAAACACCTGAAATGCTACAAGTCTAGAGTACAAACAGGTAACGCCCTGTTCTGCAGCACTGCTTTAAACACATTTTTGAAAAGCATACAACTGAAAGGTCTACTCCAGTTTGCGGCGTTGAAATGTGGCAACTCCATAAAGTCATTTCAAATCAGTGTATATTAAAAAAAAAAAAAATGCCAAAAGCCATGCCAAAGAAAGAGTTATGTGCGAAAATGCGCAACAAAGTAGGTTTTATAAAAAGAGCAGTAAAAAAAACTTACTAACTACTTAAATAACTCAAAAAAGCGCAGAAAGCAACGCGTTGCAGGCGCAAAAAAAAACAACTCCTAAAAAGGGCTCGAAATACAGGCATCACCATTTCGTATCATAAGGAACAAGCTCGTCTGTCGGCTTGTATGTTTTTTTTTTTAATTTTGTTTTCTTTATTATTCATGGTGTCTCTTAACTGGATACGGATTCATGTTGCGGCACTCAACATGGACGCCGCTTGAAATGTACGTTAATTTCAATTTCCTTGGATGCTGTAGCATGGTTTTTTTTTCTGTTTGTTCCCAAACATTTTTCGCCGGTTTTTTTTATTTTCTTTTTTTTTTTACTTTATGTCGTTAACGATGCGCACGTTCAGAGCATTGCAAGTGGTCCATATAACAATAACAAAACCTGATTTAATTTTTGGTATTTAAAAAATAAAAAAGTTCTTTAGTTTTTGGCATTGAAACGCTTCGTGGCACTGTTGGCTGTATTGCCTGTTAAACTTAAAGTTCACACTAGTAAAGCAAATAAATTTTAATGGCGGCGCTTTATGTTTTTTTAATGCTCATTTTTTTTTTGCTGCCTTCAATTTCATATGATTTTTTGTCATCAGTGCAGGTAGTTTAATTAAAATATTGCCTTGAGTGAAAAAGGAATCGGTAGAAAAAACTGCATTTTCTTAATACTTGGGCGTTTATCCTGAGCTACACCCAAATTAATATACATAATTTTACTAATATTGTCAGCCAGGACCGGAGCCAGGATTTCCTTGAGGGGTGCGACTACACACATCTGAACAAAAAAATAGGTACACCAGGGCTTTAGTGGGTTTTTTTAAAATAATTTATTATTCAAATATTTTTTTGTAAAAAAGTAATTATAATTTTAGAGTTAAATTCAATAAAAATAAGAAAAACAATTTGAATTCCACACAAAAATAAAGAAAAATAAGTAATTCATAACAATAGGTATTGACAATGATTTTCATGTGGCCATGAACACCGGCAGTTTCTAAAGTAAAAACTAGATAATTGCATTTTATTTATTGTTTTGAGAATACCTCAGCTTAATACAAACCAGTATCCTGAATATCTGCCTTTATTCTTCAGAACAGCCTGAATCCTCCTGGGCATGGACGAAACCAAATGCTGACACGCCTCCAATGGTATATTGTACCATGCTTGCTGAACTTTTTCCGAAAAATAGTCTGTAATTTTTAAAAGTATGGTTAGATATTCTTTTCTTCAATTCACCCCAAAGATTCTGAGGTCGGGTGATTGACTAGGCCAGGACATACAATCCTTAAAAAAAATCCTTTACCAACTTCCATGAGTGTTTGGGGTCATTATCTTGTTGGAACCGCCAAACTATGGGCATTTCCTTCACTTACGAAAGGCAACATTATTCTTAATAATGATATAATAGTAATGTTTCCACTTATTCAAATCAGGTCATAATGTCCTGACTACGAAATATTGGGCCTACGCAAAA
This sequence comes from Tetanocera ferruginea, assembly GCA_958299015.1. Classification (NCBI taxonomy): domain Eukaryota; kingdom Metazoa; phylum Arthropoda; class Insecta; order Diptera; family Sciomyzidae; genus Tetanocera; species Tetanocera ferruginea. The sequence goes on along the minus strand of OY282643.1, from coordinate 45,373,451 downwards.
ATGGGAAAAGCATCCCCATTATGTTTCCGCCACCATGTTTCACCGTTTTCCTAGTGTACCGCGTATCGAAAACTTTTGGGCGATGAACATTCCTTGTGTCATCATTAGAAAACAAATTTATTTTGGTCGCTCCATAGAATGTTATTCCACTTTATGATTTCTTCATCTTCTGACCATGGTTCTTGGTCCATGGGCATGAATTTTGGCAAGCTCTTTTCTAGCGTGTAAGTTTTTCTTACGAAGAAGTAGACCCTTACGGATTATTCTGCTATAGAGCTGTGAATCTACTAACCTTCGTCGAATAGTCCGTGAAGATACTTTGTTGCCTAATTCTGCTGCTATTGTTCTTGAAGCTAAAAAAGGGTCCTTTTTCGCCATTATATTATATTAATGCGATTTAGTGTGGTTTTCTTCCACGTTTACCTAAAACTTTATTTCTTTTAAGCATTTACGACAAAATTTCGAGAACGTCCAATAATTTTGGCAATCGATAATCGACAAAATTAAATATTTTTTTTTGGAAGTCTGCCTATTCTTTTTTCCACAGCACGTTGTTACTTCTTGATATATCTATTAGTAACTAAATCTTAGATTAGAAACTGCACTGCAAATAGATTGAATTAAACTATGACATATTGATCAAAAACCATTTTTTAGGTGGGGATGTACCTTTTTTTTTTGTCCAGATGTGCATATTCGGCTTGGCCGAAGTTAAAATACCCATACGCCTCTTTATAGTCTTCAATTTTGAGGGCTGTACGTGGGGTAGGCGTGTTCATGGGTGAGTGCCGCCCATTTTCTCCAACACACCTTAGTTTTGATGTAAGCTACACACAGACCGAGTATTGTTTTTGTTGCTTAAATATAAGCCTCTTTATAGAGTTTTAAATTTTTGGGTTGTATGGTAGGTGGGCGTGTTTGTTAGTAGATGACGCCCATTTTTCCAACACGCTATATATAGTTTTGATATAAACTATATATAACCTAAGTATTATTTTTGTAGGTTAAATATAGGCTTCTTTATAGAGTATTTAATTTTGTGGTTATATGGGAGGTGGGCGTATTAGTGAGTGGATGATGCCCATTTTTCCAACACGTCTTAGTTTTAATGTAGGCTACACACGTTCTGAGTATCATTTTTTGCAGGTTTAATATTAGACTCTTTATAGACTTTTCATTATTGTGGTTGTATGGGAGGTTGGCGTGGTTTTCATCATCGGACTTAGCCCAATTTCGAACTCTATCCTTTTTTTTTGAAAAAAGAAGTTTATATGTAAGCTGCAGCAATAAAACTTAGTATGTGCTAATGTTGAAGAAAGTATGAGCTTTATACGCCAACGAACACGATCATCTCCCATACAAATGCAAAAGTGAAAACTCCATAAACGAGTTTATGTTTGAGCTAAGGACTTCAAACTAAATATGTATGTTTGCTTTATCAAAACTAAGATGCGTACAAATTATGAACTCCGTTCACCCACGGACACATCCAAAAAGCATGATTGTGTAAATTCCATGTTTTAAGGTTTCTTGGAAAAATGTTTTAACTTTTTTTAAGACTGATTTCAAAAATTCTTCAGTAAAATTAATCAGAGCTTATCAAATTTTAATCTGGAAATTAAAATTTTGTAAACTTACAAAAAAGAAGTGAATAAAACCGAAAAACTCAAATTTTGAAAATTTACTTCTGGTTTTTTTCAGTTTTTAAAACAATTATTGGCTCTAAAAAGCAAAAAATTTTTGTTAAAGATTTGGTATAATTAAAGATCTCAAACGGTATAGAAGTTATGAACGATAATGTGAAATGTATGTCAGAAAAAATTGTGATTGCAAAACAAGTATCATTTGGCCATGGTTTATTCCTTGTCCCAGAAAAGTTTATTTTTTTTTAACCCTAGAACCAATACGGGGTGCGTAGGAACCCCATTTCAAATTAAAAGTACCTGTATTTTTTGTGAGAGGTTTTTAAAATATGAATTTTTGTCACTATAAATGTGATTTTTGTGCTTGATTTTTTGTTATTCTTTTTTAAAATGAACTCATCACAAATAAAAAAATATATATTTATATCATCTGTTTCTTAATTTAACGAAATACCTCTTTTAAGCTAGTGGGGTGTAGAGGAACCCCAAATAGGTTAACGTAATAAAAAAATAAGGTATGGTTTCTAGGGTTAACATTTTTGAAAAAATTATTTTTTGAGATATGAATAAATAAATTTTTTTCAAAAATTTTTCAAATCCAAATTTTTTCAAATTTTCCAAATCGCTTTTCAATAGCTTTCTAATGATACTTCACTTACAAAAATAGGGTGACAGATGACGAAGATATGATTTATTGGAAATGACTCCATTTTCAAGATTTTTACTTTTATCAAAAATGGGTATCTCCATAACTTTTGAAAAAATGGCGATAAAAAAAATTAGAACATAAGATCAATTTTTGGAAAAAAAGCTTGCATTAGGCTTTCAATGGCCGATAAGCCATAAGAAATCGCTTTGCACTTTTCTATTCTTTCATTTTCTACGGCTTCTGAACAGCTCCAATGTTTGCTTCGAATAAGCAGTTCATCTTTTTATTCAGCTTTTTCTAGAGCTTATTCGAAATCTCGCTATAGTTTTCTATACAAGCCTCTGGAACTCCATTTCATGGATCTGTAACAGTTTTCACCTTCATCATATCTTCATTTAAAGAAGTTTTTTTACCAAGGAAAGAGGCTATTGTACTTTTTACGCCTTATTCTCGCCGAGGCACATTTCTAGGCTTTCGTTAGGAAGCAATTTATTTCTAATAATAGATCATCTGAAATTTTTCCGCTCAATATATTTGTGTGAGTGGTTAAAGGAGTCGGAAAAGTTCTTAGTACCATAGCAGCTATCTCAACAGTTTTCACTGAAGAGACCATCACCATTTTCTACACTCACTACACTATACTCTCAGTGCAGGCTATTGTCCTAGAGCACAATAATAATTTTGCTAAAAATTGTTTCCGATATAAAGCTCCGTGGTTTCCTGAACTCCCCTATCGCTTGCTTGCTCCACAGAGTAATAGTTGAATTACCATTCGCACACAGCTCATCATCTAAAATTGATAAAGTGTTCCCTACGGGGCCTCAGTCATATAATTCCGATGCCAAGCCAAGTAAGAAAAAGAAAAATATAAGTTTTTTTTAGAATCAACCAACGGTCAGAGGATGCCCTTATATATGAGCAAGCATTGTGCTTATTCGGGAAAAGGGTAATAGATTAGTGGTAGAGTGGGAAAATAGAGTAGTGTCGGTAAAGATTTGTTTTAAATTTATACATTTCGAAACTTTCGGGAGAATTTCCCAATTTTACTGAGCGACTCAAGAACGAATTAATGGGTGTTCGAATTTTCGTCAAAGGATGATGTTGAATTTGGTTCAGAAGCTCCAAATTTGATCTTGAATTTGATCTTGAAGCCCCTGCCCAAGATCTTGAAGCCCCATAGCCATTTCGATATCCTCTCAACTGGATAAGCAACGTTTTTTGGTCTTCCTCAAAACTTATTTCGATGTCGTTTTATTCTAAAATGTTTCAATTACCTGAGAATATTTTTATTTATTTGAAACTTACCAAATGTTGCTAATTAAAGTTTTGCATATTTGTAGGCCTTAAGATGTTTTTAAAAATCTATATTGAAATTCCAAAACACCTCAACGATAAGTGCAAAAATATTATTATCTATACTATTATATAAAAGGAGACTCACGGATTTGCGGCGACGTGTTCTCAATAACCGCTGAACCGATTTTTATAATTTTTTCACTATTCAATTGCTATGATAAGCGAAATTAAAATAGGGTACTACGTTTTTTACAAAACTTTTTCTTTAATTATTTAAGAATTCATGTCTTTTAATTCATGCTAATGCTGTACAAGCAGCACAACAAGCAGCAGAAAACCAATGCTTAAGCTCTGGCTGTGAGAGTAACTCAGCACGGCTGCCATGTTGTGTCGGGAGTTGCTCTCAGTTTGGTCTGTTGAGCAGTGTTGCCAACAATCTGACATCGTATTTGTTATGGTTTTCAGACTTGAATTGTTTATACATATTTACAGTCAAAAAATCTTTTTCCTCTTATGCCTGATATATAACCAAATTATTATTTTGTTATTTATTGCAAATGTTATTCATCGATAATAACGCAATCTCGACGGATTGAAAGCTTTATACAATAGTTCAGATTTAAAATTTGTTTTTATGGCAACACTAGCTACTTTATTTGCAGTCAACTTCTTGCTCAGAGAGAAATATAAATGTATTAAAATCTTACCATGAAATGGGGGATGAATTTTTTTTTTGTTGTAGTTATTTCAGTATACAAATATTCCATTGCATATGCTCAAATGCTTCTCAGAGGATCTCAGTACGATCTGAAATGTCGCATTGATATTTCATTGTTTGTGTTCATCTGCGCAGAAATTATGTTCATGCATACAGCCTTATAAAATAGATTTCCTTAAAACTTTTCAATAGGTTTATATTGGACGCATCAGAAAATAATTTTTGTTTTTATATTCCAACATCTTTTTTAAAATCAAATAGATTGGTACTATGAAATGAAGTTGTAACAAAATGATGACCATAAATGTAGAGGAATACCAATATAACTTCTTTAATTTAGTTGGATTTTCGATTTTGTTCCAAACAGAAGCCTCAAAGTTTTTTATTTCGCGTGTTAATAAATGTTGCACATTAAAAGAGTTATTGTGATTGGAGCATATTTTTTATTTTTAACCGATTTCAAAAAGGAGGAGGGTCTCAAGTTGGTTGGTTTCTCTGTTTTTTTATAATAGCATTATAAATAATGCATTTGCATTGGTCTCCAGTAGTTTTAGTTGAACCTTAATATTATAATTCAACTTTTGAATGGTTTTCCATTATATTAGACAGCCTGACATAAGCTACGCAGCGCATGTAAAACGCATCGAAAACGTATGTTTGACGCATATTTTAGTGTTTAAAGGATGCGTAAGTTAAGCATATTTTAAACAAGCTGTTAACATCTTCTTTGTATATTAAAATGATTGTATGTACAAGTAGACTTCAAAACCGCTAAACCAATTGTTATGAAATTTTCAGGGAAACTCTAGCAAAGTCTGCAGAGCGCTCCTGTGAAGTTTGGCATCGATATCGAATAGCTTTAGAATTACATGTTGCACAGCTCCAAAATTCTGTATTTGACCTCAATTTTCACGTGCTGTTTTACTGGTAAAATTTTAAAGCCGTTGCAGAAGGGGCGTGACACTTTTAAGGCATTCAAACTTTTCAGTATAATTTAAGAAACATAAGTCACAAATTTGTGAAACTCGGATGGAATATAACATTTAGTCGTGTCCATCCACTGGAAAAATTCAGCAAGCATTGGAAATTGGGTCGTGACACCATCAACATAGTTTAAATGTTTAATATCGAATAGCTGTGGTACTTAATGTTTCATAATATTTAAACTCAGTATAAATTTAATTTTTGGAAATGTCTTTCGACAAGAAATATAGCACGGGCATTGGAAAACGGGGTGTGAATCCGCCCATACAAGCCAAATTTTTAATAGCAAATAGCATTGGAAATAAAAATCGCTGATCAGTGAAATTCCGAATGGAGTTGCCATTTGGTAATGTCCTTCTTATAGAAAACTGGTCTGAGCTTTGGTCAAGTGGGTGCACCTTCCCCTACAAGCTACATTTTTGATCGAATAGGTTCTGAAGTCACAGATGAAGTACATGTGTTTGTCTAAGGCTGCGTGCATTTTCAACGCCGATTCAGACAGACAGGCAAGCTGAAATCTGTGTGAACAAATGAGATACAAATATCTATCTCTCTCGCTTTTTCACACACTCTGCGGACACAGGCAGGCAGTCTGAATCGGCGTTTACTATGCACGTGGCCTAAGGCGTAGCAACGCGCGCCGGGTATTGCTAGTATGATATAAACTTAAAAATAAAAATCCATATTATAAGCATTTTGAAAATAACACAACAATAGTTTCAAATAAAATTAAGCTTAACTAGAATACCTAGAAATGCTCCATTTAAAATGTGAACTGACCTAAATTTCTTGTTAATTTTACTTTCTAGATAGTGAAAGTTTACTTTCAGTATTTAGAATGCTTCAAATAATCAGCTATATTAAATAAGAGTCGGTGATTCATTAACATTTTAACAAACTTTATTTAAAAACTTTTTTTGTTAAATTTACGCAAATTCTATTCTATACTTTGTCTAACTTTTAGTTTTATTGCTTTACCAACACAACTTTAATCAAACTACATTTGTCTACTAGTTATCTACGTGAGATCTGAAAGATATCGCAACACAACTTTACAAGGAAGTTAAAGTTTATTTGCGGATGACTGAGTCGATGAAGCTTCTTGTGATCTTCAAAGCGAACTCAACTCTATGTACTTCACTCATTAGTCAATTTAATATAAAAACTTGTTGCTATAAAAACTATATTATATTTTGATAAGAAAAAAAATAACTACAAGAACAAAATGCTGACAGCTTCCCATGCACAACATTTTTTTATGCGTTCAAAAACATTAGAAATAATTAAAAGATAGATTCTCTAAACGAGAGACTGGAATATGGCAAAAAGGGCAAAGCCAAAAACTTCAAACACTCCGTTTCATAATTATACAGACAATTCGCAAATTCACTTCTCTTCTGCAGTCAAAAGAAATTTAAAAAAATTTCATATCATGTGTGTCGATTGAATTTGAATTTGAATTTGAATTTGAATTTGAATTTGAATTTGAATTTGAATTCAAATTTCAATTTCAATTTAAATTTCAATTTCGATTTCGATTTTAATTTCAATTTCAATTTCAATTTCAATTTCAATTTTAATTTCAATTTCAATTTCAATTTCAATTTCAATTTCAATTTCAATTTCAATTTCAATTTCAATTTCAATTTCAATTTCAATTTCAATTTCAATTTCAATTTCAATATCAATTTTTCAATTTCAATTTCAATTTCAATTTCAATTTCAATTTCAATTTCAATTTCAATTTCAATTTCAATTTCAATTTCAATGTCAATTTCAATTTCAATTTCAATTTCAATTTCAATTTCAATTTCAATTTCAATTTCAATTTCAATTTCAATTTCAATTTCAATTTCAATTTCAATTTCAATTTCAATTTCAATTTCAATTTCAATTTCAATTTCAATTTCAATTTCAATTTCAATTTCAATTTCAATTTCAATTTCAATTTCAATTTCAATTTCAATTTCAATTTCAATTTCAATTTCAATTTCAATTTCAATTTCAATTTCAATTTCAATTTCAATTTCAATTTCAATTTCAATTTCAATTTCAATTTCAATTTCAATTTCAATTTCAATTTCAATTTCAATTTCAATTTCAATTTCAATTTCAATTTCAATTCGAATTTGAATTTTAATTTTAATTTGAATTTGAATTTGAATTTGAATTTTAATTTAGATTTGGATGTGGAAGTGGATTTGGATTTCGATTTTGATTTGTATTTGTACACGAATTTGTAACTAGATAGGAATTTTGATTTAAATTTGTATGTAGATGTGGACTTGGATTTCTTTATGGATTTTGTTTTTGATTTTCATTTTTATCTTGATTTGGATTTTTAATATGATTTGTTTTTTTATTCCGATTTCGATAAAAATTTAAATTTGGATTTGGATTTCAATTAAGATTTGGACTTGGATTTGAATTTAAATTCGGATGTCGATTTGGATTTGGATTTGGATTTGGATTTGAATTTGGATTTGGATCTGAATTTGGTTTTGGATTTGGATTTGGATTTGGATTTGGATTTGAATTTGGATGTCGATTTGGATTTGGATTTGGATTTGGATTTGGATTTGGATTTGAATTTGGATTTAGATTTGGATTTGGATTTGGACTTGGATTTGGATTTGGATTTGGATTTGGATTTGGATTTGGATTTGGATTTGGATTTGGATTTGGATTTGGATTTGGATTTGAATTTGGATTTGGATTTGGATTTGGATTTGGATTTGGATTTGGATTTGGATTTGGATTTGGATTTGGATTTGGATGTGGATTTGGATTTGGATTTGGATTTGGATTTGGATTTGGATTTGGATTTGGATTTGGATGTGGATTTGGATTTGGATTTGAATTTGGATTTGGATTTGGATATGGATTTGGATTTGGATTTGAATTTGGATTTATATTTCGCTTTCAATTTGGATTTCAATTTTGATTTGTATTTGAACTTGAATTTGCTTGAATTTGATCTTGATCTTGATCTTGATCTTGGTCTTGATCTTGATCTTGATCTTGATCTTGATCTTGATCTTGATCTTGATCGTGATCTTGATCTTGATCTTGATCTTGATCTTGATCTTGATCTTGATCTTGATCTTGATCTTGATCTTGATCTTGATCTTGATCTTGATCTTGATCTTGATCTTGATCTTGATCTTGATCTTGATCTTGATCTTGATCTTGATCTTGATCTTGATCTTGATCTTGATCTTGATCTTGATCTTGATCTTGATCTTGATCTTGATCTTGATCTTGATCTTGATCTTGATCTTGATCTTGATCTTGATCTTGATCTTGATCTTGATCTTGATCTTGATCTTGATCTTGATCTTGATCTTGATCTTGATCTTGATCTTGATCTTGATCTTGATCTTGATCTTGATCTTGATCTTGATCTTGATCTTGATCTTGATCTTGATCTTGATCTTGATCTTGATCTTGATCTTGATCTTGATCTTGATCTTGATCTTGATCTTGATTTTGAAAAAAAACTTGAAAAAACTGAATTTCTTAAGCGGCTTTATAAATATGAAACCGACTATATTCGCAATTATAACAAAGCTACTAGAAAAGCAATAAGAAATATATACACAAAAAACCTTCAACATAATCACAGCCAATTTTCGCAAACCAAAGACAACCAGATACATCATTCTTGGAACTACAAATAAACCAACAAACATGCGAAACGCATATAAAAACGATCCAGTGAACATTATATAAAATACATTTTAAGTGCGCAATGCATGTATTTAGGGTAAAAATTAATACCTTAAATACGAAGCGAACGAGTGAACGACTCGTCGGTCTAGTAATACACGTAATAAACTGTTCAAAGTAATCTCTGCGCATAGATAACAAAAAAAAAAAAAAAAAACAAGAACCGAGTAGGGGAAAGGAGTCATGAGCTACCGGCACTTTTAAGTGGGTTGTGTGAGTAAGAGGAGGGACGTGGGTAGGTCTAAAGTTTTTACTATTGCCTTAAAGGTAACGCAATTATCAATGGATAATGAATTATTTAGGCAAACACATAGGCCGTAGCAAGACATGCGCACGATATGCTGATGTTGCTTGCCGTCAGCGTCTAGCACTGATATTTTATGTGTTGGTCTAATTTTTGGTCTGTTCTCGCACTGTTTGAATTTTTATCGAATATGCGTAAGATATATTTAACACTTCTTCTATCTAATCTTTACTTTGTTCATACGTCTGTCAGTCAATGCCGCTGACGCAACACTAAAATGCTTTTTGTAGGTACACTTTATTATGTAATTAAATTTCATTCATCTTGTGTCTTGTTCTTGTTTTAGTTGTAATAAAAATTGAAAGATGTAGGCGGTTTTTTAACCAAGTGGCAGTAGAAACACTTCAACTTGATAATTTTTTATAGTCAAAACGTGCCGCAAATTTTTAAGTACAAAATATCATACATCACTTAAGTGGTCAAAACGATATTTGTTATGGTATGACTACTCTTCAACAAATTTAAAATCTAATTTCAAAATTCTCCGAAAGCCAGTTCTTAACAAATTTGCTTAGAAACAATTTATCTGCTGAGTAAATACTATTGATAATTTTTAATAATTTGTTTTAAAAAACTTTTTATTTCCAATTAATAAAATTTCAAAAACTGACAAAAGTGATTAAGGCTTCAGAAAGTGAATTTAGCAATCAACTTAAAAATAACTCACTTTTTAAAGCGACACTCAGCGACTCCTATCGATCCGTCTCAAATCCGGCCACAAATAAAAAACCAATTAAAACTCTTGTTCAACCATAGATAGAACATGAAAAGAATTTTTGAAATCGAAAAGAAAATCAATCTTAAACATACTTACAAAATACCAAAAGTGGCATTCTACACGTTCTTCGTGCACTAACAGTAGAAAAGACAAAATTCTCAATAACTAGAAGTCATTAATTAAGAAATCTCTTGCCTTAAGCTTACGTTTGTTCAGCAATTCTTCTGAGGTGGCTAATAAAACCCACATCTAGTGAATTCACTCACCTGCTGTGTGCTTAAATGATTAACCTGTCTTTAATTTTGGAGTATTTTTAAGTTAATAGATATAATGAAAATATTTATAACTCTATAAATATGTGAGTTTTCGATTTAAAAAACGATTAGTTAACACGGCATTTATATTTAACAAAAAACCATTATATCTTCTTTTGACTCAGTAGAAAAAGTGAACAAGTTCGAAGAACTATTGATAATTCTTGAGTTCTTCAATTTAAAGTGCCTGCCTCAGTTCATTGCTTCATTACTAGGTACACAACATGAGTCAATCAAAGAAGTCATTTTTTTCGAATCTTTGTATTAATTTTATTAATTTAAAAAAAACACATACAGGAAGTTTTAGTGCACTTGAACTTGAATTTTGGGAACATTTTATTAAGAAATATTTTTAATTTGCATCTGATTAATAGTAATGGTAGTGCTAGTATTAAGATATTTTTATTTTATCCCAGCAAACCGTTTGATATTTTTCGAAAATTAATTTTTCGTTGAGAATTTATAGCAAATTTTATATTTGAATCGCTTTAAGAAATATTTTGAGCGAAGGAAAGTGAAATTCTTAATGCATTTGTATAAATAGTGTGATTTGTAGAGCTAGTTACAGTTAAAACAATTTTCTGTAATTACAATTTTAAAAAATAAAAACAATAAAGACTTTTTATGAAAGCAGTGTATGTTTTAATATTTGGGAAAAATATATGCTAAGCCAGCTCGAAATTTAGATTTCACCGTACTCTGACTCAAAAGTTAGAGGGACTCTTAAATCCTATTTCTGCATAATTGTTTTTTTTTTTTTGCATCTGGTTTGGTTCCGCTGAACCTCTTTTTTGGTCAAAAAAATCAAGTTTTTTGCATATAACTTTTTTTCTTCAAAATGCATACCCAAGATAAACAGCAAAGCGAAGATTTTGATAGTAGACATATATTGGGTGACAAAATTTTGAAATTTGTTGTCTTTACAAAATCTTTTGAAACTCCAAAAAATTTTTTATTTCGTCATTTTCGAAAAGATGTTTTTTAAAACCCCAAAAAAAAATATGTATTTTTCATGGTATTCTCAGGGTCATGCCATGGGTGAGCTGCATAGTCTCCGGTTTTGATAAGAAAAAATTGAGGACGACCTTATGGGTGCCTTATTATAAAAAACGTAGTCATTTATTTCTTGAGGTACCTTACTACGTTTCGGCACCCATTAGAAATTGTTAAATGAGCAATTTTAATAGTACCCTTAACCCTTTCGACCCCAACGTTGCTTAAAAGCAACTTTGATTTCTTAGCACCGTTTAATTTGAAACAAACGGAACTAACTCATCAAAAAAGGCATCAAATTGAATAATTGCAGTATTTATAATAAAAAAATTAAACAAAAATAGACGAATTTTGTTGCGATCAACATAACTACGATGCATTATTCAGAGTTAAGTTCTAACAAATTGAGCAAAAAGTGCAATTATCGCAGAAACTATAAAATAAAAAAAATATATATTGAAATCATAAATTAAAAAGCAACTACGCAATTTGTAGCCATAAAATGTGAAAAAAAAATACAAAAATTAAATATTTAAAAGAACGTGCATTATTGCAAACTTACATACATATGAGCAACATTAAATAGCTAGTGACACGATAACTCTTGAAACCTGTAATCTTCAAAAATGCTTAAATTAGATCTTAGGCATCTTCAGACAGCTAGTTCATGAGCGGGGTCGAAATGGTTAAGTATGCTAAAATTTTTATTTCGTAAAATATATAAATACCATTGCAATTTTATTTGCCTCTTAGAATATGTGCTTATTATAAAAAATTAAATTATATCAATTCAACAATTTACCGATTTTTATGAGGCATGAGAGCATGAGTTGAGCTCTGACTCAACTATAAGTTCCGGACTCCTGATATCATACAGCCATGTAGTACTTGTACTCTAAATTAGGAATTTCAAGACTCACATATTCTTAACGAAAAATACCTTTGAAAATTGAAATTTATCTAAAAGGTCCTTCTTTTCATTATTCACTTTTTATTCATGCCTTTGGTTCGTGTTAATTTTGCAACCAAAGTAGTATATTTTCATTTAATGCCTCTACCGTGGGCTAAGGGCTAATTGTTTTAAATTTTTAATAGACGCAAAATTTCTGTTTTAAATTCGCAACTGGGTAGCTTCATGTGAAAAGCATGAAAATAGTGCTGTATCATGAATAAAAAATGAATAATGATTAAAAAATGAATAATGAACAAAAAATGAATAATGAACAAAAAATGAAAAAATGAATAATGAATAAAAAATGAATAATGAATAAAATATGAATGCATGAATGCAAAATTAATAACGATTATTTGTGAATTGCATTCTTTATGAATACAAAAAAAAGGGAATAATCGAAATGAATAATAAATAAAGTTTTTGAAAGTAAATGTGAATTCAAAATTTTATTCATAGGGGTAATTACATGGTAACTCGCGTTACATTCAGAAAGGTTTATGAAGTTCAATTAAATTAAAATTAATTAAACTTAAAATTTGTTTTATTTGGATTAACAAATACAAATGCACTATTTATGGAAAATAATGGGATTTGTATGTTAGACATAGGTTCAAATATTCAGCGGTACCATAATATTTACACAGTGAAATAATAATTTATGTTAGTAACTCGCGTTACCATTTTTGGACTATATATAACACACATGGCCTCTTATTTGGAACATTTTTTTTTATGATGATTTATTTGAAGGATTTCCTTCAAACCAAAGAGTAACTGTTTATTTAAAATAGGAAACAATAGCTTTTTTGTATCAAATTAAAATTTTCGGTGTATAAAAATAGGAAAACTTTGATAGGCATTTTTTTAAAAAATCGTTAAAAATTGCAATCGTTGGAGATCCAACTTAAAAATTTAAGTACACTTTCAGAACAAATACCTAAATGTGACATTAAATTAAAAAGTTGAAAAAGTTGTGGTCGACCACGAAAAATGCGATGGTAAATTTCAGAATAAGAAAAATAATTTTTTTTTAATTGAGTGCTATAAAAAAATGACACCACCAGAAAGATACATTCAAGATACTTAAGCTATTCTTGAGTTTCATAACTGTACGACTTACAGGTTAGAATATAGAGCTGTTCAAATACATGCACCTATAAAATTTTTGTATAATTTTTAGTGTTTTTGACAGTGTAGAACTTTGCAAAAAAAATGTACTTGCAAAGAAAAAGTACGCAGTACTTATTCTTTTCAGGAGAACTATCCACAAAAAAAAAAATTTAAAAATTTTAAAAATAGTGATGTCAGAAAAGTGTGCCTTTTGACATGGAATCACCGATATTAAGAGTGTAAATTTCTTTCAAATTTTTTTGCTAAATTTGTGGGTAGATTTTTTACATTTGGCATAAATAAAAGCAGCAGGATTTCAATACATTTATCCCTATAAAAAACTGCGATATTTAATTAAATTATTTAAAATAATCCAAAAATTATGCGGTATCTTGCGTTACAAAAAATTGGTAACTCTCATTACTTTCGGTTTTTATATTAAATTAAGGACCTCGAATTTGTCAAAAACAATGCACTTTTTAAGTAAAAAATCACTAAAAACCACAATCGGAAAACTGAAATTTTTGTAAACGTTGCAACACGTGTTGTGAGTTAACGGAACCAAGCGGAGTTGTCACATTGTAAAACAAAATTGTAAGCAAATTTTTATTGCTATCTAAGATCTAATATATTATCTGGTGAATAAACTCATTTTTTAAGCAAAAAACTATATGCTGATTTTTTTATTTAATTCGCGTTAGAAACATCATTTAGCCCACAGTGCACTGTGCTAAATCCAAATTTTATTATAAAAAGTATAATTTTCAGGCTTCAATAAACAAAAATTTTAATAATTATATAACTAAAATAATATAAAACGCTTGCAATTAGTTGAAGTTTAAATAAAGATCATGGTATACTGTAATCAGGACTACAACTATCATATCCAAAAACCTGATATTTCTTCCTAATAGCAGGATTCTTCTTTAGCACATATCCTGAAATTGTCGCTAAAAACTTATTGTAATGTCAAATCTTAATATGGACACTGGATGGCAATGTTGCATCTATTAAACATTAATTTGTATATAGTAGAAGGTCGAAAAGCAATGAAAAATTTTTCTCATACCGTGTCCACATTTACTTGGAAATACTCATAGATCATTTATGTATTCATTGAATGCATTCTTGTGTCATTATTCACTTGTACTTAAAATTCTGAATATGAATGCAGATTTTATAGCTCTGCTTATTAATGCACATAATGAACTACGGAAAGAAAAATTGATAATATAGTAGTTTTTGAGTTTTTGGCCGATTTTGGCCCCAAAAATTGACCATTTTCGAAAAAATTCTGTCATTTTGTTATTTTTGGATAATAATTTTTCTTCTAGTTCATTTTGCAGCGCACACTGCGGCCGCATGTATGGGAGGGTTGGCCAAAACTCTAAATCCTAATGTATCTTCACGAAAATGGCTACTGTTATATTTAGGGCCGTTATTTTTCGGCTTTTCCAACTTTATTCATTTTATTCACTTCAAATTGTCAAACATAACTTTAGAAATTAAAGTTTATGCATAACTTGTGTTCGATAGCTGGAGTCAACTTGTGATTTCTTAACTTCCAAAAATATGAGCAGTTATGAGTTCTAACTTGGGATATTTGGTATAACTTTTGTTTTTTGTTTCAATCACAAACATTTTCGTTTGTATGAACGAGTTAAACAAATTGTAGCTGTTATGACTAGAGGGCGGATTTTTATGCAAATCTGTTAGTACGAAATATGCATAATCGCCGAGATTTAAAACGGCCATATCTACAGTTGGGAATTACTTTTTAGAATCATTAGGATCCAATAAACTCGAACCTGTGGTCGAAATTTCTCAACCTGTGATGGTTTCGCCAGCAGGGGGTGTTGCAGTAGTCGAAAAATAGCGGTTGGCGGAAATTCAAACCTTTATCAGACTGCACAGAAACTTTGTGTTGGCCGGAAATACAAGGAATCCGGTCGTAAAAATGTCTTCCTCAGATTCAGATACTGATACCATCGCGACGTCTTCGTCCTCCATTTCATCAGGCGTAAACAATAAGTTCGTAGGAAAGTGTTAAAATGAAATTACAGCTGTCCAATTTCTGGCCCTTCACTAAGAATTTACCTCGGCTGATTCGAGAATAGCCAGCCAAAGTGGCCACCACCACTTCTTCGAACGAATCGACACACAGTAGTTTGAAACAATATTATCATGGAGATCGACCCTGTATATGAAATAATTATAGTTTTTTTTATTAAGATTGCTGCACCGTGGCTTTACCAGGCTGACCTTCCCGTGTTCATTGTGTACGTATTGTCGATGTGAGCGGGTAAACTCCGGTGAAGTTCGACAGTAAAGTGACAAAAGCAATATCACAATACGGAAATAAACATGTCCCCGTTGAAATTGAACGGTTGAATGTTTGTTTGCATTCAAAATTTAATTGTCGCCAACCGCGACTGTTCGACTAGATCAGTGGTTCTTAACCTTTTATCGATGGCGGACCACTTAGTCTGTTTTTCGTTATTCACGGACCACTGAAGTAATCATCAGAAATAAAAAAAAATATAACCAAAACTATGTGCAACGAAAGCTATTTATTGCAAAAATAATGGTAAAAATTATATACATATATTTGGAATTATTTTACATAATGTTAAAGAGATTTTTGAGCTTGCATTTATCTGACAAATTGCTGAATTCTTGGTTCGGTATTGCTCGAAGCTACCCGTATATCATTACTAGCATCCAAACGATGTCTGTGTTTGTTTTTTATTAATAATAGCGCAGAAAAGCCCTGCGTTGTTGAAAACAGAGTAAGATACCGCAAAGCAATATCTTTAATTTTATTAAAATAACCTGCTTTCTGGCTCAAGAAATCTTCAAGACTAATACCTGGCTGAAATGTATCTCTGCAGTCCATAAGTGAATTTTAGAGATATACTCACTAAGCTTATCTCAATAAACAAATATGTTGCTAACGCCTTCTAAATTTGTATTTCTTGAACCTTGCATTTGCAAGTGAAGTTTATTTAATTTTGTAAAAATATCAACTAAATAAGCCAAGTGATTTTCGAACTGTAGCTGACAGAACTTATCCATCAAGTCTTTTTTGTCTTTTTCAGCCAAAAAAAATTTGACCTCCTCTTTCAGTTCGTACAACCTTGCCAACATTTTCTCCTTTGACAGCCAACGAACTGCTGTGTGGGAAAAGTAGCGTTTGGTGTTCGGAATCCATATCTCAACATAATTTCTTGAACATTCTTGAATTAAGCGCTCTACTTTTTATGAAATTTACAACTTTTATTGCTATTTGCATTGTTGTTGCAAAGCATTCTAGAAGATTTTTGGGTGCCAATGCTTGACGATGAATCATGGAATGCGTTGTTATGACTGATGGATTATGAACCTTGAGAGGTGGCTTCCAGTTCTTCTGATAAAAGTATTTCTTCTTTAAATATTTTGTCTTCTAAGGACCTGACAAACACAAGAAGTAGACAACATTGTGCAACGTCTATAGATTCGTCACACTGCAGTACAAAATATGGACTCTTTTTTATTTTGTCCACAACTTGTTGTTCCATATCGATTGACGTTTTTTGAATACGCAATCTCACCGTGTCATTTGATAAAACAATAGGGGTATTTTCGCTGACTTGCAAAACCCTTGCAAGGTGTAAGAATTGCAAAAGTTGCAGAATCTTGCAACCCGTGCAACGACACAACAACAAAATACAAGCGATAAAAGTTTTGCAATTCGTGCAATCTGTGCAACAGTGATACCCATGTTTTGAGTGGACGTGCAACCATGCACTCTGATTGAGACAAATTTGTTAATTTTAGTTCGTGTGCGTTAGAGTAAGTATTTAAATTTTTTGTTTTCGCATGTTCGCGGCATTTCTTTTAATATTCACAATATTTGTGATTTTGTGCGCTCCCGCAGTGTTGCATATTTCAATATTGCAAGGTTGCATTTTCACAAATTTTGCATCTTTGATATACTGAGAGAATACCCCTAATATCTTGTATTTTCATTTCAGTTTCGGTACCTATAACTTGTTTGACAGCACTGAGCAAACAAGGTGTTATTAGAGATTCACCAACTTTGTGGGGTTTTAAGGCTGCAAGTTTTTTTTCTTTCGCAACCAATTTTGAAATATGAAACGACGCAGTCAATCCATTTTCCAAAGATTCATAATTGAGACCGATACTCCCCGTTCCTTTCTGTTGAAGTAAAACCGAATCTGATGTATTTGCTATTATACTGGAAGTAATAAAAAAACTATTTATAAATCCTATTTATAAATCCTCTGGAAGCAGGAATACATAAGCAAAACACAAACTAAAGCATAAATTTATTTTGAAATTTCTACGAAAATACAAATTTTTGTTACGCACGTTAAAATGAAATTAAATAACTGTTAAAAGCCATAAATTTAACTATTTCCACCATAAATAGCTAAAAAAGCAAATAAATAACAAAGTTTTTCGTTACGACTTCGCGGACCACTGGCGAACGGCTCACGGACCACCAGTGGTCCGCGGACCACCTGTTAAGAACCACTGGGCTAGACGAACAATCGTTACTGCGCGTTTTCTGTGACGAACTGCCATTGTTAGACTACTCGAACAGTAATTTTTGCACGTCTCCCAGAGTACCTTTTTACTAAACATAATTGTAAAAGTCATTCACCATATATTTTCGACCTTTGTTCACAATAATAAACTGCATTTGTGAAAAAATTATTTATAAATGTTATAAATATGTTATAAATGTGTATTTATACACAGAGAAAATAGGTCATCACATAAAGTAATTTTTCAAACCACCACTGGTGCCCGTTAGAGTGTGGGAGAAGACCGATTTTTTCTTTTTTTCGATTTTTTTTCCGAAAGCCAATAAAATGCACTATAGGATTGCATAACTACATGCAGTGTCGCTTATACTTCGTCACAGAAAAAAATTGGGTTGAAAAAATACAATCTTATTGTTCAAGTAGTCAAACAGCGGCATACATTGAGTTAAAGACGTTGTTAACATATTATTTGTTCTACAAATGGTTAATTAGCTCAAAATTTGTAAGCTTATAAAAATTTATAAAAGAAAGATGTTCTGGAGGAACGAATGCATCGGTTCTTAATGCATCAGACAAAACCCATCAGAATTGAGTTAAGTAAGATATCACTAGCAAAAACGATTTAACCCCGCTTACAAAATTTTCAGGAATCATATACACATTTGTAAGTGCTAACTTAATTCAGTGTTAACAGATTAAACCTGGTTACCAGACACAGTCAATTTGTAAAATCGACATTTAAAAACCATGTTGACAAGTTGTAAGGCTTTCCCCATAGTGAATGTTTGAAATAGTTTTGCAATGGATGAAGGCTGGGCTTAATGAACAGCCCTCTAGTTATTGACGTCTTTCCAAAACATTGCAATATAACATTTAGTAATTGATGTGTTAAATAAACAAAAAACAAAACAAATTGGCCATTTCAGCCCTTGAAAGGACTTTGACCGAGCTTCTTATGATCAATTGTGTTGTGTGTGTTATTAAATGTTTGCACACAATTGATCGAGAACTGGACCTACATGTTTTATGCCGACTCCGAACGGCTAAAGTTCATGTTCTCAAGAAGCTATAAATGGCATTATTTACTCTCTGAGGTTTGCCATTGTCTGCAGAGAGGTGGTGACCGATCAGAAAAATTTTATATTGAAAAAACTTTTCGCCACGGCTGGGGATCGAACCCGGGCTCCGAGCATGCTAAGCCACACACTTAAACTGCATGCCACGGTCACCACACCGATGTGTTAAATAATTAAACAATTAATTAATTAATTTAATAACAGATTAACTGACATTTTAATCACCACCTAAAGGGTGGAGATACCAAAATGCAACATTATATCCTTGAGTCACAATAGATGTTTTTGGTTCTTAGCCATCGGCAGAATCGAGATTCGTTTTTAGATCCAGTTAATTGTTAATTCCACTATTCGTTGATGTTAAAGCTTTTTGTTTGAAGCTATGAAGAATTATGCACGAAATTCATCTATTGATTGGTGTGCAAGCATCAATTTCTTAAAGTTGATGACGGGACTTAGCTGACATTGTGCAAATTATTATTGCATATATTGCCATTTTTATCACCATTAAATTGATTAATATTTGATTTGTTTTTAGTTACTTTTATGCGCAGATTTGTGTGCTTTTTGTATTCAATTTGAAAATAATTTTAAAGAATTGATGAAATTAAAAAAGATAACATCAAAATACATAACAAAATTCAGGTGGGATCATGGTGAAAATATTGTGTATTTGAACTCTGACGATCAATATAATAACATAAGTAATGATGGTATACATTTTACAACTATTTTTCCAGTAGATAATAACGATAGTTACATTGTGCATTTTCATTTTCATTTTTAACCTTCAGTCACACAATTCCTTGGTTATAAGGCTGTTTATGTTGATGCAATGAAACATTTTACGCTCAAGACCCTGATCGATTGGTATAGAATCTCCATTTTTTTTTTATTGAGGATAGGAAGACAGGTTGAGGTTGGAAGCTTGTGAATTAATTATTGTTCCAGGTTCTAAATTTTGCCATTATTTTTAATGAATACCAAATCGGTGAATATTTTATTTGTTCATATTATTTTTATTTCAAAACTTGCATGCTTGCCGTCGTCGATTTCAAACTACAACAATCAAATTTAATTTCTAAAGTTATGATTGTCAAATAGCATTAATTTCCCTGGGAATTTTTCACAACTTGAACATTTGTAACTTGCTTCAACTTCTTGTCAGAAATCGTCAGCTTGATATTCATGAAACTGAATAAAATCAAATTTTAACTTGAAAAATTCAAATTTAAAACTTTGGAAGTTATACAAAAAGTCAAGTTGGCAAAAGTTATAGTAACTTCCCAAGTTAGCTCAAGTTAGAAAAAGTGAATAAAACGGCCCCTAATCACTTTCTAAATATTAAAATATTTAAATCTAAATATCACAAAGTGGCGTGGCACTTTCAATACAACCTATAATAATATTTTGAAATATTTGAGAAAATATTTAGAATAACACAACGAAAATTATTATATAGTATTTATCTTTAAATTAATTATATCAAGTACCAAAATAAGCTTGAATGAAATTTTGACAATACGGAGTGGAACCTCCCGACTTTGGTTTTGAGGTTATAAAAAATATCTAGAATATCTTCGAAACTACTTTACCAATAATATTCATACTTGATGTAGTTTTTCTTGAGGTAAAATTGGCTTTTATTGATATATAAAAGCAATTTTCGTGACTTTTTACTATTGTTTTAACAACCATAAGTCAATTAGAACCTTTCTTATTAGGAACTTAATAAACAATTGAAAATTTCTAGAAATAAGTAATTTAGAATTTCTATGTTAAAACATTTAATTTAAATATTTTATTTTTAAATCGATTTTGCGTTAATATTTGTTTATTTTGCTTTGAGTTGAATTGATTTTTTGTCTACTCTGTGGTGCCTATGGGGAGTTTGAATTCAAAAACCCCCTCCTTGGCTGCATATCTCTTCTTTGAAGTTCTTATTAAAACTATTTCAAGCATATTGAAGTTTTTGGAAACATACGGAACTTAAATTTTTAAATTAACCGCGTAAGAATCTTGACATCTTGAATCTTACTCGACTCAATTAACAGCGTAAGAATCTTGAAGAACTTCTACTTAAGAAATATTGCCAAAAAAAAAAAAAAAAAAACCAATTAGAAACAAATTACAAACCATACAATAAGGACTAAGTAATATCTGTAAAATCTTTCCTTGTAGGCAGAGTTTTCAATAAAATATTTGAAAATCTCATTGGTAAAAACTAATGAAGCAGTTCGATTTCATTTTACCCAAAATTGACTGAAACCGTCCACTTTGGGCATATCTTTGAAATTAAAAAAAAAAAAAACAAAAAAGAACATCATAGTGTAATTGTCGCCACAGAGAAAATTAAGTTTCTGAAGAAAATAACAATAACTTAATTAAAGACGAATTCTATTCATATATCTTTGCAAGACATACTGCACATTTTTTTAAAATATTTCTCATAATAATGCTAATGGTGGTACCATAAGTGTAAAGACTGTGACATAAATTCAGAAAATGTGAAAAATTGTTCGAGTGTTGTGACCAACCTTTGCTACACTTCAAGCCAATACAGTTTAGTTTTGACCGAATTTTATTTAAATGCTTATTGCTTTAGACCACAAAACAATTATGGCCAACATAAAAAGCCTTAAAACTATAAAAAAAAACATCAAATATTAAAATAGCTAGTTTATTTACACGCATTAAAATGCGGACTTGCAACAATAACTTGGCCAATAAACGTGGCGAGTGTGTGTGTGTCTGTGTGTGTGTGTGCAAGGTAACCAAAGATTATCGTTATTAAAAGACAATAAAAAATAGAAAAAAAAAAACAAAGACACATGAAAACGAATTGGATTATGGCAGCTTGTTGGCTAGTGTAAGCTGCATGAAGACAGCTTTAACAACAAAATCAACAACAACTACACTACAAAACATGCAAATTTAACAAACACGTTAATGATTTAATGACGAAAAATTATTAGTCATGAACAATTACTGAATACTGGTTACTGGTTACGTTAGTTAGAGGTGCGACCGGCTTAGTTTTAGCGCCAACAACTATACATACAGCAACAACTGCCAGCCAAATGAACCATATGAGGCTAACATATGCAGTGTTTAGACGGCAATCGACAATCATTTGCTTAAGGTTTTTTTTTTGGTTTTTGGCGTAGGAGGAAGTGACCAGCTAGCAAGGTTAAGCTGAAAATCAGCACGCAGTAAGTAAAGCGGCTTAAGACGATGCTGTAAAAATTTTTCAAATCTCTTGCAGAAAAGTTGTAATAAAATTAATTGTTTGACAAACAAATGTCACATATGTCAGGCGCGTTAAATTTTTAAAGTCGTCATATGCCAAAGAACGAATATTGTTTCGGCAGCAGTTTGGCGGCAACTTTCAGCAGTTGGCCGCTTTAAAATTGCCGGCAGTTTGAAGCGACCAACATTTTGTCTGACGCCATATTGTTAATACAATGCATCCGGTTTTGGTTATGTGTGTCATAATTTAACAAAGCTAACCCTCCTGCCCCCTGCTTTGAGCACACAACTGAACGCCTAGCTGTAATTTGCTGGTGGACGCCAACATTTTTGCTTTTAGCCAAAAAAGATTGCTTAACCAAAAAATTTATAAACCACATTTGTTTTGCTGCAACAAATAACAATAAGTTTACATACAACAGCCAACACGCAGGTTTTGATATTATTTTGGCCAACTTTGTTGCAATCGTTTGTTTATATATTGCTGCTTTTATTTTGGTTTTTTGTGTTTTAACCAAAATGTTGTTTATTTTTGCTTAAAATTTTTGTTGTTTTTATTTTTGTGTTTTGCTTGTTTTTTGCTGCTGCTAAAGTGCAATTTGCAAAATGTTGCCAGACGATGACGCCATCTGTCGTTGCCATTTAGTGGTTGTTGCCATTTGTTAGTTGTTGGCGTTTTGTTTTTTTCTCCTTCAATGACGTGTCTTGTTGATTTTCCAAGCAACTCGATTTTATTGGCACAAATCTTAGAAATGCATTAGCAGAAATTCGCATGAATCATGGTCGTTGGTATGAATTTGGCATTGTTTGCAACTAGCTGATGGTTATCTAATTGCTAGTTCCCAGACACTTACATATGTGTGTCGAAAAATGTCATGCTAGAAACGCAGCTTTTAATATGTAAATTATGGTGTGCTGCTGCTGCAAAAAAGCGAAAGTTTTCAACTGAAAATCGATGTGATCTTTCAATTTGATTTCAAAGTCGATACATCATTATTTTGAATTTCTTCTACTTCCATGATATAATAACTCCAAGGTAGTATTGACGTAACTCCTCCAACGATATCAGTATTGAGATTAAACGAAGGATAACTCTTGCCAACAGGTGTTACTTTGGGCTCAGTAGGCAATTGAGAAGCAGAGCTCTCTCTCGACGAACAAAACTGACGCTCTATAAGTCAATAATCATGCCCGTCCTACTATACGCCAGCGCTGCCGAAAGAACTACTATCGGAGTATTTTACTCCTATTGACTCTTGAGTACTACTATACTCCCCACATACTAAAAGTACTACTATTTCTTAATAGCTCGAAAAATTCGCGAATTTGGAAAAATAATTAAGCAGACTTATAGTCAAGAACATAAGTTATGTTCATTGCTTCAATAATTTAATGAAATTTCAGTTTTTGCAGTTTAGTACTGAATATTTTCATATACCGCTAAAACTTTAATATAACTTTTATGCAAAACCTTAAAGAGGATATAGTTTATCGTTAGATTAAGAAAAAAGATGATCAACGATTAATTTAAAAAAATTTTCTAATACCAAAACAAAGTCCAAAAAAATCGTAAAACAGCAAAAGTTGTATATATGTTAAAAACAATTAGTGCTTTCCACTTTTATTCATTAACTTTTGTACATGTTGAAAAAGGCTTCAAAAATCAACATGTACCAATTATCAAAAGTACGGCAAGATGCAACGTCTATATTATGTATTTTTTAAATGATTCAAAGGCGATTATTTAAAAATTTTTATTTTTGGCTTATCATGTTTATGCAATAAACCCTTCAATTACTAAGCATAATATTGTCGTTTCCACATGACAATGCAACTGCAGAAAGGATATTTTCAAAGCTTAATTTAATAAGGGAATACCGTTAAGTTTGGGTATAATTAAATTGAACTACAATTGTACTACTACATTACAATTAAATTCCTCTTCCA
Source organism: Tetanocera ferruginea (assembly GCA_958299015.1). Taxonomy (NCBI): domain Eukaryota; kingdom Metazoa; phylum Arthropoda; class Insecta; order Diptera; family Sciomyzidae; genus Tetanocera; species Tetanocera ferruginea. Next base: position 45,349,216 of record OY282643.1, on the reverse strand, counting down.
CACAATTAAAATACACTGAATACACAATATATTGTTGAATTGTTAATAAAATGAAATAACAAGGAACATTAATAAAAAGGAGAAAATAATAAGGGTATTCACTTCACTGCTGAAATTTCCGAAATCTGAAATTTCCGAAAATTTCAGTGAAATTGTTGTTGTTTTGGTTTTCCGAAGTTTGCTTAAATTTAATCATCTTTTGAGTTGATGAAAAAGAATCATCGGCAATTTGCAAAGAAAAGATATGTTCAGTAGTCGTAAGTAGACCTGTTTGATAGATGTGAGTCATTGTGAATGTGTACAAATTAGAAATTTTGTTGTCAAATCAAATCATTTGTCAAATTTTTTCAAATAATTTTAATTTGATTTTTTATACAATGGGAGAAACATCTTTAAAGGTAATTTTCTTGTTGAATTTCAAATCAATTAAATAAATATTTCACGTTCAGAAACTTAAGCGGGAGGCCAACTACCGTTAATAATAATAATAATAATTTCTTGTTTATTTTTAATGAATGTGAGTAACGGCAGTTTTCGGTTTGACAGAAAAAAAAATTTTAACAACGGTCGCTCACTTCAACTCTTCGGAAATTTCCGGTTTGGATTAACATTTAATCTCATTATAAGTTTGTTTTGCAATAGTTATTTTTTGTAATTATTTCCAAGTACTAAAGTACTCCTAAAATTTAAAAAATACTCCCCAAAAACAGGAAATTTACTACTATTCAAAATTGCAAAACGGCAGCACTGCTATACGCATCACAAACCTCGATGTTGAGCAGCTCTGATGAAAGGACTTTGGGAGCGTTCGAGAGAAAAATCCTTCGCAAGATCTATGGTCCAATCTGCGTCAATGGCGAGTATCGAATACGATGGAACCACGAGTTGTATGAGCTATATGCCGACATCGATATAGTCAAGCGTATTAAAATAGAGCGGCTTCGCTGGCTAGGTTATGTCGAGAGAATGAACGACGAAGCTCCAGCGAAAAAGATATTTGATTCGGTACCCAGCGGTGGCCAACGCAGACGAGGAAGACCGCATCTCCGTTGGAAAGACCAGGCATTGGATAACCTGACGAAGCTTGGAGTTTCCAACTGGCGCCAGCAAGCGCACGACAAAAGAGGCTGGCGCAAATTCTTAGACCAGGCCAAAACCGACCAACGGTTGTAAGCGCCATCTAAGTAAGTAAGTAAGTAAGTATTGACGTTTCTGTTGGAAACGGACTTCTCTCAAAAAATATAACAAGAAAGAGAGCGCTCACAATCTGTCATTGCATACAATTAATTTTCACTGGTCACATTCAGCGTACTCAACAGTCGGTAACTGTTAAGTCAAAGCAGTTGACACAGCTGAATGTGGCCTACAAATATAACAACGAACAGCTGTTTTTGACAAGAGTTCGGTTATATGTAGCTGAGAGAATCAACTCTTGTCAATACTACCTGTAGTGGCATTCCCAAAAAATTAACGTTATGATGTCGTTATTGTTATCTACCGACGTTTGTAGTTTGCAATAACGAATGTTGTATTCTCAAAACAGTACTTAGCGACAAAATTATTGAAACGTAACCTTCACAATAGAAGCTACAAACGTCGTTAACACACATCGAAAATATGGCAGCACTGTCCTTTTGACAACTAAATTAGAACGAAATTTAATATTAGACAAAAAACAGCAGAAATGAATGCAAAAAAAAAAGCAAGCCGGGCAAGCCGGTTAACAGCTGAGCAGCACCAAATAATGTTAAATTTTTTTGAGAGAAACAAAAGGTTGGCCCATGTTGGAATAACAAGGAAGGTGCATATTGTAGAGAAAGTGAGCTAGATGTCAAAATCAGCTTTTCGAATTTGAGTTGTTCTAATTGTTGTTGTTGCCTTTTAGTTTGACGTTTATAGCACTACAGCATTGTTTGTGTAAAAATAGTCATTTGAGCATCCATATTAACATGAGCCTACCTTATTATTCTATCATGGGTTGGCCGAAGGAATGTTTGCCTCATTGCATGGCCGGCTGGAAGCTTCAAAAAAAATGGCAGGAGCTGATTTCACTCCGTTGTGAATTAATTCAAAAGTGCTATAAGCAGTATTGGGCGGTAAGCGGTATAAGTTTATAAATTTTGACTCTTCTAAATCAAAGGGATTGTCTACCCTTCGAAGAAGAGACCACTCCAACGTACTGTCTCGCATCGATATTTCATCCTGCATCAACGCTGCATCCATTGCAAAATCTTCGAAGGCCATATTTTATTTTTTATTTTTATAAGTTGGATTTTATCACTGAAAATTATATCATAGTATTGTATAAACGTTGTTTTTTACACTTAGCGGCGCCAAAATATTCGTAGTTAAGCTAGCAGCAAGTATAGTTAGAGAACTGTCAAAACTAAGAACATATCTAGCTAAAATATGTGTTGGCAATACCACTTAACAGTAATTGTCGTTAAGGGCAGTTTACGACAAACATATATGTCGTTAACTTGTTTGGGAATGCCGCTACTGGTAAAGTTATTATATCATGTTCTACTTCTAAGTGAATATCAAAATGTTTTCATATTTGATTTAAAGATTTTCAAGCTAAATTTAAACACAATTTTTTAAAAATCGAACAACGTAAAATTGAGAACATATTATTTTATTTTGAGTTGCAATGTTTCCTAGAGTGTACCTTCAATTCCATACTCACTTTCTTTGATGATATAGATCTGCCATGTACAAGCGTAAGCTTGTTCCAGCTGATCTCATAATGCCATCTTATCAAATCATAAATCATTTTAAATATTTCACCACTTTGTAGCCTGGTCATAAATTGTCAATTTTTAAAATTCTCGACAAAAACTATCTAACTTGAATTTTCCTGCCCGGAATTAGTTAATACACCGGAGTGTTCGTTTGTTAAAGATTAGGAAACATTGTTTGTTTTTTTTTTTAAATTAGAACGCATTTGAGAGAAAGACAAGAATTTTCTTCTTTTTTTTATGTCAATTTTCAGTTTGTATCAATCATCAATCAAAAATCTCCTAGTGTCATGTATACGTCACAGCCTGTCTGCGTGTATAATTTATATGTTGCCATATATCTTCACCTAGTTTTATTTATAGCTGCGTGACCACTGTGTTCGATATGAGCATGTTTCATTGCTTGACTTGATATAAGATAGATTGAAGATACCGTTATACTTTTTGATTTGTTACTATTATAAATTAAATTAAAAAAATAATGTGTTCACTATGCACTCTAGAAGCCAAACCTAAGCCCAAAAATGTCTTGAATGTCGTTAAAGTAGTACCTAGATAGCTAGTTAATAAAGTACCTAGAAATCAAGGATTGTGTAAAATTAACAAATTAATTCTATTTTACTGTCCGCAACTATAAATTCATCATAAATACTATCTTAAAAGTGAATTTTTCAACTCAACTAAAATTTCGCTAGAGTACATATTATGATCAAAGTCCCGGTTTATACTTATCAAGAGTTGACGGTCAATTGAATGAGAGACGCGGACATCAAAGTGAGAAAGGGCAAGTTCAAAAGGGAATAGCAAAGAATTGACAGTCAATTGTTGACAAGTATAAACCGGGACAAAATATTGGCTTTTCAACATTGATCGACTGTCAAATCACAAATATTCACATAGAAATGAAATTAAAACCGTTATATTTTAATTGTCTTGAAACGCTTTATTTGCATTTTTCCTTACTGGGTTTCTATTTCTTCAATTATAATTGAAAATTCATTGATAACACAATTTTTTCACTTAAGCTCAAGAAATTCCTTTCCAATTATACAAAAAACCATGAGAAAAAAAGTGAACAAAACATCACCATGTGAGTTATATATGAAGTTAGCCATATGCCACAAATTCGCACTTTTGATGGGATCAATAAAGTGCGACGCATTGGAACCGAATTATATTTCATGGCATATCACATCAAATCACTTAACGATAGAGATCAAAAACAGTAGCCGTCTTTGAAGGGGATGATATTTTTTCAGATATACTTAAAATTCAAGGCTATCAAAGGCTACCTTTGATATCTTTAATTTTCACTAAAAACTTATTCAAGTCAAAATATAAAATAAAAAATATAATAAAGAGAAATGAATGCTCAACACTATGTTTCGTTGTACATACTTTGTAAAGCATGAAGAGGATCAATTATGCGCTCTAATTAAAATGTATTCAAATACAATTAGCAATTTTCGGGTACTCGATGTTTGCGTCTTTTACCGGCGGGCACGTTTCAAAAAAACTACCTTGAAATCGCTTGTTTTCTTTGTGCGGCAACTACCATGTTTTCATATGTTTGTTCCTTTTTGCTGCCATTCTTTGTCATTAGCAACAATTGTTTGTTGTTGATATCCTAGCTGAACTGCGTCGTTAGAAAGGATTTTTTTTTTTTTTTTTTTTTAATTACCACGATAAGCTATTTCTGCTGAATTCTTACAACTTTGTATATAGCGTATTAATATTGCTTCCGAATTCACACCTGCCTTTGCTTTACTAACTATACTTTTTTTAACCTCAGCTAAGCAAAGAAGACGGTGAGGTAATTTCTGGTCTATTGATTTAGGCATTAGTACTGGTGCGCTAAAAACCACTTAAAGTAGATTTGAACCCTTTTTTACGTTTATTTTTTTCTAGAAGCGTCATAAGTGCGTCTTATCACAGGTAAATTATAAATTGTTAAGCATTGATATTGAAGTAGTCTAGAAACTGAAACTGTTGATAAAAAAACAAATAAAAGACAATTCATGAAAGAGCCATGAATACCCCAAGACTTACAATAGCACAGAGTATGTGTGTATGTCTGTGTTCTAGTTTAAAAGGTATAACAAATGTCTTGGCAAAAACGGCATCCGTATCATTTTTGCAAGGAAGAAAAAAAGAGAAAAGGAAAGGTTAACAATGAAGAAATAAGAAGTAATTGTCAGGCACGTTTATTAAAAAGCTATAAAAAACAACATCAATATTGTTTTCTTTTTTATTCAATTACAATTATCTTCTATGGCAGCAGAGTTTTCAAAAACAGTTAATCATTGAGTTACCATTGAAAATAGACACAAATCTAGAGCACTGTAAAAATGGCAAACCATTTCGCCTAACGGAGTAAAAAAAGAATAACATCGGAAATACGACTAACAATAGAGAATGAGATGTAAAAGAATAGAATTGAGACAAAAGATGACGCATCCCATTTATTGAAAAAGGGTGAATTTTATTCTAAGATAGTCAGTTTTAAGGTATTGTGTTGGGCAGTAAACATGTTGCGACATGTTTCGAAACAATTTCTTAGATACACCGAGTGCTAAATTGTCACATTCTAACAAGGGGTTGGCTATAGCACTGAAGCCATTTTGCACTCATGAATTTTTTACATTTAAGCAAGTATTTGGATTTGATAGAATTGTATTCCTTTCCTTGTATTAGAAGGGATACTATAAATAATCTGTTCTTATGGTTGTAGAATTTCTTGTCTTCTTTTTTATTTTTTTTTTATTTAAGTTACTCTAGAATTACGTAGAATAACTAGAGCTGAATTGGCCAATCCGAAGATTGAAACGCCATCACCAATTATGATTATTGTATCCTTTGTTAAAATTTATAATCAAATACATGTGATTGCTTATCGAAAACTCGAACGCTCTCACTTTTTTATATCAAACGAATACATCTCAAAAGATCGAAGTGGGAGTTCCGTGCAACTGACTGTATTTTTACTTAAACCACTTCGAAACTTTATATGATGTTTTTTATTAAAATGAATTTTTTATTATCGATTGGAGCTTTACACCCTCCATGGTGAAGAGATTAACCGGAAGAAATTTCTTGTCTTCTTATTTTTATTGTGAAAGTTTATCAATTTCCCCTGCAAACACTTTCAATCGCCTCAGCATCGCAAGCGAATCGCTTGGAAGATGAGATAATCACCCGCGAGCTCTTTTAAGAATCATTCAGGTATCACCGAACGCATGCAGGTAGGGCCATAGAAATGCTTCCACTAACGAATAGTCGAGACGGCCCTTAACCGATTCTTTGGGAAGAGTCACAAACGATTCGACGAGAAGGGTCTTCAGCCACTTGTCGAAAAGATACGCCAACGAATATCCGAGCGAGATCTTAAGCTAACTCATTGGAAGAGTGACGATCGAATCATCGAAATAAGTCTCAAGCGATTTGCCGAGAATATTCGCCAACGAATCGCCAACATGGATCTGAAGCGATTCACCGGAAAGAGTGGCAAACGAATCGCTTCTAAGGGTTTCTCAGAGATATGTTGCGAAGCATCGTTGTTAATCAAGCGGGCTCGACGGATGTTGCCCTTCCCAAAATCAATAAATTTTTTTACTAGTTCAACGTCCAACCGAAATAACCGAAGAAAAATTTTGAAATTTTGTTTAAATCGCGCATTCATCCCTTCGCGCACTCGAAAAGCGATTCAGCTTCCAACGATCGCCGGAATGAGCGAAGAATGATTTTGAAAATTTATGTGGAATCGCTTGGTCAATCGAAAAGCGGTTCATCCTCCAGAGAAATTTTGGCCGAATAGCAAGATCATCGCAGAAACAACTTCTCTTCCAATAATCTTCCAAATGTTTGCACAATTCTTCAATTGTTTTCATTAATTTATTTTGAAAATTTTTCATAAAGCCCTCCTCCAACGATCGCCAAAATGAGCGAAGGATAATTTTGAAACACGGTGGTGACCGTAGCATGCCGGTTAAGTGTGTGGCTTAGCATGCTATGAGCACGGGTTCGATCCCCAGCCGCGGCGAAAAGTTTTTTCGATAAAACTTTTTTCTGATCGGTCACCACCTCTCTGCAGACAATGGCAAACCTCAGAGAGTAAATAATGTCATGTAAAGTTCTTGAGAACATGAACTTTAGCCGTTTGGAGTAGGCATAAAACATGTAGGTCCAGTTCTCGGTCAATTGTGTACAAACATTTAATAACACACAAAACACAATTCATCATAAGAAGCTCGGTCAAAGTCCTTTCAAAGGCTGAAATGGCCAATTTGTTGTTTTTTTTTTTATAATTTTGAAAATTTTTTTGAATCGCCATTCATCCCTTGGGCGTTCGAACAACGATGATCGCTGAAATGAGCAAAGATGGTTTTCAAAATTGTTCGAGAATCGCGCATTAATCGCTTCGGCAAACGAAAAGCGATATATAATCAACAGAAACCTGGGCGAAACGCTAGTGCATCGCCAAATCAACTTCTCTTCCAATCATCTTATAAATGTTTCCAGGGTGAAGACAAAGCTTTAAATTGTACTCAAGATCAAGTACCATGAGCCATCACCATAACCATAACCATAACCATAACCATTACCATAACCATAACCATAACCATAACCATAACCATAACCATAACCATAACCATAACCATAACCATAACCATAACCATAACCATAACCATAACCATAACCATAACAATAACCATAACCATAACCATAACCATAACCATAACCATAACCATAACCATAACCATAACCATAACCATAACCATAACCATAACCATAACCATAACCATAACCATAACCATAACCATAACCATAACCATAACCATAACCATAACCATAACCATAACCATAACCATAACCATAACCATAACCATAACCATAACCATAACCATAACCATAACCATAACCATAACCATAACCATAACCATAACCATAACCATAACCATAACCATAACCATAACCATAACCATAACCATAACCATAACCATAACCATAACCATAACCATAACCATAACCATAACCATAACCATAACCATAACCATAACCATAACCATAACCATAACCATAACCATAACCATAACCATAACCATAACCATAACCATAACCATAACCATAACCATAACCATAACCATAACCATAACCATAACCATAACCATAACCATAACCATAACCATAACCATAACCATAACCATAACCATAACCATAACCATAACCATAACCATAACCATAGCCACAACTATAATCATAATCATAATCATAACCATAACCATAACCATTACCATAACCATAACCATAACCACAACCATAACCATAACCATAACCATAACCATAACCATAACCATAACCATAACCATAACCATAACCATAACCATAACCATAACCATAACCATAACCATAACCATAACCATAACTATTCCAGCTATTCCAACAATTTTAACATTGCGGTGCCCTTTGAAAAGTAAGATTTCTCAAAATCTCCGCAATTCGCTTCAGTTTCCGATTCGACCTATTCATTCCTCGCTAATCACCTTCCCTGGAGCCACCTTTTCTCCAATCTTCAAAATATGGGGGGCTGAGGAAGCAGTTCGAAGTGTAACTCGTGCAATTTCGCCATAGTTTCGATCGATTTGTGAGCTGGAGAATTGTTGAAAGAAAAATATGATATCTTTCTTCGATAAATGGGAACTTCTGTTTGCTAGTTCGTTCTTCAATCAGTTCAATATCTTGAAATTATAGTCGCTGTTAATTTATTTTTCCTTTTTTCAAATAGTTGTTGAAGATTATTCCACTTGTTTAAAAAAAAAAACATATACAACACCTTTCCCGCCGTTTTTTGGGTTTACACTCACTTTCACTTGCTTCCTCACCCACTCTGTTGCTGATTCCTTCGATTCTGGTGTATAGTGGTGGATTATTAATTCATCCATGGTCACTATTTTACGCAAAAAATTATTCGGATTTTGTTTTATCATGTGCAAACATTGTTGGGAAGTGCGAATACGTTAATGTGGTTGATTGGTTTTATACGAACGCGGTACCCTTCTAGAAGTTAGCTTTCTCAGAATCAAGTGTTCATGTAAAATTGAGACCACCGACTCACTTGATATGACTATGGCTGTAACTATCTCACGCTCTTTCAAATTCACATTTTCCAATACGAAATCGTAGATTTTTCCAATACATGGTCACTGCTTTTGGTGCTTCCCCGGCGTGTTCCTCTTTTGTGCTGAGTCGACCTCCTCTTAACTCTGCAATCCAATATTTTACGGTTGAATACGACGAAGCATATTCATTAGATCGAATATATATCGAACTTTTCTTTTGTTTCTGTCGAACTTTTGTTACGCAAAAAGTAATGCTTAATCAAGGTACGAAATTCTCATTTATTTTTTTTTATAACAATGTCAAAAGTTGTTTAATTTAGAGAACTGGAACGTCACTAGTCATTGACAGACCGATCTGACATCTATGGCGTGTTGATGTTAAGGTTGCCACGTTAAGATTGCCAAAAGTCATGCTTTTGAAGAGTGGTTGTGCCGTCACTTGAAGTTTGGCAGCGTCTTGACGCCCTAGTAAAGCTATAATGTTGCGAAGCTTAATTAACTTGGTCTCAAACTGGCATGTCTTCGAATCCGCACACACTTTGGACTAATGAACCCACCTTCACTCAAATAACCATCAAATCTTTATGTATTGATAACAATATTTAAACATTTTATTATAACTTGTTCCCTAAGACGGTCGGTTCTTAAGTCCGTTGTAAGATTTTTGTATATCAGGCAACGAATATCTGCTCAAAATCTTGATAAGATAAAACATGCGTCCCTTTAAAGTGCTCAAGTAATTCTTGAAAATTTTCCCTAAACTTTAGACAAATTGTAACAAACTTTATCAGTTTGACGGTTTGATGTATTATTTATTTATAGCTTTGTTAAAAGAGCTAAAGTTTATTTAAAGCATAGCTGTTAAAAAAAACCACCACACAAAAGCATTAGATTTGAAAAGTTATAAAGTAGTTGAGACTCATAGTTATGTTTGTAAGATGATGAAAAGATAAGACTGTCAGGTTGATTTAAAGTATATAAATTTTGAAAAGTGGTTCCTAATGGCGGTGGAATCAAAAAGTTATACCATATATCAATAATACAAAGAACTGATCGATTGGATAAAGCTTCAAAGTTACGATAATGTTATTAAGGTATGTGGCTGAGGTTCTTGTTATCACGTAAATGTGATAAGATTTTCGTAGATGTGATGGAAAATTAATGGGAAAACTAAACTGGTAAGGAAGTCTTTATAAATTATTAAGTTGATATTTGCGCAAAGATAAATGAATGCAAAGTTACGATTTCAGCTCAATAAAAAAATTTTTTTTATTTATTTTTCTATATCTTGACGCACAACGTCAAATTTGACGTCAAACTTGTTACACATGTCATGTGTTAGAAAAACAATTTTACAGCTTCACTAAATATGTTAACAAACTAAGTCGTAACTATATTTTACTATATTTAAATAAAATATAATCTTTAATTATATAAAAAAGCATTAATCCAAGTCTTTACGAATATAATCTTTCTAATTTGCACACACAACAACATTTCTGGTCATGTTAATTAATTCTTTATGGTTTATGTAACCTAAATACATAGATACGAACATAAGGTAGTCGTAATAAATTTACGCTAATTTAATAATTTAAGCAAAACATAAGAATTTATTTTTAGTCTCATCAGATCAAGTTGTTGCTTGAGAGACAATAAAGAAAAAGTTTTGGCAGGTGAATTCTATGAAAATATATCGTATATTTTGAATAACTGAATATTTAAATTTAAATTATTTAAATTATTAATAAAATTGCTATTTTTTATGTTTGCTTACAATATTTATAAATACATTTAATGGTTCTATTTATATTGATGGTGAATTTTTTTACAAAATCAAGAAATTTTCAAATTCAAAATACCATATTATTCGATGAGTATTCTACAAAAGAAATATCTTTGAAGAATATATGGTAGGACGTGTAGGATGTTAGATCCAATAATAATAATAATAAATTATTGTCTTTCAAATAACTTTTATTTTCTTTAGTTCTTGAACTAGACTAGGCTTTAGATTCGTGATGGTAATGGTTATGGTTATGTTTGTTTTGCATTCGCGATGGATAACCTTCAAAGGACGCCACCTGGTCATACTGGTGGCCCATATTTTAACCAACTTAGCCTAACCTCCGCATTGTATCATCGTCCCTATATAAGTGCCGCACAGTGTTACAAGTTCTATGGGATGAGGGACAAAAATAGAAGGAACCATAGCAGGCACGTGAAATTTTTCATGTGCCATTTCTTCATAAACATATAACGCCACACAAGATCGACTACGCCCTACGCCAACCTCCCTTACAAAATGAAGATTAAAAGAGTAAATTAATACCATTTTTCGCACCTATCCCTAGTATAACCAAAAATAGCATCTTGCCTTTTTCTTAAACTTAACGCACTACAATTAATCCACACATATTGAACACGTTTTAAAACATTCTTAAAAGTGAAAACAAACAAAAATGTAATTTTTCTTTAATTGCGCTTGAAACTTTATAAAAACAAGTAAAGAAAGTTTAAAATCGATCTAGGCCGACAATGAAATACCCTAAATCTACTTTTTCACAATACAATAATATTATTGAAAATGGGCGTGTCCGTGGGCGGATGAAGCCTTTATTTTATATCCATTTAAATGTTGATGAAAAGTTTACACATACCAAGTTTTATTCCTGTAGCTCACAGTTAATGCCTTTATTGTGCTTCCGCTATGGAAAATGGGCGTGTTCATATACGGATTACTCCGAATTTTTGAACAGACCTTAGTCTTGGTATAAAATACATATATACCAAATTTGATCTCTCTATGACAAACATAATCTTATTACTAGAGTTTTAAATCTTTTGGGTTGCATGGGAGGTAGGCGTGTCCGTGGGCGAATGACATCCAGTTTTAAAAACCATCTTTGTTTTGTCATAAAAACATACTTGTAAAATTTTATAACTATAGGTTAAACAGAGGCTTATTTATTGCGTTTCTAGTTTTTGAGTTGTATGAGAGGTGGGCGTGTCCGTAAGCGGATGACACCCATTTTTCGAAGGCATCATTATGTTGATATAAAACACATACACACCATATTTTATTGTTGTAGGTTAATTATGAGCTTATTTATGCAGCTTTAAATTTTTGCATTGTATGGGAGGTAGGCATGTGCGTTGGCGAATAATGTTTTATTTTCAAAACCATCTTTGTTTTGTTATAGAAAACATATGTGCCAAATTTTATCTCTGTAAGTTAAACAGAGGCTTATTTATTGCGTTTTCAATTTTTGGGTTGTATGGGAGGTGGGCGTGTCCGTGAGCGGATGATGCCCATTGTTCAAAGACATCTTTGTGTTGATACAAAACACATACAAACCAAATTTTATTGTTGTAGGTTAGTTATGACCTTATTTATGCGATTTTCAATTTTTAAGTTGTATGGGAGGTAGGCGTGTCTGTGGGCGGATACCAAAAATATTCAATAGTACAGATCCTTGGGTTCATGTGACCATGTGTACTTAGTTTTATCCAATTATCACAACTCCTTATTCTTATCCTGTGTATACGGACAACACACAGACGGACAGACGAACGGACGGACAGACGGACATGCATAGCTCGACTTACGAGGTGACCCTGATCAAGAATATATACATATACTTTTCTATACCGGACTTGCTTCGTTCTATGCGTTACAAACGTTTGCACATAGTTAATATACCCTGACCTTTCAGGTTAAGGGTATAAAAATACATATCATTATTGAACTCTAAAGTATGTTGTTGTAGTCTTTTAGAAGTTTATGAGAATGCCTTTTGAAAGCACTTTTCGATAAGGCTGAGCAAAAGCACGATTGGATTTTTAGAATGACTTCTCGAAGTTGTGTATCTAAGAATGCATGTCAAGTTTTTAGCAAATCAACGCGTGATTCGGGATGGACCTTCATCAGGACCTTGCGCCTTGTTGTTCTTTACATCTTTAGCGATAGGCATGATCTCTTTTCACTTACTATCGGAATGGATTGCAGCTCGCCATATTCTTCGATGGACTTGAGAACTGACTTCTGTGGGAATAGTATTGTAACTTTTTTGTAACAAAGAAATAGCTTCAGTCTCATCACATAATTTTAGAAAGAATTCGCGTTTACTGTTACGGTTTGCTTTTTTCAGAGCCTTTTTATGCTGTCCCTAAGATGCTCGTATCTCCAGCACGATAATACCTTCTTCTCACTAGGAGGCATTATCTGCGTGCTTCGAAAATTTGAGCGATCCACTAGTAAACCGTGTTTTGGTGCCTTTTGCTGGGTCGTCTCAAAGACTTGTCCGCATAACAAGCTTTTCTAACTTGGCTTTTCTAACTCTAGCCTGCTTTGCAATATAGTTCGGTGTGCCACGAAAGTGGCTGGTAAAGATGCCTTCGTCCAGTGTTTTAACTGTATACGATGATCTGGTTTCAATACAAGTGCTTGGTTTCACAATTGTGTATCCAACCTGTTTAGAACCTGGTGCTTGCTGTTTGTGTAAACTTTGCTTTCATGCATGCATTACATGTAAACTTCGCTTGCCTCCCTAGCTAGCTCCTGGAGAAAGTGAGGTCGATTATGCAACTTCCGCTTGCGCAGCGTAAAGTATGCTGGTTCCAGTATTTAGTAGGACAACGTCTAGAGATGCAAATGCTTCAAGTAGGTTAGTGTAGGTTTGACTGTATTTGACCATAGTCTACTCTCCACGCGGTGCAGTCACATGCGATCAGTAATGGTTGAATCCCTCTTACTATAGCGTTTAGCGCTATAGCGTTTAGGGTACCCGCAAATTCTTGGATAGAAAGACTTGGTAATAGATAACAGCTTACGACGTGCATGTCCTCTACTTCAGCCCGTACAAATCAGGACAAAATGGCAGCTTTTCCACTGTGATCAGAGACCCAGGTTTCTAGGGTTTACCGCCATAGGGTTCGCACAGTATTGCTAAGTCATTGCGCTGGTCTCTCTAATGGTTTGCGCTAAGAGAAGCTTTGAACCTCATCTGCGTTTCTGTTTATAAGCAAGCTAGAAAGACGAACATGCCTTCTTTGCCTTCTCTTGCGATGCATAGAAGGCAGCTCGCATTTGCTTCGCACCCTTTGGCCCTCTTTCTTCATTGTGGATAGTATTTCAACATTTTTTCTATTGTGCACAAAGTCCAGGCAACTGAAGCACCTGAAGTTGGCGCGATATTTTTTCGCATTCTGTAGATAACCCAGCCAACACTGATTTTCCCGATTTCCGTCCGTTTTTTTAGCCTATGGAGACGATAGGCTTATGACTGCCGTTTGGGTTCCAACGTTCGCTTTACGTAGTGACTTCACAGTGGCTGTCATCAATTCGCCAAGCAGCTTCTGAATTGCACCGCGCTCGTCTTCAGCGATTGTTACCTCGTTTTCTTAAGAGATTCTTAAACTTAATTAAGGTGTCTCCAGTAAGCGTCTTCGTCTCGGTTTGACTGCTGAATACCGAGCTGAAATTATCTTTAAACTGCTGAGTCGTCTTGTTTGATTTTTCGGATTATGTCAATAAAATGTTGCCTTTTTTCGCAACCACGATTGCGTTCGGTTTTGCTAGCTTTTGTGTTTGTTTGTTTTTTTCGTTTTCTAGCCTTGCTGATGACTTTAGTCCAAGGGCTTTTCGTAGGCTTCAAAGAACCTACTTAACTTGAGTCGGACGGATTTAATGTGCCTTTTTATTAGTAAGATTAGTAAAATATTGGCTGGCAGATTATAAACGAGACCGTATGAACTGTCAAGACAAACATCGAAGTGGTCGATCAAATGAGCTATTCAAATGGTATTGAAAGACCGTCGACTGAAAGTCCGTAAGCTAGAGGCATTTCAAAAAGTTCTAAACATCGCGTTTTGAATGATAATTGGGACATGAGAAAACTGGAACAATGGACAAAAACAGCGTTATGAAAATCTTCCGATCGAGTGTTTGGCGAAGTTTCACAGCAATAATGCAAAGTTTTTGCGTTGAATCGCCCCCAAACAAGACGAAGACAGTTGCATCTGCAAGCAAGGTCATGGCGTCTGGTTTTTTGAAATGTACGTGGCATAATTTCATAGATTATTCTCAGGAAAGAAAAAGAAACAGTTTCGATAGTATCGTAAGTGTAGACGTAGAATTCTGTTTAAGTTGTAACCTCTTTTACTTTGTCTCTTTGGTCCGATTGTTTTGTCATTTTGCACGTATTTTTATTGATCTTCCAAAAATTAAAAAACAAATAAATAACACTCAATTATGGACTAGTTCTCGATGCCAAAACAAAGAAAGAGTTAAATAGTAAGTATGATTTAATGAGCAAGTAAAAAGAAACAAGCAAAATTTCAAGTTTTTTCGATCATTTTGTTAAGTTTGACAGGTTGAGTTCATTGACTTAGTTGAAAAGAAGGCGAAGCAAATGCACTTTCCATTGGTGCCACTTTCGTCTCTGCCCGATATATAGTTTGCGAGCTACAGTCAGTTTAACTACTAATTTCCAATTAAAATTAAGACCCCCTTAATTAATTAAGATTTTTTAATTTTTAAAAAATCGTATGGTTACTAAATTTCATGCTGAGCACATGTCCTTTCCTCTCGTCTCTGTCTGATATTTAGTTTGCTAGCTACACTTTCTGTTCGATGTATAGTTTGCAAACTACAGTCGCTAGTGCTAGTGGGATGTGGAATCCAAATTAATTTGCATTAAAAAGAAAAATTTTACGCCATCTATTGGGTAAAAGCATAAACAGAAATATGATCCAACTTGTTTTTTCATAAGAGTTAAATCTAACCGGATCACAGACCCATTTCGTGATCCCATTTGACAGATTGAGTTCATTGACTGAGTTGAAAAGAGGTTCATGAACTCTGGTTTCAAAATAGTATACTAGAACACTAGTGCATACATAAACCCAATGCGAACTAATGCTTACAGTGCTGCCAAAGCGAACCAATCAGTTCGTACAAAACCAAGGCATACAAGCATAAACACCGAAAGAAAAACAAAGAAAGCAGCAGACACATAAGCAGCTGATGATTGATTTTCTTATATAAAAACATGCATTTTTATTCTTATATTTTCCTATTTTGTGACTTTAATATAATAGTGACAAAATCCAAAATTAGATATTCATTCAGCGCAGGATATATCTGATATTTTAGTATATATATTATCTTTGAAGGAAGAGTATTAAAGGCTGTAGGTATACCCTAAAGTATTCGCCAAAAACGTTGCCTAATGACCTTGAAAAATCTGTTAAAACGACCCCATACAAACTGAGCTGTAAGACGTAATTCTACGTCAAAACAAATCATCCAAAGTCAGGAAATCAGAAAAAAACGACCTCATTTGGTGAAAACAAGCAAGATTGTTTCTTCAAAACAATGAAATAGTTCACACATCCGTAATCGAGATGGCTAAAATCAATTAGTAAAAGTAAGAATTGCTTTCGCACGCACCCTATTGGACAGCACACTCGAATTATTTTTTGTTTCCAAACTTGGAAGAATTGCTCGATGGTAAAAGATTTGCAAACAATGAAGTGGTGGAGTCTGCGCTTGATGGCTATTTTAAAGAACTAGACGATTCATATTATAAACAGAGTAT
This sequence comes from Tetanocera ferruginea, assembly GCA_958299015.1. Taxonomy (NCBI): domain Eukaryota; kingdom Metazoa; phylum Arthropoda; class Insecta; order Diptera; family Sciomyzidae; genus Tetanocera; species Tetanocera ferruginea. Next base: position 45,332,761 of record OY282643.1, on the reverse strand, counting down.
CGAAGTTATTGAACATAGCTGGGGAAAAGTGTATTGAATAAAAACGAAACTTTGAAAAGAAATAAAAATATTGTTTAACAAATATTTTGGTCGAGTACCTATGGAACTGCCTATTCTGAGTATTAGAATCTAGTCGTCACAGAATTTTTTCAGGTTGTTGTAAATTTGCTTCTTAAGAACGAAGTTATTACTATGATTTCACAAAATTTTTATTTTATGTTCTTTCTCGTAGATTAAATTTGACTTTAATTTTCTTTTTTCTATTTTGGGATTGCCTTCAATTTTAAAGTTTAAGTCTATGTGTGCACTGCCAGTTTAGTCATAATATTTTTTAATTAAAAAATGTAATACATTTTATAAAATAGTACCGCGAAGTGTGTAATCTTAAGGCTTCCAAGAAACTCATAATCAAAACAATGAAATGAAATAAGAATTTTGCTGCCTCTGCAGTCCTTTAAAGGGGTTCCAAAAATTGGATGAATGAATGGCAGACGTTCCAAATAAGACCAAATTTAAAATACACATTCTAAAACACACACACAGACACAGACAAGCTATAACATTATGCTTGAAAGTTTACAAAGCCGCGTTCTTAACAAAAGCCACCGAAAAAAAATAAAGAATAGGAGAAGAAGAAGTTAGCTACTCTTGAAAAGGATCAAGTAACGCAATTCGCGAATCCTTTTGTTAAACGAAAATATGACAAAAACAAAAAATGCACGAAATAAAGTTAAGGCATATTTTTAAGGGAAGCTCAAATTAAATTTGAAAATTTAAATCAAAACTCTTGCACGAAATACAAAAGCAACAAAAAAAAAACAACAAAAAAACAACAACAAATAATAAAAATAATAATAATAATAATAGGGATGCGAACTCGTTTTTCTTAGTAAATAGCTTAACTTCGTTGCAAGGACTTGCTTAAATTTTTTTTTTATATTTTTTTTTTGCAAATTTTTCTATTTATATGTCGACGCGTCGTGTTATTATTTGTTATGGTTGGAAAGAATACACGTATCCTGACATACCTTAAGATACGTACCTTCTGTATAAATATTTTAAAGCAGCGTTTCTTGGTATTGGTACTCTGTTTGCCGCATGTGTAGTAGTTTTTTTTTTTTGTATATTTTGTACCGCACGCGGTAATGATTTGTTTTCAGTTTTCCATCATTTTTCGGGTGGTTTCATAGTGGTTTTGGCGTGAACTCTACTCCAAGACATGTGTGGAACAATAAGATTTCTTGTCTGAGACAGTCAAAGACAGGCAGACAGACAGACAGGCAGACTTACAGAGGTAAAGAGAAACATACATTTGTATGTATTTAACGTGCGTTGACATTGCAAGTGAAGACAGAAAGAAACGCACAGGAAGTCGGATTCAATAACCTTCAGTTTTCTTAGATAGTATATTTTCGTATTTATTTGTATTTAATTCTGTTATTATATCTGCATTTCTGCATTATTTCTGTCTCTTGGCATTAGTTGTGAAGATATGTACAAATATTTAAACTTCGATGCATGAAGATATCTTTGACAATGGCAAAAAGTTTAATTTTTTCCATATAAAGACAGCAGTATTTCATGTCATATCTTATTCCAAAGAGTACGATTAGTATTTTTTATATTTTGATTTTATTTAATATCAGCAAAATATGTAAATTATATAATTTTTTTTCGTCATAAATCTTTAAAAATTATCTCAACCCAATTTTTAATAACTCTTTGTCTCACCACTTTTTGTGTGAGAAACACTCTCTTATATTGTATCTTGTCCCGAACTGGAAGGGAACAATTTGTTGCCTTCTTATGATTTTTTTCCCTCTTAAAAATTCTTAACTTTATTTATCATTTTGTTAAACATTTTTTTACAACTTCTACTCACGTTATCGAGTCTAATCAAGTTCCTCCGATAACAAACTTTTTTTTTTTTTTTTTTTTTAAAAAAACATGAAAAAACATAAAAATTTAACATGACTATAATAATTTTTATTTGCTTCCTGAAATAGCTGTTGTTCGTTGCATTTTTTTTTTTGGGGGAAGCAAAAAAATGTTAAACAACTCTAAGAATTACTTAGATTCTTCCCCCAATAGAACATGCAACAACATTCTTTCGATAACAAAAAGAGTAAAATTGTTTTTGTTTTTTTTTTTTGGCATATCGTGACTGTTGCTGTTTTAAAGCCACATCAAATTAAAGCTTTTGTTATGCATTCATTCATTCCTTCATCCTTTATGGCAAAGGCAAACGGAAGTGCAGGCAAAGTGTTTGCGTGGCAGGCAAAATATGCTAAGTGGAGCAATTAGGAAATAAAAGCAATAAAATGTGGCTGTTTTAAAAAAAGTACAAGAAAAATATACTAGCAGAAATCTCGGTGTAAAATGACGCCAATCAAGCTTGATAGGCATCAAAAGGAAAAGGAAGCAAGTTACAGAGATAGCAGCAAAACATTTTTTTAGAATATGGGCATTTACATAGTCGCGAACGCGACATTCGTACGCCTTTGAGGAGCAAAATAATAAAGAAAACTCAAGACAAATTTTCTTTTTTTTCAAGTTTTAGATAGCATTTTATTAGCACTATATTTAGAAAAAAAAGTTAGGTTCTCTAGATTTTATGTTTCCAAAATATAAGCAATAAACATGGCATCGCGAACGCGACAAAAAATGGAACTCGTTTTCGACTGCATCTAGAAAAATGCAGATATCTGCGAAACGTAAAATAATATTTTAAAGCGGTTAATTGTAAATTAAATAAGATTTATGTGGATTTCAAGAAATAGTTGTCATTTTGACATATTTCTATTCGTTCTTTTTTTATTGAGCTTAAGCCTGATCGCGAACGCGACATCTAGCACGCGACATTTTTTCTCATCAGGTTTTTAATAAGAATTAGTTAAAGTAATTTCAGCTAAATATTGCATTACCTACCAAAAACATCGTAAATATTATTTGTGAGTTGTATATAAGTAATATTAATAAAAAAAAAAAAACAAAAGTACATATGAGGCTAGTGAGAAAAATGATGATATTTGTTTGTAACCCCACCCGTACTACGTATGTGGTTATTTACTTTATGACGACGTTTTTTACGCCTATAAGTAGGCGTGGCAAATACAGAAAAGTGCATTTATTATACGGCAGTATCACCTTCTAAGTTGTTTTAACCATGGCATCCCCCCATCCCCCCATCCAAGTTGTTTTTGTATGTCCCCCCATCTGTTGACATGATTACAGCCGTTATTATTAAGTTATAATAATGAAATTCGATATTTAAGCTTATATCGTAAAAAGAAAAATCTTGTTCGAAAATAATCCAAATATGATGAAAACCACGTATACCTCCCATACAAATTGTCGTTCTCAAGTTGGAAAATTTCTTAAAAATCTATTAAAAATCAATCCAATGACTTGAGAATTAGCTCATGAGCTTTAATTTGGACTATTAACACTTAGCAAAAAATTCAGAAAAATCGAATGAAATCTTTCCATACTTCCCATACAAAGTGTTTTAAAAAAACGGCGCATGATCGCGAACGCGACACATTTTGATGATCAATATTAAATGATTAGTATGATTTTTACCTGCAGTAACTTTTTTTTTATAGTGAGGCGACCATATTTGATTTAAGTTACAATTTTCAGACATTTGCTTAGAACGATCACGAAGTTCTGATAACAAATGATGATTTAGGTACAAGAACGCGACATTCGAATAGTAATTAAAGCAATATAAAAAATTTACCGTTACTCGTGCTTTGTTTGGTATCTTTTTATTTTTTATTGTTTATTTGTAGTTTATAGATGGATTTTATAAGAAGAGTGCAAACATAATGTTAATAAATAAACGAAAAATACTAAAGAGAAAAAGTCCTTAAAAGCAGCTAAAAGCAAGAAAAATATATTTCTCAGATATCAGGCCAATTTTCTCAGAATAAAAACTGAAATTAGTTGTAAATGCAGTAAATTATAAAAATTCAAGCATTTTTTTTAAATAATAACAAAAAAATGATTTGTTTATTTAACATTTTTTTTTTCGGTCCCGGTAGACCTTTCTGTGGAAATGCCCATATGTAAAATCTAGAATGATTACCGTTAATAAAATGATTATTTCACAAGGTATTAGAAACGATATGAAATGCAATTTTCAAATTTGATTTCATTCAACCTTTCTTCTTTTATAGTTTAAATTTGGCATTTTTAATCTATAAAGAATTGAAATTAAAAATTGTTTGGTACTGAAAAAATTAATAAGATCCAAAAAACAAAGTTTTGGCCGGTGTGAAGTTAGCCCAAAGTCTTTATCCCAAATTTTAAACTCAGCCCAACTTTTGAATTCGCCGCAAAATCAGTTAAACAATTTAAATTCGCCGTAATTGAATAAAAATTGCTAAAGTCAACTAAAACATATTTTTTGAAGCAAAATACAAAAAAATAGTCAAAAAACAATTATTTATGAATATTCAATGGTCCTCCTGGTGAATTTGCACCACATGCATCAATAGTAATTTTGAAGATTTTTTTCGGAAAAAACGTCAAAAAAGGTAGTAGATGAAAAGTTCTCATCCTGGATTTTTGCTCATAAATGTATTTTGACAAGGTTAATCGATTGGCATTATGCTCAAGTTCCGATCGATCGTCCTTCGTGGTGAAATTTGAACCGAAAAGCAAAAAAAAAGTGATTTTTGTATGAAAGTCAAACTTCAACACCCCCAAAAGTAGTCCCAAAACAAAAGTTCTCATCCTGGATTTTTGATATGTGATAGCTTATGGAAAAAGAATGATTTTGTCTCCACTTCCCAAAATTGCTATCGATCGTCCTTCATACCGTAAAATGGCCTGGAAGTGAAATATTCAGATTTTGAAAAACTTCAAAACGTCAAAAGGGGTAGAAGATGGAAAGTTCTCATCCTGGATTTTTGCTCATAAATGTATTTTGACAAGGTTAATCGACTGGCACTATGCTCAAGTTCCGATCGATCGTCCTTCGTGGTGAAATTTGAACCGAAAAGCAAAAAAAAAAGTGATTTTTGTATGAAAGTCAAACTTCAACACCCCCAAAAGTAGTCCCAAAACAAAAGTTCTCATCCTGGATTTTTGATATGTGATAGCTTATGGAAAAAGGATGATTTTGTCTCCACTTCCCAAAATTGCTATCGATCGTCCTTCATACCGTAAAACGGCCTGGAAGTGAAATAGTCAGATTTTTAAAAAATGCAAAAAGTCAAAAGGGGTAGAAGATGAAAAGTTCTCATCATGAATTTTTGCTCATAAATGTATTTTGACAAGGTTAATCGATTGGCACTATGCTCAAGTATCGTCAAGAAGGATGTTTTGAAGTTTTTCAAAATCTGAATATTTCACTTCCAGGCCGTTTTACGGTATGAAGGACGATCGATAGGAAGTGGAGACAAAATCATCCTTTTTCCATAAGCTATCGCATATCAAAAATCCAGGATGAGAACTTTTGTTTTGGGACTACTTTTGGGGGTGTTGAAGTTTGACTTTCATGCAAGGAAGGACGAATTATACGATCAAAAGGATAATGGAAATTTTTTCAGACACTTTGAACGTCTAATCTGGCCATTTGCAAGCAAATCGCTTTTCAATTTTGACTTTTACACCTCTTTCCATTCATCACATTTTCAAAACCTGACTATTTCACTTCCTGGCCATTTTACGGTATGAAGGACGAATGTTGTGAAAATGGACATATTATGCAATTAAATTTAATTTTTTATCAATTCTTTATTAAAATTTTATTTTACACTTTATTTTGTTGTTGCGGCGAATTCATATCTCAGAAATAATTTGCGGCGAATTGAGCAAAAATTTGGGCTGAAGATTTTGGGCTATCTTCACAGAAGTGCCATTTGGGATCTAATAATAAATTGTGTTGTGTGTGTTATTTTTAGATGTTATAGAATTGACAAAAAACTTCGCCTTCATATTTTTTTCCTGCTCCTTACGGCTTAGATTCATATTCTTAAGATGATTTTTATGGCATTACCAGTCTCTGAAAATTTCTAGTAGCTAAAGTGTCCACGCAGCCACAGCTGGCATTCGGTGCCTGAAAAAAAAAATGATTCAACACGTCTCACAGTGTAACCATTTCATATGAGCTGAGGCCAAAACTATTTGCACTTGCCACAGAGACTGGTGTTGTTGAATTTTTTACATAGATTAAAACAATTTTCCAAATATTGGCCAAATCGGAGTACGACCACGCCTACCACCCATATAAGACAAAGTTAAAAACCGATGTATCTTTGAAATCCTTCAACATTTTTTAAAAAAATTTCATATTTGCTCTAAAATCACTTCAATCGAAATCAAAAAAATCGTACCAAAACTGGCTATAATCAGACCATTATTCGGGGTATCCTATATATAAGCCGAATTTTAAATATGTCGTATCTTTAAAAATAAAAACTTTGTTTTATACTTTAAAATAAATATTTTAATCACACACACATATTTTCAGTATTATAGCAATGGTCATTACTAAAAATGGACTGGGGTAGACCAGTTTATAAAGTCTTTTTATAGAAGGCTTAGACTGAGAGATAACACCTTAGAACCCTAGTACTTTTAAGAGCATATTTCCAAAGGCAATCAGCTTACTAACAGTTTAAAGACATGTGATCTCAAAAAAATCAACCATTTTTATGTTAGCATTTAAGAAAACATGAATTAAATTTTTTGCTAGGCAAGAAGAATAGGAAAGGAATATCAACTGTTGCATATACTTCTACTACTAATGACTTGGAATGTACAGATGATTCGGACGGAGAACTAATTTTGAATTCTGAACTCAGCTTGCCAGTCGTTCCCTGAAAAAAATTCAAACAGAGGTACAAAGAATCTCATAACACCTAAACTTGTTGCAGCTAAAGATCGATGCCAGGTAAGCATGAGACTCCGTTAACATTCTTTCAGCGAATGTAAAAGCTCTTGGCTTGAGCAGCGATGATTTCCCCATTAACAAATGCTTGACTCAGCGAATTCATACTCAGTCGAAAAATCTAGGGCAGAAGCAATAAAAACTGACTTTCAGAAAAATATTCATGACGTAGTTACATGATTAGTTACAGTCCATTTGGATGGACAAATATTACCCGAATTGGATGTACGAAGTTCAATAGGAGAACGTTGCCAATTATTGTAACATTTGACAATAGAGAACAGCTTCTTGTATTGACAAAACTACAGAGTTCTTCTGCATCTAGCTAAAGCCTGCTTTTTTTGACTTAAGCATTCATAATGCAGTACAAATTGTGTGCTGCGACAGAACCGCTTCGAGTACTGGTCGTTGTAATGGGGCTTGTGCTGTTTTAGAGCATACTTTACACAGAGAATTGTTGCTTCTCCCATGTGGTCATCATATTTATGAATTAATTCTTAAAACTGTCTTCAAGACCTTTGAAGCCTACTACCAATTTGCTTCATATTGGAAGTAGGCCAGATATTCCGAATTTTAAAAAGTTCAGCGACAATTGGAAAAACAACAATTCCAGTTTAATTGAACTCTTGATTTCGTAAAAGAACATGTTGCCGAAAAGTAATCATCTTTGTTAATGTTTTAAAAGGAAGAACTGAACAAAAGTTTTATAAGAGACGATTACCACGAATTTGTTTTACTACTATGCGTAGTGTTTTTGGTAGGAGATACAGAGAAAAAATTAAAACTCAGGACCCCTGGATCTGTCCTTTAAAAAAATATGTTTCTTTGAGTCACAATTCGGACTGATTCTGAAGGAAAAAAATGCCCCACAAGATGTTTGCTTACTTAGCAAACCTAGTGACCAAAGTTCCTAACCAAGATTAGTGATTTTTGAAGGCGTATCGGAAAAAGCTAACCAATTCCCATCTCGACTGCGGATTGACGGCAGTTTTCTTGAGGAAGATAACTCTTCTTGAGCTGAAAATGCTGATTTTCTAGAAACTAAAAGAAGAACTATTCGTTTGAAAGTTGTTAATGTCAAATTAATTGAAGATTTCAACGGATTTATCACGGTTGAAGAAAATCGGAAACAATTCTTGGAGTCCAGGATTGCGTGGACAATCTGTATCCGAACTGTAAAAACATCACTTTAAAACGAAGCTACACTGGCTTATATTGTTTATAAATAATGATAAATACTAATCTTATTTTATTTTATTAACTCTTATTCACTTCATTTGTTTCATTTATATAAGTTATAAGATCGAAATATCAGGACGAAACACAATTTTTAGTGAACTATGTTGCTTAGTCGGCACGGGTTGCGATCCTTCTAGAAAGAGAAAATTTCATATTTGAGTACGTTTTAGCATCTCTAAAAAATGTAGAGGGTATGCATTTCAAATTTGCAAAAAAAAAAAAAATTGTCATATAAGGGCGACCCTAGTGTATATGGGCATCTCCCCAAAAAGGTCCACCAAAAGTGAAGAAAAACATTAAAATAAAGCACTCTAACAGCTTTTAACTTTATTTTTTTTTTTATTTTGATTAGTATTACAGCTATGTAACTTGAATTTAACTAATTATGATGTATTTTTATTAAAATTTATAATGAACATATTTACTGTATTTTACTACTGTTGGAAAAATTTGTCGCGTCCATGATGTCGCGTCCGTATTCGTGCTATATCTATTTAAAACAAGTAAAGAAAGTCTAAAGTCGGTCTAGGCCGACTATGAAATACCCTAAACCCACTTTAAAAAAAAAAAAAATTTATTGTAAATGGGCGTGTTCGTGGGCGGATGAAGTCCATTTTTCCAAACCATCTTTGTCTTGTCATAAAAAACATACGTGCCAAATTTTAGCTCTGTAGGTTACACACATGCTTATTTATTGCATTTTCAATTTTTGGGTTGTATGGGAGGTAGGCGTGTCCGTGAGCGGATGACGTCCATTTTCCGAAGACATATTTGTTATAGTATGAAACACATACATATCAAATTTTATTGTTGTAGGCTAATTATGAGCTGAGCTATGCAGTTTTCAATTTTCGCGTTGTATGGGAAGTAGGCGTGTCCGTGGGCGGACGATGTCCATTTTTCAAAACAATCTTTTTTTTGTTATAAAAAACATACGTGCCAAATTTTAGCTCTTTAGATTAAACAGAGGCTTATTTATTGCGTTTTAAATTTTTGGGTTGTATGGGAGGTGAGCGTGTCCGTGAGCGGATGATGTCCATTTTTCAATGACATCTTTGTGTTGATATAAAACACACACATACCAAAATTTATTGTTGTAGGCTAATTATGAGCTGAGTTATGCAGTTTTAAATTTTTGCGTTGTATGGGAGGTAGGGGTGTCCGTGAGCGGATTCAAAAAATATTCAATAGTGCAGATCCTTGGGTACATGTGATCATGTGTATCAAGTTTCATCCAATTATCTCAACTCCTTCTTCTTATCCTGTGTATACGGACAACACACAGACGGACGGACGGACGGACGGACGGACGGACGGACGGACGGACATAGATAGCTCGACTCACGTGGTAACGCTGATCAAGAATATATATACTTTTCTATACCGGACTCGCTTCGTTCTATGCGTTACAAACGTTTGCACAAAGTTAATATACCCTGACCTTTCAGGTTTAGGGTATAAAAAGGGAAGAGATAATTCTAATATTTCATAAGTCTACGAAGAATAGTTATCCTTTGACCTCCATTAACATGTATATCTTCTCAATATATAAAATCAAATGTTTGTCTGTCTGTCTGTCTGTCTGTTACGTATAGGCTCACGCACCGTTTATCCGATTGCGCTGAAATTTGGAAACCGAGTACCTTTCATAGTGAGAAAGAACATAGGGGGTTTAAAAAAGTGGGCGGAAGTATGTGGGCGTGGCACTATATAATTACTTCTAAACGCCTGGACCGATTTCAATGAAATTTGGTATGAAGGTTCAACTGCTCCCAAAATAAAACATAAGCTATACAAAATTCCAAAGACTTACGCAAGAGGGCACTTTAAGTAGTTAATTTTTAAGATTCAATAACTCCTAAACGCCTATACCTATTTCAATGAAATTTGGTATGAAGGTTCAACTGCAACCAATATAAAGCATAATGAACCGATTTCCATGACATTTGGTATGAAGGTTCAACTGCTCCCAATATAAAACATAGGCAATAAAAAATTCCAAAAACTTCCGCAAGAGGGCGCTTGAAGTAGAGCGTTTTTATTAAGACTTAATAACTCCTAAAGTCCTGGACCGATTTCAATGAAATTTAGTATGAAAGTTCAACTGCACCAAAGATAAAGAAAAGGTAAAAAATCGGACGGAATTATGTGGGCGTGGCACTCTATAATAACTCAAAAACACCTGGACCGATTTCAATTAAATTTGGAATGAATGTTTGACTGCGCCCAAGATAACATAGGCTATAAAAATTCGAAAGACTTCCATAAGGGGGCGCTTTAAGTAGTGCGTTTTTAAGACTCAATAACTCCTAAACGCTTGAACCGCTTTCAATCAAATTTGGTATGAACGTTCAACTGCACCCAAGATAAAACATAAAATATAAAAAATTCCAAAGAGTTTCCGAAAGAGGGCGCTTTAAGTAATGCATTGTTAAGACTCAATAACTCCTAAATGATTTGATTGATTTTACTAAAATTTGGTACATGAAATAACTTGACTCTGCAACAGAATTGAGGCTATTTAAATTTCAAAGAACTTCCGTTAGAGGGCGCTTTATTCAATCAACTATGTTCGGCTCATTCACGTCAAAACGGATGAACCGATTTTGATGAAACTTGGCAAGCATTTGTATCTGTTACTGAAATAGATCCTATGCTTTTTAAAGTTCTTTCCACAAAAAAGAAGGAATGAGCCGAAGGCAAACGAAGTCAAGAACCAAAGACGAACGAAAAAAAAGACGTTTAACGAATACCAGCAGAAGCTATATAAAGATGAAAGAAAAATTAACCGTTCAGTATCGACCAAAACCGAAGTTGAACGAAAAAAATCCAAAAATCGAATGGAATTTATTTGAGATAAAATTGCATATTAAATGCATGCTTAGAAAAACTTTAAACGCATTTTTCTCGAAATGTCTTTTCAAACTTTTCAAACTCGGAAAATATTTTCTCGGAATATGATAAAAAAGGCATCTAGAGGAAAGGCATGTAGAGAAAATTGGTATTGACCTTGCTCCAGAGAATGCTTTTCTCTAAATGCGATCCTAAAATTCTCTAAAAATGAAAAAAAAACCTTCTATGAAAAAGAGAAATACATAAAAATAATTCGATTTTAGAGAAAAAGACTCTTTAGTTTTGAGCAGCCATGCTCAACGAAATCAACAAAATTTTTTCGTTTCGTTGAAACCGAAAAATAAATTATCAAAATTATTTCGTTTTTTAAATAACGTTAAAAATTTATCAAAACAAATTTCGTTTCGTTGAAAAACGAAAAATTTTCTATAATTTTCTCCTATGCTAAAAAAAATTTCTTCTGATATAAAAAAAAACGAAATTTTTTTGTTGAAATTAACGTTATTTTCAACGGTTGATTGGGAAAAAAACGAAAAAATTTTATATCGTTTTCTCCGAAACGAAATAAATATTTTTCGTTTTTTGAATTAACGTTATTTTTTATTTCGTTTCAACGAAACAAAAAAAATATTTCGGTTACCGTTAAAATTAACGTTAACGTGCATGCCTGGTTTTGAGAAAACATGTGTTTTTATTGAAGAAAAAACTTCTCATAGTAAATTTTTTATCAAAATATATGAAAAAATTTTTCTGTATAAATGAGAATTTTTTTTGTGCAAGAAAAATATTTGTCATTATAAGAGACATTGATATATTTCCATTTCCTAGAAGTGAAGAAATATTTCTTCGAAAATGTGAACATTTATTCTAATTGAAGAAAATTTTATTTGAAAAGAGAAAATTGCTTTTATTGAAAATAGAGAAATTTTTCACCGGAGGAAGATATGTGTTTTTTTCCAGAGTGCGGATGTCCATTTTCCTCAGAATCGAGACGTTGAAGATGTCATTTTATGTTTCAATCATGTCTGGCAGGTACAGTTTTACGGAAATTTGACTAAACACTTTCGACGGAAGGAGAGGGCAAAACCGCAAAAAACGATAATTTAAAAAATTTTTAAATTGAATTGATAATTTTAAAAACGTAAAAATGAGAGCAGTTTTGAAAATCATCCTCTTTCTGTGCTCGAGGCACAACTCTGAGTAACACCGGGTTACATCCGCTAGTTATATATAAAAAAAAGTTCTCAAAATAAGCAAAATTTTGCATTTTTTCTAAACGAGCTTAAAAAAACTTCTGTTTTTAGTCGCGTCCGTTCTATTGAATGAACGCTTATTACTTAGTACTAATTTGTACTAAATCTCGCCAATATTTTTATAAATTGTAGCACTCTTTCATCGTGTTAGAACACTTAAAATACATATCGGCTCATTTTGTTTCTTTCTTGTTTTTCGTGTTATTAAAACCGTGAGAATGTCGCGTCCGTGCCACTGGGAGATGCCCATATGGAAAGAATGGAAGAAAAGATTAAAGTGTGTGACCTTAGCCTGGCTAAGATTTGAACCTGGGACCTCTAGGTTGGTAGTCAAGCATGTTTACCACTCGACTACCCAGTCCGCCACATTTCAGAACACTTCAGGTGCATATCCGTATATCATTGTCCATTTTTCGTTTGCGGTGTTCGTCAACGTAGTAGATGCTTATATCCGAGATTGGTTTGGTTTCATTGGGCGGTTATAGTGAGGTGTTACCTGCTCACATTCCATCTTTAAGGTCTTTTGGACTTCGCTCAAGCCTAGAGTCTAGAGAATACGGAGCGTTTTGAATAAAGAGCTTTTAAGGTGGCTTCGTCTCGCTTTGACAGTGCCGTTCTCAGGCTATGTGGGTTTTTCGTTCAAAACGCAGCGTTTTCCAACACTATGTACTTACACAACATAGCTGCTCAAACGCTGCTTGTTCGGGACCGGTTTGCCGCAGTTAACCTGTATATGTAGAGGCCTTTTACTATCGACAAACTTTGACTCGTCCCTTGCCTAGTAGTTCAGCCTCCACAGATTTCCCATGGAATCAACAAAACCAGAAATATTCAATATAACTCAAACCTAAACTATGAAAACGCCGATATACCTGTAATTTTCTTTGATTATATAGACTAACCTGCATTTATTGATAAAACACCTATAATTTTTGAGAAAATTGTCAAAATTATCGTACAGTGTACTTAATTGCCAATATCTTTATACATTACACCAATGATGTTACCAAAAAACTACCAAAGCCACAATAGAGCTTCATAGAATGATTGACATATCACGTGGCATAAATCATAGGATTTGTATATCTGCTAGTGGTTCAATTAGTGTTCAATTGTTGAGCAAACACAATGAGAGAGAAAAAAAAAAAACCAAATAAATAAAAATCGATAAAACAGTTTTTCAAACGAATTTATGAATCCAACAAATCTAAAAGCGATTTCAAACACAGATAAAGATTGTATAAATAAATAAATATTATATAGTTTATAGTTGTTGATGGAATCAACAAGACGGTAGCAACGCCAAGCAATAGTATTGACCAATACTGTAACGGCAGATTGACATCAGATGTCATACAAAATCGATAACACACATACGTACACACAGACACACATGCCAAACCATTGATTAATAAATTCAACCCAATTTAATCAAAAAATGCTTTAAGAAAAAAAAAAAAAAAATTTATATAGCTTATTAAATGATTGAAGTATCAATATAAAGGGTTGGTTCAACTTCATTAATACGAGTGTGCCTTTTATTGATGTTTGGTACTTCTTTGGTTATCAATGAATATTTTTTGGTTTTTGTTTTTTTTTTGTTTCGTTGAGGTTTCCTGTCAAATAAAATGACAAACATTGAGGCGTTCATATTTTTTTTTTGCATACAATTGACTCGTTATCGTCGGGTTGATGCTTGATTTAGGAGTAACAAAACGTTTTCAATTCATTTCCGTGACGAGGGAAAAATATACTTGATGGGTTTTTACCATGCTTTATTCAAGCAAATGACATTTTAGAGAATTGAATAGAAAATTTAAAGCCTTGTTCATGAAAGCAAACAAAGTATATTCAAGAAAGCTAGACGAGAAAATAGTTTTAAGTATGGTACTAAAAATTATTTTGAATAGTTCTCACTCAATCATCAGATTGAACAAAAATGCAGCTTTTAACATTCATGCACATATTTCACATAAGGTTCTTAAAACTTTCTTAATAACCTTATGCGAAATATGTGCATGAATGTTAAATCGTGTATATTTGTTCAAACTGCTTGCATGCATAATTTTCTTCTCATATAATTGTATTAGATACTTTCAAAACTTTTAAATATTAAACTCTTAATAATTTATAGATTGTTGATCCACACTATAAAGCAACGTATTAGTTTTTCCAACTTCGTACGATAAACATATTAAACGCAATTTATATGTTGTAAACGCACCTTAATCAATTCTATTGCGATCACACGCCGTTCTTTGCCATTGATCTTCAATTAAAATCGAAACAAATGAATTTTTAATACACATTTTTCTGTTCTATACTTTTTAGACTCCCCCAAAAAGGTGCCAAAAATTTGTTTCGCACCCATCTGTGCGCGTTGTTTGGCTGCCTACGCGCTGCGCTATGTTTTAGCAATTTTATGCACGTAATGGTGAAAACATAAAAATTGACAAATAACTACACGCAACCAACACGCACCGCAACGATCAGGGCGAGCACCCCAGCTGGGATTTTATTGCTCGTATACGTTTTTGAGTTTAAAGTGTTTTTTTGTTTTGTTTATCTTTTTGTTCTTAATCGTTTTTGTCGTTCATATCTCTTACGTATTTAGAATGAGTCTTACGCATATGTATTCAATATATAAAAAACAACAAAAAAATTCCAATTCTGTAGGCATGTCGGGGTAGCTAAAACTAAGGTACACTGGCTTATGAGATGGGGATGTGTTCTGGTTGACTGATGGAATGGGAGCTGTAATAAAAACACTCCATGTTGATCATATTAATGTGTGACACTTTAGAAGGTGGTTACGTAAACACTAACTTAGTTTACGTAATTGATGTTGAACGAATGTATGTCTGTGAAGTTATCATAAATTCTTGATGCGTCAAGCACAATCAAAAAGTCGAAGAACCTGTTGACTAGAATGGTGCGTGGAATTCCTGGTAATGGGCGGAAAGTAAAAGGAGCAAACAGCGACAGAAAGTAATAAAAGTTTTAGTTTTGTTACTCATATACATAATAAAAAGATAAAATAATTAAATTCAGTTGAACTTTAATGCAGAGTAATTAAAAAAATTGAAGCAACTGTAGGCTAGTTTGAATTTTTAAGTAGATGAGATATACTTTGTATTGCTTAAAAGAAAAGAAAAACAAAAAAAAAATATGGCTGAGCTGGTGATATGATCAAATAAAATAAAATAAAAATTGTGTTTTATTACGAATAACGTACGTGTAGTTAGCAAGCTGTTATGATTGTTAACCGAAGTGGCATTTCGCTGGCGGAAATGGCAAAAGGGTGTAATACTCAAATCGTACAAGTCATTGTAACTGCTTTATCACAATAAAGATCAGCGAATTTAAGTACATTGAGTACTACTTCACATGAACAATATGTATTGATCTGTTTATCTATCATTTTATGCTTCATATCTACCCGGGTCTTATTTCGTGTGAAAGTGTTTTCTTTTGTATATTTTTTCCGATATTATTTTGGGTAGATATCATTACGGAGTAACTAACAATAAAATAGTTAGTGTTCTATTACTAGGTCTTGTATTACACGATTTGTAGATTAAAACAGAAAATGTTTGTGTTCAAGTAGTAAAGGTGTTAACACCTGCTGATGTTTTGCCAGGCATAGACATATGTTTGTAGATCAGTTAAAGAAAATGCTAAACAATTTGGTGTTGAAATGTAAGTACATATTTGTAAATCTTGAATTGATCAAAACCTTGCAATTATATCTGAGAACATTTAGCATTGAAGAAACTTAAAAAAACTGGGCCATTTATATGTACAGATACAGTATATTATTTATATATTTACATAAATACAGAATTCAATCCAAGTGAGTCACATGAAAAGCAACACACGTCTTAGGAAATGAGTGAAAACTCATTCCAAATGTATAGTAAGAGGTACTCTTAAGAAGGGTAAGCTGGGGTAGATTTGACACCTTTTTTTTCAAAGTGTTATTGCTCCAATAATTGATGACCGATTCTAAAAATTTAGTATTCCCTATAAGCGTTGATTATTTAACTTTCAAACTTAAATAGGAAATTGTATTATTAACGTCCTAACATATATTTTTTAAACATTTTCTAAAAAAAATCGTTTTGTCAAATGTGCCCCTACTACGGGGCACCCTTGACATTTGAAGGGCACATTTGACATGAATATTTGCACTTTTTAAGAAATCGAAAAACCAGCCTTATTCAAACAAAAATTCAATATCTTTTTAGTTCGTGTTTGTAACAATAGAATAGAATCAAAATATCGAATGTAACAAGATCAGTTCGATACAATTGATATCTTAAATAAATATAGTAAAATTCACTCAATTGATATAAAAAAATATAAACTTTATTATTTCAGTTAGCGAGTAGTTAAGCAAGCAACAGTTATCTTTATCGAACTGTCAAAGTTAGGAATAAACATTGCTAACACAGATGTTATGGATACAAGTTAACAGGTTAGGTAGTTAAGGGCCAGTTAACGATAACCACAAGTGTCTTTTGGGAATTCCACTGATATTAATGCTATACATAAAAAATAATTTAAAAGTGAAGTGGCTGAATAGTTTGAAAAAAATAAGACTAGCATAACAGAACTACCCAAAAGAACCAAAGCTATTGTTGTTACCAGAATTACTTATATCAATGGAATGTTATTAATTACTACACTTTCATTCTTCATTCGTTAACCAACGTTCTGTTCTCTTCATGTTCTTTTATTTCTTCGGCTAATTATAGTCCTATTCTGATGTTTGAAATCATCTTTTTTATTAAAACCAATCTAAAAATATATTAAAAAATTGTTAATGATTTGTTTTAGCTCTTAACCAAGGATTTCAGGTGTCAAATCTATTCAGTCAAGTCTGCCTTGGCTCGTAAATGGGGAGATAGATAAGTAGGAGGGAAAGTGGAATCAAGACAACAAGTGTAGAATGTTGAATGTGTGGCGGAGCGCTATATCAGCATGCGAATTTGAATCTCAGGCAAGTGTTATGCTTTACCTCAGTCAATTCGAGTTTTTAAGCAATCTCATTCCACAAACAACTCTACCACCAACTACAACTTCCAAAGTCGAATATAGTGATGAATTTTTAACTTCTGTTGATAAGAAATGAGGAACGAATTAAAGAAAGGTAAAAGCGTAGGACCATGGCTAGATCGGGATTCGAGTCCGGAACCTCTAGGTTGGCAGTCGAGCACGCTAACCGCTAACCGACTACCGAGGCCCCAAAAATGTAAAAAGTGTTGGGGCACTTTTGACAAATGTCAAAAGATCCGCAATCAAAAATGTCAAATGTACCCCAAACGCTCTCGGCTTCTTTTTTTAAAAATTTTTTTAGTTTGTATTTAGTTTTATTGAAAATCACTTATATTTTCAAAAACATAAATAGTTGTTTTTACCTTTTGAAAAGATACTTTAATTAACTTTTATAACTTGACCAGGAGGTCCTTACGTATCAATGTCGGAAAATAACAGTTACACGCGCAAAAACACAAAAACACCTGTCACTTTTTTTTATGTAATGGAAGAATCGTCAAACTTCGTGACGATTAATATAATACAAAGACGCAAAATTTATAAAACAAAATATTGAAAAATAACGGTTCGTTCATACCGAAAACCCCAAAGTCAAAGGTACCCCAGTTTACCCTACTATTTAATGTTTTTTTTGAAGTTCCTTAAAATTTGTATTCGTCATGGTATTTACTAGTGTCCGACCGAATGTGAATTTTTGCCGAAGCCGATTCTTCGGCAAAAAAGAAATAAACGGCCGAAGGCCGAAGCCGAAGCCGAATAACAAACAAATGATTTCAAGTAAAAAAAATGATAAAATTAATTTTTTGCTATTGTTATAAAGGAATAAAATACAATAAAATACAAATTATTAAGGAAATTATTGTCAATTCTTTTTATTATGACAATATTGGTATGGTTCAATTATGTATGGAACAAAATATTGGCCAAATGGCTGCCGCGACCTCGGCGGCTCACCTCCATCCGATGGTCCAAATTTTCCATGACGCTGAGGCATAATTGAGGTTCTATACCGTTAATGTGCCGAATTATCTCATCCTTTAGCTCTTAAACTTTTGCTGGCTTATCGACGTATAAACGTATAACGTCAAATAACCCCAAAGAAAGAAGTCCCACGGTGTCAAATCACATGATCTTGTCGGCCAATTGACATCGCCACCACTTGAGATAACACGGCCATGATTAACACAGATTAACACGTTATCTGTGCTTCAAGAGACACCGTCCTGGTGAAACCACATATTGTCCACATCCATATCTTACAATTCGGGCCATAAAAAGTTCGTTATCATCTCACGATAGCGAACTTCATTCACAGTAACTGCCTGACCGGCCTCATTTTGGAAAAAATACGGCCCGATGATGCTGACAGCAATATTTTCTACAGTTCGAGCTGTACGAGCATGCACTGGTGTTTTCACATCTCCTACAGACCTGATTTGCTCAAATTTTTGCACGATTTTTGCGATTGTACGCTCATTTGGACGATTAAATTGACCGAAAAAATCACGAAGTGCACGATATGCATTTTGATTTGAACGCTCATTTTCATAATAAGCTTGAATAACTTTAACGCGTTGCTTGATTGGTTTTTTTCCATGGTTCAAATTGAGTTAGTTTGTCAAATGAAATGCAGAAAAAACTTGACGTTTAGGTGTGGTTCACATTCAACATCGGTCCTTAAAACCCTTATAATTCATTTCAGTACAAAAAAAAAGGAACTGAAATCATTAAATTCGAGTTAAACGCAAGAATTTTTCTACAAAATTCGGATTTTTCTCTAATTGATTTATTGACGTCAGGATAAAGTATTCACTATTTCAGTCCATAACAAGAGCAAAAATGAAACAGTCGGACTCGCTGCATTTATCATTATGAATAAAATTTTCAAAAGGAGAGAAACACAAAACGTGCAATGAAAATGTTTCAAATGTGGAATTTTTAATGGAGTTCACTGAATACTTTAAAAAATTCTAAAAACTTATAAAAAATTGTTAAAAAATAAACAAAAACATTCGGCAAAAATAATCGGCTATTTCGGCCGAAGCAGAAGCCGAAGCCGAAGGTCAAAATATCGGCCGATTATGCCGATTACCGAAGCCGAAGCCGAATAATCGGTTGGACACTAGTATTTACATACAATTAAGCTTATTGGATAAAGTATTGAGCTCTTATTTCTTTTGTTGTAAGGTATGATATGGTTTAATTATAACTGAGTATTATGAAAAATACGTTAATAAGTTTCGATTTCTGGCGTTTTATATAATTGTGGCACTTAGTTTTGGTTAAACCACATCATGCGATATATCTATAGAAAGAAGAACCCATTAATATTTCAATATGTTTAATATATTTTTTGATATTTCCATTTTTTTGGGGTCTCAACTGAGTTTGCAAAGACAAAAAAATCAAAAAACTTCGTTTTGTGCAGAAAAGGGGTTCAGGAGAACCAAAACCACTTCATGGGGATTTCTCTGATCGAAAAAAAAATTATACAGGAATTGTTTTTTAAGATTCCCTCTAACTTTTAAGTTGGTGTCCGGTGAAATTTAAATTTCTATCCGGTTTACTAAACATGTTTAATTCTTGTTATATTCTGATTCTGTTGGCATACTTCGATTTTTGTTTCAACTTTTCAACTTCTAGCAAAGTAACTAGTAACTAAGACGATTTGGTATATTTAGAAAAAAATTATTTCAAAAGTAAGACAAAATAAGATTGCCTGAATTTGAGGAATATCGGTTGAATCATTCGCCACCGAAGTAAGCAAAGATATTGTTATTATTTGGCCTTATTTTATAGTTATTTTTTTAAACATCTATAACACAAACTGTCCAGAATTAAGATAATAGTAAAGTCATATGATTCATTAAAAAATAATTCCAATTGACTTCCGAAACTGGAGAAAAAATTCACAATTTCTAATTTTCCAGCGTATTTTTCCGAATCTGTTTCAAAAAAAAAAATTTCTTTAAATTTCTTTAATTCTTTAAATTGTCAAATATTATCCAATTTAAAGAAATAAGGGCTTATTAGGGAAAAAAGCTGTTGGTTTGATATTTCTTCTGTTCTCAGTGACATATTATAATTATACCGTATAACTTATACCAATTACCAAATGCTGACTTAAATCAAAATAATAATTTTTTAACAATAGGTCTTTAGTGCACTTTTCCAAAAAGCCCTCATTTATTAAAATATATAACAATAATATTTGCGCAATTTTGAGGAATTTTCATAAAACTGATTTCGAAAATCCAATGGAAGATTAAGAATAAGTATATAAAAGTCGATATAAGAGGAAATTTCATCTGCTTTTTTGATGGCGAGGGACTCAAACAATTTTTTTTCATATTCAGGCTCTTTGGTTTTCATACCAATGTGTCAGAAATGTAGGGTTCTTTTACTTTTGGAATTGAGCATAATTAGTACTTACCAATTGCCTACTTTTAAAACGAAGTGAAGTATGGGTAGCAAATTTTCACTCTGGGTAGAAACAATTGCATTTTTGCTGACTCTATTGGGACCTTCGTATAACTGCTGAACAAGGAAAAAAATCCTTAAAACCGCATACAACTGGTGTTTGCAAAACATTTTGGCCGTACAGAACCGAAACAACTCTGAAGCAAGTTTATTTTATAACGATCACTACCTTATGTACGAACAAAATGTCCTGACAGTGACCGTTTTACTTCAACAAGTTTGAACAAGAAACCATTGGTGCAAAATAAGTAAAATCGTTGTTATATATAAGTTCTACACTTGATAAATTCCAACACCCCCCCCCCTCCCCAAAAAAATTCCTGGTTGCGCCCCTGATACACTAAGAGATCAGGAAATTAGCACTTATTTAAAAAAAAACTATTAAATGTTAGAATCAAGGATCGTAAATAAGCTCTAAAGAACAGTATGTTTTTGTTCCGTTTGTTTCTTCTTAAGATCACAAACATTATTTATGGTTTTTTTGTTTTGCTCTCCGATTGAAAAATCAACACAAACCGAAGCAAGCAGAGACGAGAGAGAAAAACAAACATCAAGTTTGTGTTCTTCGAATAGAAAACGCTTTTCCTTCTGTTCTGCTTTTGAATTGTGGGCAATAGGCACAATCAAAGCAAACTAAATCTTTAAGCGATCCTCTTAAGCGATCTTTTACAGGTTGCTGGCACTGGTAACAAATAGGTACTGGTTGTGTTTGTATAACAAAACACAATGATTATCCTTTTTTTATCGCTTTAGTGTTGCTGTGATACGCAGCTGTAAGCAAAGTGTTTGCGTACTGTTTGTTTCCAAACTCTGGTTAGAATATCTTCAAGTTTTCTAAAATCCATTGAGAAAGAAAATTAATACATGAAAAACCAAATTTATTTGGTATAAAATAAGCTGATATACCAAGCCATCAACAAGTGTCAACAAATTTTGTGAACTTAAGAATCTTATAAAATTCCTCCAATATTGACATTTAAAAAAAAAACATCGCCAAATAACAAATCTATAATTTCCATTCGAAGTTCTGAAGTTTCTGGGTTTCTATACCAGTGATAAACTAATTTCGGAATATCTTGATGTTATTTGTAACTGCGTTAATATCAGAAAAACGAGACTTAAAATATATTTTTAAAGCACCGAGAGCTTCAATTGTGAAATCAACGGGATATGGAGACCAAGTTTGCGGAATAAAAGTTGCACATGTATTTTATTACGTGAAACATTTTTTTAAGTCAATCCAACTTTACTCCATAAGAAAAACATGTTAAATCTAGGAATTATCTTCATCTTGAGCGTAGTTAAAATATCCCCTACAGCCTCTTTTAAAACTCGGAGTTATTAAGGAATTATTATTTTGATGACTTCACTTTTTATGGGGATAGGCGTAACTTTCATTCAATTTTTCCAAAAGTCAAACTCAGAGTACGTTTTAAATATAAAAACTAATGTGTGTCATGTGCATTATTTTCAACAATATCAAGTAATTGTTGTAATACATATTTTTGTTGTACATAAATATTGTCAAATTTGTGAAAGTTTTGAGGACGTCACTTTGTATGGGAGGTAGACGTGTGTTTTATTCAAATTTTCAATATTTCAAATTTAGTGTGCGCATTTTAAATCAAAGCTTTTAAGTTAATGTTAAGTTGTTATTTTTAAAGTAACATTGAATATGCTGGCTTTCATTCGATTTAACCCATTTTCGAACTTGATCATAATTTTTTTGAAAAAATACCGTCTTAATACCGAATTTCGTGTCAATAGATAAAAAGATGATAAAATTTCGATTAAAATTACTTTTGTAATATTCACTTGCTATACCTACCATCTTTTCTTACCTATACCTACCATGCCCTCTTATACAAATGGTATATAAATTTGACATATGTCGTAATGTTGTTAGCCGTCGTCAATGTGTTCGAACTATGATTTGTCCAAAATGATTTATAAACGTAGTACGACTCGGACCACGGATTAATATCACGTCATACACACATACGTTTATGTACTAAGTTAATCTGTGTCGACAAGGAATAGCAGCTAAACACATTATCAAAATTTCAGGAGAGCATTTTTAAGATTAAAATCGCTACCTTGTATCAGGGTACCTTAACTTTTGCTGTTTGGATTTGATGGCCTCAAACATTTCATTTTCAAGGTACTACATGTATAATCCATAGTACCTGTTTGACCGAGCTCTGCTCAGATTCCCACCACATATTTAAATATTCCACGGTTTTTAATGTATCGAAAATACTAACTTTATCTAAGGTTCATGTCAGAGTGAACGCTACAAGCGATGCGATGCTATAAAGCTACTCGAAGCTACAAACCTTTGCCTGTGTTTTTCTATCAAAAACTTCAAAACGTGTCAGAGTAAAAACAATGCGAGGGTCAAAGACATATAGAGAGAAGAGAAAGAGAGAGATGTTCTTTTTAGCATGAGCGCAAAATGGTAGCTGTGGAATTATGTTTCTTGATTTCGGCAAAAATTAACTTTTTTGCCAATGATCGAATTTTTACGGCAGCTTTTGTGGCGGCATAGGTTCGAATCCCACGAGTAACACAGATTTTTAGAAATATTTCATTATTTTGTTTGATTTTTTTATTAATTTTTATTCGGTTTATATTTTTCAAATTATTTTATTTGTGTTTTTATATATTTTTTATTAATTGTATATTATTTATTAATATTTTTTTATTTGTTTATTTCATTTACACCAAAACAATTGTACAGTATTTTTTTTTTTAAAATATTGCAATATTTTTGTTTAAATTTTGAAGAATATTTTCAATTTTTGCAGGTTTTTTAGATTGTTGGTTCATCCAATGAAGCTTTTTAGCTTTTTATTCATAAAAATAAAAAAAACAAGTAATAATAAAATAATATTAAAAATAAAAACAATGAAAACAAAAGGATTCCAACCCAGACCAACATGATTCTTGCTGTCAAACTTCGTTCATTGGCAAAAAATTAAATTTTTGGCGAAAAAACAATTATAAAAAAATTTTATTTCAGATTTGATTTGTGATTTTTTGAATTATTATCTCGATTATTTTCATGTTATATAAGAAAAATATTTCTCCGTTATATTGCCTAGCATTTGCCTACACTTTATATTTCGGTACTTAAAAGAAATCAATATGTATCTCCTTAAGTTTTTCCCTGAAGGCTTTTTTCAAAACAAACTCACTTCATTTCACGTTTTTTGTTATATTATTAAAAAAAAAACAAAAAACACACACAAAATCACAACATTGTCTAATTATGTGGCAACGTAGTTCTAAGCAAGTCATGCACACATTTGCTATTATCTGTTAACTTATACAAAATAGAAAAATCATTGAACTCATTCATCATTCGCAGCATTATTTGTGGTATTTTTCGCTGATTTTTTGCTATTTTTTGACATGCATGATTATTTGTTTTGGCTACTTAAAAATATTCGCATCTTTCCAAGACATTAACCCCAAAAAAAGAAACACGTCAACTTACTTACTTATTGGTAAGAGCCAACAAAATTTTCGTTCAATTCAAAATGACAGAAAAAAAAAAATAAAATTCCGGATCGAAGTAGTGAGATGTATAAAGAAAAAAAAAAAAAAAAACACAACATTTATTTGATTAAAGAACGAACAAGCTTTAATCAATACTCTTGAGGTGTTTGTCTCTAGGTGGCAATATGATGAAAGACTTCTTAGAATGTACGCAGAACAGGTCGTTAACCTCTCTGTTACGCATACAATAAATTTTTTAATAAATATTTGTATTAATTTTAGATACATTTTTATTATTAGCGCTGACTGAATGGTCGTCAGTTGATTTTAGAAACCTTAAGGGGGTCTTTCTGGTTAGAAAGCTTAAAAAAAATATTTGCTTCTACACATAAAAACAAAAATAATATAAAATATTTTTATATTTAAGTAAAAAACAGTTGCATTTTATTGAAAGCTGACAAAATATACGCTTAAAATTTTGAAGTAATAAATATATAATTCTTAAATACAATAAACAAAATTTATGAGCATTTTTTACTTGCTGAGCAGAAAGACACCCTTAAGAGATAAACATTTTTCATTCTTTTATTGCCAATTTGTTCTATAGATGATTTGTTTCTTTGAATTTTTATTAATACTCGCTAGTGCTTCCGTCTACTCTGTGCATAGTATTGGAAGTATGCATTAAAAACCGCACATGCGCAACCAATATCATATCTACTTATTATACCTGTAATATTTTTTGCTTTTTTGCATGTTTCTATCCGTCAAACTTTAGATTTAGTCATACACACAAGTTTTTATCTCTCGAAATGAGCCAAAACGTACACAATATTTATGAATTGTTACATAATATCCATGAATCGCATTCAGAAATTTTGGCTCAGTTACAGTTACTCAGTTTTATGAGTCTTATTCATGATACCAATGTACTAATACACAAAAGAAAAAATACAGGAGAACATGACTTTCATATTCAATAAAAAATATGAATAATAAACCAATGAAAATCATGAAAAAATACAAACGAAACAGTTAGTTTAGTTAGCAGATAAGTCACAAAAATGCATGAATCAAGGGAAACATAAACTGCTTTATGAGTTTTATGACCGATATTTTAAATGATTGTTGTGATATATATGGGCATCTCCCAAAAAAGGTCCACCAAAAGTGAAGAAAAACATTAAAATAAAGCACTCTAACAGCTTTTAACTTTATTTTTTTTTATTTTGATTAGTATTACTGCTATGAAGTGTCCGACCGAAACCAAAATTTTGGCCGAAACCGAAACCGAAACCGAATTTCGGCCATTTTTGTAATATTCGGCCGAAACCGAAACCGAAACTGAATGTCTACATGAAAATTGTTTTAAAAACAATTTATTTTTTTTAATTTTTTATTTAAAAGCTTTCAAAAACATAACAATTGAAACAGATTATAATAACGTATACATTCGATAAATATTCTTTTGCCTTTATTCATAAAAATTTACGAACCTCTTATAAAGACTTTACCAACAAAAATTTCAAAAACAGTATCCATAAACGTCCAATAACGACAAAAATCTCTTATAAAGGCTTCTTAAATGAGGAACCTTCAATAAACCCTTGATAAAGCCTTTTTAAAATTTTTTGTCAAATATTGTCAAAAATACTTCAAACTGTTTCAAAAAATATGACAACATGGCAAAACATTTCAAAATATTGAAAATAAAAATTATAAGTGACAATTTTTTCACAGAAGAACATAGATTAAACAATTTTTTGACTGTTTGCATGTCGAAGTATTGATAAAATTGTGACAAATAAACAAAAAATTATTGAATTTATCAAATTCACGAACCATTCTTGACACTGTTCCCATTTCAAATTGAGAGTGTTCCTATTTTAACAAATAAGCTGAGACAATATTTTTATGAATAATAAAATTTTAAAAAACATTTTATCTCTAAAAAGCTTTTTGACTATTAAGCACTTTAAATCTATTTCAAGATATTTTTATGAATATGACCGTTTGAATATTAATGTTCAACTTTAAAATAATAAATATGGAGAACATTTTAATACCACGTTAAGGAACTTTTTAGTATTTAAAGTTAAATAACTTAATATTAGAATCTAAAAAAACTACATTTATCGTTTTGTGCTGGACTCACTCACACGGTCAATCAAATGACTGAATTTCACGTTTTTGTTCTACTTAACACCATTAAAAATTTTGATGAAAGCGAACTCACATCTACCATTGAAATATATGTAAAAACCGAATTAGTAGTGTCCGATCAAATATTCGGTTTCGGTTTCGGCCATATTGATGCCGAATAGCCGAAACTGATTAAAAGGGCCGAAACTGGCCGAAACCGAAACCGAAACCGAATATTCGGTCGGACACTACTGCTATGTAACTTGAAATTAACTTGTTATGATGTATTTATTTTAAAATTTATAATGAACATCTTAACTATATTTTACTACTAATGGAAAAATTTGTCGCGTCCGTATTCGTGCTATATCTATTTAAAAACAGGGAAGAGATAATTCTAATATTTCATAAGTCTAGAGGTCAAAGGAAGAATAGTTATCCTTTGACCTCCATTAACATGTATATTATATATAAAAAAAGTTCTAAAAATTAGCTAAATTTTGCATATTTCTATTCGAGCTTAAAAAAACTTATATATTTTGTCGCGTCCGTTCCATTGAATGATTGCTTATTACTTAGTACTAATTTGTACTAAATCTCGCCAATATTTTTAAAAAATATTGCTATATTCATCGCGTTAGAACACTTAAAATACATATCGGGTCATTTTGTTTCTTTCTTGTTTTTCGAGTAATTAAAACCGTGCGGATGTCGCGTCCGTGCCACTGGAGATGCCCATATGTTTTTCTATGATTTGTTTGTTATGCGTTTTATTTAATGTTTTTCATGTTTGTGTGTTTATTTGTTCAACAATTTGTATTTGACGTTGCCAGCATACGTGTTGGTGTTGTTGATATGTGAAACACATGATATCAAATTTTTTTGCTATCTCTATCCAACAATTTGTTATTAATTTTTCTTTTGCAATTATTGTAGCACTTTTCATGCACATATATACACACAATACACTTAATCCGTAAATAAATTCTCGAAGACAGTGTTCGCGTTCACAGATTTGTGTACTTTTTTATGCATTGTGTATGAATACACTCAATCCATGTTTTATTACTTCGAGCTTATGTACATACAATCTATGTCGAAAAGGAATAACCGCTGAAGTCAATGAAGGTCAAAGTATGGTTTTAAGTTCCTCGCAACAAAATACACTAGTACGCAAATTTTTCTTGTTGTACCTTGAAATTTAAGTGTTTGAGGTTATTAAATCTAAACAGCAAAATGAAGTTTAACCTTAAAAATGCTCTCATGAAAACGTGAAAAATTTCCTTGTCGACACGGACATAATCAGTGAACGCAAAATTCATGTAGGTTATTTGTGAACACATACATAATTTATGTTTTCAAAGTGTAATGGTCTATCCATGTGAATCCCTGTGTCCATCATGTGAAGTAATCCCATGACAACCAATGATTCATCGTTCATCGTTTGTGTAACATGGTGTATTCAAGCGAAATTTTCAAGTCAACAATATTGCTTTCTATAGGCCTAAAATACATGTTTATTCTTCCGACCAAATGGCTCGTTTCCAGTCGTCTGGACTCCAATTTGAATGTTGGTTGACAAGCTTTAGGCCGCGTTCATAGTGGACGCTGAAGCTGGTTAAGCTTTCGCAAGCAATATCATGACGCGCTTTTTAGCACTGTTGCTGTTCATAGTACGCGCTTTTTGTTTGAGTTTTTAAACACTTTTTTGCGCCGATGCTGTTCATAGTGCGTGCTTTTTGCTTACACTTTTAGATGTTTTTTTAGCTTTTTTAGATACTATGATAAAAAAAAGAACACAAAAGCTTGTTAAAACAAGCTGCAGATCAAAACATAAACAAGAAAAAAAAAATAAAAAAGCCGAATTTTGCAAAAAAATAGAAAAGAAGAAAAACGCGTTAAAAAGAATGAAACAACATAGCATAAGTAAGACGTAAAACCAAAAATTATCACTGTGTAGCCAAGAGAGATAGAATAAAAAGTATCAAAAAGCTTCACAAGTGGAGTGATCTTAAATTTAAAGTGGCGTAACCGATTATAAATAAAGCCTTTTTCAGCAGCTGTTAAAAGTTTAAGCTCAGCGTTCACTATGAACGCGGCCTTAAAAGTGCCTTTAACGGTTTTTTTTCTGCTCAAAGTCGGTAAGCAAGATTTTTCGAAAACGCCTGAACCGATCAGTCTCATATTTTAACACAAGCTTTTCAATTATATTTTCTAATAACTAATCGAAGTTTTTCTCCGATAAATACTTTTTGTTATAAGTCATAGTATACACACAAACAAAAATTTTGTGTTGAGAATTTATCAGAATTTTAAGCGAAAAAGTTTCTTTGCTTTGCGAGTTTTGATGAAAACGATATTACCACAGTTAAAGCATTTGTATTAGCATTGACGATTTTTGACATAAAGCGCTCTTGATGCTATCCCTTTCATGTGGGAGTTTCTTATCTCTTTATCTGTGGGATACAGAGTGAAATTATAAATCGATAAGTTGTGAGTTCGATAACCAAGGTGGGTGAAGAAATATTACATTTTAACTAACATCAATGCTATAAAAGATGTGTCGAAAAAGTGTTGGTTTTGAGATTTCACTCATACAAATCACAGAACCAAGCAGAATGTCGGTCGTTCAAGAATATTCTCGTTCTAAAGCCTAATAGCCCATCCACAATGACGACAACGGGCGACGGACGACAGGTCTCCACTCTGTCGTTGTAGATAAATTTCGGGCGACTTGAATTTTTTAAACGCGACAACAACAAGCTACAGCAGAAAGTGGTTAGTGAAATCAGCAATATTTTTTCAGGTTATTGAATCGAATTTAAATTAAATTATATTATTTAATAACTCACATCAAATTTTGCAATTAAATATATAAATTGAACACAAAAACGAGCACTCGAACAGCCGGCATGAAAAAAACACGAATGTAAACAATGGCTGACATTTACTTTTGTCGTCTGTTTTTGTCGCCAAATTAAAATTAAATTGAAGCTGGCTACAGCTACATTTGAAGTCGGGCAACAATGTCGTCGCGATTGTCTCCAAAAGTTCATCCCATAAGAAATACATGTGAAAAAAAAGTGACGTTTGACGCTCGTCGCTCGTTGTCGTCATTGTGGATGGGCTATAAGGTTGCGTGTATAGTGAACGCCGAGTCGCCGAGTCGCGTTCACTATAAACGCAACCTAAGCCAATAAATATCGACGACCCAATCCGGGGCGTAACCAGACATTTTATTTTGCGGAGTTTTAAAATATGTCGGGTTAATTTATGAAAAAAAAAAATACGTAATAAGAGAGATTTATTTTTTGCACTAACGATTACTTGTTCAAACCTCAGTCTCGCAGAAAAAAATTTAAGCTTTTGGATGATTTCATAATTCATAATCTTCTATCGGATTTTCCGAAACTGTTTTATGAAAACCTCTCAAAATTGCGCAATTTATATGCGTTTTTAATGTATGAGAGCTCATTTTTATTGTCTCGGAGACCTATCATTAAAAAATATATAATTTGTCTTTTATATTACATAATACATTATTATCGATTACTGGAAATAAACGGGTGAATAGAAGCAAAATAAAACCATTCTATTTTTGAACCTAATTGAATGATAATTCCAATGATATTTACGAGACAATGATATTTACGAGATATTGTAAGTGCACTCTCAGATAACTTGCTTGGATCGGATATTTTTTGAGATAATTTTTATGAAACAAAATCGAGAAAATCCGAAGGGAAATTATTAAAAACTCTACCGACTTTCCTCAAATTCAAGCTTTCTTAGTTTTTAGTACATAGCATTAAGATTTCAGGAAATTTAGTGTACTTTTGGTCTTAGTCACATATATTTCAAGCCGACTTAGTGTCTACCATGCCAGAGCCAAGACAACTCAAATCGCAATATTGTCCACAGCCAGTCAATAATGTCCGTGGTCAGAATTCACAAAAAAGTAACCGTGCTCGAAAAATATAATGTTAAGCAATAGGGATCAAATTTGGCAGATGTATATCTGACTTGAAAACTAAGTTGTATGAAAAAATGTGCGCCCATGATATGCCCACCGCCGATACAAACTGTAATGTTATGATGGATTTCTATATAAGTCAGAAGAGTATAATTTAAGAGCAGAGAATATTTTACATATTGATCTGAACTCAAGAAATGTTGCGCTATCTTCGTTGAGAAAAGAACAAAAAAATGCAACATTTATTTTTTAATATTGGCTGCCCAATTCTTATCTTGCAATTCATTTCAATAAAACTAATTATTATTATTATTATTATTATTATAAAACTATAACGCCATTATCAGCCATTTTATGTTGAAAAAAGAACACGATTTGATCTTAGAAGTCAGAATATTTGGAGAAAATAACAAAAACGTGTGGAATGTTTGAATTTTGAGATAATAAAACACCATTAACGTAATTAAACACTTTTTAAAGACAAATTGTCTTATGTGTCTTATGTCGTGTGAACTACGGCAAGTATTTTTTGATAACTTAAAGTATGTAATTATAAAACTTAACTATTAGGTCTGTTTCCGTACGCACTGCAAGTAACGTTCGGGTAAAGTTCGAGTAATAGAGTGTACTAGTATGGCCTGGGGTCGAAATTCGACCAATATATTGATTGCCTGTTTATAATTATATGCGACATGGTTCAAATAAGTTCGTGGCTATAACTCTTAATTGATTAGAGATATAAAGATATTTTCTTCAGAAAAATTATTTTTTTATTTTTATTATTTTTTCAAAAACAGAAAAACAACATTTTAAAAAATTAAATTTTGTCAAAGAAATCATAGGAGGTAGCCTTGATTTTTTGATCTCACGGACAGTTTATTAATTTAGTGTCAAGACAAAATAAATTTACCTTATTTCCGGTAAAGACTTTGAAAGAAACTAAGAAATGCAATTTTGAGTTTTTGTTTTTTTACAACAAAACTCATTTTTACCCCATATTTTAAGAATATATCAAATTTTGTGGTCTTTTTTTAAAATGGATAATTTAAAAATAAACAAAAAAAAAACGGTATTATTTTCAATAGTTTTTTTAAGTTAACTGGTAAAACTTAAATACAAAAAATATATAAATGAAATCTATTCACAGATGGCGAAGATATTGGCTTCCCAATTTAGAACATTCAATTTGAGACAGTTTTTTTCTCTCCTTGGCATTTGGTTGAAACACACGCTAAATAAATAACGACAATATTATGAAAATTCATTAAAAATACTTTTGGTTTGAACTTTGCTGTAATTTTTATCACATTTAAAAGAAAATTTAACAAACTTTCAGAAAAAATGAGAAAAATTGAATAACCGTTAAAATTCAATCAAGATGGAAACACATGGAAAGTCAAGTTTTTGATGGAAACACATGGAAAGTCAAGTTTTTGAATTCAAAACACATGTTTTTACAAATTGATGAATGGATAAAACTACATTTTTTTTTTAAAGAAATTGTTAAGGCTCAAACAAGTTATGCGTAAGCATAAAAAAGTTTCAGAGAGAAGTCAACGAAAAGTATACAAAAGTTCAAAAACACACTTTTCCATACTTAATTAAAAACATAGTAAGCATGAAAAAAAATTTCAATATAAATCGATTCGAATGAAATGACAAATAAAAAATAATTTCTTTTTGTCGAAAAAGATTGCCAACTAAAATTATAAAAAAATATTTTTTTTTTTTAAGTTGATAAATTCATCCATGCTTTATGATTGAATATAGCGGTCAATTTCAATACAAGACTCGCTTAATAAATTAATCCTGTCTAAAACATACATTTTTTACTGATTTTTAATAAAATTTCGATACATATGTAAGTGTTTAAAATCAAAATTTAAATTATTTCTTAAACAGGTTGCAACCTTTTTATGCTTAGCAATATACGGTGTCGAGCGCTCACTCTCAAGTTTTGAAAAGTAAACGAAAATAGAGAAACTGAACGAAAAATTGCTTACGCACAACTTGGGCGACGCAATATATTTCGTTATTTTTCTCTCTAACTTTTGTTTGCTTACGCATAACTTGGTTGAGCCTTTACTTTTAAAAAAATTCAAATTCGGATAACTCAAGAACTCTCCTTCAACCAAATATCATATCAATAAAAGAGCAGCTTTTTTCTCAACAATTTAATTTCTCTCTTAGAAGGTTGGGAACCCCCTCTATCAGATATATCATTTAAATATACATTCTGCACATCTGGGCAACGTTACCTTTCGAATGATATAAGTTTTATTTATTTTGAGTTTTAATTAATACCAAAAAAGCGTGCGACAAACTTTAATGTTCACGTTTTAATAATACTATTTGATTTGATTTGTCAAAGTGAGAAATTTAGTCAAAACGTACCAACGAACCCAGTTTCAAGTAAGTTTCAAGCACAACAACTGTTTTTTGAAAACAATAAAATTTGATTTCTTTATTTTTGTATTGAGTGACAAAAAGCGACATTGTGCTTGTTCTTCTTCTTTCTCGTGCTGGAAACATGTATAAAGAACAGGGACCGTAATAATTATGAGCAATATCGAAAAAATTAAGAAAAAATGATTATTTTATGATTTTTATTTTTTTGCTCAGATATAAAAATCGTTTTTTGATTTTTATTTTTTAAATCAAAAATAAAAATTATTTTTAAGTTTTATTTTTATACTCAAGTATAAAAATCATTTTTAATTTTTATTTGTTTTACTCAAACAAAAAAATCATTTTTGATTTTTATTTTTTTTACTCCAACAAAAAAATCATTTTTGATTTTTATTTTTTTTAATCAAACAAAAAAATCATTTTTGATTTTTATTTTTTTTAATCAAACAAAAAAATCATTTTTGATTTTTATTTTTTTTACTCAAACAAAGAAATCATTTTGGATTTTTATTTTTGTTCTCAAACAAAAAAAAATCATTTTTAATTTTTATTTTTGAGACAAAACATAAAAATCGAAAAATGATTTGTATGGTTTTTATGATTTTTTTGCTTTTGGTCAGAAATAGAAAGAATTTTTTTGATTTGTATTATTTCGCTAAATAAGTGAAATTAGTTCTTCGTTTTATTTTTTTATTCAGAAATTTAAATCGCTTAAGGATTTTTGCTATTTTGCTCCTAAATTAAAAATCGATTTCAAGAGCTTTCTTCTTGTTAGACATTCTTAATAGTTATGTTTTTTATCGCTTCAAAATTTGAAAAGAAACTAAGATGATATTAAATTTGATATTTATTTTATTGAGAATTTTTAAAATGACAGGCATTCATTTTTAAGAACAAAATTTTGTCCAAATTTTCTGATGACAAATTACACAAATTCTGTTCAACAAAAGAAATTCTGTTCACATTAAATAGCGGAATAGAGGAGCTTTCAATATCTACATCGTCAAGGCCAGCTTGCGTTTCAGTTTAAAACAAACATAATTTGTTAAGCAATGGTTTTAGAACATGTAAAAAAGTAAAGAAAGTTTAAAGTCGGTCAAGCTTGACTCTGACATAACCTTGACCTACTTCTTCATAAAAAATCATAGCATTGGAAAAGGAATTGTCCGTCCGCGGATTAAGCCCATATTTTGTATAGATTTCAATTTTTATGAAAAATTTACACATGCCCAAGTTTTATTCCTTTAAAATAATCAGTTTTACTTTTGAGCTAAAAAATAAAAATCAACAAATAATTTTTTTTTTTTAACAAAATAATAAAAATCAAAAATAATTTATATTTTTGAACAAAATAAATAAAAACCAAAAATAATTTTTATATCTGAGCCAAAAAAATAAAAATCAAAAATAATTTTTATTTCAGAGCAAAATAAATAAAAATTAAAAATAATTTTTATTTCTGAGCAAAAAAAAATTAAATTCAAAAATAATTTTTATTTCTGAGCAAACTAAATAAAAATCAAAAATAATTTTTATTTCTGAGCAAAAAAAAATAAAATTCAAAAATAATTTTTATTTCTGAGCAAAAAAAATAAAAATCAAAAATAATTTTTATTTCTGAGCAAAAAAAAATACAAATCAAAAATAATTTTTATTCCTGAGCAAAAAAATAAAAATCATTTTATAATAATTATTTTAAATTTTTAAGCTTAACGCTTAAAAAATAAAAATCATTATTTATTCTAAGAGTCAACACAAATTCCAGCATTTCGGTATACTCAAAAGTGTTTTCCGGCGCTTGGAACATACTGATTTTTTTCATTAAAATATGAAAAATAATCATTATTTTCGGTCCCTGGTAAAGAAACGCTTTCGAGTACCTTCAAGTAACTTGAAGTGAGTACGGAAACATACCTATGTATCATTATTTCAAAATTAAACAAAAAAGGAAATAAGTAAAATTTGCTTAAAACATGACCTACTGAATGGTTAATGCATCAATCATGATTACTTTTCATGTGGCTCACTTTGATTGCATCCTATTTTTCTTGGTACAACAATATTTTGGTCGGGATGTGGTTTAACCCCAAAACCCCCTTTGATTGCGCTACTGCACCAAATACTGATGTTACTGGTTAATACCGGTTATTTCTAAACTTCATAAAGCCTATTCAACATGATAAAGGCAATTTTTGGCCGCTAAAATTTGAAAAATACAGCATTACCCGGTCTTAGAAAGGCTGAGTTTTACAATTTTTTAATTAAATTAACAGATACAATTTTTTTTAGTTCACAATTATTCAATTCCACATTTATAAGATGATATTTATAAGATATCTAGTTTTGAAAAAAAAAAAACCGTCAGCTTACTTGGCAATAATTAACAATAACGAATAACACAACAAAAATATCAACATGATAAATCAAAAAAGGTAGCAGAGCCGCACAAGATTTACGCACTCGCGTTTGGTTTAGCTATATTAAAAAATTCACACGATGTTTTAA
Organism: Tetanocera ferruginea; assembly: GCA_958299015.1. NCBI lineage: Eukaryota > Metazoa > Arthropoda > Insecta > Diptera > Sciomyzidae > Tetanocera > Tetanocera ferruginea. The sequence continues at coordinate 45,297,447 of OY282643.1, read as the reverse complement.
CAAAAAATTTCAAATAATTTTTGATTTTTAAACGATGATGTTTTTTATTTCTATCTGCTCACTCATTAGTTTGCAATTTTTAGACTTTATTTTTTTTTTGTGCTGTTTTTTGCCCTCTGGCAATTAGGCTGGTCATCGACTGCCGGCCGGCCGGCTAAAAGCTGCGTGTCTCAAATATTAACTTAATTATATAAACTTTTGTTTTTTTTTTTAATTTTTTTTTTGTGGCTCAATCTTGTTAGCTGTTTAAATGTATAGCTTTTTTAATTGAGTCTTTTCAAGCTTTTAATTTTGACAGCTATGCTAGAGTACTAGAGTATTCAAAAGTTATTCAACTAAATTGTAGCATAAACTGAACTTGAACTTGAGACAAGTACGTGAAGTGAACATTTAGTTCGCGCTCATTAAGTTTTTGGCAATCTTGATTTTTGCTTGCAAATTTTTGTTTATGGCTTTTTCAACTTTGAAGTACATGATGTTGAATTAAGGAGCACACATAACTTTTGTGTGCCCAAGTTTAAAGAAAAAAATGTGTGCGTTTGTTTATGAGTTATAAACGAATTTTAAATACAATTCATATAAATTTTCACGCCAATTAATTTTTCTCATAGACGGCAGGTCTAAAAAGACAAAAATAATGTCTCTGCAGAAGTGTTAAAAGTTTCTCATTACCGGCGAATCAAATTAAAAAATGAATTTAATATGCTCGTGAATTTAATTTTATTTGCTTTTTTTCACTTTTTATACAACAAATGCAAATAATGCAAAAAAGAAAAAGAAAAAAAAAAACAAACAAAAAATAATCATAATAATAATAAAGCTCAATAATAAAAACTTCAAACATAGACAAAAGCATAGTTTTTGGGGTCTTGAATTTTTTTTTTAACAGCTTTTGTTTTTTCTTTTTGCTTTGTTTAGAATATAAGCAGCAAAAAACAGACGTTCTTACACACAGTCAGTCATGTGAGTGTGTATTGGCAGCTCTATAAACTTACATTGCCAAAAAAAAAAAAAAAAAAAAAAAAACAGTGGCTAGAAGTCCGAATTAAAAATCAAAAGTTGTACTTGTTGTGCTTTTTTTTGTGTGTCTTTATTTTGCTTTGTTGACGAAATTCAAAACACAACTTACTAAAGCTATTTTTTTTTTATATTGTGTGTTATCCACTTCATTTGGTCGATCACTTTGGCCGGACACGAACCAACTAAGTGGTTTTCTCACTAATTTAACTGCTGCTTCAATGAAAAAAAAAAATATGCAAACTTTTTGTGCCGTAAAAATGACGAACTTTGATCAAAACACTGCAAATCCAATGCGTTGAATCACTGACGGGATAGACGTACTAGAAGATGCACCACTTAAATATTGGGCCTTAAATATGGGCATTTCCGCAGAAAAGTCTACCGTGACCAAAAAATTAAAAGTCAACCAACATTTTTTTTTTACTTGTATTATTAAGTAATGAGAAATATTCAAAATTTATTTAATTAAAGAGTTAGAATTTTTCCCATGTTGCGTTGGCAAAATATCGGGCTACCAAGTTAGAGTTATAGTTTTGGTCAGTTTTGTTTATTTCTATGAGCATTTTCTCTTTACAATTTCCATTTCAAAGAGTAATTGTGCATTTGCACTCTTATGCAAAACTTTTGCTACAACAACAACTAACCGCAAAATAAATGCAAAAGAGCAAACAAATATCAATTAACGGTAAAATTTTGATTTGCTTTTAATGATATTCTGAGGTAACGTCACGCCAGACAAAAAAAAAACATTTAGTGCTATTTTTTCTACGCTGACGTTCAAAAGTGCGTAAAATTTTGCATATTAATAAATTTTAATAAAGTTAAGTAAATTTTTTAAAAAACTCGTGAAGAAGAAAAACCTTTAATTTTATATTAAATTTGAAAAGTGAGTAACGTCACGCCACAGTGCTCGAAGTTTGCCTGATTTCGTTACTGAATTTAGGTTGCAGGAATTTTAGTGGAATTTTTTCCAACTTCTCATGGTCGATGGGGTAGGAATGAGCAAAATATAATGTACTAGTGGATGTTACCCGGTGTTACTCGGGGTTGTGCCTTGAGCACAGAAAAAGTACGATTTTTAAAACTGCTCAAATTTTAACATTTTTTGATCAATTAAATTTTTAAATTTTTTAAATTATCGTTTTTTGGGATTTTTCCCCTTCCCTCCGTCAAAAGTGTGTAGTCTTATTTCCGTAAAACAGTACCTGCCGGTCATTTTAAAAAAAAAATTACACCTTCAACGTCTAGATCTGACATCTGGGTTCTGGGGACAATGGTCACGCAGTTTAAAAAAGTCATTTCGAGAACAATGCGCTTACAATTTTTTTCTTAGCATGCATTTAATATGCATTTTTATCTCAAAAACAAAATTCTAATTTTAAAAACTCCTTTTAGGATCGATTCGATTTTTGGATTGCCTTTGTTCAACTTTGGTTTTGGTCGATACAGTTCGGTTTATTTTTGTTCATATTTATATAGCTACTGCTCGTATTCGTTAAACTTCTTTTTATTCATTACACTCAGAAAAAAAGTTCTCGGAATATGATAAAAGAAGCATCTTATTTAGAGAAAAATGGTATAGACTTTGCTCCAGAGAATGCTATTCTCTAATTGCAATAATAAAAATTCTCTAAAAATGATAAAAAGCTTCCATGAAAAAGAAAAATATATAAAAATATATCGTTTTTAGAGAAAAATAGTTATTATTTTTGAGAAAAGATTTGTTTTTACTGAAGAAAATAATTCTCATAGTGAATTTTTTATCAAAATATAAGAAACTTTCTTCATTTTCAATAAATTTTTCTCTATTAATGAGAAATTTGTTGTGCGAGAAAAATACTTATCATTATTAGAGACATTGAAATATTTTCATTTCACAGAAGTGAAGAAATATTCCTTCGAAAATGTGAAAACTTATTCTAATTGAAGAAAATTTTATTTGAAAAAGAGAAAATTGCTATTATCGAAAATAGAGATTTTTAGAAATTTTTTACCGTAGCAAGGTATGTGTTTTTTTCTCAGTGTAGTCTTTGGTTCTTGTCTTACTTTTCTTTGATTCCTTGATTTTTGTTGAAAGAAATTTTAGAATCATAGGATCTATTTCAGTAACAGATACAAATGTTTATCAAGTTTCATCAAAATCGGTTCATCCGTTTTGACGTGAATGAGCCAGACATAGTTGATTGAATAAAGCCCCCTCCTACGGAAGTTTTTGATATTTAAGCAGCCTCAATTCCGTTGCAGGGTCAAGTTATTTCACGTAACAAATTTAAGTAAAATCGGTCAAGTCATTTTAAAGTTATTGAGTCTTAAAACTGCACTACTTAAAGCGCTCTCTTACGGTAGTCTTTGGAATTTTAATAGCCTATGTTTTATCTTAGGCGCATTTGAACCTTCATATCAAATTTCATTGAAATAGGTCCAAGTATTACAGAGTTATTATAAAGTGACACGCCCACATATTTCCGGCTACTTTTTTACACCCCCTATGAGCTTCCTCTCTATGAAACGCACGTGGTGTCCAAACTTCAGCTCAATCGAATATACGGTGCGCTTATATAAGATAAAAGCTAAACTTTATGTTTTATTTACGTCAAATATTTTTTTTAAACAAATTTTAACTTAAAATGTTCGGATGGAAATTTAAGTAACGTTATGCCAGTAACGTCACGCCAGATGACTTAGCCTAATAAAAAAAAACCAAGAAAAGATTTTTTAATTTGATAACCTGCAAAATAATCTCATATTATTTTAAATTCTTACACATAAAGTTTTGAATAAAAAGTCTTGTCCAATTTGCAGAATTTTGCAAATTTTCTAATCTAAGTCGAAAACCACTTCTGTTTTATGTAACGTCACGCCAGTGCATATTTTTGCTTATATCTTTTAATTCTTAGAGTCGATTGATATAATTTTTTACTTAGGGGAAGAGTGGCATGAAAGAGCCAGTTTTAAAAAAGTTACAAAATATTTAAAAATAATTAATAAAATTATAATTCTTGTATCAAAAGTATTTTCTCATTCATTTATGAACGTAATACCATGAAATATTTTCCAAAATCAACAATATTCTTGGACCTGTAGCCATTTATAAAAAACATGAAATTCGGCTCTTTCATAACACATGGGCATTGAAAGAGCCAACCAAAGTTTTGAAAGAGCCATCTTCTTATTACAAGACTTAACACGAAAAATAACGAATATTTTATTAAAAATATTAATTGTTATTATAAAAAGTATTGTTTTTACGAAAACAAATTAAATAAATAAAAAAATTCAAAACTAAAAACAAAAAATAGTTACAGAACTTAAAAATATTTTTAGCAAAAAAATTAAATCGCTCTGAAGAAAATCTATAATAATAAGATCTATTCCAAAAACAAAATAAGAGGTTGAAAACACTTAAAAACATTTTTGATAAAAATAATTTAAACTTCCTTTACGCTTCTTCATACCACCGCAACCCAGCTCTTTCAAAACATATTGTCCAAAGAAACATAACCTCAAAAATTAGTATGAAATCAAGATTTTTCCGGCAAAATAAATATGTAATTGGTAGGCCTAATATATCCATAAAATTATAGTTAGTAATATTACTCTTAGTTTTAAAGGTGAAGACGTCACAAAACAAATAAAATGTTCTGAAAAACTTACTTAATGATGAAGAAATCCAAAATACGATACACCATCGTCGTTTATTATCAGTGAACTGTCAAATGTTCGAGGGTGCCATATGGCGAGTATTGCTTCTTAAAAATTATAATTTAAGAAGCATTCGTATTAAAACTACCGCGTAAATCAAGATGGCTCTTTCAAAACTTGGGTCTTTCATGCCACTCTTCCCCTACTATAGAGCAACTTAATTACAACGCAAATATATAAAAAAGTTTCCAAAACTTAGACTTCTTCATTGTTTTTTTTTTAATTTTTCCTTAAAAAACGTACATAACGCCAGTTTGGAAGTGACCATATGCACTTATATGGAATTTTTTCATTAAGGTGGTTTTATTATAAAACAATTGTCGGTCATTTCCGAAATAATTTTTTACATTTCCAATTTTTTCAAAGCGCCGACTACGAATACTAGCTCAACATGAAACTATCACGTCAGGATTCTCAGATATTTGAGGTTATGTACACGAAGAATTGCTATGTTGCCTATTTTTAGAGGTTATATATAGGTTGTATACAATTTTCACCTATATCATCATTTAGTACTGCTTTTTCCCTTCAAATGAGTTTTTACGTGGAGAGGCAAAGTTCAGGGGGCATTCAGAACTATATAAAAAATTACTACAAAAATTACTCTCATATTAAAAAAAATAATCTTGAATACACAAAAAAATCAGCACTATAGGTTCCTAGAATTTTAACTTAAGCTCAAAAAGAGGCGCCTGTTCGTTTTGCTCAATATTTTCTTGACAAATTCCAAAACGGAAAGTCTTCCACTTTTTATGAAGCATGGTATTACAAGAACGATCCTGAAACCAAACAACAAAGCATTGTGCGAAGCCCAGAAGATGCAAATTCACCCAAAAATCCATCCAAAAAGATAGAAGATTTGGAGACAGTTTTTCAATGTGGATTTATCGACTTCAAAAATGTATCGAAATAAACGGTGATTACGTTGAAAAAGTACAAAGATATGAAGAATAAAGATATAAAATTAAAACATTTGTTTTTTTTTTTGTTTTTTCTACGCTATTAAGCGATCTTTTGTTAGTCCTCTGTGAAAATAAAGTTAAAATTATATGTTTCAAAGTGGAAAGGTACTTCAATGTGAAGCTGTATACTTCTAGTAAACGTGTGTCAAAATAAAACATCAAAATAATTTTAATTTTCCAAAAAAATTTAACTTGGCACGCAAAATGAGGTTAGTTCATATGTGAAAATAAACATAACAGTTAGTGCAAATAAATAAATATTTAATAACAAATGAAGCAAATGACAACCACTTTTGTTCTGAAATAGATGAATTTATATGATTGCCATTGAAAACAGTACTGAATAGAGATTTCTCGGATTGGGCGGTTGTTTCGGATAAATACTTTCAGTAAAGTTTTTAGAAGCATGGCCGAAGTATGCTGATGCTAGACCAGTAATATTGGTATGAATATATTTGCTATTATATGTTTACTTTTGAATTTTATACTTATAGATTAATATCGACTTTATAAGATTATCTTCAGACAAAAATCACTTGCATCTCAGCAAATAGTACTATTTCAAAAATGCTTTTAAAAACTACTTCTTTTTAAATATCCACAACAACAGGTGTACACATTCCGAAAAATATATTTTGACAATACTCTTGAATTCTGTTTGACCTCCAGCCATCCGATTTAAGGACAACTATTTCAGATGCCCAGGAGAGCGTCGTTATACGCCTTACATAGACTTATGACAACCCAAGGAAGGTATTTCGACAAAACTCTTTTTAAATTTTCATCTTCCATAGAAGCATAATATGTTTGCTTCCAGATTTTACAAGTTTTTTTCACGGTTTTTATACGATAAAATATATTGCAAAAATTAAATATTTTCCTATATCCCTGTGTTATCCCTATGGAGCCATTTTGTACTTTTAACAAAACTTACTAGGCGCTTGACACTCACTTGTCGTTGGCAAGTCTTCAAGCTCGTCGCATAAGTAGAAAACCAGATGGCGAGCACGGCGCAGAAACATAGAAGATGAGGTATGATATCTTCCTCCTCTTAATAGTATTTCATATCTACCAAGCAGTGCCCTGTTATGACTACCACCATGAAGTATAGGTATTACCTTTTCAGCGAGAGCATCTCTCTATAGCGCTTGAGATTAAAAGACGGTCAAATAAGTCTAGAAATCTTACAGGTAGAGAGTTCAGCCCATCTAATGTTGGCTTGAGTTAAGTATTATCGCTGAGTAGCAGCTTAAGCGTAGCTAGCGGCATGACTGATGGGTTCTAAAAGACAATAGTGTGGTAATAAAAATGATTTCTTACAAGTATTCTTTTGCATTTACAAAAAAAACAAAAACAAATTGGCCATTTCAGCCCTTGAAAGGACTTTGACCGAGCTTCTTATGATCAATTGTGTTGTGTGTGTTATTAAATGTTTCCACACAATTGACCGAGAACTGGACCTACATGTTTTATGCCGACTCCGAACGGCTCATGTTCTCAAGAAGCTTTACATGGCATTATTTACTCTCTGAGGTTTGCCATTGTCTGCAGAGAGGTGGTGACCGATCAGAAAAATTTTTATTGAAAAAACTTTTCGCCGCGGCTGGGGATCGAACCCGGGCTCCGAGCATGCTAAGCCACACACTTAACCTGCATGCCACGGTCACCACGGTCACCTTTTGCATTTACACCTAAGCAAAAATGATGGCATTAATGTGAGAAATAAATATTTATAAGTAGATTTTTTACATCATAGTTCTCTTATGTAGCAGTATTGTATTGTATATTGAATAATCATTAAATATTTTATAAAATAAACTATTTCTTATTTTACAATAAAATAACATTTCTGAACAAAAATAATATTGTAAAAATAATATTAAGCCGAACGGCTTAAGTTCATGTTCTCAAGAAGCTTTACATGGCATTATTAAATCTCTGAGGTTTGCCATTGTCTGCAGAGAGGTGGTGACCGATCAGAAAAATTTTTTATTGAAAAAAACTTTTCGCCGCGGCTGGGGATCGAACCCGGGCTCGGTCACCACCATTCAAGATATCGCATCTAAAATGGCGAATGTGAAATTCAAAAAGAGCTATAAGGACAAATATGTGATCTAAGATTATTTGGGGTCGGAAAGTTCAAATTTAGAAAATCTATATCCAAAATGGCGAATCGAATATCATTATCAAGGAACTTAAATAGACGCCCCAAAAAATTGCTTAAACATTTTTTTTAAATTAAGTGCGCCGTCGTCGTTTTCAGCAGATAATTCTCAAAAATAAGCCTTTAGCCTTAATTCTGTATTAGTTCCTTACTTTCTCGCACACTTCTTAATGAATTTAAGTTCCAGTCCAATTATATTCTCCATACTTGACATCATGTATTGCCGACAAAGTCAACCTGGCTACGGTATCAAACGTGAAGCTCATTCACAAGACGCACTGATTCTTTTTGGCCTAAAGAAACGCACACACTTTTTAAAAGAACCTTCGAAATTACGCCGAATTTCTTAAGAATTCCAAGCTGAGCTTGGCGGTTTGTTGGTTTTTTTTATATATTTTTGATTCTTTTTCTTTTTCTTCTTTTTCTTGTACTAAGTTCATTGCTTGTTGCTGTTAGGCATATCTTAAAATATGTATGCATGCTTTTTATGATTCCTTTTTACTTCTTTGAAAATGCTAACATTTTGGCAATTCTTCTCTTCGAGACTCAAGCCAAAGGTACGCGCGAAGACTCTTAAAAAGATGGAATATTAAGCCAATGACTCCATAAAATGCGGTTTTTTTTTTGCTGATTTCATTAACCACGTCGAATTCGAACACGAACGAGCTGAGCCAACGCGTATGAGTTGAAACGCTTGGACACGGCAGTTGGGCGGAAAGGCAGCAGGTAGGTTTTCATGCTCTTAAGTGGGCAGTATAGGAGGTTTTTAGAAAACAAACAAAAACAAAAAAAAAAAAAAACATTTTTCCAAGAAGAGCAAAAACAAGTTAGAGAGATCCTTTAATAGAGCTTAAAAGAAGCTCGAGGAAAAAGGACACAAGGTTAAAACAAAGGGAAGCACGAATGTGGCATGAAAAGCACGTCGCAAAAAAGGGCGCCGTTGTTGTCGTGGTTGGTGGTTGTGGGTGGCTGCTCTTGAAAAGTTTTTGCTTTTTAGCTACGCTTAGTTAAAGCTCACAAGAGGATAAATAGATAGTCTGGTAGGGTAAGAGAAGGAAGTAAGTAGTATGCCTGACAAGGACAACGCAGCAGTGCATAGAACTTCATGACTGGCTGCGGAATGTAACGACTTGACATGCCCTACATGCCGTCACAGTACATTTTGTGGGTTGTTTGCGTAGAGGGTAGCGAGAGTACATTTTTTTTTTATTTGCTTAGGGTCGTTAGCAGCGACGTCAGCAGAGGCGTCGTCGGCGTAGCGTGTGCTTTTAGTGTGCGAAAGTTTGAGTGTATGTTGTTGATGTGGTTGTTGTTGTTGTCGAACTTTTGTTGTTGGTTCATTGCCCGCCAAAATTTTTGAAGGCCAAAATAATACGAGCTTGATTTTTTTTTAGTTTTATTTCTTCTTTTTTTTCTACTTCTTCTTTCTCGTCGTTTTGGTTTGCTCTACGTTCGCTCGTTGTAATTTATTTATTGTAGTTGTTGTTGTTTGGGTTTTTATTCTTATACTTCTTGTTTTTTTTTTTTTTTTTTTTGTGTTCTCAGCCAAATTGACGATACCGTCTGACACATTGACGCTTATTTAGTGAAGTAGACAGTGGTTGAGAATTGTTTCGTTGATGGCGTTGCCAGTTGAATATGATTTCCAAGTTTGGCTTGTTTTATTTATAAAAATTTTATTTGTTAATCAGCTTAAGTGAGGGTTGTCAGGGAGATAAAAATAGTTGCTCAACAGTTCTCCTTAGAGGTTGGCCACTTAGTGGCAAACTTAGACAAGCCCCTGATAAACAAAACCTTTTGAAAGTTTCAGGACAGGTGTTTGGGTGCTAAGGGTGAGGGCATGGAAATGGTTGATGCCATTGAGGTCATTGAGGCAAGCGTACAAGACACGCACATATGATACAGATGTGTTTGACTCATGATAGGCTGATGGCCAATTATTGATTTGTTTTTGTTTTCTATCATGAATTAATTATTTTTCTTTTGGAAAAAAACTTTTTTTATATGATTTTTATATTTTTTATAAACATGTTGTAAATCATTTCGTTTTTTCTGCTTCTTCTTCTTCTCCTTCTTATTACATGTTATTTTCGTTTTTATTATTTCTTCGTATTTTTGTTTGTTTTTTTTTTTTTTTTTGTAAATTCTAGTCAATTTTGTATCATTCGTCATGCTTCATGTTTTAATTCGTCGTAGTTATTTCTAAGTTTATAATGCTTTTTGTTGTCGTTGTTATGCATGTTGTTGTTATTGTTGTTGTTCTTGTTATTGCTGCTGAGTTGTCCCAAATCAGAGTTCAACAAACAATTAACAATTGTTCATAACTCTGTCAATATTTCGATTATAGCATAATTGTTGTTAATTATTATCATCTGTTAATTTTTCATTTCATTTCATTCAATTGTATTGTGTGGTTCAGTACATTAACCCGCTTCTTGTGAAAGGCAAGTTTTTGTTTTTTTTTTTTTTTTTTTTTGTTGTTAATAGTTTTATTTCTTTATTATTACTTTGGTATTTTTATTGCTTGCTGTTGTTATTGATGAAATATGCGTAGCATACATAGATCACGGTTTTGTTGAGATACTTTTTTTGGGTGGGTGCGTTACAAACTGCGATGTCGTTATTTAGTGCGTTGACATACCTTTTAACAGACAAACGACATACGCCAGAGACCTGTTTAAGTGATAAGAGCAAGAGGGGAAAATTTAAAGTGATTTAGAATTGTTGTTTTCATATTTTGTAATATTAGACCTAAAGCCAATATCGTAACTGATAAAAATAGAAGCTTTCATAAGAACATTATAAGTTGATTGCCTCCAGATACAGATACAGATACAGATACAGATACAGATACAGATACAGATACAGATACAGATACAGATACAGATACAGATACAGATACAGATACAGATACAGATACAGATACAGATACAGATACAGATACAGATACAGATACAGATACAGATACAGATACAGATACAGATACAGATACAGATACAGATACAGATACAGATACAGATACAGATACAGATACAGATACAGATACAGATACAGATACAGATACAGATACAGATACAGATACAGATACAGATACAGATACAGATACAGATACAGATACACATACAGATACAGATACAGATACAGATACAGATACAGATACAGATACAGATACAGATACAGATACAGATACAGATACAGATACAGATACAGATACAGATACAGATACAGATACAGATACAGATACAGATACAGATACAGATACAGATACAGATACAGATACAGATACAGATACAGATACAGATACAGATACAGATACAGATACAGATACAGATACAGATACAGATACAGATACAGATACAGATACAGATACAGATACAGATACAGATACAGATACAGATACAGATACAGATACAGATACAGATACAGATACAGATACAGATACAGATACAGATACAGATACAGATACAGATACAGATACAGATACAGATACAGATACAGATACAGATACAAATACAGATACAAATACAGATACAGATACAGATACAGATACAGATACAGATACAGATACAGATACAGATACAGATACAGATACAGATACAGATACAGATACAGATACTTACAGATACAGATACATATACAGATATAGATACAGATACAGATACAGATACAGATACAGATACAGATACAGATACAGATACAGATACAGATACAGATACAGATACAGATACAGATACAGATACAGATACAGATACAGATACAGATACAGATACAGATACAGATACAGATACAGATACAGATACAGATACAGATACAGATACAGATACAGATACAGATACAGATACAGATACAGATACAGATACAGATACAGATACAGATACAGATACAGATACAGATACAGATACAGATACAGATACAGATACAGATACAGATACAGATACAGATACAGATACAGATACAGATACAGATACAGATACAGATACAGATACAGATACAGATACAGATACAGATACAGATACAGATACAGATACAGATACAGATACAGATACAGATACAAATACAGATACAGATACAGATACAGATACAGATACAGATACAGATACAGATACAGATACAGATACAGATACAGATACAGATACAGATACAGATACAGATACAGATACAGATACAGACACAGATACAGATACAGATACAGATATAGATATAGATATAGATATAGATACAGATACAGTTACAGATATATATAAAATTTAAAAAAAAAATATAATATATAAAACCCAGAAGCGTCTGACCCATAGTGGGCGGCTTTCTGGTCTGCGTCTTAACCGTAGCGATCGGCAGTCTTTAAAACCTGTCCGTAGGTATAAAAGGATATGGGAAGGACACCATGAAAATGAACCATAATCGCATAAATGTCTGGTAATAACATTTTTACTCCATGTGGCAGCCACAATAGTGGAAATCCCAACGGTGGTACCCCAACAGAGCCACAAAAAAGAGAGTCATTGATTAAAGCATCCACCCAAGCAGTACCAAGCGCCGGAGATGATGACCCCGTCATCAAAAAGCTTGATAAAGTGAAATCACTTATCCAAGGCCTGGCAGATTTTGTGAAGAGCAAAAATAACGTTCACCACGAAATCAAGAGGCTAATAAACCTGGCAAATCTGGCTTGCGCTGACCTCTCATTCGAAGTACAAGCAGATACTGGGTAAAAACAACAGCAGTATAGTTGTGCGCAATCACACAATTCCACTGAGCGATTGCATAAAGACTCCCAGATGGATCCGGTTCAAGAAGATCCCAAAGACCACTCCTAAAAGAGCAAGCGAATTCAGCAGCGGCTCTCGGAAAACGCCACCAAAGAAGACCCGATTACAGCAGCTGGCTGTAGAGGAGGGCACTCCTAAGCCCAACTCCAACGTGAAAAATCCGACCACGCAAACCGAAATTTCGTCGGCGAAGCGCAAGGTCGAGACTTGGACCAAGGTCGTAAGCAAGGCAAAAAACGCAAAAAACGTAAAAAATCGCCCCAGAAGCTAGCCAGACCAGATGCCATCGTTGTAGCGAAAGCAGGTGAGCTCTCATAGAGCGACATCATCAAGAAGATGAAAGAAGAAAAGGCACTCGAAGGGTTCGGTGAATACGTCTCAAGAGTTAGACGCACTGAAAAAGGTGAAGTGCTTATTTAGCTCAAGCGGTCCACAACCCAGTCGACTCAGAAGCTATAAGAAGAGGAGATGCAGGTCGAAATTGTCACCTCGACGAAGTGACAACATCGGACGATATGCGAAACGCCGTCCAGAAGTTTCTGGCTGAGCCTATAGTGGTGAGCGTGAAGTCACTTCGTATAGCCTATGCTGGCACACAAACGACAGTTGCAAGCCTACCTCTGACACAGGCAAGAAAGATGACCGAAACTGGCAAACTTAAAGTTGGCTGGGTCATATGTAGGGTTCGAGAAAAATCTACTCAAACCAGGTGCTTCAAGTGCCTCGACTTTGGTCATAGCGCAAAAAGCTGCAACAACACTGACCGAAGTAAGTGCTGCATGAAGTGCGGTAAAGAGGGCCACATGGCGAGATAGTTTGGGCCTCATGGTCCTGCGGAAAGGTCCCTCTCCGTATACACTTTCGTACACGTGCAAACGGCTTTGTTCGAGTCGAGGTAGAGGGTGTTCAGGTTGTGAGCTGCTACTTTGCCCCAAGTTTGTCAGTTGAAGAGTTTGGCGAGACCGTAGATGCCATAGTTGAGGACGTACAAGGGACTAATCCAGTTCTAATAGCTGGCGACTTTAACGCTTGGGCTATAGAATGGGGCAGTCAATGTACAAGCCAAAGACGCTTCATACTTCTCGAGGCGTTCGCATCACTTGACGTGGTGCTGCTCAATACCGGATTGCAGCACACGGTGCAGTAGGTAGCTCCTTTATTGATCTGACCTTCGCTTGTAGTGAGCTTGGTATTCAGACTGGGTGGATGGTGCAAGATATTTATACGCACAGTAACCACCATGCCATTACATACACGCTAAGTAGACAACATCGTAGCTGAAGGAATAGTAGCGAAAACAGATCTGCTTATAAAACAGATTCGCTAGACGACGACATCTTCAGAGTTATGATGGCCGACATACACCTCGCTGACAATTCAACCGATATGGTAAGACAAGCCACTGACAAAGTCAGCAGAGCTTGTGACGCGTCCATACTCGTCACAAGACCAAGCAAACGGCACTGCAGTCCAGTGTACTGGTGGTCACCAGAAATCGCAGAAACACGCAGAGAAACCATTAGAGCTAGAAGAAGATATTACCGCTCAAGAGGTACTGACAGATTCGAAGTTCCTCGCAAATTCTACCGTGTATTAGAAAGACATTGAAGAAACCAATTATTTAGAGCAAGCACGAAAGCTTCGCATAGCTGTACATGCAATGAAGCAGAAGATATCCAGTGGGGAACTAAGCTGAGGTGTTGAGACAGCCCCCTCCTACGGACCTATATCAGGACCTATATTCTCTTTCACCACAACCAACAATTCCGCCCCATCATGTAGACGAAGATCAAATAATTATGGTAAGCACTAATGAGGTGGTAACAACTGAAAAATCCGTGAAGATGGAAAAGGCACCAGGACTAGGCACCATCGTAGATGTAAAACAAGGCAACGTCTGTCGGGTCCGCTGGTTTAATATATTTTAATATAGAAATATTATCTTAAAAGAACTATGAACTTTCAAAACTAACACTTATATTTCCATTCAGAAAACTTAAAGATGATTTTCTAGTTTTTTAAGCCTTATTCGGCACACTGCGATCATCATTTACAAAAAATCGTCATAAAAATTATAGAACATTCTGATATAATTTTTTTTTTTTTTATATTCTAAAAAAGTGCATTTTTGAAAAAAATATGTGTGTGGCCGCCATGCGGAGTAAGTGAAACTTTAACCGAAAAAAGTAGAGTTTTTAATTTAGTCTCATATAAAGTTTAATTTCATATAAAGTCATGAGAAGATTAAGTTTATTTTAAAAGAGCGAAAGTGTTGATTCTCAAGGTTATGCGCCATCAAAGAAAGCAAAAAGTAGGGATAAGACTTCCCATTTCAGCGTGTCAAGGTATGTTTTGACCGGCTGCGTAACATGTGGCCGAGCGTTGTCGTGTTACAAAATTACTTTGTTGTGCCTTGGATCGCACTCTGGACATTTTCGCTTCAATGCTCGATTCAAACGCATCAATGGAGTTCGATAGAGTTGCCCTGTAATAGTTTCACCTAGTTGTAGCAGCCTATAGTACACCATGGCCCCACCTTATACAGAGACCAAACACAGAGAAGCACCTTGTCACAGTGAATATCACTAATCTAAGGATTATCGTAATGAAGTCATTTCTCATCATCATCAATATAAATTGAGTTCGTCTTGTAAAAAAATCCACTTAAAAATGGAATCCATTAAAGTTTCAATAAACACCTGTGAGTGATTCTCAGAAAATTCCATTGCATCCGAAAAGTACGGTCTAAAACTTTGTTGATTGAGTCCGAACTTTGATCTGTTAGTTCGAACTCAAACGATTGTTTGATAATTTTTTTGCTTCGAATTTATAAGGTGTTTCGAACATCTAATTTCAACCAAATTCACCTAAATTGACCTAAATTCATCTTAATTAGCCGCCGTTTCATTCGTTTCATCGGTTTTACTACCCATTTCGTTCGCCGTATGTTGTATACGCTGTTAAAGAAGTTTCACTTCAAAAATTTAAGTTTCATAAAAAAGATATTGTTACAACATCAAAATGTTTATCAAATGGGGCGTGGGGTGTAAATGATCCCAGTGTGCCGACTTAGTGTTAATATTTATTCTATTTGTGCAACAAGATACTCATAAAATTTTCATAGATGGTTTTTCACAATACCTTACTTGCAGCATCAACAACATCCGCTCTACACTCGACACACGAGACACTTGAACAACCCACAGCAATTTGATATTTTAGGTGCTACACTCAGTGAAGTTGAGTAACCTTTCGGTAAAACACCAAACGGCAGGCAATAGTAGCACCCAAATCACAAACACAACAACAACAACATCAAAGGCAATACAAAATAGTATTGACTGTGATTTTTGGAGCATTTGTGGAGGTTTTTGTTTTGGTGAAAAATTGATGATTAGCGATTTTTTCAATAGGCCAGAGCAGAGTAAAAATGTAAATAAACCACGCATTTTTAGTAAAAATCACGACAATAGCAACAACAACAGCAATCACGTGTATTTTTGCAAAATGCAATAAAAACAAAAAACAAAATAAAAAGTTAACCCAGTGAACCAAAAGTATCTTTGAGTGAAGCAAAAGTATCTTTCATGATTGTACTGAATTCACTCACAGATGAATCATATTCAAAAATGCCCTCTAAAACGATCTTTTTTATATCAAATTTTAAACTTTTAGTGTACGTAAGGTTCAGTTGAGTAAGCTCGGGTAATGTGATATAGGTATTTTTAAATTTATAATTACTAGTTACTTTCATACCGTATTTTATACCGCATTACACAGGATATTTTTTGATGCATTTTGCAGTGTTTTACAACTTTGGAACTCTGTACACTCAGAAAAAAGTGTCTCGGAATATGATAAAAAAGGCATCATATTTAGAGAAAAATGGTATAGAATTTGCTCCAGAGAATGCTATTCTCTAATTGCGATACTTTAAATTCTCTAAAAATGATAAAAAGTTTCCATGAAATAGAAAAATATATCGTTTTTAGAGAAAAATACTTTTTTTTTTGAGAAAATATTTGTTTTTATTGAAGAAAATACTTCTCATAGTGAATTTTTTATCAAAATATAAGAAAAGTTTTTCGTTTTCAATAAAATTTCTCTATAAATGAGAATTTTTTTGTGCGAGAAAAATACTTATCATTATTAGAGACATTGAAATATTTCCATTTCCTAGAAGTAAAGAAATATTTCTTCGAAAATGTGAAAATTTATTCTAATTGAAGAAAATTTTATTTGAAAAAGAGAAAATTGCTATTATCAAAAATAGAGAAATTTTTTACCGGAGCAAGTTATGTGTTTTTTTTCTCATTGTAGCGTAACCCAATTTGGAGCATTTTGAACACAATAAAAAAAAGTCGTGTAACTCCCCTTAATTTAAGGCTTAATCCCTACCGTGGGATTAGCCTTCTTAATATCGCATATAAGGTACTGTCGAGCGTATTGTGTGAAAGACTGAAGCCCATCGTTAACCAACTGATGGGGCCTTATCAGTGTGGGCTGAACCTGGAAAGTCCACCATCGACCATATCTTCACGCTCCGACAAATCTTGGAAAAGACCCTCGAAAAACAAATCGACACACACCATCTTTTTGTCGATTTCAAAGCCACCTTCGACAGTCCAATAAGGAGTCACCTATATGCCATCATGTCTGATTTTGGTATACCTGCGAAGCTAATACGTCTTTGCAGGATGACACTGAACAACACCAGCGATCCAGTGAAAATCAGGAAGGACCTCTCCCTTCCGTTCAATACCAAGCGAGGTTTCAGACAAGGTGGTTCCTTATCGTGCGACTTTTTTAATATAGTCATGGAGAAGATCATCCGAGCTGCTGACCTGAGACGCAGCGGCACAATTTTCTATAAGAGTGTAATGCTGCTGGCGTATGCTGATGATATTGACATCATTGGCCAAAATACGCGCGAAGTCAGTGCAGCATTCTCCAGGCTAGAAAAAGAGTCGAGTCGAATGGTTCTTGCAGTGAACGCAGATAAAACGAAGTATCTTGTGTCAACAAACAAACAGTCCCAGCGTCTTGGAAACCACGTCACTGTTGACAACACCTCCTTTGAGGTAGTGAAGGACTTTGTTTACCTGGGATCCAGCATTAACTCCTCTAACGATATCAGTATTGAGATTAAACGAAGGATAACTCTTGCCAACAGGTGTTACTTTGGGCTCAGTAGGCAATTGAGAAGCAGAGCTCTCTCTCGACGAACAAAACTGACGCTCTATAAGTCAATAATCATGCCCGTCCTACTATACGCATCACAAACCTGGACGTTGAGCAGCTTTGATGAAAGGACTCTGGGAGCGTTCGAGAGAAAAATCCTTCGCAAGATCTATGGTCCAATCGAAAACCGAATACGATGGAACCACGAGCTGTATGAGCTATATGCCGACATCGATATAGTCAAGCGTATTAAAATAGAGCGGCTTCGCTGGCTAGGTCATGTCGAGAGAATGAACGACGAAGCTCCAGCGAAAAAGATATTTGATTCGGTACCCAGCGGTGGCCAACGCAGACGAGGAAGACCGCATCTCCGTTGGAAAGACCAGGCATTGGATAACCTGACAACGCTTGGAGTTTCCAACTGGCGCCAGCAAGCGCATGACAAAAGAGGCTGGCGCAAATTCTTAGACCAGACCAAAACCGACCAACGGTTGTTAGCGCCATCTAAGTAAGTAAGTAAGTAAGTAAGTAAGTTAAATTGGCGGGTAAAGTGATATACCATGTTCGGATAATGTGATATACCAGATATATATGTATAACATTACCCGAATAGTGTTCGAGAAAGTTATTGAAAAGAAAAAAATGTTGTTTTAGTGTTATTAATGTTGTTGTTGATACAATTTTATTATTTCAGATGATTTTATATAAAAAAAAAAACAAAAATACAAACAAAATCAACTGAATACAAATATGCACGCACAAACTTAAGAAAAACATAACACAAAGTATACAACGAATAGAACGAATAGATATGGTAAGAATATATGGTATATCACATTACCCAACTTTGACTATATCACAATAGCCGGATTCGGGTTTCAAAATAATAAGGTTATTTTTGTAAAAATACTTGTAGAAAATCAAAATCTCATCTTCTTTGTTGATAACTTAATTCAAACTCTAACAAATTAATCTATTTCAGCTCATAATTCTCTCAAAGTGCACTGAAAAACATATATCGACTACACCGATAAAACAATTTCACAACAATTTATGTTTATTCTTATCGAAGATTGTGTATTTAACAAAATATGAAGGTATATCACATTACCCGACCATATCACAATACCCGAAGTTACTCTATCGACTCACAAACATTCAGTTTAAAGATCGATAATTCAGTTGAGCACACAAAAATACATTAGGTTAATACATGATAATCATGTCATCGAAAATTTGGACCGTCGGATGGAGGTGTGCCGCCTAGGTCGCGGCGGCCATTTTGCTGATATTTTGTTCCATACATAATTGTACCATACCAATATTATTATCATAATAAAAAGAAATGAAAATAATTTTCTAAATAATTTGTGTTTTATTCGAAATCAACATCAGTCCTCAAAATTTAACCACACATTACATTACCTGGAGCAATACATTTTTATTTTTTTTTTTTTTTTTGTCTTGTTTTGAATTTTTGTGTAATTTTAATATTTTGACTATAGCAACGCAAGTTACCCCCAAATTCGAAAATAAAAATTTTTCCAAAGAAAAACTATCAACCAGAAAACATTCGCAAAACCCTTACTTTTGCCAAAACTTCGCTGGTGATTTAGTGGGAGCTCTTCAAATTTTATAAAACGTTTTTATGAGCGGGTGTTAGTTAGTTGCTTAGATGAAGTCTTATTTGGATGACGTTCATGATGCTTACGATGATTGTGTTGTTGTGGTTAAACAGCGTCAATGGTTCAACAGCTGTTCAAGCAGTTGACTTATTTTGGTAACTAAGCGGTTTTTTTATATTTTGTCTACTCTTTAATAGTTTTGCTGTAGTTGTTATTGTTGTTAGCCAAATAAGACGCTTGACATTTTGCAGCGTCTGTGTCTGTTTTAATTTTATTGTTGCCATCTATTAAAACCATAAAATGGCCTAAAAAAATGGCTAAGCAATTATTAACCAAATAAAATTAACAAAAAAAAAACTTTATTTAACTGTCAAAAACTGTGTGTATGATGTAGTTATTCACGCTTTTCATAGTTGCTGAGGTTGTTTTTTTTTTTTGTGTGGTTTTATTAAGAGGTGCGCTAAATGCGTACTTATGAGTTCATACAGAGAAGTTTGCTTTAGGGCAAACGTGCCAATAAACCAACAAAACACTATCACAGCCTTTTTTAAACGCACAACTACTTTTATAAGGAAATATCTAATTAAATGAATGAAACAGCAAGCTGCAGAGATACTAACTAATAAGTGAGAAAAAAATTATACGATTATTAATCATTCAACCAAATGTCATGACAAAAAAGGGTTACACATGCCGGACGATGACTATTTAACGGTATTGTTCAAATATCTATCAACACTTGTGAGTGTATTGTACTTAAGCACATGTCGACAATTATAAATACATACAAACATCTACATAAAGATAATTATAATTAGCTAGTTGACCAAAAACCCACAGAGGCATGTCTGAGCAGTGGTTATGCTGCAATGCGTATTCATTGCTTCCAAACTAGTTGCTACTCAAATTGATTCATGGTGACAACACTTAAATACTCATTAAAATGCTGAATGCTACAAAATGGATAAATATTCCATCAACCTCAGACTTTAATTGAACATTTTAATTTTTTATTCATTGCGTTTTTATCATTATCGATAGATGAGTCCAGAAAAATGTGCTACAAAACCAAAATATAAAGAAAATCTAAACTTTTCGGGCCATGGCTTGACCAAAGTTTTGGCTATCTGAGAGAAAAAAATAAATATCCTATACTAAGTTATGAAACGCACCATCAACCTGAGTGGCAATGTTGAGTTAAGCTATGATGAGCTATCAAAAAACTTCTCTATGAAGTCTGAAAAAGCTTGTTAGTAGACTACTAACCTTTCGTTAGAAATTCTTCAAGACCACAAGAAGTCTTTCGACTTTGTTAATTAAAAAATAAGTAGTCCGGATATCTATCCTCCAATCTACCTATCTTCCAGTTTACAAGGATCTCGAAAATCCTTATAGGCAGATAATTTTAAAGAAATTTTTCTTCTACCTCCATCTTTTCAAATCATCTCTTACAGAGGCGTTCCTAGGCTTGATGTCACCCGGGGCGGATACCCGTGGTGTCACCCCTATAAGAAATTTCTAAATGCAATTAGAAACCAATTCGATGACATTTTGTGTTTTTATTATTTTCTTTATGATTTCCGAAAAAAACAACAGATGACAAACAATAGCAAATTCTTAAAAAAACAAAAAAATATTTCATTTTGCAAAATTTTTGTTTTTATTATAGTAAAATGCGATTTATTTTTGTTTTTAAAGAATTTAATAACTGTTATTTGAACTTTTTTGGTTGGAAAATATAATAAGCGCCGCCGCAGGCAAAAATTTCGTATTAAAATTGCGCGATATTAAATCACCCGCCCGCACCGAAAAATTTTACTACTCAATTTGTAATAAAAATATTTTTTTTTTTTATAAATTAAATGATTAAAAAGAGGGTTAAAAGTTATTATTGCAGGCGAAACATTTTTATTAAAAATGTCGTCATTGTTAAATTTTACAAAAATTGCAAAAATGGTTGAAATTGGTCAGTTCCTAGGGGTACTTTCCTTGGGTACTTTTCCTACATTAAGTTTTTACATTATTTTGTATGGGAGATGCATGCCAAAGTTGGCCGATCTTAAGAAAATTTGGTCAAATGGCTAAGCAATTAGAGAAATAGATGTGCAATGAAAATGGACAACCTCCCTAGGATGTATATTTAAATTTTAAATAATTTTGTATGGAAGGTACGTACAAAAGTAACCCGATCCTCACGAAACTCAGTGAGAATGCTAGACATATAGATAATAGATGTTTATTGAAAATTACAGAAATAAGTAAGACTTTATTTTTTATTTTGCATAATTTTCTTGTTTATGAAAAGGTGCAGATAATATTTTGAAAGTCAAAAGTTAATACTTCAAATAAAAATTCAAAAAAGTTTCGTTTAAATCCAAGAATCCATTTTTTTTTAAGATTTTAAAGATATATTAAAAAATCTCTTAAACCTTATATAACTTAATAATTTGGTTCAATATTCTAAAATTAAGAAAAACAAAAAAAAACAAATTTTGTTACTAATTGACCATTTCCATGCATTAAAAGTGAGCTGTCCTAAATACTGGCATTTCTTACTTTAAAAGTTGCAATATTTGAAATAACCTCATCGAAATCAGTAATATTGATTTCAAGCTCGTTTGCAATGGATAAAAAAGCTAGATCGGAAACTTTGGCCTGTCCCATGGAATACCTTCGAAGTCCAATGGAAGTCCAATTAAGTCCGTATTAATTTAAGCTTTGAAAAACTCCTTTCGCATGAAGCTACTGATAAACAAATTGTAAGATTTAATTTTAATGCAAATGAAATATTTGGCGAAGTTTCCAAAAAGGACCACTCGCAAGCAATTTCAACAACTAGATCCTTTTCTGAAATTTCGTCGTAAGCTGCTGCCAAATTTTAAACACTTAACATAGACTACTTTGCGTTAAGTTACAAAAAGTTTTCGGATTTTACAGTTTGAAACGTTTTCGAAATGTTTCCTCCTCATTGCTTAGACTTGCAAGCAGAATTTTATATTTTGAAACAGCAATTACATTTTTTACCGTAAAGTATTTTATTACTTTTTCTGTTTATTTGAGAAATAAAGGGTGATTTTTTAAGAGCTTGATAACTTTTTTTTAAAAAAAAACGCATAAAATTTGCAAAATCTCATCGGTTCTTTATTTGAAACGTTAGATTGGTCCATAACATTTACTTTTTGAAGATAATTTCATTTAAATGTTGACCGCGGCTGCGTCTTAGGTGGTCCATTCGGAAAGTCCAATTTTGGGCAACTTTTTCGAGCATTTCGGCCGGAATAGCCCGAATTTCTTCGGAAATGTTGTCTTCCAAAGCTGGAATAGTTGCTGGCTTATTTCTGTAGACTTTAGACTTGACGTAGTCTCACAAAAAATAGTCTAAAGGCGTCAAATCGCATGATCTTGGTGGCCAACTTACCGGTCCATTTCTTGAGATTAATTGTTCTCCGAAGTTTTCCCTCAAAATGGCCATAGAATCGCGAGCTGTGTGGCATGTAGCGCCATCTTGTTGAAACCACATGTCAACCAAGTTCAGTTCTTCCATTTTTGGCAACAAAAAGTTTGTTAGCATCGAACGATAGCGATCGCCATTCACCGTAACGTTGCGTCCAACAGCATCTTTGAAAAAATACGGTCCAATGATTCCACCAGCGTACAAACCACACCAAACAGTGCATTTTTCGGGATGCATGGCCAGTTCTTGAACGGCTTCTGGTTGCTCTTCACTCCAAATGCGGCAATTTTTCTTATTTACGTAGCCATTCAACCAGAAATGAGCCTCATCGCTGAACAAAATTTGTCGATAAAAAAGCGGATTTTCTGCCAACTTTTCTAGGGCCCATTCACTGAAAATTCGACGTTGTGGCAGATCGTTCGGCTTCAGTTCTTGCACGAGCTGTATTTTATACGGTTTTACACCAAGATCTTTGCGTAAAACCTTCCATGTGGTCGAATAACACAAACCCAATTGCTGCGAACGGCGACGAATCGACATTTCACGGTCTTCAGCAACACTCTCAGAAACAGACGCAATATTCTCTTCTGTACGCACTGTACGCATTCGTGTGGTTGGTTTAATGTCCAATAAAGTAAACTGAGTGCGAAACTTGGTCACAATCGCATTAATTGTTTGCTCACTTGGTCGATTATGTAGACCATAAATCGGACGTAAAGCGCGAAACACATTTCGAACCGAACACTGATTTTGGTAATAAAATTCAATGATTTGCAAGCGTTGCTCGTTAGTAAGTCTATTCATGATGAAATGTCAAAGCATACTGAGCATCTTTCTCTTTGACACCATGTCTGAAATCCCACGTGATCTGTCAAATACTAATGCATGAAAATCATAACCTCAAAAAAATCACCCTTTAAAAAAAAAATCGAAATGGTGTCACCCCTAAAATGGCGGTACCCGGGGCGGAACGCCCCCACCCCCCGCCCCCCCTAGGAACGCCTCTGATCTCTTATCAAAAGTATGAGTGTGTCATTGGAAAAGATTGCTGCCCCAGCTATTTTATGTCTTAAGGGGAGACATGACATTGGCCGTTTTTTGAAGATTATAGAAACAAAAATTTCATGGAAAAATTCTTACAGGTTCAAAAGTTCTAGCCGGATTAGTGAGAGCGCATTTTTATTTTTCTTTGTATTTCTCTTTGTTCACAAACTTTGAACGCGTTTATCTCGAAACCTTGTTTTTCGTACTGGTACTAGCGGGTTAATTTTTTGATGAAATTTAATTTTTTTTGGTATTTTTTAAACTTGATTTTAAACTTGATATTTAAATTTTTTTTTCGATTTTTTATGAATTTTTAAAGTCAATATTTTTTTCGAAAAAATACACTTTCAAATTTAGAACATCACCAAAAATTTAAAAAAATTTTCAAAAATAAGTTCCTGTCATACGATAACCAATTTTGTTAAGATTTAAAAAAATTATTTTTTTTCCATATCGGTCAATTTTTGGAGACTCCCAGCGCAGCAACCACAAGGCCCCGTTTTTTTCTCTGCCACCAGTTTGGAGCTTTATAAAACCATGTTGGAGTGAAAAATATATGTTTTTGATTTTTTTTCTTGTAATTTCTGTGTCGACAAGGAATAACCGCTAAAGTCGAGTTAGGACTATTAATTTCTTTGCTTTTTTTCGCAACGAAAAACACTAGTATTCAAATTTTTATGGTTGTAACTTGAAAATTAAATATTTGATGCCATCAAATTTAAACAACAAAAGCCAGGGTATCCTATTAAGGAGCAATTTTCATCTGAAAAATGCTCTTCTGAAATTTTCAAAATGAGTTTAGCTGTTTTTCCTTGTTGACACAGATTTGTTGAATTCTCTACAATAATAAAAAAATGTTGGAAAAATGTTTTTTTTGACTGAGTTATGAATTTTTAGAAAAAGGTCTGTTTTCTCTGCCGCGATTGTTATGACCCACCTTAATGCAATAGGGTTATTTGATCAAGGCTTAATAACTTCAAGATTACTTATCACACCTTGACACATAGTTTTAAATAAATCTCCATATCTAGGTACTTTTGCCATCTAACTTAAAAATATTTCATCTTTATACAATTCACAAAAATAGAAATAGAAGATTATTTGAACTAGAGCTTTCAATTTCACGTAAACACGTGTTATCCGTGGTCATGTGTATTTAAGAAATTTTACAAAATTCACGTACTTGAACCACACGTGAATGCTTAAAACCAAATACTTGCGTTGTTGCACAAGAACGTGTTCCTAGCTTCATTGGAACTATTTAGAACCTAGATTTTCATTGGAACTATTTTTGAACTATTTTGACTCGTATTGGATGAATAAATTATCCGTGAGCCAAAGGTTCGACCAGTTCCAATTGGCATGATTAGGAAATAGAACCATCCTTTTTTGTCTAAAGGGTCCATGGAATCTATAAAAGTACCCATGATCCTTAAGCTAGTCATTATAGCCCATGTCGCCTCAAGAAGTCCTAATTGGTCAAAGAATCATTTATTCATCATAAAGGAGTCAAAATGGTTCAATCACTCCTCAAATTTATGCTTATTTATTCATCATATAGGAGTCAAAATAGTTCCAATCACTCTTCAAATCTATGCTCATTAGCTAAGATACGTGAAAGTCAAAAAAACGTGAATCCGTGAACCCGTTTACACGTGTGCACGAGAACGCGTACTCTTGTAAATTCACGTGTAATTCGTGTTAAGCATTCACGTGTAGTTCGTGTTCCGTGTTCACGTGTAGTTCGAAACACGTGAATGAGCCATAGCTCAAGTTTGAACATTTTAAAGTAATTGCCACTAGAGCCACTAGAGCAAAAAATTATTTTTGAAAAGTTAAAAAATGGGCTTTGATAAAGACGCTCAGTCACCGCTAACCTCGTAAAAATGTTTTCTGACATCTTAAGTAAAATAAAGAAGGTTGTTTTAATAGAATGCTATCTATACAGAGTCAAGTAAGGCTTTAAATAACGATTATCTCGGTTATTTTTTGAACACCAGCACTCAAAGCATCACTGAAAGTGAATTTTGCTTCTGTCCCATTTTGATATTTTATAATATTTTGTTTGGAACCGAAGTTAGGAATCTGAGGTAATTTCAATAATTTTCTGAAATCAAAAAATAATGCTCCATTAACGTATTATTTTTTTTCGAAATCTTAACTCAAATCTTCTGAAATTTTGGTTTGATTGGCTCACAAATACCTTTTATAATTTTGGCTAGGTATTTCGCCTTCGTTGCGGTGAAAAACCAATGATTTCTTACAAAGAATAAATTTTCTTAAATCCACATAGCAGGCTTTTTGGAATCCTTTTGGGCTTAAGACCTTCTTGAAAGAAGTAGAAGTTGAAATACCTATAAAATACCTAGTTAAAAATTACAGTTACAAATTGTGAATTTTAAATTGAATTTGAATTTGATTTTGATTTTGCTTTTTAATTTTGATTTTGATTTTGATTTTGATTTTGATTTTGATTTTGATTTTGATTTTGATTTTGATTTTGATTTTGATTTTGATTTTGATTTTGATTTTGATTTTGATTTTGATTTTGATTTTGATTTTGATTTTGATTTTGATTTTGATTTTGATTTTGATTTTGATTTTGATTTTGATTTTGATTTTGATTTTGATTTTGATTTTGATTTTGATTTTGATTTTGATTTTGATTTTGATTTTGATTTTGATTTTGATTTTGATTTTGATTTTGATTCCAATTTCCATTTGAATTTCAATTTCAATTTTCATTTGAATTTGAATTTGAATTTGAATTTGAATTTGAATTTGAATTTTAATTTGAATTTGAATTTGAATTTGAATTTGAATTTGAATTTGAATTTGAATATGAATTTGAATTTGAATTTGAATTTGAATTTGAATTTGAATTTGAATTTGAATTTGAATTTGAATTTGAATTTGAATTTGAATTTGAATTTGAATTTGAATTTGAATTTGAATTTGAATTTGAATTTGAATTTGAATTTGAATTTGAATTTGAATTTGAATTTGAATTTGAATTTGAATTTGAATTTGAATTTGAATTTGAATTTGAATTTGAATTTGAATTTGAATTTGAATTTGAATTTGAATTTGAATTTGAATTTGAATTTGAATTTGAATTTGAATTTGAATTTGAATTTGAATTTGAATTTGAATTTGAATTTGAATTTGAATTTGAATTTGAATTTGCATGTGAATTTGAATTTGAATTTGAATTTGAATTTGAATTTGAATTTGAATTTGAATTTGAATTTTAATTTTAATTTGAATTTGAATTTAAATTTAAATTTAAATTTGAATTTGAATTTGAATTTGACGCTCAATTACTTTAAAGAATGTCAGTACGAGAAGTACATGAAAGTACATGAAAGAAGTACATGAAAGTGGCTGAATGTGTCATTTACAGATATTAAGGAAAAGTGTTTTTTTAAAAATTTCAAATTTTTGCACAAATTAAGGCTTTTTAATAAGCAACTGTTACCAAAACACTCTCATGAATGTCCAAACACATTGTGCCTAGCAAGGGTTAAGCTTCTTGCTAGGCACTAGTAGAAAAATAAAGCTAATAGTTTATTGACTGTTTTTAATTGCTTGTCTTAAAATATTTATATGCTTTACCGTCAAGCCATTCATCATGATTAGCATAAATTATTCAATATAATTCAAATAAATTAAATAATTTATGCAAAGAAGAAATTTTTAATTAATTTTTCATGACAAATTTTACTTAATTGTGGTGGGAAGAATAACAAATTAATAATGTTTATGAAAAGGTACTCAGACGCAGTGCGTAGATTTATAAAAATTTAATGCCCAGAGCAGCTAGTTATAACAGTTCATTCACAAAAATGTCCAGTGCAAACACATAGATACAAAGGTGTGGTGAACACATGCACATGTACAACTACAACAAATTTATTGAACACATGTCAATATAAGGCAAACAAAAAAATAAAGAGACGTAATTGTAAATAGTAAAAATCATGAATGGTTTCTGACTGTGCGCTAAAAATAGTGAAGGGGGGGAAAAAATCAAAAAAACGCATAAGACGTGTAGGTGTGCGTGTCTTAAGCTTAAATGCCGACTGAGTCAGTGAGTCAGTGGGAAGGCAGGAAATGTCTAGGTGGGGGCAAGAGTTGAGATTTTATGAAAATGTACGTGGGTATTATGGCTATGTTAGATAGAGGAAAACAATTAATTTCTATAGACAAAATATAAATAATAAAAGAGAAGAAAGGAAATAAATTTATTATAGTAATGAATATATAAATCCATCATTATCGTAAAAGTTGCAGTAATAAGTTGTTTAGAAATATAAATATATAGAGAAAGTTGAGGAGTGTAACAAGAAAGCTCCATTTCAAAAAAAAATTTAAGTAAAGTTGTAGTAAGTAAAATCCAACCTGCACCCTATATTGTTCGCTCCTAGATATTTATGGTATGACAGTAACAGAACTGAAATAATGTTAGATTTTAAAGATTCAAAGACAAAAGTATGTAGAATGTCGGGAAAAAAAACTTTTTCTGCTCATGTCAGTCAGATAAAATTTTTTGAAGTCTATAATAATCCTTTAAAACAAGTTGTATTTTCAAATATTTAAAAAAATTTTTAATCTGCTATAAAAAATTTATTCACATTCATGAAGTGGAAAACATGAATTGAATTTTTAAAATCTCTTTTCGAACATGCAAATCACTTTTTGAATAGTATTTTGTATAATTTGGCAGCATTTTTTGTTATTTATTCTTTCAAACGCCTCTCAACAACATGAAATAATCAATAAAATCAGAGAAGTTTTATATTTTTAAAAACAATCTAAATGCTTTAGAAAAACCATTCTTGCGCAGCTAGAAGCGCAATTAAGAAAAATTTATGCGTTTCTAGACAAGAGCCCAAAGAAAATCCCAGCAGCAAGCAACAACTTTATATTCTTTTTTTTTTGTATTTCAAACTATATTGATTCAATTACAGCTGACGTCGACAAACGCTGCCAATTGGTGGCTGATTTTTTATTTATACTTTATATTATGCTGCCACATTTTTAATAATAGTTCATGTATCTATGTATCTATCTATTCTACCTATCTGTCCATCTATAAGATGTGGTAGCGTACAAGTGCGTGTTCGGTGAAATTCGTGTATCTTGTGATATTTAGAAGATGCTTTCTTGGGCTGCTCTAAAAATACACTTTTATTGTCTTTTCTATTCAATTTCTTGCTTTTTATTTTGGCGCTCAACAAAATCCACGCACACACAGGATTCATAGCTAACGCACCAAGCACCAAGACGTAAGCGTTTACGTATTTACAAAAAAAACAAAAAACACAAAAAAACGAATATTTAGATAATGTTCAAACCTGAAAAAATGGGTCAAACTTATTTTGGTCTATTGATGATTTTTCTCAGCTGTGGCCTTGTGGAAATTTTCGCGCGTTTTTTTTTTTGCAAAAAAAGAACACAAAGAAATGTATTAAAAAAATACGAATAGAATTTAAAAATTTATGGGCATCATTAACACGAGCTAAATTTTAATTTCCTGCTGTTTGTTTATAGAAAATTTATTGCGAATGAGTTGAAGCGGCTAAAGGCGGTGGTAGATGGTGGTGGTTAGCGTAGATTGTTTAATGACTCATTTCATAGACGTTAAAAACATCGGTTTTTCAGTGCTACAAGTAACCTATTAAGGTTCTTTATCTATTCATTTATATATCTTTAACTAAGTAGGGCAGGACATTATTCAATGGAAGCATATATAAAGATGTCTAAATTTTTTTAAGAAAATATGAAATGTATCTATTGAAAGATTGATTTTTTGTCAACTTGTAGTTCCCATTTATAATTCTCGTAATTATCTAAAAGTCGTAATGCTTTAATTTTATTATAGACTAGCGGATGTAACCCGGTGTTACTCGGAGTTGTGCCTCGAGCACAGAAAGAGGACGATTTTCAAAAATGCTCTCATTTTTATGTTTTTAAAATTATCAATTCAATTTTAAAATTTTTTAAATTATCGTTTGTTGCGGTTTTGCCCCCTCCTTCCGTCGAAAAAAGATACATGACCGAGTAAAATATCATAGAATGCGAACTTTTTTTATTTTGAATGAAAGTATTGTTTACTTTTAGTTTTTTGTCAGTGAAAAAAAACTGTTAATTAGAAACTGTGAAATTTGAAAAAAAAGCGAGTGTCATTTACTTTTTCTGTTATAATTAATCATTAATTTATAATTAAAAACTTACACTAATAATGTTACTTTTACCTACAAATAAAATAAGTTATAAAAAAGGACTCGAAAAGCATTCACTTTAAAATACATTCTTTAGCCATATAGGAAAAATCACATATTTTATGAGCAAGGATTTTATTCATGATAAAATTATTTGATATTTCTTGCATTCTTTAGGAATGCAAAAAGGGATGCATGATTTTCCTATGACATCGCCGTGTAAAAAATCATGCGTTCTGGAATGTATAGTTCATAGGAGTGGTGCATTCTAAAACACATTCCTATACATGACCATTTCCTTCTGGGTAATTTTCTCTAAATGCCTTTTCTCTAGATGCCTTTTTTATCATATTCCGAGAAACTATTTTCCGAGTGCAGTTTGAAAAGTCATTTCGAGAAAAATGCGTTTAAAGTTTTTCTAAGCATGCAATTTTATCTCAAATAAATTCCATTCGATTTTTGGATTGTTTTCGTCACCTTCGGTTTTGGTCGATACTGTTCGGTTGATTTTTTTTCATCTTTATATAGCTTCTGCTGGTATTCGTTAAACTTCTTTTTTTTTCGTTCGTCTTTGGTTTTTGACTTCGTTTGCCTTCGGCTCATTCCTTGTTTTTTGTCAAAACAACTTTTAAAAGCATAGGATCTATTTCAGTAACAGATACAAATGCTTGCCAAGTTTCATCAAAATCGGTTCATCCGTTTTGACGTGAATAAGCCGAACATAGTTGATTGAATAAAGCACCCTCTAACGGAAGTTTTTTGAAATTTAAATAGCCTCAATTCTGTTGCAGAGTCAAGTTATTTCATGTACCAAATTTTAGTAAATTCAATCAAGTCATTTAGGAGTTATTGAATCTTAACAATGCACTACTTAAAGCGCCCTCTTTCGGAAGTCTTTGGAGTTTTTTATATTTTATGTTTTATCTTGGGTGAAGTTGAACGTTCATACCAAATTTCATTGAAATCGTTTCAAGCGTTTAGGAGTTATTGAGTCTTAAATACGCACTACTTAAAGTACCCCTTACGGAATTTTTATAGCCTGTTATCTTGGGCGCAGTGGAACCTTCGTTCCAAATTTAATTGAAATCGGTTCAGGTGCTTAGGAGCTATTATGGAGTGCCACGCCCACATAATTCCGCCCAATTTTTTACCTTTTCTTTATCTTTGGTGCAGTTGAACCTCCATACTAAATTTCATTGAAATCGGTCCAAGAGTTTAGGAGTAATTAAGCCTTAATAAAAACGCACTACTTAAAGCGCCCTCTTGCGGAAGTTTTTGGAATTTTTTATTGCCTATGTTTTATTTTGGGATCAGTTGAACCTTCATACCAAATGTCATGGAAATCGGTTCTGACGCTTAGAAGTTAATACAGATTGCCAGGCCCACATACTTCCGCCCACTTTTTTGCCTATGCTTTATATTGGTTGCAGTTGAACCTTCATACCAAATTTCATTGAAATTGGTCCAGGCGTTTAGGAGTTATTGAGCCCTCTTGCGTAAGTCTTTCGAATTTTTTGTGGTTTCTCAAAATACTTCAAAAACTGTTTTCAGTTGTACAGTAGTCGGCATAATTATTTTGACGAAAAAAAAAGGCAAATATTTTCAGTTTTTAAAATAGTTTGAGAAAACGCGAATCAAAATTTTTGCATTTGCTCAAAATCTTACCAGAAATGTGTGATTTTTCTAAAAAAAATAACTTATAAAGAAAATATATTAGAAAAAAGTTAATTTCAAAGAGGGCATAACGATTTTGAAAGTTCTGTTTTATACAAAAATCAACTTAAAGATAAGAAAATTTATGCCAAAAACTTAACAACTTTATAAATATAAACTTTATATATTCGGCATTAGCTTGTATTACTTTTGAACTGATTCCACAAGATTTTTCAAACTATCTACCGGAATTTGCTCCCATAGACTTTTTATTTCAGATATAGTCTCTTCCCTGGTTCAAGCCAAGCAAACGCTTCGTTTTCTTTTAATATAGGCCCAAAAATTTTCAATAACGTTTAAATCAGGACTTTGGGTCGGCCAGTTTGAAACTTCTACAATTAAAAAAGTTCATTATGAACTTACTCTTGTGACATTCTGCATTATCTTGTTGTAAAATACATGACTCACCAATAAGTTTGTCACCAGATGGAAATGTGTGATCATTTAAGACATCCAAATATTTGTATTGGTTCATCTTTCCAACTTTTGGAAGCAAGTCCCCATGACCACAAGAAGAAATGCAGCCTCAGAACATAACCGATCCGCCGACATGTCGGTTTTGCTTATAAGACTTGAGCAATTTCTTGGCGTGAATTCTTTGGAATTCGGACAAATATCTTTTTAGGTGATCCGTGATACCCAAACGTACTTACATCAGTCCACAAAACTAGGTTTCAAAAGCTCATAGTCTTACAAAAAAAAAAATATTTGGCAAATTGGAGTCGTTTGATTTTATTTGCCGGTGTTACATACGGTATTTTTCTTATGGAATATGTACCGAATTGGAATTATTTTAAACGTCTGCCAATGGTGCGTTTGCTAACTGAATTCTAAGAAAAAATTTTCATTTATAATTCATGGCTTTTCGGTGTTAAACCAGAATTCTTTGAGAACTCTCGTTTAATTAGCTCTCGGTCTCTTTAACGTGTTGTTTTCTGCCCGAACGTGGCAAATTTTTT
Source organism: Tetanocera ferruginea (assembly GCA_958299015.1). Taxonomy (NCBI): domain Eukaryota; kingdom Metazoa; phylum Arthropoda; class Insecta; order Diptera; family Sciomyzidae; genus Tetanocera; species Tetanocera ferruginea. Next base: position 45,264,630 of record OY282643.1, on the reverse strand, counting down.
TTGGTTCGCCTTGATACCTGTAACTCGGAGCTATTTATTTGACTGAAATACCACAATTATGCTTCTCCACGATTTCACATCTCATTTCAACACTTAGTTCCGACTTTTTCCCCATTTTTTTATAGAATTATAACTATAATAAACAAATATATTTGAATAAAGTTGAATATTTATTTAAAATTCCGATTTTTCTTACCAAGAAATTCTTTCTTCTTGTATTGAACGAATTACTTGCTCGAAAAGCGTAACTTAAATGACCTCGTTTAATTACGTTAAAATTTCTCACACCATGTTTTTACCATAAACTATCGTTTTAAAAATTACCAATTGGGTCAAGGCTTAAAATTTGTTCTTCGGTGAGTACTAATGGATCTAATTTCCGAAAGTATAAAACACACAATTTCTGGGATGAAAAACTAACACACACCTTGGAAAGAAAAACTAAGAGCCTGAATATGAAAAAATCGTTTGAGTCTTTCGCCACCAAAATAACCGATAAAATTTCCTCTAAAATTGACTTTAATATCGTCAAGAAATTTTTATGAAACAGATTTGGAAAAATACGAAGGAAAATTATGAATTGTAAATTTTTGCTTCAGTTTCGGAAGTCAATCGGAGTTAGTTTTTTACTGAATCTCATGACTTCACTATAAACTTAATTCCTGCAGAGTTTCGGTTAATTTGTGTTTAAAAAAATAATTATAAAAAAAGAACGAAACATAACACTTTTTGAGGAAATTCCTTTGAACATTTCGCTGGAGAGGGATTCGACTGCTCTTCCTCAAATTCAGGCTTTCTTATTTTATATTACTTTTGAATTAATTTTCATCCAAATATTTGAAGTTGTTTTAGTGGGTTCCAAGCTAGAAGTTGAAAATACAACTCAAATCGAACCCCTCAAGTGGTCAATATCAGTCTGAAGAAAAAAAAAAATTATAAAAAATTTAGTAGATTTAGTAGATTAGATTCACTCATTTGATGAGATGTGTCATATGAATCGGTTTGATTTAATCCTATTTTGCTAGGTACAACAATAATTTTTGGGGGTTTAAACCCCGAAACCCCCCTTTGGTTACGCCAATGAGTTAAGCATTTCTTTAAAAACAGGTTACACATAGTATGGTGCCCTATCAGATTTATAAATGTATCTTACTATCATGAAGGTCGGAAGGGTAAAATGGTTTTTCAGCCAAAAAAATCTGTCAAACATTAATTAATGTAACAATTTTTTATATATTTTTTTTTTTTTTTTTATATAAATACGTTTGGTATGTACTCAGAGATACCGATGGAAAATTTCAAAATGGCCAAAATTGTTTAGATTCTATTGAAAAAATATTATTGTTGGTAGGTTAAGGCAAATGATAATTGTTACTTCAAGGTTTTGACAATAAATTGTTTCTTTTATATATTGATTTTGATTTGTTGCTTGTCTTTAAATTTTTATTTTGACTGCGCTTATTTAGAAATAAGTTTATTGATTACACCATTTTTGCCAATTTTTTCTATGTGAGACCAAAAATTATAACATCTTACAACCTTAATCAAGTCGTGAATGATGACCTCATGCTCTTCGATTTGCTTGAAATTTTGAAATTTGAATTGCCGAATTTGGTCTGAAGAGCAGCCACAGGCAGTTCAACAGTTCACCCTGAAAAATTCACTGTTTGGTACGTTTTCTGGGCCGGCGCATCGTGAATCGCCTCTGTATAAAAGATGGACAAAAATAAAAAAAAAGTGGTCGGAATTGAATGAAATTTCGTTTCTGAATGCATGAAACCAATCTTAATCAAAAAATGCAAAATTGTTTTAAATAATTTTTGAGTAAATGTGGTTTAAAACCGATATTTTTTTGTGATTTTCATATTTTGGCAGTAGTCGAAAAAATTAAGACTGTGATGTTATATATTTTATATAAAATATACAGTACAGAATTTGAAATTCATTATAATAAAATTTTTTTGGGATAATTAGTCAGAAACTTTAAAATAATTACTTTAAAAAAATTTGTAAATTACAATTGAAATTAAAATTTACTGCTATTACTATTTTAGTTTTGAAAACATTACCAGTACATATTTATGTTTATTATATATAAGTATTTGTTACTATGTAATCAAATACAATCAGTACAATTCTATACCTCATTACCTTCTATGTTCACTAGTTGTTCTCCTCAACTATCATCAACCTTTCAATATGAACAAAAAACACCCAATCCTTATAAAAACTTATTTAGATACAACTTGAGAAAGTTTTTGAAATATTCAAATAAATTATATTTATATAAAACAATAATATAATTCGTAGTAATTAACACAAAAACTTCATAATTCCAATAATATATTTACTCTGTAATTTAACTTTCTACCGAAGAGCTTTTATCTGAAAAAAAAAACATATGTGCAAAATTCTCTAGTCTGCTGTCCCTTTATTCTCACTTTTAAATAAATAATTGAATATGAATTTATCATTTTGTTTTTAAATTGTGATATTTAGTTTTTTTCGATACAACGTAGGGATCAGATGATAGAAGCATAAATCGCATAAGATCTTCACAATTTGTAAGCTCACGTCTAGTTTTTTCTATTCAAAGCTCAAATATCAACCTCTGTATAGAGTTCTCACTATTGTGGGTTGTATGGAAGGTATGGAAGGGCGTTCGTTGACGGGTGACATTCATTTTGTGCAGATCTTAGTTTTGATGTAACATGTTCACATACCAAGTTTTATCTATATACAAAGGTCATATACAAATTTCATTCTAGAGTTATCAATATTAAGGGTTGCATGGGAAGTTGGCATATTTTTGGGCGCAGTGGCGTAGATAGCTTCTGGTTCTGGGAGGGATTCGCAAAAACGTGATGACTTGTCATAAGCAAAGTTAAGTAAATACATACGTGTTAGAGTACCCATTTTTAAAAGTGACCATTTTTTTCGCTCCCCGCGAACTTTTCTAGAGAATGGGTGCTACAATAAGATCTGGTCTTATTTTCTAGATTCTAGATCTAGATTTTTTTTAATTCAATCTCAGATAGCATTTTTTTTTTTTTTTTTTTGGTAATTTCAAAGAAAAAATAAAAGAAAATTATAAAACAAAGAAAGGAGTTTATGAAAAACGGTTATTTTATATTTTGTTTTGTAGAAACGCAAATGCATTAATTTTCTATTTTTAAATTTTGTGCTTAATTTTAAATTATGTTTTTTTATCTCAGTGTAATTTTAATTTTATTTCAGCTCAGTACATAAAAAAAATTGTGGGTGAAATGTTTTATTTAAAGCACTGGTTTTTCTTAACAGTTTCACCAAAATCTCCGAAGAATGTAAACTGCTAAGAAACTTTGTTACGATGATTTCATTAAAACATTTAATAAAAAATCTGTAATTTTTGTTTACAAAGTTATCATAAAAACATATATCTAAAATATTTTCTAATCATAATATTCTTTCGGTAATCGCAAAACAACTTTAAACTTAAGCGGACGTGACACCTTAAAAAAAATTCTTTATTTTGAAAAATTAAATATATATTTCCTAGACAAAACATTACACAAAAAAATTTTAATTTGATTTTTGTGTTAACATACATGGCTACTGGAATTATTTAAAAAAAAACATCAAAAAACCATGGCAGGCATGATTACAACTCACTGGGATATCGGAAAAAAAACAAAAAACGAGGGTTTTATCAGCATCAAGACCGCCATAGAATGAACTAGAAGAAACAATTTTGGTTGAAAAATAACAAAATGGCGGGTTTTTTTCGAAAATTGTCAAGTTTTTTTTTGACAAAATCAGCCAAAAACTCAAAATCTAAAAAACCGATTTTTCTGTCCGTAGTTCATTCCATGCATCGGCAAGTATAAAACAACATATTCAAATATGTTATCACGCTCGCCATGATTTTTTAATGATTTTTTAAAAAAATTCCAATAGCAATATATGTGATTATAATAATAAAATAAATTTTTTTGAGTATTCTTTTTACTAAAAAATATATATTTAAGTTTTCAAAATGATATCTTATTTTTTCCTCAACTTATACGCATTTTAAAACATTAAAATACGAAAATGTTTGAAGGTGTCACGTCCCCTTAATAGAATCAATGGAGAACAACTTTAATATTTGGCTCATAGCTCTAGGTGGGGTCCGGACCCGTGTACCAAAGTTTGCTACAATGTCAGTTTTGATGTAAGATACTCCCATACTAAGTTTTATCTGTGTAGGTCAAATATAAACCCTTTTTATAATGTTTTCGCTATAGTGGGTTGCATGGGAAGTGAACGTGTTTGAGAGCGGATAACGCTCATTCTTTTAACACATCTTTATTTTGATATAATATGCATACTAGAGTGCATCGAAAATCTGACCCCCAATTCCGGTACCAAAATAAAATAGTACATGAAAAATCCTTTCCATTGGTGCATTTTTTTTTTATTTGAACACAAGCGAGTTCCAATAATATTCAATAGTGCAGATCCTTGAATCAATATAAAAAGGCGGAAAAAAGCGAAAGAGACTTTAATTGTTCTGAGTAGTTGAAAGTCAAGACTAACGATTTTTGAAAAAAAACTACTAATTTTTATCATGTTTTTGAGTTTTTTGCTTTGCAAATTAACCATTGGTATCATATCAAAAATAATGAAAATCGTAACGTTGCAGTCAATGAAGCAAGGTCCGTGTAATGATAACGACTTTTTTTTGCCCGACATGGACCATTTGGACTTGGTTGACATGTTATTTCAGCAAGACATGCCACATGCCATACGGTATGCGATGCCATGAACCTATTGAGAATCGAGTTTGGTGAGCAATTTATCTTACTTTACACAATATTATAAATACAACTCACTTGTTGTAAGTGAGAACATATACTGTCAATAAATATCTGTGTCGACAAGGAATAACATATTCAGCCCAATCATTAAACTTTTTCTCCCGGGAGTTGTAAATGGGAGTTTCCGTTTTTAAGATAAAGATAAAAAACTTTTTGGAAATTTTTAATGAAATTTTGTTCATCAATCGCCAAAATTCATGAGTGTAAAATAAAAAAATTAGATATCTTTATATGCTATCTTAAAACCGGAAACTCCCATTTACAACTCCCGGGAGAAAATGCTTCATGATTGGGCTGATTAACTCATTTCCAAAATTTTAGGAGAGCATTTTAAGATTAAAAACACTACCTTATATAAGGGTACCCTGACTTTTGTTGTTTAGATTTGATGACCTGAAACATTTGATTTTCAAGGTACAACCATCAAAATTTGCGTACTTGTGTATTTCGTTGCTAAAACACGCAATGAAAGTAATAACCTCACTTTGTCCTAGCTCGACTAAGGTTGCGGTTACAGTGAACGCCGAGTCAGACGTTCAACGCCGAGTCAGTCTATTTGCATCTCGTTTTTTCACACAGATTTCAGCTTGCCTGCCTGTCTAAATCGCGTTCACTATAACCGCAACCTTAGGCGGTTATGACTTGTCGCCACATATATGTATATGCTCTTCGAGAGTCTTCGCATCTAATGCACAAAAAATGTATCATCGTTTGAAGAACATTCTTTTAGGTCGGGCAGTTTAAAATAGTCCAACAACAAAATGGCATCATTAACAACAAAAAATATACCACTTTTCAGTTAACGCGATAATATCTTCAGAACAATTCTGAGTCATAGAAAAATGTAACACGTTTAAGAGCACAATCTCTTTACATTTTAACAGTAAAGGAATGACCTATTTAATTTTTTTTTTTTGGTCTGACGGGCGCTGAGTATTTTAAGGTTTAAACTTAAAAATTCAGCCTACATATTAGAATTAAGGTACTATTACAGTGTGAAGCTATTAAAAACAGCACCTTTTTTATTAAATTTTTTTTACATAGTATTATAAAATTATTTAAATCAAATTTATTTACATTATGTACAGTTAAAATTGAAGATATAAAAAAAATGTTTTTTTTTTTGTATTGTATTTGTTGTTTATTTTCTAGAGGTCGTTGAAGTTGGCGTGTTTTAAAAAAGGTTGTAAGTATATGTATACAAAAAATATTTTTGTGCTCTCGTTGAAGTGTCTATTTTTTCTAAGCAATTTGCCAATAGCTCAGGGAAAGTGCACTAGACTGTCATGCGGGAGACGTGGGTTCGAACCCTAGCTGTGTAAGTATCAAAAATTGTATGTAATTTGAATTGAATAATTCTGTTTCATTAATAGTTTGATCATAAATAACCTTCAAATTAAGTTGCTTACAATCTTGAAAAAAAAAAATTTTAAATTTCATTTTTTATTTAAAAAAAATATTAAAAAAAAAAAAAAATTTGTTGGCCGGATTTGAATCGTAGACCAGTGTTGGAGTTTTCAGTACAATTTCATAATAAAAAGTACGTAAGTACCACGAAGACATTTTTAGTACATTTTCATACACTTGGTTTTCGTCATATCGACTTTCTTTGCTTTTTTTGTATTTCTTAAAGTTTTCAGTACCTTTTTTGTAAATTTTTACAACCATATTTACAACAGTGATGATATTTGATAATTTTGGAGCGGAGTTTTTTACTCTTCTGAAAGTACTTTTTCGGACGTGAGAGTACCTTTTGTTAATCTATAAATAAATAGGCGTTAAGAACAATTTTCTCTCGTGTTCCTCAACCGATATTGATAATTGCTTTTTAAATGAATCAGAGTGCGGAGTAGAAGTGCACCAAATATTTTGTATCTATAATTATAAAAAGGCAAACAAAAACTTGGTCGAATTTCGACCCCAGGCGATACTAGTATCATTAAATAAGCTTTTTTTAATGCTGAGGCACTAGGGGTGGGACAGTAATACTTGGAGATCTTTAGTAACGGGATTTTTATACCCAGAAACTTTAAATTTTGTGAGGTTCGACAAAAAATTGGTTTTGAAAAAAACAAATTCGGGGTAGCGTGGGGTTAAGTTGTGCCGCATCGGTGTTAAAGGTTGGTGGCAAGTGAACAAATTAGCCGAAAACCTTCATAACAACCCAAGTTTTGTCCCTAGAGGGGTGAAATGTTCGACCGACCCCAAGAAATTTTTTTCTCCGAAATTTTTCAGGAACAAATCTGCCCCAATCTCCTGGTTTTTTCTTTCCAACATTTTATCGCAACATATCTACCCTTTCCAACCTTTAAAGGGGCACCTATACATGTTTTTGTTTTAAAAACTTTTTTCTAAAATTGGCTTCCATCGCTCCTTAATTCTTTAGATTCTAATCCTAATTAATTAGATTCTTTCCTAACACTAATTACGTCGTCAATATTATTTCCTAATATTGACGACGTGTAGATTACGCAATATTTCTTGCACTTCTTGGTAATCTTCACGCTCAGTCCAGGTTTCTGGATCGGTAGCAATCAAATCAGTTGAAAATTCGAAGCCTGCGAAAATTCTTGCTTTCTCAGGAATGACGTTATGGCTCAAATATTTTTTTATTCCTGATTCACTTTATCCGATGCCATTGGAATCTTTTTGTACACCTCTTTTAAACCAAAAATGTCAACTGGACGAGCACGTACTTGATTTCCGTTGCTGCCGATATCCTAGCTATCATCTTCCTCGTCTTCTTCGTTGACATCAACGACATTATCTGACTCTATAACTTCTATCATTTCGTTCTGTTCATCGTCAGACGATTCGTCCGTCTGAAAATCCATCTGAAAATTTTTTAATCGGATAACCCAAATAAATACTGTTAAACTTCTCTTTAATATTCTGTTAAACCGAACAATTTTTTGATTTCAATATTGAGAACAAAATCTTAATCATGTGTGACGTTTACTTTTTTTGATGATTAGTGTATCCGAAAGTACTTTTTTTGGGCTAAAAGGAGTTGGGGACTTTCGAAAATCGAAAGGAGATAAAAAATAGATATAGAAAGGAGAATCCCTGATTTACAACACATTCAAAGGAACTGCCACCCTGATCAGCTCTACTATTTTATTTTTCTATTACATGATCGTCTCTTTCTAGTACGAAGGCATTAATGTAAAATAAATTGAATTGCTTGAAAACTTAATTTTTGGGCCGGCTCGGGTAACCGCAACTTGATTAAAATTTAAAAACTAAATGTAGAGTATTAGACTAATTTAACTATGTATGTATATTGAACTGTTTGTCCATTTCTATTAATTTTATTTTACTTTAAATAATATATTAAATACATCAAAAAAGTTTATTTTGATGTTAAAATGTACAATTTTTATTTCGATTTGGTACAATTTCGGAAAAGTCATTTCCCATCCCTGCCGTAGACACTCGAGTACTAGACGCACACGTCAGCACACTCAGCCATACATGAACTTTCAAAACAGTTATAAAATTTCAATATATAAGTTTTTATACGGTTTTCGGAGAATGCCTCAAGGATTTTATTTAGTTTCTGTTAGTTTCTGTGCTTGGGCCTTGAATAGCTTTTGCAATATCAAAGGACTAGGACCTCTATTCTGTCCACTTATTCTTTTACAGGTAACATTAAATTTGTAGTTCTTCAATTAACACGGTCAATTGGTAGATTCCAGGAGAGTTTACTGCCCAGCATGGCTTTAAAATTTTTTTTCTAAAATTCTAAAGAGATAATCGCCTTTTTGCCTCTTAGAGAGTACAAAGTCTAAATTGAGTTTTGAAAGAACAAGTACAATTACTGTCTTTTAAGGTTTGACGAAAGACCTCTTCAATGTGCATTAGACCGGATCGAAATTTAGATTCCGCCGGTCGGGGTCTCAAAAGTTAGAAGAACTCATTAAAATGATTTCTGCATACTTTTTTTCAAATCGGAGAAAAACCACTGAAGCAATTTTGATTCTCTTGAAGGTCCTTTTTGGTAAAAAAAAAACTGTTTTTGCTTGTAACTTTTTATTTTTCACAGAACGCATACCCACACCTGCTAAAATATTAAATTTCTAACTTATACCAATATTCTGACATACAAAAAATTTTCAAATTATGTTCCATTTTAACTCTTATTGACCACCAAAAATTGAATTTTTTGATATTTTTAAAAAGACATTTTTTTAAAACCGCTGTAAAAGATACATTTTTTTCAAGATTTACGTGAAAGTGTTATTTTTGGAAAGGTATTAAGTTCTTCTTTCTTTCTGTGTATCGCTTTAATCAAAGCTTTGTGGGAAAACTGACAGAATGTGAGGAATCGACTTTAGAAATCTGATAAAGTGAAATATTTCATAGTCATACCAACAATAAATTTCATTTGTTCACTGCTTTATCGTCCAGTTTTCGATAAATTTATTTTTTTAATCACATAGCTTTGATTAAAGCGATACACAGAACAAAAGAAGAACTTAATACCTTTCCAACAATAACAGTTCCACGTAAATCTAATACAAACTGTGTCTTTTACAGCGGTTTTAAAAAAATGCCTTTTTTAAAAGTAGCAAAATTCAATTTTTGGTGGTCAATAAGAGTTATAATTAAACAAAATTTTAACAATGTTTTTATGTCAAAATGTTAGTATGAGTAAGAAATTTAACATTTAAGAAGATGTGTGCATGCGTTCTGTGAAAAATAAAAAGTTGCAAGCAAAAAACATGTTTTTCTTTGCCAAAAAGGACCTTCAGAAGAATCAAAATTGCTTCGGCGGTTTTTCTCCGATTTGAAAAAAAAGTATGCAGAAATCATTTTAATGAGTTCCTTTAACTTTTGAGACCCTGATCGGTAGAAATTTTTTTTATTCATATAAGAATGATCCGGCCTAATGTGCATCATCAACATTTGGCACTGTACTCTAAAGTACAGAGAATATTTAAACAAAAATATCTAAAATTTAATGAATGGTTTTTAAAAAAAATCCTAGATTGAATAGCAGATCACATGACAGGCTTCGAAATTGAGTCATTATAAAACACAGCAACACTGAATCAAATTCAGTGGAATTTGGAACGCTTACAAAAAATCAAACCGAAAAATTCCATAAAAAAATATATCCCTGACCCTTTAAGAATGAATACCTGCATTGAATTCGTAATTTATAACAACAACAACAATTAAGAGAAGTACAACAAGAACAAATATGAAAAGAATGGCAGTTATGTGGCATGACATTGACAAAATGATTTCTTGGCACTTTATTAGCTAAAGTGTAACATAAAACGACACCAAAACAACAACAACAACAACAAAAATAATTACAAAAAATATATAAAGCGGCTCTAAAAAATGTCACGTAATGCCAACAACGCTTTCAACGTGCGAAACAATCAGCTTATCAGCATAAATAACCGGCAAAGTAAATCGACTGGTAAGCTATATGCTTATCAAGCATAAAAGTGTTGCCACCTAATTAATTTGTTGTTTCTTTTTAATTCAAATAAATTTTCTAATTTATTATTTTTTTTTTTCTACTTATTTGATCAAAATTATGGAATATAACTGGGAAAGAGGATGTCATGCAGAGCATTTTGGCTGAACAGTGATAAAAGCCAGAATGTGTGAGTTTTAGTGTTTGAATTTTTACCAAAAATTACCTTAAAGGAGTTGTGTTCATAAAACAAGGCTCAAAAGTAAAAAAACAAATTATTTTTCTTCTAATAATTTGTTAATGCGATGAAGAAGAGCTGTACCAATTATGAATTCGATGTTCAAATAGTTTTTAAGATATCAGGATCACCACGAAGGAAATTTAATAACACCAGTTTCAAAAAGTTTCAAGGTCACTTATTTGTGAATTTAATTTTGTACAAGTAGTTAAAGGAAAGAAGATTTTTATGAATAAAATTATGTATATTTTTTTCATTTTTGGTTGAATTGAAGCGAAGGGTTTGTTGTTTGTAATCCCTGAAATGCGGAAATGGATCCTTAACTCTTCAAATTTCTTATCGAATCGGTCGAATTATGCACTATATACTGATCCCCAATCGTTCTTTTCTTTTTGCTTAAAGTTTATGAGGCTTATTTTCAACGAATTCCATAAGACGTCACCTAAACTTCCCGTCGACTGTAACTTTCTTTGCAAAGAGTACCTTTTTAATAAATTCAAGTGACTTTCAATCGATATATCTCAGTTTTCATAGATGGTGAAGTGATCTCATATACAACATTAACTTCCTTCAGTAACACGGGTCTTCAAAATCGGCTTGGTCGACCATCGTAAGTTTCTTTCATTATGAAAGTTTATTAAATGTCAAACATTTTGAAAAACTTTATGACAAATATTAAAAATTAAGGGTTTAAAAGAGAAGGTATATGTACAGATAAAACATTTTTTAGGCGTTATATGTATCTGGACGAACTTCATCAAAGTTATCGAAGATCCAGCTCTACAAGTTTTTATACTTAAGGTGAAAAAGCTCATAATGCGCTAAATAACCATTCTGTGCAAATAAACAGAAATCTCAGACATGCCTTACTACATTATTCTTCATCAAAAATTTTCCGCATGACATCCTCTTTCTGTAACGACAAACCATAGTTTATATAGAATTCTCACTTTGTTAAGACTTCGTTTAAGACTTTTTCATTCAATATTAAATCTTTTGTTACTTAATAAAAAATAGTTATAATTGCTATAAAAAAAGGACAATACCGTCATCGGTATGTAATGAGCGGAAAAAAATAATTTTAAGTAACATAAACTCATTATTATATTGTCATATGAGTACCTACTTATTTTAAATATTTAATTATTTTTAAATTTATTTTTCTAATAAGCGGAAATGAAAATCATAATAAAAAATACATTTTCTTTATTGACATTTTAAATGCATTTTATGACATGTAATATATATATTTAATTGAGCTGAACTGAGTTACAAACAACTTCGATTAAACTTTATACAAAAAGTAATATGTAGCAGTAGGTCACATCGCGTCACGTTACATTAATTAGTATAGTTTTTTGGAGACAAAAGCTTAACATGCGCCCAAGCGTTGCCAAAATGCTGAGTTCTGTTTTCGTATTTAGTAGTTAAAAAAAAATATTCTATTACAACAATTATAATAATAACGAAATAAACTGAAACGTAAAGCAATATATTTACTTTATTAAGATTTTATTTATGATGATGATCGAGCGCGGTTAGCATGCGTAGCCAGTTCGATGCCAATTTACAAACCAAGTGATCACAGAATCGAATACTTTCTGAAATCTGAAACAGAACAGTTTTTGTAATTCAAATGCATTTTTATTTATGATAAATATATTTCTGTGTCAACAAGGAATAACCGCTAAAGTCGAGTTAGGACAAACTGAAGTTATTACTTTCATTGCGATTTTTCGCAACGCAATAGACTAGTCATCACATTTTTATGGTTGTAACTTGAAAATTAAATTTTTGAGGCCATCAAATCTAAACAGCAAAAGACAGGGTACCCTGACATAAGGTAGCAAATTTAATTTTAAAAATGCTCTCCTGATATTCTGAAAAAGAGTTTAGCTGTTATACCTTGTTGACACAGAATTATATTATCAAGATAAATATACAGGGTGTTCCGCAACTGAGTGCAACTATTTACGGAGGTGAAAGGTAATGTCGAGTTGAGTTAAATCGTATGGGAGGGGGGGGGGTCTATTTTCACATTCTTAGAAGCTACAGGGTTAATTAGTAGTTCACGATTTTGATTCAAATTATTGTTTCTAGCATAAAAACTAACTCACAGATAACTTATTTTGAGAATTCATTGTAAAGCCAATATAATATATATTATAATATATATTATAATACGGCATCACAAAAGTTAGATGCAAATAACTTGATTTTTTGTCCCAGAAAGGGGTTCAGGAGTACCAAAACTGCTCCGTGCGGAATACTTCGATCCACAAAAAAATTATGTAGAAAAAGTTTTTAAGAGTCGTACTAACTTTTAAGTCGGTGTCATGATGACTTTTTTTTTTCTTCATGCAAATCAAGCCGGCTCAATGTATAGTAACATACATATATAAAAACATAAATGTTAAATTTTTCAAAAACGGACCAATAGAAGATTTTAAAAATTATGAATATTTATTGTTAAATGTTTCAAGAACCATATTCCGTCAAAAAAAAATGAGGTTATCTGACCTTTAAATAAAAACTTGCAAACCGTGTAACATAAAAAAAAATACTCTCCTCAGACCATTTTGTAAAATTTAATACACATATATGTAACGTATACGCTTGGGCGGGCCAATTTGTATGGGTGAAAAAAAACCAAATGAAGAGAAAATTCTCAACAGTTTTGCCCAAGACACTCTTGGCCTAAAATTGATTTCGAGCCTCCGGTTGTTTAAGAGAATGTTTGAAATTTGAGTTTTGCTACACTTAGATAAAAATTTCTCGGAATTTGATAAAAAAGGCAATATCTTCTTCTTATATATAAAAATCTCGCGTCACAGTGTTAGTGTTTGAACTCCTCCGAAACGGCTGGACTGATTTTAATGAAATTTTTGTTGTATATTAAGTAGGTATGAGAATAGGTCATAAAGTATATTTCATCTTCCTACTCGCGAGGTGGCGAGTGGCATTTTTGCAAGAATTCAAATTTTTGGTTTTACTTTCCTCTATAAATCGCACTCGATGAATCTCGGTACGAACTTACTATTGATACGTGCCCTTCAACTGACAAATTTTAGCGATCTTTGGAAAAGGGGCCGTGGCACCGACCATACAATTCAAGTTTTTGGTATCGAATAGATTTGGAACTAAACGTCGTATAACAATGAGCCTCAGTATGAAATAATTGCTTGGTCAGGTCATTCAATTATAAAACAAACACGGTAATTGAAACAAGAGGCGTGGCTTCGCCCATAAAACTTAATTTTTCGACACAGAATAGCTATGCAAGTAAAAGTGCCAAAATATTTTAAATCAGAATGACGTTGGTGGTGTCCTGCTAATGCAAAACTAGAACGGGCATTGTACAAGGGGTGTGGCTCCGCACATGTACATAAGACACATTTTTGAATTGAATCGCTTTGGAAATAATACTCACAGATCAAAGAAATGAAGTTTGTAGTAACTTCTACTCGAAAATACTCGCAAACAAAAACGAGGTATTGGACAAGGGGTGTGGCTGCGCTCATTAAAAACATTTTTATACACAATAGCTTTGAAAATAATTGTAAAAGAATATTGAAACTCAGAGTGAGCTAGTATTTAGATAAAAATGGTATAGACTTTGCTCCAGAGAATGCTTTTCTCTAAATGTAATCCTAAAAATTCTTTAAATATTAGAAGAAGAGAAAAAGACTTATTTATTTTTAAGAAAAGATTTGTTTTTATTGAAGAAACACTACGCAAAATAAATTTTTTATCAATATATAAGAAAAATTTTTCATTTTCAAAAAAATTTTTCTCTGTAAATGAGAATTTTTTTGTGCGAGAAATATACTTATAATATAAGAGGCATGTAATTGTTCCATTTCCCACAAGTGAAGAAATTTTTCTTCGAAAATGTGAAAATTAATTCTAATTGAAGAAAAACTTAATTGAAAAAAATTCTTCTTATTTGAAGAGAAATTTGTTATCGGAGAAAGATAGATGTTTTTTCTGAGTGTACAGTATGTGTTAAAAATTTATACAATCATCCAAAGCACATACAGTAAGGGACAAAAGTGTTCACGAATATATGAAATACGCATTCGCATTTCATTACATAAAAACAACACTGTCTGGCAATACTTTCTTATTTTAAAATAATTAATCACTTTATTTACTAGCATCTGGTAACTCTTTTTCAAACTAACGGGACTTTTACTCATGAGTTCAATCTAAGCTTTGAGAAAGCACGTGTGAACAGTTTTGTCCGCTATTAGATTTTGAAGAAAATTTATTTCAATTTATAATTTACTACAGAAAAAGTAAGTAAATATATTTTTTTTATTTGCTTACATTTCAAAAAAATATAATATTTAACATTTTATTAGCTTTTTAGTTACTTTATAATGGGAAAAGCCATAAATTCGGCTTTGAAGAAAAACGTGCTAGAAGATATCCAAAAGTGTGTCTCTTATCGAAAAATTGCATTAAAATACAAAGTTTCACTCGGATTCATCCATAAATTAAAGAAACAAAGTAATTTACCAGTTCCACAAAAGGGTGGCGGTCGTCCGCAGAAGCTATCTCCAGCTGTTGCGCGAATAGCCAGGCGCTTAATCGTTTCAGGAGCAACAAATACCGCGGTGGAAACTAATAATATTCTTAGAGAGATCCATGGAGTTAGTGTCAGTGACAAAACTGTTCGCAGATGTCTAAAAAATAACGGACTTAAGGCTAGAGCGATTGTGAAGAAACCATTTTTAAGTGAAAGGCATCGTAAGGCACGTTTGGATTTCGCTAAAAAATATCATACACAATATTAATCTCTAAACAGCTCAGCATTTGAGCCAAGGGACAGAAGTGTTCACATATGCAGTTTTTTAAAGTTTATTGTTTCGTATTAAATAATTTAATATTTTTGAATTTCTTTTTTGTTTATGTTATAAGATTGATACCCTATTTAGAATTAATTCATACTTTTCATATTCATAGTGACTAATAAAATTGTTGCACCTTTATAGAAGTTTTTTTATTTTCGTGAACAGTTTTGTCCCTTACTGTATATTAGGGTAAACATTTTCTGGTTTTTGCGAGGAAACTTCAATAAATTTCCTTATTTAACCCATTAATGCTTGACCATAGATCAGATCATACAATTTTGATGAAATTTTGAAATTAGTGCCTGAAAGACCATAAAAGTTGATAAAAAATAAGAAATAATTTTTATTTATGTATTTGTTTTTATCAAAAAATTTATGAATTTATTTTAAACTGAATGCTTTTTATTAAGTTTAAATTTTTACATTTAGCTAAAAATAGGAATTTTTATACTCGCCATGAACTGTCGGGTGTTGAAATACTAATTTTAATTAGACCAGGTATGTTTTGCAGTTGTTTTGAGATATCGATGTCGGTTTTCTTTAATCGCATATAGGACGCATAAGAGGACACCTGAAGGTATCTAGAAAGTGTGTAATTTTTCAATCTCCCGTTTTTAAGCTTCTTTTTTCTAACAATAATCCGACAAAAAACTCGATTTCACATTTAAACAACTCAGTAAAGATAGAACGTGAAAAATAAAAATGTGTTTAGAAAAAATTTTTAAATATTTTCATATTTGAAAAAAATTTCATAAGGGTTATATTATAAATATAGTGAAAAACAGAAGTATAATATAACAAACAAACTTTTATTGTTTTAAGTCAAATTAAAAGATATTAAATACAAAATATGTAAAAAAATCATGAATTCAAAAAAAAATCAAAGATGAAATAAGCAAAAAACAACAAAGTAAAAGTAACAAAAGGTTTTATATAAAAGGAAACTAAATTCAAAATAAGTTTGAAAAATTTAAAAGATTATTTTAGAAAACCCTGTTTGCTTTCAAGGCGTGGACGTTCTTCGACTATCTGTTGTCAAAACCATAACTTCCTCGAGATGTTTTTCAACAACTCGTCGAGAAGCACTGATAAAAATTTTAACACAATTCGAAGTTCCTGAATCAGGAAGTGGTTGGTTCATTATCTAATAATTCTTTTAAATGCTTACTCAAACGGAATGTTTTTGTGAATGGTGGTTCCACTAAAATGCTATCATCATATAAGTCTATCATATCAACATAATCTTGACAATCGAAATTAATTTGATACATGGGCATTTCCAAACTGCCGTTATGTACGTTTTGTACGAAAAAAATTTTTAAAAAAATAATGAAGAAGTCTAAGTTTTAAAAACTTTTTAAGGAAACTATATTAAAGAAAAAAATTATAGCAATCGACACTAAGAATAAAATTATAAGCAAACATATGCACTGTCGTGACGTTACAAAAAACAGTTGTTGTTTTCGACTTTGAAATTTTGCAAAACTCTTGGGCAAGACTTATTAAACAAAACTTTATTTGGAAGAATTTAAAATAATATAAGTTTATTTTGCTTGTTTTCAAATTAAGAAATCTATTCTCGGTTGTTTTTTTATTAGGCTAAGTCATCTGGCGTGACGTTACTAGCGTAACGTTACTTAAATTTCCATTGGAACATTTTAAGTTTAAATTTTTTTAAAAAAATATTTGACGTTAATAAAACAAAAAGTTTAGCTATTATATAATATATTTTTTTAACTCCTACCCCATCGACCATTAGAAGTAGGAAAAAAATTCCACTAAAATACCTGCAACCAAATTCAGTAACGAGATCAGGCAAACTTCGAGCAATGTGGCGTGACGTTACTCACTTTTCAAATTTAATATAAAATTAACGGTTTTGCTTCTTAACGATTTTTTTATAAAATATACTTAACTTTGTTAAAATTTATTAAAATGCAAAATTTTACGCACTTTTGAACTTCAGCGTAAAAAAAATAGCACTAAATGCTTTTTTGTCTGGCGTGACATTACCTCAGAATATCATTTAAAGCAAATCAAAATTTTACCGTTAATTGATATTTGTTTGCTCATTTGCATTTATTTTGCGGTTTGTTGTTGTTGTAGAAAAAGTTTTGCATAAGAGTGCAATTGCACAAGTACTCTTAGAAATGGAAATTGTAAAGAGAAAATGCTCACAGAAACAAAAAAAAACTGACCAAAACTGTAACTTTAACTTGGTAGCCCGATATCTTGCCATCGCAACATGGGAAAATTTTGAACCCTTTAATTAAATTAATTTTGAATATTTCTCTTTAATATTCTATTCTCTTTAATATATAATACAAGTAAAAAAAAAAATGTTGGTTGACTTTTAATTTTTTGGTCACGGTAGACTTTTCTGAATGAATATAATACTTTTTTCACAATATTACATGTAAAAACCTTGATTTTTTTATGATTAATAGAATATAGATCACCTAAAAATAAATGTTTTTTTCATGGTGCAAAAATGATAACTGTTTCGATGCTTTTAAAATGCACTTGTATGAGATGTGCCCTGTCCAATCATGTGCAAATTTGGCAGGTATTCTTGAAATGACGTTATTGATGATAGCCTAAGTTTTTTTTTTAAACTTTACTGGTTCTTCGGATATTGTGAAAAATTTGTTCCAACTGTATGGAAGGTGCCACAACCGCCATTCCATTCATGACTAATAGCCGATACACATTGACTGCAACCTGCGACGAACAACAAACGTCAAAAAATAGAACACATGTCTTCTTATGTAAGTGTAATTTTTTCCTGCAGCACGACAAAGAGAGGATTCCACGACAAATGTTGCAGCCGCAGACTTCAATCTATTTCTAATTTGACAGCCGACAAAAGAGTACTCTGAAGTTTGTTTACGTTTTTTTTTTTAATTATATTCAAGCAAGCTGTACGTTTTTCGTTGTGTGAGTCTTGTGATTATTGTTTTGATTAATATAGTTTGAAAGCGAGTTAATAAATTAAATAAAATTCATCAAAAATACAAAAATACAGATTGTTGCTGCTGCAATCATTATAATCAAGTCGTCGGGAACACTGCGACAATTCTCTCTGACGACTAGTTTTCGTTTTGTCGGTGGACGCAGGTTGCAGTCAATGTGTATCGGCTATGAATTTGGCATGAATTCTTCAAATGACGTACTTTGTGAGGATATAATCAATTTTTTTTTAAGTAGCTGTCCTGGTTCCCAGATATTCAGATATTGCGATATTCAGTAATAGATGTATTCAGTGATATATCAGTCATAAAATTCGAACATAAGTTTTTGAATGCACGAATCTCAAAATTCAATATGAACGCCAGAAATAAGTCAACACTTACATGCGCTGTTTAAGGGTTAATTTTGAATTTATTCATAATTGGTGCTAAAATATCCCACAAACAAGGCTTTGAGAGTACTAATTTGTATGAAAAAATTGTGCTACGTCAAGTTCTCAATTGAAGTTTAATGCGTACAATTGTTGTTGGAAATGAAACCAAATCAACTGCTGGTGTGTGTATGTACTTGCTAATGACAGAAAAGTTTTTTCATGTAGAAAGAAAATTAAAGTCCCTCTAAAATAAAAAAAACTCAGGCGTAAACTTTGAAAATGCCGATACACGTGTATTTGATTTTTTATGCTCTCCACCAGAATACGTTGTCGGAACCTTGTTATTTTGGAAAAAAAATTGATTTTCTTGATCAACGGAATCAAATAAGAGATTCGTAATGGACCAAAATAGCCCCACGGTTCACAACCCTTCTAACCTAACCTAACCTAAAAATGTAAAAAAAAACTTGTGTTAATTTACACAAGGGCTTCGATAGGTTGGTGTATTCTAAGTTCTAGGGTAACCCAACAAAGATTTATTACTTGATCTATCAAATTTTGTGTAAGTAATAAATTGTCGATGGTGGTTGTCGATGGTGGTGACCGTGGCATGCAGGTTAAGTGTGTGGCTCAGCATGTTCGGAGCCCGGGTTCGATCCCCAGCAGTGGCGAAAAAGTTTTTTTCAATAAAAAATTTTTCTGATCGGTCACCACCTCTCTGCAGACAATGGCAAACCTCAGAGAGTAAAAAATGCCATGTAAAGCTTCTTGAGAACATGAACTTTAGCCGTTCGGAGTCGGCATAAAACATGTAGGTCCAGTTCTCGGTCAATTGTGTGCAAACATTAAATAACACACACAACACAATTGATCATAAGAAGCTCGGTCAAAGTCTTTTCAATGGCTGAAATGGCCAATTTGTTTTTTTTTTTTTTTAATAAATTGTCGATATATTAGCAGTTTCATACAAGTAACTTGCATAATTTTTTTATGGTTACAAATTTTCAAAATAATTTTTATGGTTACAAATTTGCAAGGAATCATCTATATTATTATTTTTTTATGATTATGCATAGTTTCTACAGCTTAGTACACACAAGTTTTTTTTACAAAAGTCAACTTGGTTAATTTTACTGTAGTTATTTTATTTTTTTTTTTATAAAAATTTTTAAAAACAATGTATATGCTTGCAAATTTGCAAGAAATCGTCTATATTATTATTTCTTTGCGATTTTACTTAAGTTCTCAGCTCATACAAGTAACTTGGTTAATTTTACTGTAGTTATTTTGTTCGCTAAACTATAACACGTCAAATCTTGATTATACCAGTTTATGCTGTGGATTGTTACGCAGATTTCAAACTTTGAAAATTAAAAAAAAAATTCAAGAAAAGAAACAAGCGCCAGTTATCTTAGTTTGGAATAGATTAGGGTGGTGCTTATGTGGTAACCTTGAGACTAGGCGCTATCAGCTGTGATGACTGATGAATTATAAAAAAAAATAAATACAAAAAAAAAAAAAAACAAAAACAAACGTGGTGTATTTTTTTCTTCCGCATTTGATAAACTTGTACAGTATCTGTGTTGGCGATATTGTTTCTGTTGTATTTCTTTTTGCGCGTTTTTTTTCGGTATTTCTTTTGCTCTATTATTATTTATTTCTATTTTGTTTTTCTTTTACTTTTACTTTAGGTGCTTCCATGTTTGTGTCTGGGTTTGTTTGTTTGTGTTTTCAATTTAATATTTTTTTTACAATTTTTTTTCTTTTCTTTTTTTTTCTTTTGTGTATTACTATTACTTATATGCCGATATTTCGAGTATTGTTGTACCTTTGCCAGAGCCTATCTAGTATTGTATTATAGTTGTTGTTGCATTTTTTTGCACTATTTCTAACATTCGGGCTGTGTTTTCCGGTTTTTTATTCCAACTGAAATATTCTGTTTATTTTTTATATTTGTTTTTTTTCTCCTTTCCTTTCTTTTTATAATTTAGAATTTTCGGCAAGGTCAGTAATAAAAACCAACAAGTCGTTTTTGTTTACGATTTTTTGTTTCATAGCTTTTACCAGCTAAACAGCTAGCTGCTTCGTTCTCGCTTCCAAGCTTTCACATTTATTTTCTTCAATGTGTATATTTTTTATGGCTTTTTTTCAGCGTGTGTTTAATCGCTTGCTTTCAGGGCCGAATGTTGAGATAGGTAGGTTATTTTTAAAGCGATTTAATGAAAGAAATTAAATACGCAGCAAGAAATTTTTTCAAACTAACCGATACATATAAAACAAAAAAATATTTGAACGAAAATTGAAACTTGAAAAAAAAAATGTAAATAATTTTCTTAATTTACACAAAAATACTTAAATTTACTTCAACATATTATACTTTTATGATTGTAAATCTGGCAATTTTCATGTTTCTTAAAACAAAATGTTCAAAATTGTTTTAAATCGTTGGCATATATATTTTTTTTCTCAGTGTACTTAATGCGGCTAATAGCCGCTAAGCAAGAAACGTATGCAAGCATCACATCAACACTTAAAACTTTGTTCGAAATTTGCATTTTGACTTGTCTTGTCATATATTTTTGACATTTGACAGCTTCCATCAGCTTGACGCAATCAACTTTCGTTTTCATTTTTATTTTATATTTTTTTTTTTTTGTTTTTTCTAGCTGACTGAATTAATGTCTGGCGCTTGATTTGTTAATGCGCTCTCTACTCAAAATCATTAAATTTATTATCGCTACGCAGCAGTAGAAGCAGCAGCAATATAAACCACCGTAACAATTATTAACTATTAAAGCCTTAATCTTTGCACACCTTTACCGGTTTCAAGTAGTCAGTTCTAAGCTAGCGGCTTTTCGCTATTCCGTTGATATGACTTTTAATCAGCAGATCTAACTGCTAGGTATACCATAAAAAAATCAGACATATTTTTGTTATTTTTTTTTTGTTTTTTTTTGCGTTTGAATATTTACACAACATATCGGAAAAAAACCAAAAAACTTTTAAGAATTAAATATAGAACATTTGGCGTGTTGTTTTTTTTTTTCTTCTTAGATTATTCGCACAAAAAAAAAATCGAAATTTATTGTTTTTTAACGGAATGAATTTTTTTTTTTTTTGCGCATTAGTGAAATTTCATTTTTTGCGTTTTAAATAAATAGTTTTTACAGTACCAAAGTCCACGGTAGAGTATAACAGTATAACATGTTGAAATTCAGCCTTGGTGTGTGGGCACCACCACCTATACTTAAAAAAAAAACGCAAAAGAGAAAAAATTCAAAACACCTGCCTGATAATATAAACAAAACTATATTAAGTTGTTTCAGCTTTATTGAACAGGAATCGAAAAAAGTCATTTGGAAGACGTAATAAAAATATTTATTTTTATTGATATTTATAACGTTAGTCCTTTAAGTACCTAAGAAGCATATACATACATATTTATGACTTGAATCGTATCGAAAAATAAATGCTGACGTTATGAAAACTGATCCCTGTCTGTTAAGCCGGATCGAGTTGCTTATGTCATCCGTTCAGATTCTCAAAAGCTAGAAAACCTTTCAAAGCCAATTCAATAAATTTTTTTGTTGTTTCTTTGAGGGTCCTTTTTTTAAAAAAACTTGTTTTTTACCAGTAAGTTTAGGATTACCAGTTGGTATCCCAAAGGAGGGAGGACATGTTCTCCTTTTTCACTTAAAATTAAATGTCTTCGTCCCAAATGTCCTCCTTTTTACCAAAACAGAATTGACCATATCGACCCTTGAAAAGACTTTGACCGAGCTTCTTATTGTTTTGTGTATGTTATTAAAAATTTGCTTGCAAATATTTGGAAGCCGTTTGGAAGAGAAGTTGATTTTGCGATGCGCTAGCGATCGCTAGATGCACTCGCTCAAGGGTTCTTTGAAAGATGAATCAGTCTTCTTGGCGAATTGTTTAAACAATTAAAACCTCTGTGGACGATTCGTTAACTCCTCTTCCCGGTGAATCGCTGAAGGCCCTTCTCGGCTGAAGGCCTTCCTTGGGCCGATTCCTTGGTGAATATTCCCGACATATCGTTTAAGACTAGTGTCCGACCGAATGTGAATTTTTACAGAAGCCGAAGCCGAAGCCGAGTCTTCGGCACAATGTAAATAATCGGACGAAGCCGAATAACAAACAAATGTTTTAAAGTCAAAAAAATTATACAAATTTCTGAACAGAAATTAATTAATTAATTAACAGAAATTAATTAAGAAATTAATTACGTAAGAAGTCTGAACAAATAAAAGGCTCTAAATATTCGTGAAGCTGAGGCCAATTGTATCATAATGGTATATTTGAAAATGTCCTTCGACAATTTTTTCATTGTGCCTTTTTCATTCGAAAATTGTAAAATAACAGTTATTTTCGGTGCCTGGAAATTTTTGTTCAGAATCGTTTAGTTTGAACTTTGATCAATTTGAAAAAAGCAAAAACTTCTCCAAATTTTACCGATTCTTTTTTTATTTTTTTTTTTTTTAAGTGCATGAAACTACATTTTTTTTTTTACTCGTAATTAAAATACACGTAGGCTTAACACAACCACATTTTCTTGTTCTGACCTTCAAATGAGTTTGAAACTGATGTGAACCAGAATCAACGATCCCGAAAACACCTGGGTACCCCTTGTAACCCCTTGGTAGACCTGTGATAAAGCTTACGAAAAGCCTCAATTATAAGTCTTCGAGTTTTGTATAGAAACCGTGAATTGATCTCATTTTTTTTTGCGTGGCTGTCTAATTTAAGGTAGAATGATTAATATTTATAGGATTTGCTTCGATATCTGGAAAAAATTTTTTGAATTAGAGAAAAGCTCAGAAATTTTCAAAAAGGGTAGGTCACAAAGTTTTCATGAAGATGTTCACAAACGTGGGAAACATTTTTGGATTGAAATAAGTTGAAAACTCAAAAGAAAACGCAAAAAATCTAACGCCATAGATCATTCTTTCTACATATTCCGAAGCGAAAATAGATATTTAAAGTATCAGGGAACAGTAGGCGAAAACTTTTTCTGCTTTGAGATTTGATTCAAAAGTAGAAGATCTTTCCATTAAGTTGTAAATAATATGAATAGGTTTTAAGAAATTGGTATTTTGTTTAGTTATGAGTTTTAAAACTCGTCTATCTGATGCCTCTGCCCACCGAGAACGAGGACGATAGACGTTCTAAAATCAACGCAAGAATGTAAATATTGTTGAAGCCTTCGATATTCTTTACTAAAATCTAGATCTAGTGATTATAACCGAAAGCCAGCACTTAATTTTTATGCATACATATAAAGACTTGAAGGGTTAAAGCAAACAGCAATATTTCTGTCTACTTCGAAAGCAGACAATAAAATTCGCTGGCTGAATACACCCATCTTGTGGGTATACAAATTATTTTTTTATAAATTTGTAGAATTTCTATGGAATTGACAAAAACTTGAATTATGGAAGCACAATAAAAAGGTAAAAGATAAGTATAGTAGCATTAGGAAAAACAGGAAGTGACGTCTGTATAGATGCCATTGTGAAAATATATAAGACAAGAAAGCGATATGAAACAGTAATAATTATATAGATATTGTAATTGTTAAGGTTAGTATCGGCAATCATGAATCATGATTAATGGACGGAAATTGAAATTATTTTCCTCATTAATAAGTAATTAAGAAAATGATAATCTTAAGAAAAAAGAAAATTTGCTGAGCAAAACTGTTAGACAGTTATTCACAAAATTCACAAAGATATGTTCGATATTCAAATCTAATTGTCGGTATTAAAAATAAAATTGGGTTACATCAAGTATGAAATTATGGCGTACTTGATATAAAAATAACTGATATTTTTCTAGTCTCCATTGCGTCTCTTTACAATACTAACTAGTATGGCCACATTAGTAGACCACAGACACACATGGAACTTGACTATAATTTTTACCATCACCAGGTAACAAAAATTCATTCACCTTGATAACAGTTCGCATAAAGAGTTCGTTGACTGCGACCAAAAAAACCATCGAAAAATGCAAAAAACAAAAAAATGCAAATCCCAACATGGCGTTGATGATATCCTTCGGCATGTGGCGGCTTGCCATGATTAATGACCAACATTATGGCAGCCAATTTAGTGACTTAAGCCAAATCCTACAAACATACAGAGTTTAGAGGAAACATGAAATTGCAAAAAACACTGCAAACAAAGCACGATTCCCGAAATTTTTCAAAATAAAGTTGCTAATTCGTAGAAGGTTGAAAATGTTAAAAAAAAAACCAAATAAAAAAAGCTTAAGCATGTTATAATGTGAAAAAAAAAACAAAGTATACGCTTAAGACCAACTCCAGTCACATTAAGCAGTGAAATCCTTTGATGAATTAGTTATCAGGAAAGGGCAATACAAAAGCCCGCACAGTACAATTAAATCCAAATGAAACTCATTTTTCTAGCAACTCGCTGACAATGTTGGGCAACTAAAAGAAGCAACTAAAAGAAGACAAACAGTTAACTCAAGAGAATATCCTACAAATATCTTAAATGTTGACAACTCCTTGTACATGTTTATGTCGGTCACGATTCTTCTGTTTATTGTAAGTTCATCACTTTGAAATATGCACCTGAGCCATTGAAGAAGCTGTGACAAGTAAAAATGACTTTCCTTACACTTCGCCATCACCATTGCCTGTTCCTGTGCCCAACTGTTTGATTCGTCCTGTGTTACAATTTGACAAAGTACTTTTTGGCATTAGTATGAATGAAGTTTTTGTTTTTTCTCGTCTTTATTGTTTGTGAATGAACATTTTTTGTCGATGTGAATTTTGTAATTTATTGCTACTTAGAATTTGACCAAGTAACTTATTTCGAAAACTAATTTTTTGTTTCGTTTTTTATTGACATAATTTTTAAGAACTTTTTATGCAATATTACCGAATTTCTTTTTGTTTAAATAAGACAGATATTTTTTTTAAATATTTTCAGACCAAAATTTTAAATTTATAAGCGTCTAAAAAAGTCGTTGATATTTTGATATGAGAGTTGATATTTCATATTTAGATAATGTTACTAACATTTATATAAATTGGTACAGTTCAGAGTCAGTGAGTAAAATATACATTTTTATCGATTCACTCTTCGTACAGAAACACTTTTCTAAAAGGTTCCATAGAGCTTAAAACAGAATATGTGACCGATTATCGATTTAAGAAAAAACGATTGAATTCAACAAAAGTCGATTCAGATTCGTACAGCAACATTGCAGGTGAGAGCGACGTCAAAGCGATAATAAAGTCGGTAACTGCAAACGTTTCGCGGTATAGAAATGAGGTACAGTATGTGAAATATTAATGGTATAAGAAAGGATTCATCAATCTTTACATTCTTGTGTTTCATTTAGAACGTTCATAAATATGCCTCGGTGAACAGAGGATTCAGATAGACGACTTTGAGAACTCCTAACGATACAAAATACTAATTTTTTTTAAAATTATTTATATTATTTTCAAGTTAATGCAAAGATTTTCTTCATCTTCACGAAATCTCAAGTCAGAAAAACTTATCGTCGACTCTTCCTTGATATATTAAATAGCTTTGTTCACTTCGAAGTATATAGAAAGAAAAGTCCTTTTGGCAAGCCAAAAACTGAGGCTAATAATTGAGGCTTTTCTTTGATGTTATCGCAGGTCAACCAAGGGGTTACAAAAGGAGTACTCTGGAGTTACCAGTGGTTGACAGAGTAAAAAATTCAATTATAAAAGCATCGGGGAAAATCGGAGAAGTTTTTGCTTTTTTCAAATTGATTAAAGTTGAAACTAAATTATTATGAACAAAATTTTACATAATTTTGAGATCATTTGCTTTTCCGTCCAATATTGAGAACTTTTCAAATACTTATCTATAAAAACATAACCTTTAAAAATTACTAACTAACTTCACTCAACTCTAAAGAACGCTCCAATTGATACCGTTTCGACTCAATTGAGAAAATAAAAGCCGAAAAAAAACATCTCCGACTATTGCGAGGATTACAAGAAAACTTTGGCATAAGTGCGTTGTGTGCAACGAGAAAAACTTTGAGTCAACTCGAGTAGTACAACTTGACTCGTTTTTCGATTCGAGTAATTTTGGTTTTTCAAATAACTCGAAATTACGATTAACTGAAATGTTCTCAACTTCTCTCTCAACTCTCTCTCAATAATACATACCCAGTAGAAATTAAGGTCAAATGAAATTTATAGAAGATATGCATAAATCACGAAACATGAAAATAATTTCGAATCTCATATCAGAATTTTAAAATTCCAAATGACCGATAGGGCGCCACTTAAATTTTTTTTTTTTTACTTACGATTTCGTTTCTGGCGCGAACACAAATTAAAAATGGTTTGCTAAATCCGAATCTTTTATCAGAATTTGGATTTTTAAATTTCTTATCACAGCGCTGCCACCTTATAATGTTTTTTAAGATTTTTAAGCATTATTTTACCGTTTTAGGTGATCGCTGATATCGAATCTGTTATCAGAATTATAAAAGTCAAGTTAATGTATAGTGTTGCCGCCTAAATTTTGTTTACAGAGTTAGTGCTGTGGGTGAACACTGGATAAAAATCCATGGTCACTTCACTGGATCGCTGAATCCAAATTTGCCGTAAGAATTTTTAAATTTTCATGTTAATCAAAAATATTTTTGTTTAGGTGTTAAAATTAACATATGTCATGAACCCTTTTTGTCTCCATCCTTACTTTAGTATTGTTGAAAATGTCATTTTGTCTGCTTTAGTTAAGTTAAAAATTATGTAAGATTTCTACAAGTGTAAAATAACATATTAAACTTTCAGTAGGATCGATCGAGTAGTTTTTGTTTTATCACGCCCGTTATGATTTTTTTAATGATTTTTAAAAAAAATTCCAGTAGCAATATAAGTATGTGATTAAAATAATAAAATAAATATTTTTTTGCGTAATTTTTTTACAAAAAAATATATATATTTAATTTTTCAAAATGATATCTTATTATTAAAATAAAAAAATAAAAACATAAAAAAATGATCGAAGGTGACACGTCCCCTTAAGGGAGAGAAGAGGCTTTAAAATGTATTACAATAAGTAACGATAGGGGGAGAGTGGTCACAGACATTGTAACCAGACCAAAAATAAAAAAAACTACGCATCAGGTGCATCATACGCATCATATCAAACAAAAGCATCTTATAAAGAGAAAAATGGTATGGACTTTGCTCCAGAGAATTGCTTTCTCTAAATGCGATCCTAAAAATTCTATAAAAATGATAAAAAGCTTCTATGAAAAAGAGAAATATATAAAAATATATCGTTTGAAGAGAAAAAGACTTTTTATTTTTGAGAGAACATTTGTTTTTATTGAAGAAAATACTTCTTATAGTAAATTTTGTATGAAAATACAGGACAAATTTTTCATTTTCAATAAATTTTTCTCTATTATTGAGCATTTGTTTGTGCGAGAAAAATATTTATCATTATTAGAGACAATTACATATTTCCATCATTTCTAGAAGTGAAGAAATATGTCTTCGAAAATATAAAAATTTATTCTAATTGAAGAAAATTTTATTTGAAAAAGAGAAAATTGCTATTATCGAAAATAGAAGAAGAGTTGTATTATTTTCTGAGTGTAGAAAAAATTAAAATAAATTACACTCCATCACCTGTACCAATAACAAAAGAATCTTTTAGCATCCCTTCCGTATATCAACATAGTCTGAAAAATTTGCGTCTTTGTTACTGCATCCGGCTTTGGCGTTAAGGCCTGAATATTCTCCATCAAAGGATATTCCATACGGCTTCTACTGTCATACGCAGAAAGAGGAAGTCGGTTCAAAGTCGTGTCTTATCTGCGGCTTGTATTGCTCTTCAAAAACATTTTTGAATTCTCAAACGTTAATTGTATTTAACTTAAATCAAAATTAAAAGTACTATTTTAATAAATCAACTTTAACGAAGATAATCACAAAAACACTGAACTTGGTGCTACACGGAAGCAGTCTTTACGGATACTACCTCAAAGACCAGTTGAATTTTTAGGCATATTGAATGAGGATACTCCTGAATGTGTCGATATGAAATCCGTTAAAGAATTCTATTTTGAAGGATCTCCAAAGTTTCCACCTTCTTCAATTCCAGTGATTGAGAGCATCAACACTCTTAGATTGAAGATGGTATAGTTTTTATTTATGGAAATAATTAGTTTTGATAAATAATTGATAAAATTTAAAATTGTTTCTTAAATTTAACTATTCATGGTATCACACATACGGAGAGCTAGAATATTTTTTATATATATTTTTAAATATTCGTTATTCAATTAATTTTTTATTTCATATACAACGTTACTTTGTAGGGAGAGGGGAGGGCTTTGAACATGACCTACGGTAAAAAAAAAGTTAAAAATAGCTTCTGAACGACCCTTTATTCGAAATCAATTACCTTGCCCCAAGTGCTGGAACCCCTTACCCTCCAAATTTTTCTTAAATTATTTAAATTAAAGTCCCTTTTATTATCTTTGCAACGTTTGTTCAATTCAATGAAATAAATTCAGTAATTTCAGAATTTTCATAAAAATCGATTTTCAACGTTTTCAGTATTTTTTTCCATTTCGTGCACCCCGCAATTCCACCAAAAATTATGACAAATATTTTTCCTCCAAAACAAGTTATTTATTTCCGTCAGTTATGCTTCATGTTTTTTTTTATTTATTAATCAATTAACGACTTGATTGGACTTTTATTTTATTGATGCCCATCCCTGCTCTTAGACAAATTTTCTACTGGGTATTTCCACTGACGTGAAGTGAAACCTCTCAAAAACTCGAATAAGTCGAGTTACTCAAAAATTCGAGTTCTATACGAATTTCGAGTCGCATAACTCTTTTATATCATCAATTAAAAAAATGTATGGCTTTGCCAACAAATGTAAAACTGCATAAAGCTCAAATATAATTCTTAAAGAAGACTTTTTTAAGAATTATATAAAAACAAGTAAAGAAAGTCTAAAGTCGGTCTAGGCCGACTATGAAATACCCTAAACCCACTTTTCAAAAAAAAAAAAAAAATTAATTGTAAATGGGCGTGTCCGTGGGCGGATGAAGTCCATTTTTCCAAACCATCTTTGTCTTGTCATAAAAAACATACGTGCCAAATTTTAGCTCTGTAGGTTAAACACATGCTTATTTATTGCGTTTTCAATTTTTGGGTTGTATGGGAGGTAGGCGTGTCCGTGATCGGATGACGTCCATTTTCCGAAGACATATTTGTGTTGGTATGAAACACATACATATCAAATTTTATTGTTGTAGGCTAATTATGAGCTGAGCTATGCAGTTTTCAATTTTCGCGTTGTATGGGAAGTAGGCGTGTCCGTGGGCGGACGATGTCCATTTTTCAAAACCATCTGTTTTTTGTTATAAAAAACATACGTGCCAAATTTTAGCTCGGTAGGTTAAACAGAGGCTTATTTATTGCGTTTTCAATTTTTGGGTTGTATGGGAGGTGGGCGTGTCCGTAATCGGATGACGTCTATTTTCCAAAGACATATTTGTGTTGGTATGAAACACATACATATCAAATTTTATTGTTGTAGGCTAATTATGAGCTGAGCTATGCAGTTTTCAATTTTCGCGTTGTATGGGAAGTAGGCGTGTCCGTGGGCGGACGCTGTCCATTTTTCAAAATTATCTTTTTTTTGTTATAAAAAACATACGTGCCAAATTTTAGCTCTGTAGGTTAAACACATGCTTATTTATTGCGTTTTCAATTTTTGGGTTGTATGGGAGGTGGGCGTGTCCGTAAGCGGATGACGTCCATTTTTCAAAGACATCTTTGTGTTGGTATAAAACACACTCATACCAAATTTTGTTGTTGTAGGTTAATTATGAGCTGAGTTATGCAGTTTTAAATTTTTGCGTTGTATGGGAGGTAGGCGTGTCCGTGGGCGGATTCCAAAAATATTCAATAGTGCAGATCCTTGGGTACATGTGACCATGTTTACCAAGTTTCATCCAATTATCTCAACTCCTTCTTCTTCTCCTGTGTATACGGACAACACACAGACGGACGGACGGACGGACGGACGGACGGACGGACATAGATAGCTCGACTCACGTGGTGACGCTGATCAAGAATATATATACTTTTCTATACCGGACTCGCTTCGTTCTATGCGTTACAAACGTTTGCACAAAGTTAATATACCCTGACCTTTCAGGTTTAGGGTATAATAAATTAGTAAAACTTCACCATTTCATGCAAGTTTTTATATAAACCTACTGCGAATTATAATGCTGCAGTGGATGCCAATAAAAATTTAAAGTTGTTGGTGCCATGCATTAAACTGAAAGCTTAATATGATGTGACTGATAGTAATAAGTGTAATTTTTCATTTTGAAACAGAAATAATCTAAAAGAAATCATGTAAATTATGATTAATTGAACCTTAATACATTTTCATTTTTTATTTCCTTTTAATCTCATTACATTAAATTCTACGAAAATTCATCAGATATTGAAACAATTAAATTTTTTACTTCAACATAAACTAGTTCATATCAATCAAATTAACAAGGCGTAAAAACATAACTAAGATGCGGGATACAACAACCAGCATTTATTTTTACACTTCAAGTCTTCATCTTTCATGCGTATCACGTGATTCAAGATTATTATTTCGACGTTTGTCTTTCCGGATGTTTAACTAATCATTAATTTTAATAATCATGAATATTTTACACATAATAATGATTCAATCTTATCAAATATTTATAATCATAGGCTGATGAGACATGCACGTACGTTCTTCTTCTTACGTTCTTATAAACATTCATCAACATTGAATTAACCGAACGGCTGGGCTGAACCAAACA
Organism: Tetanocera ferruginea; assembly: GCA_958299015.1. Classification (NCBI taxonomy): domain Eukaryota; kingdom Metazoa; phylum Arthropoda; class Insecta; order Diptera; family Sciomyzidae; genus Tetanocera; species Tetanocera ferruginea. Next base: position 45,233,036 of record OY282643.1, on the reverse strand, counting down.
AATGGCTTCAATTTAATAGCAATTTTATAGATTTGCTGCTATGTACAATGTTGTGTTTTGTTTTTTTTTTTAGCTATTTATTAAAGAAAAAGTTGAACAATTGAAAATGTTTATAAAAAGCGCTTATTTATTGACATAGGCAGACCCTGAATTTAATGGTTGGAATTTTTTATTATATATTTATATAGTATTTTATAAGATATGCCGGGAAAAGTATGGTTTGCATAAAAAAAAAAAAATAATGTAATGAAAATTAGGCAAATCATAAAAAAAAAAAACAAAAAAAAACAGCTACGTGACCTTAAATTCTCTAAAGATCATAATATTTTATGCCTCTTTCTTACATGCCTCTTTTCCAAAAAATCTTCTCATGTAGTACCTTCACTGCCACTAAAACTAACCAAACCAACATATTCTCCAGAGTGTTTAAACAACTGCAAAGGGTTGTTTGTTTTGATGTTTCATGACCAAACATTAGGGTAGGTAAGGTTCAACATATGCATAGGTATCACGTAGCAATATCTACAACAGCTACAGTATCCATAGAATAAGTACTGCAGTCAATTGAGTACTGCATTGAGGTTGGGGCTTGTTTTGCTGTGCTGCTATCTACAGTTGTTGTTGTTCTTTTTATTGTTGTTGTTATTACATAATAATTGCTTTTTAAAAGATACTCTTTCCAGATACCACACCCCCTTTGGTTTTTATGGCTCTACATCACACAGTTGATGCCTTTGTTATGCGAATAGTTAATAAAGTTTGGCCAACATGTTTTGTCCAAAATAATTACTTTTGACTGAAATACATACGTGCTATACGTGATTCACCAAGGCAGGGAACAGTAACCGTGTATTCAGAAACTGAAATTAAACAGCCCATCGGATTAATTATTCTGCAATTAGCCATTCGCATTGCAGCGAATTATATGCCTGTCAAGGATACATCAAGTAAGTTCATTATACTAAGAGCCGTAATAATTCAAAATGTGAGCTTAAGACTGGCTTAATGAGTAATATTTTTTTTAAATTTGCGGAGATGAGTCATTTTTGCCAGCTTTCAATATCAATGTACGGTAGTGTATAGAGCTAAGATAGAGGCTTGGGTATAAAATGTGGTAAGAAGGCTGCGTCTCAGAAAAATACACAAGGCCTTAGCATAAAGGATCCTCAAAAATTAGTCTTGTAAGTTCATAACTTAATAAATATATCTTTTAGTTGCAATATCAGACCAAAAAGTTGCAACTTAAATAAACAAAAATATAGGCTACAATTTAGGTGCAAATGACTTTAGAAATTTTTTTATAGAAAATTTTTCAAACATGTTTTCAGTCGTTAGTATGATATTTTCATATTATAAATTTCACAGATGGAATTGAATTTTAAACAATGCAATGATAATTACTTTCATTATTAATTTAAATTGTCTTTCAAAGGTTGTCAGATCTTTAACTTTGGAACGACAAGAGTAAAATCAAAATTTCTTTTTCCAAATTACATAGAACTTTTCCATATTCCTAACTGTAACATTTTATTGTTTTTTTAATTTTTTTGGAATTTTTTTTAAAATTATGAAATATTTGTTTTTTAATTTTATGGAAATTTCACCACAAAATTAAAAATATGTTAGCCAAACAACAACAAAACTTGGTCAAAATTTAGATTTTAGCACTTTAAATTAAAGTTTGGACATTTGTTATTCGAAAAAATGTCTGTTATTGACCAACTGATGCTTGAAATTTTTAAATTCTCCGAAAAACCTGATTTTTAGTAAAAAGAAACAGTTTCGATAGTATCGTAAGTGTAGACGTAGAATTCCGTTTAAGTTGTAACCTCTTCTACTTTGTCTCTTTGGTCCGATTGTTTTGTCCATTTTGCACGTATTTTTTATTGATCTGAAAATTAACAAATAAATTAATAGCACTCAATTATGGACTTCTTATCGACACCAAAAAAAAAAGAAAACGTTTAAAGTACGCATGATAAAATGAGCAAGTATAAAGAAACAAGCAGAATGTCAAATTTTTTCGTCTCTATCCAATGCTCAAGTGTAGCTCGATATATTTTGCAAGCTACACTCGCTAGTGCTAGTGAGCTGTGTGATCCACATTAATTTGCATTAAAAACAAAAATTAAAATTTTACACCATCTATTGGGTAAAAGCATAAAACGAAATATGATCCAACTCGTTTTTTCATAAGTTAAATCTAACCGGATCACGGACCTATTTCGTTAAGTTGGCAGTTTGAGTTCATTGACTGAGTAGTACATACAAGAACCCAATAAAGAAGTAGATCATACATGAACCCTATGAAAAAGCCTGCGAATAAGTTCGTATAAAACAAAAACAATACAAGCATAAACAACGAAACAAAAACAAAGAAAGCAATAGGCACAGCACTAGCGGCTGATGATTGATTTTCTTATATGAACACATGCATTTTTCTTCTTATATTTTACTATTTTGTTACTTTAATATAATAGTGACAAAATCCAAAACTAAATATTCAGTCAGCGCTGAATATATCTGATATTTTAGTATATATATTATCTTTGAACGATGAGTATTAAAAGCTGTAGGTATACCCTAAAGTATTCGTCAAAAAAGTTTCATGGTCATGAAAAAATCTGTTAAAACGACCCAATAAAAACCGTGCTGTAGGACGTAATTCTACCTAAAATCCGAATAGCACGACCTCGAAACCTTTTCCACAAAATTTGCAAAAAATTTCTAAAATACCTTAACTCATTAGGTTTCAGACAGAGATTGAAATTAAAACAAAAAAATTTAATTAGGACACCCTTTTGCATGCAAATATACCATTCGAAATGCTCCTTAACTGATGTGGACATAAAAATAGCACAATTTGGATTCTGAGGATAAAAGGATAATCGTAGCTCATTCCTTTTGGCTCATCCCTTTTGACTCTCTTTCAACTTTCTATTTCTAAGTTAGTTTTTTTTAATTCTTTTTGTAGTTTTGGCAGAATTCGTTCATAGTACCTTTGTAATTAGAAATGATATTTCTAATTACAAACCTATTGTAAAACTGTCAACTGTCACCTAATCCTAAAATTTTTTAAAATATTATCAACCACATTCTCTTCTTCCATTGCAAATCTATATTTCCTCTAAGTCAATATGGCTTCCTCAAAGCTATATCGACTACCACTAACCCAGCAAAAATTTAAATACAAACTTGACATGCACTCTTGCATACGTTGCTTCCAGAAGACATTCTTAAAATCCAATAGTGCTTCTCTCTCCTTCGCGAAAAAAGCTTTCAAAAGGGATTCTCATAAAATTCTAAAAGGCTATTTGAATATCTTCCAAGAATGGCTTCCATGGCATGGCTTGTGCAAGGTAATGGTTAAATATTTTCTTAGAAGCATTTTGTCTAATGTCTTGTGAATCGGTTCAGTGAAATAACGCCCAATGAAATAACGCCCAAATAAAAAATGAAATAACGCCCAAAAAATTTCCATACAAATTTGGGCGTTATTTCATAATGAAATAAGGCCCAAAATTTTGGGCTTTATTTCATTTTATTTGGGCGTTATTTCATTTTTTATTTTGGGCTTTATTTCATTATGAAATAACGCCCAAAATCAAAAATGAAATAACTCCCAAATATTTTTCATACAAATTTTGGGCGTTATTTCATTATGAAATAAGGCCCAAAATATTTTAAATGATTTGCTTTGAAAATATTTTGGGCGTTATTTCATTTTTGATTTGGGCGTTATTTCATTTATTTTGGGCTTTATTTCATTTTTTATTTTGGGCGTTATTTCATTTTTTAAAGCCCAAAATATTTTGGGCGTTATTTCATTTTTTATTTTGGGCCTTATTTCATTGGGCGTTATTTCACTGATCCTTGTGAATCATGGTATGCTTTCTTGAAGTTTTGCTGCAAAATACCTACTAGAATCTTTTCATTGAAGACCTCAAAGAATCTTTCATTGAAAAATTATAGAGGCACTTCTAGAGAAAAACTATAGAGGCACTAAGGAAAGCATTCCTCCCAATGACATGCATGTGTTAAAAACATGCCTTCTGGGTACGAAAGTAAATGGGATGGAACTCACGACTTTCCCTTCCACTTTACCTTTTGCACCAATGCATCTTTTTTGCTGGGAACCTCAGAGAATTTTTTCAAACACAATGTTCGTTGGAAAGCGGTTACGAAGTTCATGCATTTTCCACCGTCTTCAGTAAAGCGTTTTGACAAAATCTCACTCAATATCATCCTTTTTAAGCTCAAAGCTTTTGGTTTTTCATCTCTGTTTATATTATGGCTTAAATCTTATCTAGAAAAATGCGGTTATACTTTCATCTTTAGATTTTCCAATTCAGAATCTTTTACAACCACCTCTGGTGTCCCACAAGGCAGTCACCTTGGTCCGTTATTATTCGTTTTAACAATCTTTAATTTTGATAGTATAATCAAAGAATCCAATATTTCTGTGTAGGCTGATGTAAAACTAACTCTGATTCTCACAATATTCAAGACGATCTGGTCAGATTTTTCACTTGGTACACTGAGAAGAAAACACATACCTATCTCCGGTAGAAAATTTCTCTGTTTTCGATAATAGCAATTTTCTCTTTTTCAAATAAAATTTTCTTACATAAGAATAAAATTTCACATTTTCGAAGAAATATTTCTTCGATTGTAGGAAACGGAAATATTTCAATGTCTCTTGTAATGATAAGTATTTTTCTCGCACAAGAAAATTTATAGAGAAAAATTTATTCAAAATGAGAACTTTTTCCTATATTTTGATAAAATATCCACTACGCGAAGTATTTTCTTAAATAAAAAAAAATCATTTCCCAAAAATAAAAAGTCTTTTTCTCTAACAACGATATATTTTAATAAATTTCTCTTTTTCAGTGAAGCTTTTTATCATTTTTAACGAATTTTAAGTATCACATTTAGAGAATAGGATTCTCTGGACCAAACTCTATACCATTTTTCTCTGAATATGATGCCTTTTTTATCATATTCCGAGAAACTTTTTTCTGAGTGTTATGAGATTTTCCAAAACAAAAATCTTCCGTAACTCAACGTCAGTAAAAGTGTAAGGTCTTTACTGGACAAAGGTGTTATTTGGGACAAAGAACTTAACTTTAGGTCTCATTTTTAAAAGGTCTCATTTTTTCGTGAAACACTGGTTCAGAGAGTTCTGCAATACTTAAGTCAAAAATCTCTATATTAACTTTGTAAGAGCCATCCTCGAATATGCCATCCAAGTTTGATCTTCCATCTATAACACCCATTCTATGTGAATCGATGCCGTTCAACGCATTTTTATTCGTTTCGCTATTATTGGTCTTCCCAGTTCCGACAGTTTCAATTTACCTTCTTATGTCGACCGTCTGAAGTTGATTAACATGCAAACTCTGGTAAAAAGTAGGGAAGTTATCGATGTTCTCTTTATTGATCTACTAGCATTCGGAACCATTAACTGCACAGCACTATTCCAATAAATATTCGTTAATACCAACCCACGCATTCGTAGATCTATACCTCTCTTTCACCTTAACTTTCACCGCACCGACTATGTATCAAGTGAACTTATAACCAGGATGCTTTGGGTCAGCGAAAAATTCGATCAGTGCATACTGATCATCTGATCTGATTTTCATCTGATCAGATCTCAACTCCACAATTTCCTTCTTAACTCCAACGTCACTTCTTCCTCTTCAATGTCTTCTTACAATTAATAAATGTTACCAAAACAATTTAAAATACTCCCTGTTAATTAAAGTTTTAGTTTCAAGTATTTTAAGGTTAACTAATAAATAAATATATCTTCACCCTATACTTTACTCAAACTTCTTTACTATATCTTTTGGACTAGAGTATCAATTACACTTCATAAAGAGATAATTATAATTATAATATAATTATATAATTATACCTTAAACCTGAAAGGTCAGGGTATATTAACTTTGTGCAAACGTTTGAAACGAATAGAACGAAGCGAGTCCGGTATAGAAAAGTATATATATTCTTGATCAGCGTCACCACGTGAGTCGAGCTATCCATGTCCGTCCGTCCGTCCGTCCGTTGTCCGTCTGTGTGTTGTCCGTATACACAGGATAAGAAGAAACAGTTGAGATAATTGGATGAAACTTGGTACTTATAGTCACATAGACCCAAGGAACTGCACAATCGAATATTTTTGGAATCCGCCCACGGACACGCCTACCTCCCATACAACGCAAGAATTGAAAACAGCATTTTATATCAACAAAAAGACCTTTTCGAAAAATGGGTGTCATCCGCCCACGAACACGTCTACCTCTCATACAACCGTAAAAGTTTAAAACTCAATTAAAAAGATTATGTTTGTCACAGAGAGATCAAATTTAGTATATATGTATTTTTTACCAAAACTAAGGTGTGTAATCCGTCCATGAAGACGTCTACCTCCCAAAGCAAAAGCACAATAAAGGCATTAACTGTGAGCTACAGGAATAAAACTTGGTATGAGTAAATTTTTAAATGCATATAAAATATAAGCTTCATCCGCCCACGGACACGCCCATTTTCAATAATATTTTTTTTTTTCAGAAGAAGGTTTAAGGTATTTCATAGTCGGCCTAGACCGACTTTAGACTTTCTTTACTTGTTTTCGTTAGGATTGAGATGAGGCAAATTCAAAATATTTTTTAATAACAATTAAAATAAATGTTGGATCAATCTTTTACAAAACTTTTTGTGTGTTTTGCGGCATTATCGTGTATGAAAGTTTACCTTACAGGTCATATTTAAGGCAAATAGACTCAGTTGGTTCTCTTGTACCTACCTATACCTCAACACGTATTTTTGTTCTTTATTCCTAGAAATAATAATACGAAAAAAGTAATTCCAAAGCAGGTTCTTCCAAAATAGGTCTTCTCAATTCACATATGCCGCAAAGTTCACGTTAAAAATTACTCCTATATAATATAACTTTCTTACGCCCGTACCATTGTATTCGTCATTTTGCGCTTATAAAATGACATGAATAATATGGTGGCAACTCTTTTCTAGCTGTCACTCATCTCTCATCAGCTGTTATTCTACAAAGTTGCAGTTAAGGGTTTTCGCAGTACCCAACTACACAAGTCAGTGTGAATACCCCTAATGTTTTGAAGTTGTTATTAGGTTCAAAATAGAAGATTATATTTGTGTTATTTATGTGAATATTTGGAGTCATTCCTTTTTCATTTATCTTGAAAAATTAGTAAAAATCTCCTTTTTTTGCAAACAATTTGTGCTTGTGTTTCGTTCCGCTGGTTAAATTAATCCAAAAGCAATAATTGAAATAAAATATTTAAATTCAGTGTTGGTTTTAATTCGCCAAATAACACCTTTGAACTTAAGCAAATTTCATAAGAAACTTATATTACGTTCTTCCTACTGTGAATACCCTTATTCCGTTGTGAAGACTAGAGCTTTCTTAAATCAGTCCAACCGATTTATACTCAACTCAATCTTATCTTGCATAATGATTAATATTAAAAAACAATTAATTTTATACTTTCAAACATGCTCTCGGCTAGACAAACTTGTTGATCAGTTAATGTTTAACAACTCTTAATTTGTTGCAAAGTTACAAAGTTGCCAATATACTAGTGCATACCAATATTCTGCTTATATGCTTACCTGCTAATCGCTGATAAAGAAGTTCTTTTCTTTATCCCATCCCAACACCAACATTTAAAGTAGTCGACTCTAATATTATGCACTGGATTAAGTTTTGCTGCAGGAACGTTGTTGGACTTACGCTGTCAGCGAAGCAACAAATTGATTTCTTCATCAAGATTGGTAACATGAAAAAACACTTTGGTGCAACTTAACGATTAAAAACAATTACTGCAAATTGCTCGTTGAAAGTCATTAAAAAGAAAGAATTAAAAACAAATTTAACAAAAAATTAAAAACCGGAAGAGAAACGCGCTGGCTCAAGCAGAGGACCAAAAAAAAAACAGAAGAAGGTGTGTGGATCTAGCGCTTGACATGCCGCTGCTTACCGATGTGCAAACATGTAGAGCAGCAGTGGCGGCGGTGGTGGTGGCATTCAGCTAAAGGTTATTCAAGCGGCTAATCAACACGAGCAGCAGGGCGGCAGCAAACGGCAACGACCGAAACACCTTGCAGAGTGTGCGGTCTGGCAACACCTGTTGCCACCTATTTAATGCTGATGCATGCTGTTGCTTTGTTGTTGTTGGGCGTGTTCTTTGTTGTTGTTGTTATTATGACTTGTTTCTTTTTTTTCTAGTTCTCCCCACTTAGCATTTTTGTAACAAAACAAGACATACATACAAGTAGAGGAGTTGAGACAGAAACCAGAACTTAAAAGGAATTTTTAAAGTCAAGTTGCAAAAGAAGTCCTTGTTGAAGGGTTGCTATTTGCACTGAGGAATTGTGTGAAGGACGTCGTTGTAGGAAGAAGTAGAGAAAGAGAGAGAGAGAGAGAGTTAAGTTTAAATTGACTCGATTTATGTTTCAACACTTTTTGCACCTTGTGCCGGCTACAGGTAGTATTTTTTTATACTTTATCCTTAATTGGAAGTTTAGTTAAGCTATGAAACCTGGAGTTATAATAACCCGCTGGTAAAAATGTGTCGTTTGTCCTATTGTAATGCAGTACTGTAAGCGGGATGGGATTCGAAGTTTTTTGCATTGTCTGCAATCTTGCAGTGGCAATCTTGCAAAAATATATCATTTTTAGAGAATAAAGAAACTTTTCTTATATTTTGACAAAAAATTCACTATGATAAGTATTTTCTTCAATAAAAACAAATATTTTCTCAAAAAAAAAAAGTATTTTTCTCTAAAAACGATATATTTTTCTATTTCATGGAACCTTTTTGTCATTTTTAGAGAATTTTAAGTATCGCAATTCGAGAATAGCATTCTCTGGAGCAAAGTCTATACCATTTTTCTCTAAATATGATGCCTTTTTGAAAATATTCCGAGACACTTTTTTCTGAGTGTACCATATTTGTTTGTACACGAGAGTGGGTTAGCCTCCATACAATAAAAAAAGGTTGAAAAATCACCCCCTATTTAAAAGATGACCTCGAGAGGATTCCGAAAACAAAGCACACATATTTTTGAACCAATTTATTTTTTATTTTTGAAAAAATTTCAGATATTTGAACTTTTATAACTTCTTTGTTTTTAAGCTTAATAAATAAATTTTTGAACATAACTTAAACAAACTGGAAGGAGTTCAATCTTATGAGAAAACAAAATAAATTTAAAGGGTGCAAAATCACAAAATTGTGCTAACGGAGCCTACTAGTTGAATATGACCTCAAAAGTCAAAATTGTCTTAAAAGAAAATGTAGTTCTCGTAAACCCATTTCAACGCCAAATTTTTTTAGATTTGACATGTAATGCTTAAGTTATGCAAAAACGACCATTTTGGCTGATTTTCCGGTGATCCAAAAACAGTTTGTGTTTTGTTTTAGGAATGCTCTGGAGATCATCTTTTCAAAAGGGAGTGGTTTTTCAAACTTTTTTTCGACCCACTTTAATGTACACACGTTCCCGTTTAAAAGATATGACTTCGGTTTGTGGTAATTTATCGCAATTCAGAGTTGTATAGGGCTAAAGCTTTCGTTTTAAAAGTAAATACAATTTTTTGTATGATGAAGAACTACTACACGGAAAGAAATTTGAGCTGAAAACAATCCCTAACCAATTCATTTTGGAAGTGATTCTTAGCTAAGCCATAATATTCTTGATATCAAGCCCGTGATTTTTGAATCATTTAACAAAAAAATGAATATGCTCACTTGTGCCCAATGCATGCCCCTTATGGATTGATAGTAACAAAATAAATATGGGCATTTCCATAGTCGCGAATGCGACACTCGTACGCATTTGAGGAGCAAGAAAATAAAGAAAACTCAAAACAAATTTTCTTTTTTTTTCAAGACTTAGATAGCATTTTATTAGCACTATATTTAAAAAAAGTTAAGTTCTCTAGATTTTATGTTTCCAAAATATTAGCAATAAACATGGCATCGCGAACGTGACAAAAAATGGAACTCGTTTTTGACTGCATCTAGAAAAATGCAGATATCAGCGAAACGGAACATTATATTTTAAAGCGGTGAATTGTAAATTAAAAAAAATTAATGTGACTTTCAAGAAATGGCTATCATTTTGACATAATTTCATTCGTTTTTTTTTTATTGAGCTTAAGCCTGATCGCGAACGTGACATCTAGCACGGGACATTTTTTCCATCACGTTTATAATAAGAATTACTTAAAGAAATTTCAGCTAAATATTGCATTACCTGCCATAAATATCGTATATTTTATTTTAGTAATATTAATAAAAAAAAAATTCATATGAGGCTTGTGAGAAAAATTATGACATATTTTTGTAACCCCACCCGTACTACGTATGTGGTTACTTACTTTATGACGACGTTTTTAACACCCATAAGGAGGTGTGGCAGATGTATAAAAGTGCATACATTATCCTGCAGTATCACCATTTAAGTTGATTTAACCATGTCCGTCCCTGTTTTTGTATGTCCCCCTGTCTGTTGACATGATTACAGCCGTTATTATTAAGCTATCGTAATGAAATTCGATATTTAAGCTTATATCGTAAAAATAAAGATCATGTTCGAAAATAAGACAAATAGGATGAAAACCACGTATACCTCTCATACAAATTGATGTTCCCGAAATGGAAAAATTCTTGAAAATCTATTGAAAAATCAATCCAATGACTTGAGAATTATTACATTAGCTTTAATTTGAACTATTGACACTTTGTTCAAAATTCAGTCAAATCGAATGAAAACTTTCCATTCTTCCCATACAAAGTGTATTTAAAAAATGATCGCGAACGTGACACACTTTGATAATAAATATTAAATTTTTAGTATGATTTTTAACCTGCAATAAGTTTTTTATTAATACTGAGGTGACCAAATTTATTACAATTTATTATAATAGATTTAGATTTAAGTTACAATTTTCAGACACTTGCTTAGACCGATCACGAAGTTCTGATAACAAATGATGATTTAGGTACAAGAACGCGACATTCGAATGGTAAGTAATTAAAGTAAAATAAAAAAAATTTATTGTTCATCGAGCTTTGTTTGGTATCTTTTTATTTTTCATTATTTATTTGTAGTTTATAGATAGATTTTGTAAGAAGAGTGCAAACATAACGTTAATAAATAAACGAAAAATACTCAAAAGAAAAAGCCTTTAAAGCAGCTTAAAGCAAGAAAGACATATTTCTCAGATATCAGGCTAATTTTCTCAGAATAAAAACTGAAATAAGTTATGAATGTTGTAAATTCTAAAAATTCAAACTTTTTTTTTAAATAATAATAAAAAAATTATTTGTTTATTTAACATTTTTTTTTTCACAACAAAATAAAATACAACAAAATATAATACAAAAAATATGAATACGCTGAACTAAGCCCTTGTACAAAATGTACAAGTGGCTCAAACAAAAAAAAAAAAAAAAAAAAACAAAAACAAAAAAAAATAATAAGAAGCAAAATAAAAATGACATTTTCATTGTCCAAATCATCTCCGTCATCCGATTTGAAACATAATTTTTTAATTTATTTTCTGCACTTTTAAACACTTATATAGTAACAGGATTAACAACCAACTGAGAATTACGTCGTTCGGTTGCTCATTTTTGTGATGTGCAAAACAACAAAAATAATTTTTTTACAAACAAGTCCAAGATTACCCATATTAAGTATATCAAAAAACTTTTCAAACCTAATTATGTGCATAAACTGCGAACATGAATGGCATGTTTTGAGATCTTTTGACATGATTTCAGTCATGAACGTTCTGAGCTTGATGTAAGACCATTTCTTTCTCTCCGTGTAAATGCAAAAAACAAGTATGTAAAAATTTTTTCTTAACAAAAATTAGTTAAAGATTTTGAAATAGGTACGGTTCGAAAATTATGTTCAATGTTTAAAGTTGACTTCTTTCAAAAATCATCAGTTCAATTCGTGGAAATTAATTTTTAATTTTTTTGCTTTTAATCAAGATTTTTCAACATTTTTGCCAACTTCCTTCTCTTGTATCTTCTAGTACATATTTACTATACTATACTATACTATACTATACTATACTATAAACAAATATTGTACTTTACTATACTGTACTACCAATGTTCTGTCCCTCCTAACTAACTATGTTATAGTATACAGTACTCACTTATTATTTTATTTTATTTATTTATTGATTTTTCGAAATTAAAAGTACAAAATATGAGGAACGTTGAACTTTCCATTTCAACTTTTCACTGGACAAATTTTATACTTACTCAGTGGCCAACTTAAAATAACAATAATCCAATAAACCAAGCGAATTTGCCTCGAATTCGAGGTGTATTCGAGATCTCGGATATTTATTTCGAAAACGATGTTCGAATATGTTTTGCTAATGAACCCGAGGGCGAGAGAAAAGCACATTTCATTCTCGAAACGAGATTTTTTTTTATCATAATCGAATCACTATCCAAACGAGAATTTCAACATTAGCAAATCGTTTTCGAATAATTTTAGCAATTTGTTTCCGAAATGAAATGTTTTTAATGTATTCATATCTTACGCAAAGCGATTATTACTATACAAGATTATAAGATTATTATTCTTATACGAAAAAAAAAAAAAAAAAAAAACATTTTTAAGTGTTCGTACCCACGTTCCCTGAATTCAAGTTTTCCACGTTATCCAAAAGCCTATCGCAGTTGGTTTTTTATAGCTATGTAATTTACTTCAGTATGAAAACTAGCGTTTGGGAAGTGAGTTCGACTTCCAGCTGAGGCAAAAAAATTCATTTTTTTTTTCTTTTTATGTTTTTTTTCTGAATTTTTGCAAAAATCTGATCTGGCTCACGAATTTATAAAAATTTACGTTGATTAATTGCCGATATATAAAAAATTTATTTTATTTTCGTTTCGAATTCGAAAATGATGCGGAAAAATGCAATATTGCGAATTCGATAATTAAATGGATTAGTTTAATATTTACTTAAAAAATAGTTATACTTTATATAGTTGACATATTAAAGCCACCTAAAAAAAATGATTTGCGTCTCAGATATCTAAGATAAGCTAGATATAAGATAAATATCTCTTCTATGAAATTTTAAATTACAATGTATTCGCTATTTTTAATAATCTTGGAACTTGGATTGATTCGAGTTCTCGGGTTCTTTACTAATTCGAAATCAAGCCGAGTTCGCTGTTTGATTTATTGGGAACTAATAAAAAAGGGATGTGTTTTATAACACTATGACACAAAAACAGTTTTTGCCAAAATAATAGGATACTACTGCATAGGTTCGATAGTATATCTAGATGTTAGCAACACCCTACCTGAGTTCTGCGAGTTCTGCGTTTTTTTTATGGCTCCCAACATATTGTGCTCTTTAGTGATTTCGCCTAAAAATGGTACCTTCACTTTTCTGCCAACAGCTCCGTCATACTTGGAGATATCGGTTTACTGTTTTTGGCTAAAATTTGTCCAGTGGTCAAATATAAATACTAAATATACTCATAAAATCATTTCTTTCAACACTTTTTTGAAGGAATGGAAACAAATTTTGATTTTTTTTTTAACTTGAAGGATGTCAAAATAGTTCCTATTTTATATTCAACAAAATTATAGCCGGAGAAAAACTGATCTAAACATGTCAACAGTACTTTAAAAAGGTCAGAAAGATTATGTTTTCTATTTAAAATATACATAAGTGATAAACGATGTTAGAACAGTGCTACAGTCAAAAAAAAAAACCTGGGAGTTAAATAATGTTCTGTACTTGAAATTTGCCGGGATACCCCCAAAATCTGGACTTACGGTCAAAAAAACTGATACTTTTGCATACTTTTGCTCACTTTTTGGTCTATAACTTATCTGATTGTCAACTGGTTTTTAAAATTTAACCGGATCGTAAAAGGCAAAACTTGATCTTTTCTAAAGATATATATATTTTTTGGGGTAACTTGAAAAAACTGTGTGTGTGTTTACTCTGCCAATACAACTTTTTTTAACTTATTCGCCTTTTTCCAACTTTGACAAGTTTTCTCTACACTAAATTATAAAAAGACAACATTTGAGATAATTTAAACGCAATTTCATTTTTAAAAAACGGTCAGTAATTGACCAAGTTGTTCGACTTATTGAATATGAAAATTGTGAAAGGTCGAATAGGTTGAAAAAAGTTGTATTTGCAGAGTAAACACGGTCTCAAGTTGCACCAAACAATATATATATTAAATATGTCTTACCTATTCAAAGTCCATTGACACCATAGTTTCAAAATATAGGACGAGAAAATAAGATTGAAAAATATTCCTTTTCTTATTCTAATTCAAAATACGTTAGAGAAGAATCTTATCAAAATACTAAAAATACCAAAAATTAAACTATATAGCAGTCGATATTGCTTCTAAGGAACCTCTTTATCATTTGATCATACTCTTTAAATGATGACCTAATTAGCTTTAATTTTTAATCAAGAATGAAACTATGCCCTGTACATTAAGCCGGGTCACGAAAAAAAAATATCAATGTTACCGCCTTATATGAACAGTTATGTGAAGAGAACTTCGGTGGTGGAAAAATTTTTTTTTTGTGGGCGTGGCAAATATGCCGGATTCGGTTTTTATCTTGTAACTTTGTTATTTGTAGTCCGATTATTAAGTTTTATATTTCGACGAAAAGGTCATAATAAGAGCTTTGTTTGGCAAAATGGCTTCAATTCTGCATCACAAAATTTTATGGTGAGGGGGGTTTTTCAAAACATATTGTTAGGAACTAGTTTAAAATGACGTTGTTTTCCAAAAACTCTAAAGCACAAACAAAGCTCTTATTATGACCTTTTCGTCGACATATAAAACTTAATAATCGGACTACAAATAACAAAGTTACAAGATAAAAACCGAATCCGGCATATTTGCTACGCCCACAAAAAAAAAATTTTTCCACCACCGAATTTCTCTTCACATAACTGTTCATATAAGGCGGTAACATTGATCTCTTTTTTATTCTCCATATAGTGTGACCCGGCTTACTGTACATGTCATAAAATAAACTTTCAAACCCTCATTTATGACATATTCTATTTCGGAAATTTTGCCGATATTGTCTTCTAATCTCTTGATTCTAATCTTCGATTCTTGATTCTTGATGAATAAGTATTCGCCTACAGTCTACGATATAAGTAAATAAATTTGATTTGACAGTCTCAAATTTCATTTTTAATTAAACTTAGCGGGAATTCAAAAATGTACACTTATTTTGCGTACAGAATTTCGTAAAACTTTTCTATATCATAGTGTGCGGATTCTTTTGAATATCTTCAAATTCTTTGGAAATTTCTAACATATTCGTTTCTCTATCACTGCCATAAGCTTTTTCCATGGAAAAGACTTTCATGGACATATACAGTGATTTATTGTCGCTATGCAAACTTTAGCTGAGTACAAAGATATGCCAGCATCGAGATGGTTGACCAAAAAACTCAACATTATTCATAACATAGGAATATGTATTGTGCCAAATGCGAATTCTTATGCTTAACACACATATCTACAGCATTAATTATTTATATGTATATTTTTTTTTAATTTCAGCTTTCTTGCTTATGACCTTCGTATGTCTGTCTGTCTGCCTAGATGCTGCTGCTACTACTGCTAGCTACTTGCGTCAAAGACGTAGATCATCAGCGACAATGATTATAATCTGTTTGGGTTAATCCTCTTCCACATGCTGCGTCCAGGGATTAGCTAGGTAAATAATTTCGAGCAATTGCAAAAACACGCACACACACACACACACACTTGCAAAGATACATTTAAATAATTATGTGGTAGGTATAAATATTGTATTGGTACAAAGAGTATCTTTCGTGGAATTGGCAAAGGTTTCCTTTTGCACATGTTTGGCACTTATTCATAAAATCTTGTTTCTAGCTTGTTTTGCACATCAAGGGATTTGAAGGAGTGAATTATTTATACAACGTAAGGGAAACAATAAATTGCTCAATACTGATACCGAACTTCTATGTTGTTATCTTGTATTTTCTATGTTTACTCAGGCTTAAACAAAAAAGTTGAAACGAAAACGATATTGACAATAGTTAAGAGTATCTTTTTACATCATAAAAAGTATTTAAGATGTTTCAATTGCATTGTATGATCTGGGACTTCTAAGGAAGAAGCTGAAAAAAAAAAGTAAACAAACCGAATTCTACAAGAAAAATCTAAAATGCCATCGCAGCAAAAAATAGAATTACATACCTACTATAGATGAGTACATGTAAAGTTGAATTTGACAAAAAAAAAACAAGTTTTGATTGTTTAGACCTTTATAACGATTATGATTTACGGTTTAATTAAGTCCCTATTAATGATAAAAAGCTTTAATGAAAAAAAGAAATATATAAAAATGTAATGCTTTTAGAGGAGAGGATTTATTTGTTTTTGAGAAAAAGTTTGTTTTTATTGAAGAAAATACTTCGCATAGTGAACAAAATATAGGAAAAATTTTTCATTTTCAATAAATTCTTCTCTATAAATGAGAATTTTTTTGTGCGAGAAAAATAATTATCATTATTAGACACATGAAATATTTCCATTTCCTACAAGTGAAGAAATATTTTTTCGAAAATGTGAAAATTTATTCATCTTAAAGAAAATTTTATTTGAAAAAGAAAAATTATCTATTATCGAAAATAGAGAAATTTTTTATTGGAGAAAGATAGGTGTTTTTTTTCTAAGTATATGCCAGTAATGAGAGCTAAAGAGGTTTTCTAGTCAAGCAGTACAAATTTTTGATGTTTTTTTTTTTTAATTCAATAAAAAAAACTAAAATTATTTATGGTAGCCATTTTTTTATTAGATCTTTATTGAGATTTTAACAATACAAAACAAAAACATTAAAAAAAAATTGTAAATCTTTAAACGCGTTTTTCTCGAAACTACTTTTCTAATACGTTTGACGTGGTTCTTCAAATTCTTATGAGCCGATTAACTTGAAATTTGAGGTTGCCCACTGAAAAAAAAACATACTTTAAAATTAAACAAAATATTAATGTATAAATTTAACGGATATGCGTTTCTACAAAACAAAATTTAAAACAAAACTGTTTAAATACTCCAATATATTCCTTTGCTTTTGTTTTTATCTCATTTCATTTCTTTGACACTTTTTGAATATTTCGAATTGATTTGAAAAATATCGAACATAAAATGAAATAAAAAGTAATTAATTTTTTCAATATTGAAAATATTTAAAATGAAAATGAAAAATTTAAAACTTCATGGAATAGAGTTATGATTTGGTGTTCGGAGAGTCGCAAGGATCGCTGATTACGAATCTGATATCAAAAACTCGGAAAAACTTAAAAAATGGCATCGAAAAATCATGCTTTAAAATATTTGTTTTATATATTAAAATTTTGGCTTTAAATTTGTTTTTCTATTTACTAACATTGTTTAAAAAACAAAAACTTTTGTTTTCAATTCAACTTTAAAAACATTTGTGTTTAACTTAAATGTAATTGTTTCAAGTTCTATTTCAAAAACAAATTCGTTTGATAAGAACAGGATTTCATTTAATTTTAACACATATTTCTCTCCGTGAATAGATCTCTCTGTTGTTGAAACTATTATTATTATTGTGATGATATTTTTACTATTTTTAAAAACCTCAAAACTTTGAAAAAAGAGCAATTAATCACTTTTTTGAAACCGCCGCCATTTTGTGATAACAAATTGTTTTTTTTTTTAATTTCCGTAGTTCAGACTATAGCGACATTCTTACTTATTAAGAATTTTTTGTTTTCTTTTTCAGAACGAACCGTTTAAAGATGGAAATTTTGATGCACAGGGTATGCAGTATAAGACATTCTTGTAAATTTATTTAATAACACACTTTAAAAAATCGATGTATCAAAAACAGTTTTAAACACCATCCTTCAAAATAAAAGAACATGTTAGCAATGAGTATATCTAGTATTTTTATATTAAATTTTTCAACTTTTTAATATGTTCTTATAAAGATGGCATGAGCCTCTACCTAATCTGACTTTTGGTATTCTAGTTAATATTTGGGTTTGATTTTGAACTCCGCTTTACACTAAAATCTTACCAGAAAATATTGTTATGATCTCAATATTGAATATTGAGCATATTAAAAATTGAGCTGCTATTGACTCTTCTTTAAATTTGGTTTTTCATCAGTCGTTAATGGGCTAACAAAGGGATCAAACGATATTAGTAGATGGTGCAAAATGTCTTCATTATTTGCAGACAATGAATTTTTTGTCTCGATAAGACCAAATTTTTGGTTCGCCCTGGGTGCACGCCAAAATGGGGTGCAAAATTTGGCAAAAGAACTTTTTACCACATAATTTTTGATTTTTTTAATATAAAGAACACACCTCAATGATTTCGGTTTTATATTTGAATATCAAGAGGGTGCAAAAGTGAATGAAAATATTTTTTACCATCACCAGGACTTCGTTTTTATTGAAACAAATTTTAACTTTATATTAAGTTTTGTTCAATATTAACGCTCACACTAAAGCCCAAGTCAATTCCATAAGAAATTTTTCATTGGTTAGGGGTGCAATTTCCAAACAAATTATATTAAAATTTTCATGATATTAAGATGGAGTACAAAAGGAAAAATGTAGAAACTTTTTTTTTATATATTCCATTAAGTTTTATAAAAAAGCACTTGTTCAAACTTGCTAGCATAGTAGTCATTTCTGAAACCATTAAGTTTCGAGAACCTGCATGATTTTCAGAGTATGATGAATAGAGGCGTCAATTGTTTTGTAAGCAATACATTTCTCCAGAACTTTTCAGAAAAACATGTTCATGTCATTAATGACAATATAAAAATATACTTATATATATATAGATTTTGTGATAACTAATGGCGTTTTCGTTTCTACCACAAAATGTTGCCTTTTCACTGCCCTTGCCTTTTTTCGTGTTCGATTCTAAAATAAGTGCAAACGGGTGAGTAAATTCTGTGTTCGTTTCTTAAAATGTCGCACTCACACAGGGCAAAAAAGGCGCATTTTCTACCCTGCGAAGCTTTCTTAGGGGAGAATGTTGCCCTGCATATCAGCTGTTCTTAAAACGGCAATATTATGAAATGCGTGCGTTAGACAAGGATGATTAGATTCGTTTATTATGTGTTGACATTTCTTGAGTAGGAAAAACATGCACTTTTACAGGGTTGCGGGCAACATTGAAAACATTTTGCACCGCGACAAGGCAACATTTTTAGGCAACTATATATCATAAAACAAAACTTATTTACAGCTTTTATCCTGCTAGAACATAATTTTGAATAGTAATATGTTTTGAGTATAAGTACTGTACATAAAACTACTAGTTTAAGGGGGTCTTCTCATTGAGCAACTTTTTTTTCG
Source organism: Tetanocera ferruginea (assembly GCA_958299015.1). NCBI lineage: Eukaryota > Metazoa > Arthropoda > Insecta > Diptera > Sciomyzidae > Tetanocera > Tetanocera ferruginea. The sequence continues at coordinate 45,213,574 of OY282643.1, read as the reverse complement.
ATTTTGTGCATTTATTTATAGCTTGGGTAGTTGTGAATATGCCCCTAAAAGGATTTTTAGAAATTCGAATTACTTTAGAAGATACAGCCTTTTTTGTGAAGCAAGGTCTTCGTCAAAATGAGCTATTTTTTTTTCGCCTCATTTTCGAACGAAGCGGCATAAAGTAACCACCGAATTCTGTTGAAAATGTTTATTGTTAGGTAAAAACGTGTTTGCACACAAAGTCATACAAACATAGGAATACACATTTCTGCTTATTTTAGGGGTTGAAGCATTTTTTGAGTCCAGGTGTTCAACTGAAACCATCATTTAGTTCAGTTTGTATCGAGTTGAGCAACAGACGCGTGCGCTTCAGTGAACGGTAAAGTAAATTTTCATAAATTTATTGTGATTTTTGTAAAATGGATCGGAAAAGTAATAAAGAAAAAAAAAAAACGCCCAAGTGAGCGTCAGAATCGTGCTAAAAAACGCGGGTTAGTGGAAATCAGCATCTTAGACCAGAGGATTCTGAATATACCAGTACATCGGCCAAGAAATTTTGATGAAATAAAGCTTTAATGACGCAGAATTACCTCCTTTTGTTAATTGCGTACTTTAATTTGTCACTTTTTTTCTTTTTTTGCCAAAAAAATAACTTTGATACCAGCAGAACTGCTTTTCTTGAAAAAAAAATTTTTTTGGTTTTTTTGAAACCCTCGTATTTTGACCTATGAGTTAAGTTTTCTCCGGTTCTACTGGACCGATTTTGATGAATCAAAGTGAATTGCATTTAATGCATTTAAACATTTTTGATTTTTTTTTTTTTCCAAAAAAATTACTTCAAACTTTAAACGCGTTTATCTCGAAACCACGTTTTTCGAACTGGCGGCCATGATATCTCCAGTTCAACTGAATCGATTTTCATTAAACTAAGTGGAATCGACGCAGAATTGTCACCATTTTCGGGTGAACCTCAACCATAATTTTAAAAAATTTTTTACTATTGTTTTTTTACACTAAACTACAAAAAATAAGCCCGAAATTGAATTTTTTTTTTTTGAATGGCCGCCATTTTGTCAAAAAAAAATCACAAAATTAAGCTTGAGGTTCACCCGAGAATTACATCTATACTGATTATAACCCCGTTTTTTTTTCATTTCAGACGCTCCGGAGACCCGGAATCATGGCCGCCGTGACGATAACTTTTTTTTTCACCACCAACTTTGAAGTCTCATTACTTTTTGAACAGCCCACGTATCGAGGCAAAAAAAATTTTTTTATTTACTTTGAAACTTTTCTAATACAATAAATAAAAAAAGATTTCAATTATTCTTTGCGTTTTCAAACAAGAATTTTTTAAAAAGGGTCCAAAAAACGGGTTTTGAATGAGAAGACCGCCTTAAAAATCATTAATAAACTTTTTTCTTGCTTAAAAAATTTCTAAAAAATTAAATTGACTTAAATTCATTACATTTTTTATTTAAATTAAATAAATTGCGTTCTATGACAATTTATGGCGTTCTGACTTTTTTTTATTTTATTTTGAAAATGTCTTTTAAAAACTCTAAGATTGTTTTCTGAATCCTTTAATTTACTAAAATAACACTATTCCACAAATTCAGGAAAATTTTTTTATCCAGAGACATGAATTACTTTTCTATAAGACCTGTTTAAGCTGCTTCTACGCTTATACTAAGTTTTTCCCTAATAGGTCGAATTTTTGAGATACAGGGTGATTTGTATTTTTTAGACTTTGATCCAGTTTTTCTTATCTAGGAACTAAACTGTTCCATTTAAAGTAATAATTTGTATGTCGGATTGCTTCTCTGAGATATTTAAGTCTAAAATTGAAATTTTAAATTTTTGCTTAACAATTTTGAACTTTGACCGTATTTTCTATAATGTTTGAAACTATTTTTCAAATATGTTTTAATTTGATGTTATTTTATATTAAATTTCCTTCATTAATATGCCAATAACAATATGATAGAGTTTGGAAAAATATTACAAAAATTAAAACAAGTTTTTAAGTCATTCTGCTTAAATTCCCCAAAGAACATTTTCTTTTAAAAAATCAAATTTTTCAGGTGTTAAAACTTTATTTTATTGAGAAAATATGTATATAATAACATTTCATTATTAAGTTGAAAATAAAGGCCCATGGCGAGTCTTTGATTTTCCGAAGGGTGTTAGGCTGTAGAGTTAAAAGAAGGTCTTGAAGCGGAGGTTGAAAATTAAAAATGAATAGACGTGGAACTTCTTTTCTTATACATCGATGCATTAGTTTCTCGTGTAAGACTCCAGCAGTAGTCACCCATTTGAAGAATCAACAGATTTCTTGGAATTGTCAGCTATTTTTGAGCCATGCATGACTCTTGACCTTGTCCAACCTGGGCAAGTTTGCTTTGGAAATTATGTAGTATGAGAATGAAACAAGTTTCTGATATCAATTTGGTATCCCTGTAATATTGTGATACTGAGATATTTATGGTGGTATTTATGGTGATATTATATATATAAAGCAGTCAAATGTAACAGACCTCAATCTTATAAGCCCGGTAGACAAAAATATTGGAACAATTCAAAGAAAATTCTTTAAGTTAGTGAAAATTTTAGATTCTTACATTTATTATTAAATATTCATGTATAGCATATTTTTTTTCAATCAACGATTCTTTCCGCGACTAAGAAAATAGATTTTGTAGAGTAACTTATGCATACATTCATACCGGATATAACTCACATTTATTTTACTCAATAGAAATTGTTGAAACCCAAGAAGTTTTTAATGGGGTTCTGGGTGCACAAAAGAAAAATATAATCTTAATATATAAAAGACAAGAGTCCTGCTCCGTGCTCTTTATCGTACAACATGTTCAGCCTGGACCAGAACCTGTTGTAACATTATCCATTTGAAATGTTTGTACTTACTAAACCTTTTAAAACCTGTTCAGCCTGGACCAGAACCTGTTCTTATATTATGTATTGGAAATCTTTGTACTTGAAGACTATGGTCATTTTCCTCAACTACTATACATCAAACATCATGTCTTGCTATTACAGTGCTTCTTAATTAACAGAACCCGAACCTGTTCCAGAACCTATTCGGTCTGCATAAACTGAACAGCAATTATTACATTCAGTGACGTCGGTGTCAATTGGAATAGCTAGAATTAAATCACAATGTTCGGTCTTTTGATCCAAGTTTTAGCGATTGGCTACTCAAGTTAGGAAATGGAGATGAAGATATCATAGAAATTCCCGATCATTTTGTTTGTTCGCTTATTAACCCTTTCAATGGCTTGCCTAGAATAATCGTGGACAATTTTTTTGAGCTTATATTCCCATCATTTAAGCAATAAAAAGATTAAAAAACATCCCTCCGATTTTTACATGGGCTGCTTTGCTTTTGGCAGGCTGTCTAATATAATGGACAAAACTATGATAACGTTGTATTATGATATTTTAGTTCAACAAAACAACCGGAGACAAATGCAAATGCGTTATTTAAAAAATCAAAAAAATTGAAGGCTTCTTTCTGTTGGGCATAAAACCGAAAATCTAACTAAGTTAAACGTTATACATCTTCCTAAAATTATTTTTGTCATGTTGGCACAACTTCATTTCATAGTACCAACCTATTTGACCTTAGAAAAGGCGTTGGAAAATAGAAAAAAAAAATTTTCCGAAGTGTCCAATTGAAAGGGTTAAATAGATTTTTGGCGATACTTTGAGTCCGAATAACACAAACCGTTATTCCAAAATTGCTATCCTGTGCCCAAAAAATTCCGATGTGAACGAAGTCAACGAGCAAGTTCTAAATATTTTACTTGGTGACACAGTGAGAGATCTGAGCACGAATAAAATTGAAGACAGTGATGATAACGATAAACAAAATTACCCTGCTGAGTTTTTGAATGAATTTTATCCTTCAGGAATGCCACTGCATAAGTTAAACCTCAAAATTGGATGTATTATAATACTTCATCGAAATTTCAATACCAACAGAGATATCTGTAATGGAAGGTGGTTAGTTTTGAAAAACCTAAAAACTTAATTATTCATCGCACAGGTATTGACGCACTGGCGCACTGGCGAACATGAAATAGTTTTCATACCTACAATTGATTTGGCCCCGACAAACACAGATTTGCCTTTCACTCTCCGGAGGCAACAATTTCCAGTTAAACTGACATTTTCAATGACCATAAATAAGGTTAAACCTTTGTATATAAAGCCAATAAATTTTTTGTCGCATTTTGTACTCTAAATGGTTCGTTACCGTCGTAGGACGGTCTTTTACACTAGTATTAAATATTTATCACACCTTATCAAGTTTCACATCTTTATTTTGGGCCATACGAATACACCTTCAGATAAAGATGGGTGCGTGAGTGATTTTTACTCACGATCACGCACGCTCATGATGTGTTTTCGTCTAATCACGCACGCTCATTATCAAAAATAATTTTTTTGAATCACGATCACGCACGATCAGGATGTGATTTCTTCTAATCACGCACGCTCACGCTAAAAAATAAGTTTTTAATCACGATCACGATGTGATTTCTTCTAATCACGCACGCTCACTCTTAAAAATAAGTTTTTTGATAACGATGGCATGTCTTACTCACGAGTTCTCACGAATACGTTTGTTTTATAGGAAGAAGAATAGACATAAGTTTTTATTAAAAGTGTATTTAGAGTACTTCTGGTAAAACCAGCATACCGGAAGGAGCAGAAGCAACAGAGAGGTAGATACAGCACTTTAAAAAAAGAAAATTGATAAAATTTCTCAGCTTATTATTTGTATTGAAAATTACCAAAATTGCTTCAAGTTGTCGCTGACGTTTCGCAAAATAATTAGAGGGAGCTAAGTTAGTTGTTGTCGCTTCTTTGGAAGTGATCAGTGTTGCATTTTATATGCAATTGGTAGCAAAAGCGTAAGTAAACATCATTACGAAATTTGGCACACAAGTCGTGACACCAATAAATTTAAGTCACGCACGAGAAAAATTTAATCACGCACGAACACGAATTGTTCGTGATTTTGTATTGGTTCGCTCACGATCACGACGTGATTCGTCGTGACACGTCGTGTCACGTCAAAATTCGTGACACGCGCCCATCTCTACTTTCAGCTAAGTAACTTATTTTAGTGGTTATGATGAAGAACATTCGTTCTTTTGGACTTACATTTGACTTGTACAAACTTCATTGAATTGTATTTTGGCACCATGTGTCGAAAATAAAAGCAATTTTTTAAGTTTTCCTTATACATTATAGTTTATTGAAGATCTCTGTTTCATTCATATTTCGTTTTTTTTTTTTTTTGTAATTTTTAAATGTTACTCTTATTTTTAAATTAAGATATACGCATATAATTAAAATTTATGGGTTTAAATTAATGTCTAAATAATATATTTTAACTTGAATATTATTAACGATACATTTTAATTGCACACATATGAAATATAAATAGCTATGTGTGAGAGTAATTCAAAAGCAGCAATTAATAAAAAACGAAGCTTTTATTTAAAATGATGTCTTTAACTAAATTTTTTAATGTTTTAACTCGAACTAAAAAGCTTTGACATGAAATAAAATTTACAGTTTGTATGAAAGCGCTGTTAAAGTTGACTTTAAATAAAAATGTTTTAATATTTCTATTAAATTTTTTGAGTTTCTTTAATTTTTTTAATTTTCAACTAATTGATATTAAGACAAATTTAAATGTTTAATAATTTAACATCTATAATTAACAAAATTTATCAAATTTAAGAGGAACTATAGATATATTTTAAAGCCGCTAAGTTATATTTCGACAAAATATTTGCAACATGCAGTGATGGGCAGCAAACTTCACTTGAACTCATACAATAATATAAGCTTAATATTATAAGCTTTAAAATTGTTTAATATTGTAAGCTTTTTAATATTGTAAGCTTTTCAAATTCCGCTTGCATAAAAAATCAATTCAAAATTCATTTCAAGCTTTCAACAGTTATACAGTGCCTCTTAAACATTAGTCGCATATTTCATATTTTCATTTATTATTTTACAATGTAATTTTACTTTGATGCACAGAACTCTGCACAACTTTGCAAACAGTTTGTTTTCAACAATTTTTATTCCAGCGCATTTTTTATGTATAATTAATTTTTAACATGAGTTTATTAGAGTTAATTTTTTTTATAAGAACATACTTATGTTATTTGATAACTTTCAGTTAGTCTCCAACTCTAGAAATTTATTTCTTATTAGATTGATATTTTTTAGAATTTTATGCTTTTGAAACATAAGCATTTTAAGCATGCTTTGCAGTGACTTTAAAGCTTTAACTGTTTATGTTTTATAGTTGATATTTTCTGTATGATTCACAGTAGCCTAATCAAGAGTGCTTCTGAAGTTCACTGCTTCTTAAACTGTTTTCAAACCATTTGTTTACTTTTATAAAGCTTTGACTTATTTAAACTGCGCTTTTGCAATTAAGCCTTCTTTTTATATATAACTTTTATATATAAAATTATTAGGCATTACGTTACTTTTTCCATAATATTTTTCATCATATTTTTTCATCAATTCTTTACAGTGCTTTACAAATTGTTTTTATTACATTGCAATCCTTTGAGGTTTTTATTTTATATATATATTTTTCTGTTTTTATTGTTGTTTTTAAATTTAATTATTTTATTCGATTATATAAAGAGCAAGTATGTTTGACATATGTTTAAAATATATTATATATATCATACAAATATATTATGTTTATATAAATTTAATTGTTTAATAATATTTACTGTAATGCTAGAAAAATATTTTAGTGTTGAATGATTTGAATGTATTTTATTGTTGTTCTTTCAATTTTTTTTTTTCAAACTTTATTTGAATGCCTATTTTATGAAATTTTTTATTCTATAAGTGTGTACAAAGAAGTCCGGCTTCCAGGGAATTTTTATTTTTTTATTTTTAAAGAAAAAAATCATCGAAATTATCATTTTATAAATCAAATGCTTGAAAAATATGTATGGTTGTGAAACTAAGCTTTATACAAAAGTATAGTTTTGCTAAATCAATTTTATCAACCTAAACCAACCTTATAAAATCAACTTTATTCAAAAAGAAAAACATAAAAAATGAAAATTATAAAAAAAAGAATGAAACACGGAAACATTTTTCTAAATAGCACAATTTAAAAACAAACCAGATTATATAAGAACATCACACTATTTTCAGTTAACTTGTCAAAACTAATTTGGTTTTTCTAAAAAACGGTTTGTTTTTCGTTTTTGTGATCGGAGAAGTCCCCATGGAGCGGTATTGGTTCTCCTGAACCCCTTTTTTGGTCAAAAACTCACGTTTTTTGCAAACAACTTTTTTTCTTTAAATAAGAAAATAGTCAAGATTTAATGATAAAAGTGATAGTACAAAAATATTGGTTACAACAAATTTTTAAATTAAATTAAATAAATTTAATTTTTAAATTTTTTGTCTTTACAAACTCTTTTGAGACAACAAAATTTGATATTTCATCATTATCGAAAAGATTTGTTTTAAACACCTATAAAATATATATTTTAAATGGTATTCACATACATTTAAGCTTATTGAACAACTATTGAGCTATTTTTTCAATTCCATTTCCGAACATATTTTCGAAAATGACGTAATATCGATTTTTTGGCGTCTCAAAAGTGTTTGTAAAGACAAAAAACTTAAAAACTTTTTTAACCAATATTTGTATACTATCAAAATCTTTACTTTTTTGCTTATCTTTCGGTAAGCATTATGAAGAAGAGAAAAAGTTATATGCAAAAAACTGGATTTTTTGACCAAAAAATGGTTTGAGTAGAACCAAAACCGCTTCATGCGACTTCTCCGATTAAAAAGAAAAATTATTTAGAAATGGTTTTTAAGAGTCCCTCAAACTTTGAAGTTGGTATCCGGCAAAATCTTAATTTTGATCCGGCTTAATGTCTGTAATACGTGAAGAAATAAAGTTTGCTTTAAAATAAAAATATAAAAGAAGTATGTATATAATATTTATAAACTAAATAATTCAAAGTATATTCTTTCTGTAGTCAATTTTTGTTACTGATTTTTACTAATGTTATTATTTTTAATTTAATTTTACTTTACATTTTATATCATAAGTTCAAAAACAATTTAAATTTTTTTTATTTTTTTTAAATTTCAGTTTAATGTTTAAGATATTTGTACCGTGGTGATGCAGGTGATCGTGGTGACCGTGGCGTGCAGGTTAAGTGTGTGGCTTAGCACGCTCGGAGCCCGAGTTCGATCCCCAGTCGCGGCGAAAAGTTTTTTCAATAAAAAAATTTTTCTGGTCGGTCACCACCTCTCTGCAGACAATGGCAAACCTCAGAGAGTACATAATGCCATGTAAAGCTTCTTGAGAACATGAACTTTAGCCGTTCGGAGTCGGCATAAAACATGTAGGTCCAGTTCTTAGTCAACTGTGTGCAAACATTTAATAACACACACAACACAATTGATCATAAGAAGCTCGGTCAAAGTCCTTTCAAGGGCTGAAATGGCCAATTTGTTTGTTTTATATTTGTACTTTATTTTTGAAATTTTTCAAACTGTCTGTCTATTTGCAGTAAGAAATAAATTTTAATTTTTTTTTTTTAATTAAAATTAAACTTATTCACGAAATGAATTCTCTCAAAAATCTACGAATTTGATATTTTTTAATCAAATTTATATCGTCACTTTAATATAGAAAAGACGTAACTAATAATTTTTTCGAAATCGTATTTTTTAATTTTCTGTTAGAATGCCCTTCATGAAACAAAACAACAAAAACTGTAATATGGTTTTAAATACTGAATTTATTGTCAATTTTCATTACAATCTGCATTAAATAATTTTTATATGCATAACATTTTAAAAAATTATTCAGCCCATTCATGAAACATTTTCTCCCGGGAGTTGTAAATGGGAGTTTCCGGTTTTAAGAAAGCAAATAAAGATATCTCTTTTTTTTTATTTTGCTTTCATGAATATTGGCGGTTGATGCACAAAATTGCATTAAAAATTTCCAAAAGGAAATTTAACTTTATCTTAAAAACGGAAACTCCCATTTACAACTCCCGGGAGAAAATGTTTCATGATTGGGCTGATTAAGATTTTTTTATCTTCCTGTAAAATTATTAGTTAAATTTTTTCTATATTAAGGTAACGATATGTAACATAAAAGCCTTTATATTAACTTAAATAAAAATCTCCCTACATCTTCAAACTCAAAATTGATTTTGTCAGTAATTTAATTAAAAACTTTAAAACAATTGCTAAAACAAATGCTGCTCATCCTCTTGCTGCTAGCATGAATGAAGCAAGGTTTTGCAAAAAGCTCAATTATATTAAAAGCTTGAAAAACAACAAAATCTAACAATAGCACAAATACAATGCACAACCTTCACCCACTAAAAACACCGATAGCTAGTTGTTGTCATGTTTTTGACCCCATCATCAACAACATCAACTGCCACTTGTACACCCTCTCTCGCTCTATTGCACTATCGTTGTCTGGCTCTGACAAACATACAAAAATAATTGTCAGCACTATTAAATAAATAACAACATCAACTTGAACATAACATCAACAAACAATTACGGCATCATTGTTGCCAACTTTGCTTGCAAAAAAATCCCGCATTCCATGAGCACAGGGCCGTAGACAAGCGGTTGTTTTTTTGGGTTAAAATCAACCCGTGGGGTTGAAATAATAAAAAATTGTATAAATATTTATTATATATATTAAAAGAAAATATTTTTAAAAAGCTTCCTAGTTGCATAGTCCTTGCATAGAAACAGGTTCTATACTAGTTGAAAACTGACCACTAGTAGTTCAATATCTGTCTTTTTTTTCATACATAGAATTGAACAGTTTGAAACTAGTTTACAACTAGAATGTTTATAGCAGTTATCAGTTGGTTAAGCACTTGTTAATTTTATTTGAGTAACTCCAGGTTCAGTTCTCAACAAGATCGTACAACATTTTTATTTTTGATTATTATAATTTATACAAAAATTAAATTTTCTGACACTATCGTGATTCGAACCACGGACCATGGCAAAAGAGTCGCTCGCACTAACGAAATGCAAACAACCAAGCCGAATAACATTATTGCAAGCATCACCTAAAAAAACCAAACCAAAGCGACAAGCAGAAAACAGGAAGAAACAGAACCAGTTTTCTATGCATGATAGCTTGAACACATTGCACACGACTAGCGACAAGTGTCAAACGTCACTTTAAATTTACATGTAATTCTAATGGGATGAAATTTTGGAGATTTTGCAATGACATTGTTGCGCGGCATCGAACATCGTTGTCGTCGGCTTCAATTTAATTCTAATTTGACATGCGACAAACTCGACAATTTAATTTCGTGCTGGCTGCTCAAGAGGTTGTTTTTGTGTTCGTTTATTTACTTCAAATACATTTATCAGTTAATTGTTATTAAATTCCAAAAACACTTGCAGTTGAAGTTGCTGCTGTTGTGTTTATTATAATCGCCTACCATTTCTCTACAGTTTGGAGACATGCCGTTCGTCGCTTGTTGTGTCCAATGTGTTCAAACTATGAGCCGCAAGGATGGGTGATTAAATGCATTTAAATTTCAACTCAGTCATTTTTGATTAGTTAAAATACTAGTCAGATTGTCCCACTGATAAGTATTACACTCAGAAAAATATCAACTGTTGAATGATTTCCGTTTAAGTTAACAATTCTCTGTGTTGACTGAACGTTTCAAAGTATTTTTGTTCAGTTCCAGGGACCGTAATACTTATGAGCAATATCGAAAAAATTAAGAAATAATGATTATTTTATGATTTTTATTTTTTTGCTCAGATATAAAAATCGTTTTCTGATTTTTATTTTTTAAATCAAAAATAAAAATTATTTTTATACTCAAGTATAAAAATCATTTTTCATTTTTATTTGTTTTACTCCAACAAAAAAATCAATTTTGATTTTTATTTTTTTTTACTCAAACAAAAAAATCATTTTTGATTTTTATTTTTTTTCCTCAAACAAAAAAATTATTTTTGATTTTTATTTTTTTTACTCAAACAAAAAAATCATTTTTGATTTTTATTTTTTTTACTCAAACAAAGAAATCATTTTTGATTTTTATTTTTTTTCCTCAAACAAAAAAATCATTTTTGATTTTTATTTTTGTACTTAAACAAAAAAAATCATTTTTAATTTTTATTTTTGAGACAAAACATAAAAATCGATAAAAGATTTGTATGGGTTTTTTTGATTTTTTTTTTTTTGTAAGAAATAGAAAGAATTTTTTTGATTTTTTTTATTTCGCTAAATAATTAAAATTAGTTCTTCGTTTTTATTTTTTGTTCAGACATTTAAATCGATTTCAAGAGCTTTCTTCTTGTTAGACATTCTTAATAGTTATGTTTTCATCGCTTCAAAATTTGAAAAGAAACTAAGATGATATTAAATTTGATATTAATTTTATCGAGAATTTTTAAAATGACAGGCATTCATTTTTAATAACAAAATTTTGCCCAAATTTTGAAACAACAAATTCTGTTCACACTAAATAGCGGAATAGCGAAGCTTTCAATATCTACATCGTCAAGGCCAGCTTGCGCTTCAGTTTAAAACAAACATAATTTGTTAAGCAATGGTTTTAGAACATGTAAAAAAAGTAAAGAAAGTTTAAAGTCGGTCTAGCTTGACTCTGACATATCCTTGACCTACTTTTTCATAAAAAATAATAGAATGCTATTAAAAAAGGAAAAGGAATTGTCCGTGCGCGGATAAGCCCATATTTTGTATAGATTTAAATTTTTATGAAAAATTTGCACATGTCCAAGTTTTATTCCTTTAAAAAAATCAGTTTTAATTTTGAGCTAAAAAATAAAAATCAACAAATAATTTTTTTTTCTGAACAAAATAAATAAAAATCAAAAATAATTTTTATATTTGAACAAATTAAATAAAAATCAAAAATAATTTTTATTTCTGAGCCAAAAAAATAAAAATCAAAAATAATTTTTATTTCAGAGCAAAATAAATAAAAATTAAAAATAATTTTTATTTCTGAGCAAAAAAAATTTAATTCAAAAATAATTTTTAAATCTGAGCAAAAAAAATTAAATTCAAAAATAATTTTCATTTCTGAGCAAAATAAATAAAAATCAAAAGTAATTTTTATTTCTGAGGAAAAAAAATAAAAATCAAAAATAATTTTTATTCCTGAGCAAAAAAATGAATATCATTTTATAATAATTATTTTTAATTTTTAAACTTAATGCTTAAAAAATAAAAATCATTATTTATTCTAAGAGTCAACACAAATTCCAGCATTTCGGTATACTCAAAAGTTTTTTCCGGCGCTTGGAACATACTGATTTTTTTCATTAAAATTTGAAAAATAATCATTATTTTCGGACCCTGTTCAGTTCAAATAATCTGTTGAAATATTTTTGTATATTTGTTGAAATATCTGTCTTCTCTAAGCATAGCTTTTAAATGTGTTTTGCTATTTTTATCTTATCGTAATCTATATCTCAGTGCAAGTGTGTTAGACTGTCATGCGGAGAACATGGGTTCGTATCCTAGCTGTGTAAGTATCAAAACTTTTAATTTAATTATTGAAATTCGAATTCTCGTTTCATTAACTGTTTGGCCAAAAATAACCATCATAATAAGTTTGCTTGGAATCTTGAAAAAATCATGTTTAGAAAAAAAATATTTAAATTAGAAAAAAATTCTTTGTTGGTCTTGCCGGTATTTGAACCTAGGACAGTAGAGTACTAGACGCATACGCCAGCACACTCGGCTAAACATGAACTTTCAAAACAGTGATAAAATTTCAATAAGTACGTTTTTATATGGGTTTCGTGTTCTAAAGACCAACAGTCAACCGACAGTTGATTTGAAAGTTTCATTTGTTGGATGGTATTTTACAGTGAAATCTTTTATTTCAACCCATTATTTATTTGATATAACGGCATTTTGTTTCTGAGTTTGGGTTTTTTAGCATTAATGATTCGAAATAACAAAAAAAGAAACCAATCGTGGTGGTATTGATGAGGATAATACAAAATTGATTTCAGACGTTAGGAATGAGATTCCTGGATTAATCAGGATCATTAGCCGCAGAAATTATGACTATTGATAACTAAAAAAAAGAATTTTTACAATTTCTATAGAATACAGCTGTACACTAAATTTTGAATGCGCATTTCTGTTCGGAAACGAATAGCTTTTTTCGACAGGGTTTTTGAAAATTTACTAACTTTTTTTCGGAGAACGATTTGCAATTAATCTTTGACATAAAATATAAACAAAACTCGCGTGTAGCAACGTAAACGTCACAGAAGTGAAACTTCTTTAAACGTAAAGAATGAGAGAAATTTTAAAGTAAATAGAGAAAGAAATTATCTGACCGGGCGTTTTCACTGCCCGAACTAACGAAGAATTATGCTTTTAGGATAAAAATTAAATGCTTGAGAGACATTGGTTTGAGTTTGTACACTAGGAACGGAGCAAAACGCTATTGTTCAATTGAAAGTATCCATGTAGCATAATGCTAAAGCGTCCCACTTTTATTCGATGTTTGCAATAGTTCAAGGTTCAATTCTCGCTTGTGGCAAATTTTTATGGTAGACAGTGGAAATTGTCATATAAATATTTTCTTTTACCATTATTATTATAGTTTATCGAATAAAGCTAACTTGAAAAATTTCATATAAATTGAAAACGTTACACAAGCGTCACGAATAACAGACCCTTTAAATTTCACTCGCTTTAAAGCGAGTTTTCTTCTTTGGCGAAGTTTCACTTCAAAAATTCCACAGAATATTGAATTATGTCGATAAGCTTTTTTAAGCACATAATTTTTAGAGCTCATAAAATTAATTTTAGACGAGTAAAGTTAACAACTAACAACTTTCATGGAAGTTTTCTTAAGCATAGTCTTTAAAGCTTTTAAAATCAATTCATGGCCAGAACTTTTAATTGTAATAGTTTGCTATAAAAGCTTTTTAAGTGAAATTTTTGTGTTTTAAGCTTTTAAAATAAATTTTAGGCCTGTGTATATTAATAGTTAGCATATTTTACAAGAGCTTTTTAAGCTTTTGAAAACTCACAATTTTTGTTTTGAGCTTTTAAATCGATTTTAATGATGCTAATTTCAATGTTTACCTTAAAAATAGCTTTCGTAAGCCATTAAAATCTTTACAAGAGCTTTTGTTAACTTTTTCAAGCTAATATTTTTGTTGTCAGTTTCTCAAAACAATTTTTGGGCTTGAACTGTTAATACTTTTAAAGCTTTTTAAGCTTTTTTGAAATCACAATTTTTATGGTTCTGAAAATAATTTTTGATGTCTTCATTTGACAGGTCTTTTAAACGAGTTTTTATAGCTTTTTTCAGGCTCATAATTTTATATAAAATTTCTAAAATAATTTAGTTTGAGGCATGTCAAAATAACAGGAAAACCATTTTATACAAGCTTTTTTAAGCTCTATTCTAATGTTAAGCTTCTAAAAGCACTTTTAAGCATATATATTTAAAAGTTAGCACCTCTGAAACGAACTTTTTCAAAATTTTTTTGCTTCTATTTTCGTTTTAAGCTTCCTAAAACCAATTTTAGGAATGAAAATTGAATAGTGTACGCCTGTTATGAGAGCTTTTTTAAGCTTTTTAAAGTTTTTTTTATGTTAAGCTTCTAAAATAAATTAAAAGCATTTAAATTCAACAGTTGTCTAATTTAATGCGAACTTTTACAACTTTTCTTAATTTTTGTGAGCTTTTATTAACCCTTAGCGGCCACATCTCAGCTAGTTATAAGAAACATATAGGTGTTTTACGACTTATTTTTGATTGTTTCATATTTGTTGAAGAGTTCTTCAACATTTCTAATAATTTTTATCGGTTAAGTTGTTGATGCCGTTTTAAAAAATTAAAATCAATTTCAAAGGTTTTCCACATTAATTTTTCTTTTTCTGAGCCTGGGGTAACTAGTTACCCCGTGTGGCCGCTATGGTTTAAACTTAAACTTTAACTTTGTCTCTGTTCCAACATTTCTTATAAAAAAATCATCAAACTTCAACAATATCGATAAATATTTCATCACATCTACCATATTATTTTTTTTTTTTAATTATACAAACTTTTTAACCATAAACAAAATTCCAAATTGAAAAAAAAATTGTCTGCATAATTAACCGTTATTATATCAAAAATCTTATCAAATGCACATACATACACACAGACAGCTGTTTTCTATGCCGTCCGGCAACGCTGGCTTGCATTGAATTTTTAATTAAGTTCTAGTTCATAAGCAGCGCGCCATGGCAAGAAAATAAAAATTATTCAATTGTGAAAATCCAATTAATGAACACTATGTCTGAGAGTCAACGAACCCAAAAAGCCAACAAAACAAATAATTTGGAGCCACTTTTGGTTACCACTTTATTTTTTTTTTTTTTTTTTGTGTGTTAAGCACTAATGTCGTGCACCTACAACAATTTGTCATTTTTACCAATTTATTATATAATATATATATTTTCATAATTGATGAACGCGTTCCACACTTTGTTTATATTCTGTCATTTTTTTCCGATTTTCTACCAAAAGATTTTACCTCAATTTTTTTGTTTTTTAATGCATGCGATTAAATAATTAAACGCTTCGTTAACTCTGCTGCTGCCACTGTTTGTTTCGCTTGTCTATTGTTGTCTCGCTTATGCAGCTATTATTATTTTATTGTATTGTTTTGGTGTTTTTTTTTTTTTGTTGGTTGTTTGTTGTGTGTTGAGTGTTTCAAGTGCTCAAAGCAAACACTATTGCGCGCAATTTTTGTAAGTACTTATTTTGATTTTGATTTATTTGCCAAAAAAAAAAAATCAGAGTTGCAATGGTGGAAAAGTGTACGAGATTTTGTATTTTTTTTTAGGCCGCCGCACAGTGGTTGAAAAATAGTGAAAATATATAAAAATGCATGATATCTTTCAGTGTTTATTTTTTAAAATATGTTAGAAATTGTCTTATTGACAAAATATTTCAAAGCCTGAGGAAAGTTGAAATTTTTTAAAACCAATCTTGTGGAAAATTTTGTAAGGAAGGTAGAAGTGGCAGACACAAGGTGGTGATGACCGTGGCATGAAGGTTAAGTGTGTGGCCTGGCATGCTCGGAGCCCGGGTTCGATCCCCAGCCGCGGCGAAAAGTTTTTTTCAATAAAAAATTTTTCTGATCGGTCACCACCTCTCTGCAGACAATGGCAAACCTCAAAGAGTAAACAATGCCATGTAAAGCTTCTTGAGAACATGAACTTTAGCCGTTCGGAGTCGGCATAAAACATGTAGGTCCAGTTCTCGGTCAATTGTGTGCAAACATTACATAACACACACAACACAATTGATCATAAGAAGCTCGGTCAAAGTCCTTTCAAGGGCTGAAATGGCCAATTTGTTTTTTTTTTTTTTAGAAGTGGCAGACATTTGTTTTCTATTCAACACTTAATTCTATATGTATTATAATCCTTTATATACATAGCTTATAATCCTATAAGCCTAAAGTAAGCCTGAAAGTATGCACACGACATCTATTTTATTTTGAAGTCATGCTCCGCACCTTATATCTCTCAAACTGTAATTAGGCTTTTCTCGTGCTTTTCAAACTTTACTGAAAAAATGTTCAGCCCGAAAATATGCACAGAAAATTGATTGGATACTTATCAATTACAACATGGATTGCCAACCCGTCATAGGACGGGTCATAGAGAATAATATATAGCGTTTTAAATTTTTGAATTTTATAGAAAGTAGACGTGTATTATTGTTGGATTTCAAAATCTTTTTCCTTGTGATCTAATAAAGCTATGTCATGGGCCACATTGTATTATTCTACGACAGCTTCTTAATATTGTCAATTTTTGTACGAACCTCAACCACTGTGCGCCGCATTGAGTGGAGTTCGCGTGCCAGACTGCAAGCCATGGTTGCTTTAATTTTCCGAATTTGCTATAAAAAAAGAGTAGCTCTAAAAAATGCATTTAGCTTTTTTTAAGTTGAACACAAATTGAAATATTAAAATAATTGCAATGACCGTGTGTCAAAAATATAAAAATAATTGAATCGCCCTCATTTTCTTTTTATCAATGAATATTTTCATACCTCTACTAGTTAAACAGATAACAACAATATCATTTAAGCCATATTTTTCGGTTCAAGATTCTATCATAAAAATTATGTATTTGATTAAATGGAAAAAACATAAAAATAAAATAGTATTTCAGTAGATTTTCAAATAATTATAATTCGATATTTAAAATTCGCCGACTTCGAAGCTTTAATTATCATAAAAAAAAATAATATAATTATGATAAAAATAAAACAAATTATCAAAAATTAAAATAAGATATCCAATATAATAATGTATTTATATAAATAAATTATCAGATTTTACCATAATTAAAGGATACGTGGTGTGATTTTATTTTATAGTGATTTTGAAGTAGGTAGTTTTTTTTTTTGTTAAAAAGTTTTTATTTTTTCCTTTTTAGAGGATATGATCAATTTTAGAAAAAGTTTGTGAACAAAATTATTTATGCTCATAATTTTACAAATGTTTTTTTTTGTCGTTTCTTATTCTTTACTCTTTTGAAATTTTTAATATATTTGCAAGATTTATTAAGGAAAAATTTTAGAAAAAGTTTGTGAACAAAATTATTTAAGCTCATAATTTTACAAATGTTTTTTTTGTCGGTTCTTATTCTTTATTCTTATGAATTTTTTAATATATTTGCAAGATTTATTAAGAAAAAATTTCATATATGAAACTTTATTATTAAAAATTTTGTTTTACTCTTTCGTGGTTTGTGGATTATTTTCAATTTCTGTCTCTTTACAATTTTTATTAAAGTGTCACGCCCTTTTTTAATCCCGCCTATGTTCTTTATTGTTCATACTTTATAATAATTCAACTTTGCCCTGCACCAAATTTCAGTTCCCTAGCATCAGTATTAACCGATATACAGTAGTTTCCTTAAAGTGCCTCACGCTATTTATAATCTCTCCCACCTTTTTAATTATTCTACTCACACACCTACCAAATATTAGTACTCCAGTTTCAATATAAACTGTAATGCAGTGTTTTTATAATAGTAACACGCCTCTTTGTTGAATCTAATCTACTTTCTTAATTGTGTTTTGTTATAACTCTACTTATTCTTGTATTAATTTCAATACCCCAGTGTCAATATTCACTGAGATATAGTGTTTGTTCTAATAGTGACACGCCTTGTTGTCGAATTTCGCCCACTGTGTCATTTTGTTTTCAATAATTCTACCCATTCTTACAATGAATTGTATCACCCTTGTGTCAATATTATAACATTTTTTTTCAAATAATACCACACCTCTTAGTCGAATAGCGCCCACTTCCTCGGTATTAAGTTGTTTAAATTGTGCCTACTTCATTTCAGTACACTAGTGTAAATAGTATTCGATAGTGTTTTCTAATATTGCCACACCCCTAAATAACGCCCACTTTATTGACAGTAATTTGTAATATGTGTGTCTACCTCTGTACTAAATATAAGTATTCTAGAACCAATATTATTCGAGATACAGTATGTTTCAAATATTGCCTTTATTGAAATTAATTTTTTATACTTGTGCCTTCCTCTGTTGTAAACTTTAGCACTCTAGTGTCAATATTATTCCAGATACAGAGTTTTTCTAATATTGCCCCACCTCTTTTTCCAACAATGCCCTCTTAATTGACCGTAATTTTTTATAATTGTACCTACCCTTGCATTTTTGCTGTAAATGTCAGTGTCAATATTTACTGAGATACAGTGTTTTTCTTTTAGTGACTTGCGCCTTGATCGAATACCGCCCACATTATTGGCAGTCATTTTTTTTTATGTTTGCCTGCCTCTGTACAAAATTTTCGTATGCTAATATCAATAGTATTCGAGATATGGTGTTGTTTTAATATTGCCACACCTCTTTTCGAATAACGCCCATTTATTTTTAACAAAAATTTGTAGTAATTGTGTCTACCGCTGTAATAAATTTCTGTTCCCTTATTTCAATATTATTGGAGATACAGTAATTGTCTTATATTGCCACACCTCTTTTTCGAATAACGCCCACTTTTTTATAGTAATTTTCAATAATTCCGCCTACTTCTGTAAATTTCAGTACTCTAGTGTCAATTTTATTTCAGAAACAGAGTTTTTCCAATATTGCCACACCTTTTTTTAGAATAACGCCCACTTAAGTGATCGACATTTTTAATTTTTATGCCTGGCCTTGTAATTTTACTGTGCATTTTAATACCCTAGTGTGAATATTTACTGAGATACTGTGTTTTTCTTACAGTGACACGCCCCTTTGTCGAATACCGCGCTTTTAAACAGACGGCACCTCCGCGTTGATGGTCTATATATGTTGACAAAAAATTACGGCAATCGGTTAAGTTTTAGGAGTAATCGATGTACATCAGGCATGCGCAAAAGGCCGCCCATGGGCGGATAGCTTTCACATACATATGACAGCTTTCATCCAAAAAAGCTTTGCAGTCGAGACTCGCACTGTTACACTGAATATTTATTCACATTCGTGCTATCACAGCACACGATCAGTCGCTGTGCGAACTTCATGCTGTAAGGTTGTAGTCGCTTGCTCCTCCGTTGCCTTATTAAATACGACAAGCTACCATTGATACGCATGAATATGCGTTTGTTCATTCTATCTGTTTGTCTGTAATAATTTTTTATTTTTAAATAATATGGATTTAATTAATTCGTAGAATTTTACAAAATTTTTAAACAAAGCTTGTAGTGTTCAATACGTCAACGCAGTAGCAAGCGACCGCAACCCTTCAGCATGAAGTTCGCACAGCGACTGAACGTATGCTGTGATTGTAACAATGAACGCACTCGTGCTTTTCGTTCAGTGTTAACTTTAAAAACAAAAGCTTTGCAATACAAACAAAAAACTTTGTATGTATTAGTTTGCGCACCCCTGATGTACATACATACATTTAAAAAAAAAAACAGAAACCAACCAACTTGAGAACCTCCTCCTTTTTGAAGTCGGCTAAAAAGAGAAATATATAAAAATATATCGTTTTTAAGAGAAAAAGATTTTTTATTTTTGAGAAAAGATTTGCTTTTATTGAAGAAAATACTTCTCATCGTGAATTTTTTAACAAAATATAGAAAAAAATTTTAATTTTCAATAAATTTTTCTCTATAAATGAGAATTTTTGTGTGCGAGAAAAATACTTATCATTATTAGAGACATTGAAATATTTCCATTTTCCACAAGTGAAGAAATGTTTCTTCGAAAATGTGAAAATTTATTCTAATCGAAAAAAAAAAATTTATTTGAAAGAGAGAAAATTGGTGTTATCGAAAAAAGATTAATTTTTTATAGGAAAAAGGTATGTATGTAAAAGGTATTTTTTTCTGAGTGTAGGTGAAGTTATACCTCGTTTCTGAACGCTTCCAAAATCTGTATACCTATAGCGCCAAAACAAAAAAAAAAATATAAATAAATCTATGCCATCTTACCATCTATCTAAATAGCTATCTATAATAAAGCTATATAATATTTTTGTTTGTTTGTTGGTTTGTATGTACGTATGTTCCGAAAAGACTCGTAAACTACTCGACGGAGTTTTATAAAACCTATATCAAACTATTCCTTAAATTACTGCGCTGAACATAGGCTATATGAATTTTGACACGCCCCCTTTTACCGCCCACAAATCAACAAAAATACTATATTCAGACGGTTATGGACGTTTTAGACTAGAGTTTGGTAGTTAACTTTGTATGCTGACTGTCGACAACTATATGAAAAGTGGATTGCCACACCCTCTATTACCGCACACAAACCAAAAAATGCTGTATTTCAAACGGTTTCAGTCGTATTTGACTAAAATTTGTAATTTAGTTTGTATGTTTACTCTCGGAAACCATTGTACAGCCCACAAAAAAATTATGGTTTTTTTAGATGGTTTTTTTTTAATTGTATACGTATGTTGACTGTCAGCAAATATCCAAATATCCTAATAACCTATTCATAAATAACTAATTTCATGCATACAAAATTTTGAAATCTTATAAAACGACCAAAAACAACTTTATGCATGTGATTGCAAGTTGCTCAAACAATTTTATTTCGATAAAAAGTTATGGTTAAAATGAATATTTGAAGCAGACTCTCCAAGACCGCATACATAGGCTTTAATAAATTATTTTGTTTAAGCAAAAAGAATATAAATTAATCCTTCTAAGGTATTTATTCAATTCAGCTCAAATAAGCTGTATCCAAACAAGGTCGGGTACTCTGCTAGTCTATAAATAAATAAATCCATTTTGCCATGAAATTCGAATCTCAAGTTGAAAATCGGTGTTGTTTTTCTCATCAATCCAGCAACCAGTAAAAATGTTTTTCCATATTTCACTTCAACTGTTGGATTCATTATTTAGACAACAACTTTTCTCGGTTCTCGTTGATGGATCTCATCTGATCTTAGACACGATTTCTTCTAAATAACTCATACGTTCTGTTCGAGAAATTGATCCTCATATTTTCATCACACCCCGGGTTAGGTTAGATTTGAACACTTGTCTACTATTGGAGATGGGCTTCTACTGAGCCTTAAGGTACATGGCGCGTTACATGTTTGTTTTATGGTGCCTTTTTCAAATTATTTTGAAAACCATCCCGTTCTATAAGTAAACTTTAACATGTCTACACAATGGTTTCTACAAAAAGTCGGACGCCGTGATGTCTTTCCTGTTGGCAATTACGCCATTACCCCAAGTGACTAGTTAAGACTAGGTAAAAGCTTTTGGTTTTTTTCTCATTTAATTTTGGTTGATCAGGAATCGACTATATTTCATAATGTCTGAATTTGGTCTTTGAAGGATGATACAGAGCAACACCATTAGTGCTGTAAATCGGGAAGAATCTCTGCCCCATTCGATTCCAAACGACTAGGGATTCCAACGGGTTTAGTCCCGGACTTTGGGAAACAGAGAAAAATATATTCATAATTATCAGTTATTTTTGCAAAACAGCAAACGGTCTCTTTTTAATCAGCCAGCAGACACAAACAAACAGTCTTGTAAACAGGATTTACGCGAATGACAAACTAAGTGTTGCATTTTTCTACTACTATTTTTAATTGCCATTACTCGCAAAAGCGTTGCAAGCAATATTTATAAATACTTTTGTTTATTTGAAATGAACAGTTTTATAAATTCTTTTATTTTATCTAAATTTATGGAAAAGTTCGGAAAAATCAACCAAATCCAGAAATTTAAAGGCAATTTCAGGATGCCGAAAATCCAGGGATTTCAGGACTTATAATTCCGGGATTTTTGGGTCTGAAAAAAGTCCGGGATCCCGGGTTTTCGAGATCCCGGGACTGGAATCTCTACAAACGACGTTTCAGACAAGGTGATTCCTTATCGTGTGACTTTCAATTTATTGATGGAGAAGATTATCCCAGCTGCTGATCTGAGATGCAATGGCACAATACCATGATACGCTATAACCATGTTGATGATATAGACATCATTTGCCATAAAAGGCCCGAAGTCAGTGCAGCATGCTCCATACTAAAAAAAAAGAGTGGAGTCGAACGAGTCTTGCATGTAACGCAGATAAAACAAAATAACTTGTGTCAACACACAAATAGATCCAGTGTCTGGGAAAGCATGTAACTGTTAACCTCTTCTGAGGTTAAGGACTACGTTTACCTGGAATCCAGCATTAATTCCTCCAACGATATCAATATTGAGATATGACGAAGGACAACTGTTGCCAACAGATGTTACTTTGGGCTCAGTAGGTCATTGAGAAGCAAAGTCCTCTTTCGACGAACAAAACTAACGCTTTACAAGTCAATAATCATGCCCGTCCTACTAAACGCATCACAAGCTTGGAACGTTGAACAGCAATGATGAAAGGATTTTGAGAGCGTTCGAGAAATAAATCCTTCGCAAGATCTATGGTGTGATCTGCGTCAATGGTGAGTACTGCATTCGATGGAACGATGAACTGTATGAGCTATATGCCGACGTTGATATAGTCAATCGCATTGCTCCAGCTCCAGCGAAAAATTTTTTCGATTCAATAACCAGCGGCTGTCAATAATAATAATGAGGAAGTCCGCATCTCGATTGAAAGGACCAGGATTTGGATAAACTGACGATGCTTGGAGTAATTCTTAGACGTAGCCAAAATCGACCAAAGGTTGAAAAACCATCGATTTCCCTCTTTTGGGAATTAAAACTCTTTTCACTCCAGATCTTGGGAATGATATCTGTTTTAAGACATTCAGTGACGATTACTATGAGCCATCGCATGAAACTAGGTAGGACATATTACATTATTGTCGGTGGACCTTTAATCTGGACCTGCGCACTTATAGGGTTTAAAAGACCCGTCGTAGAGTTCGAAAGAGTCCTACAGAACATTATATAGCTTGCAGCTTACCTTGTCCTAATACTGAGGAATTCCTGTAAGTTTCAAAACAAATATTGGGGAACTGATGGTATATTGGTATCTATAAACGTGGATACTCTGGAGTTATCCCAATGTATTTTTCTTACGTTCGAACTAATTTTCCAAACTCTGCTTGTGTCGAATCCATACACAGGTTTAGTATCATTCCTTTTTATTTCCAAATCCGATCCGATCCAATCCGATAGCTAGTACAGCAAATAACTTCAGTATTATGGTTTTAGGTGTTACCGCAAGGTGCCAGTGTTGATGACGAAGAACTGCGAGCAGAAATTGTGTGAAATGCATCGACAACTTTACAATGTCTTGCTTAGACCTTCAATGCATCAAAACCAACCCATTAGTCGCCTTATCAAAGTAATTATATAAGTGAAAAACTCAATCTAAATTTTCAACCGAAGGAAACAAAATGCTCAGACCTCAGGTAGTCTTGTCATTGCTGATGCGACATAAGATGGAACCGTTTTTGAAGAGAATTATCACTTGTGACGAAAAATAAACTATGTATGATTATAGAAAACGATCAGGGCAATGGTTGGATCGGGAAAAGCTCTTAGCCACCAGGCAAGAGCGGGAGTGTATCTTCAACGGGACTCAGAAGATCATGGACTAAGGCGGCGTTTATAGTGAACGCCGATTCAGACAGGCAGGCAGACAGGCAATGTGAACAATCGAGATAGATAGCTATTTGCATATCGTTTTTTACACAGATTTCAGCCTGCCTGTCTGCCTGCCTGTCTGAATCGCGTTCACTATGAGCGCGGCCTAAGAAGGTTGGTGGACTTCTGAAGGTGTCGTTTATTATTCTGTTTTGAATCCTAGCGAAACGTTAACTGCGAATACCTTCTGGTGCAATTGGAGAAAATGCTCGCGAACTTGCGTTTAAAACAGCCCTATCTGTTGAATCGGCTTGAACCAAATCTGTACACGATAAAGCACAACCGTATGCATCATGTTTGACCGTGCAAAAACTACAGGAAAGTTCCATGTTCTTCAGGCCTGTCACTAGAGGATTATCATCTGTTCTGGAATGTTCGAACACACATTTCTTTTGAAAAAAACAGAGTTTTTTTTTTCTTAAGCCTTTAAAATCCGACAATATTTTTTTTTAAAATCCGGCACGCTTAAAGCTCAGGCGAGGAGTAGAATCGACTCTTCTTTAGAGATACAATAACTGGTTTTTAAGGTTTTCCACTTCAATTCTCCAGAGTTGCATGCAAGCTCATAACCAAAATGCACAACAACACTGTAAAAAATAGACATACAGCATCATAAAAATCAAAGTACTGCAAATCAAACCAAACTGAAAAGTTAAATCAAGGTTACAAAATAAAAAGACCAAAAATTTAAGTGTTTTTGATATATATATGTATATATATGTATATATTTGTTTTTTTTATTATTTTCATATATTTTTTAATTCAAATTTAATTTATATTTTTCAACAATTTCTGCTTATATATTTCGTTTTGCGTCGCTGGTGTACAAACAGTCTTCATAATAAAAAAAAAAAAAATAATATAATAATAGTTATAATTATAATTATAATATTAATTATAAAAATATTAAAATAGTTTCATAAAAAGTTGTAGTAAAAATAAAACAAAATAAAATAATAGTAGTTGTAATTGTAGTAAATATATGTATAGTTAAGTATGTATGTAGTAGCGAGTTTGTGGGTGTCACAAATTTTCGCTGATGAGGTGGTGGAGGGGAGAATGGATGAAGCAGTTTATTTAAGAAAAATTGAAAATTCAATCAAATCAATCAATAGTTAATAAACAAAAAGCAATTAATATTTGAAATTTAAGCCAAAATATGTTGTTGTTTAGCGATCAACAAGTTATTAGTTTACATGTTATTTTCTAGTATTTTTAAAAAAAAAATAAATAAAATTTAAATTAACATTTTTGTGATTTCTAGTTAATTCAAAGAATTTTATATTTTTTCTGGTAGTTGCTTTTTGTTTTTTTTTTTGTGTGTGTAGTTTTTGCAAGCTTTTCTTAAATTTTTCAGTGTTTTTATTTTGTAGTATTTTACAGTTTTTTGTTGTTTTTTTGTTTTAATTTGTTTTTTCGTTTTCGTTTTTGTAGTAAAATATCTAACGTTGTATATAAATATATATTTAATACATATATATATATATATGTTTAAAGTTTAATGTAAATGTAAAATTGTATTTTTGTATTTTCTTGTTTTTTTTTATCTAATTTAAGTTTAGTAAATATAAAATATATATATATATATATACAGTTTTTTGTACATATGTATATATATATATGTGTATATAACGTTTATGCGAGGGTTCAGAGCTTTTGGTTGCTTAAATATTTCGGTTTGTTGTTGCTATTTTCTATGTCTATTTTTGTATGTTTGTGTTTTGTTTTGTTTTTTTTTTTCATTTTGTTGTTGCTAACTATAGTTAAATATTGTAAAAAATATTAAAAAAAAAAAATTGTAAAAAGTTGGTGTAAAAAATGTGTAGTAGTTAAATAACAAAATATTAGTTATTGTGGGATTTTTTTATATTAAGTTTAAAAATTAATTAAAAATTTTTCTTACAGTGTAGAAAATTAGCTAAATATATGTATGTATACTATATAAATGGAAATTCAATTTCAGTTACGGTTTTGCATTTTCTTTCATATCGCATGGTTTGTTTGTTTGTAGTTGTCTAGGTGTGTGTGTGTGTGTGTATGTATGTGTTTGTGTGTGTGTGTGTGGATGTTTGGAAGTACTTTTTGATTGCTATAAAGCTAAGCTCAAAGGGTATAGTAGTGGTGTTGGTGGTGTTGGTATTGGTGTTAGCCGAGATTTCTATTTACAACAATTTTCCAAATGCAATCATTTTTAATGTTTAAAAAATAAATACAAAAACAAAAAATTAAAAATTATTAAAACTTAAAATTTTGCTGTTTGCTCTCCAGTGTTTGTGTGTTTTATGTTGTTGTTTTTTTTTTTCATTAATTTTTTACGCTAGTAATTCATAATTATAAATTTCATAATAATAATAATAACAATAATAAGTAAATATATAATAGTTGATTAATTAAAATAAGCAATTTAAAATTATGCAAAATATTTTTTTTTTCTTCTTTTTATGCTAACAAAATAGTAGTAGCTAGTAGTAGTAGTTGTAATAAAAGTAGTTAATATGTTGTTTTTGTTTTTTTTTCCTTTGTAGTTGTTTATATATAATTTCTTTATATAAGCATATAAGTATAAAGTTATGTTATTTACAAAACTTAACTTTAAAATTTCTAATATTAAAAAAAAAAAAAGTTAAAAATGCGGTGCTAGCCAACATTTTTTTGTAACAAAAATAAAAAATGGAGTTGCATATGAAAAAAAAAAAATTATTCTTCACTATTTGTTTTTTTTTTTTTTTTTTTTGTAATTAAAAATAAAAACTGTCATTTTTCTACCCTGACAGTTTGTTTACAGTGTAGCAAAGTGAAAAAAGCTTTCGGCTTTTTTGCTCCCTCAAAGCTACGCTCGCTCTATTTTTAGTGCTGCTTTCACTCTCTCTAAGTAGTAAGTTTCAAGCATATATATCGCATTTATATTAAAAAAAAAAATTTTAATTTTTGTTTTGCTTTTGTTTTCAACAAGACTTCAGCTGACTTCAAAACTTAGCCCGTTTAATTTACAATCTATGAACTATATAAAGTATGTATGTAAAAAAAGTAGTTGTATGGGTGTATTTGTGTGTATGTGTATTTTTGTGTGTGTGTAACTTAAAAGCAAAAAACATCGACAGTTAAACAGTTAGTCAAAAAATTGGCAGCCATGTTCTGGTCCGCCATTTATTGACCACTTTTTTTATGAAATAATTTTTTTGTTTTGTTTTAACAAGTTTGCAGTTAAAATTAGCTTGCTATAAACTATTATTTTGATATTTATATGTGTGTATATAATATTTATGTAATTATATTATATTATATATACAGTTTTTGAAACATAAAAAAAAAATCTTAAGCGTCAATTCATCAGCTATTTCCTCTCTAGAGCTAAGTTCGTGTTAACTTTTATAAAAAAAAAGTACAAAAAAAATTTATATATAAAGGTCAAAATAAAAGAAAGCTAGGTCAGACATACATGCAACGCTTTTAAGTATGTATTAAAGTGCATTTCTTCAAGCCTGCAGCACAAAGTTTTACAGGCTTGTTTTAATCAGTTTTCATATAAATCAACAAAAGTTTTTTTTTACTGTGTAACTTACTGATTTATTTTAAAATTTTTTTTTTTATATTTAAAATTTTATAAACTTGCTTAGAATTGTCATAGTAATGCAGAAATAATGGAGAACAAAAAAGAATTAAGCACAACTTCTTTACTACTTCTGTTTCTTGTAGCTCTTTCAATGTTTATCACTCTCTAGATAAATTAACACTCTCAACAACTTCTATGCAAGCTCTCAGCATTTGACTCTCCACATGTTTTATGTTTTCTCCACATTTTGTTGTTATTCTTTGCATTTGCAAGCATGGTTGAATAACAAGGTTGCTGCAAAACTAACTGTGCTCTCTTTCGCATATCCGAAAGTGTCAAAATCAACTGGCTGTCGAAAAAAAGAACAACAACAACAACAGCTGAAGCAGTTCGCTTTGACATTTGCGGCAGTCGCGCTCTACGTGTTGCGGCTACCTTATTCAGTGTACCCTGTTTGCAAGTTGAAATTTCAATAATTGCTCTCTCTCTCTCTCTTTCTCTCTCAACATCTAAAAGTTGCTCTGCAGTTTTAATGTTTTATCTATTCTCATTTCTTTTCTAAATTTGAACTTTTTGCTTTTTTTTTTTTGTCTATAGCATCAATTATATCAACAATTTTTGCATCAAATGCATTTATCTCGCTCTCTTTCTGGTTCACTTTTGTAGTTAGTTAGTTTTCTAGTTTAATTAAATTACTTTTTTTTTATCACAAAAACATTTAAAGCAAAAAATATTTTAAAATTTATTATAAGCACTCATTTTATTGTTTAATTTTGTTATAGTTTCCATGTCAATTTTTATTCATTGTCCTTTTAACAATTTCCTTGTTTTTTTTTTAGTTTTTTTTAATATAAGTAAGAGTTAATTAATTAATTATTTTAATATTAATGCAGAGTTTCGCGCTCTTTAAATATATTGAAGTTCAAGTTTTACTTAAGAGCTAGTTCAAAATTAAAGTTGAAAAAAAAATATAGTTTAAAAAAAGAAAACATTTAAGATAAACTAAATCGCAATTCAAAGCATTATTTTAAATCCTTTATAATATGTAAAAAGCTATAGAAGCTTATTAATAAAAAGCACAACGCTTTCATTAACTTAACTGCACTCATAAGCACTGCTGCTGCTTGCTTGCTGCTCGCTCTCCTCTCTGCCACGCCTTCATTTCTTGTCAAAATATGTATAACAATTCTCGTATTTACATTTTCTCTCCATGCTCTCTCTCTCTCTCTCTGCTTGTATAATTCGCGTTACCTTTTTCGCCAACAATGCACTGCGCTCTTTTGCCTCCGCATCATTCACTAAAATGCTTATAACGGTTATCAATCTCTTTGCATGCCTGCACGCAAGCGTGCCAACAAATCTTGACGCTTGCGCAGCTGCTCTTTGAGCACAGCCTTTTGCTCACTCAGCTGATGATCTTCGCGCGTCAAAGCCTCACACAATTTCGCTGCCTCTCGCAATATGTTAACCTTCGGCGCACGTTCTTTATCCTTAATGCTGGGAATCTGCTTCTTCAGTGCTTCGAATAGATTCTTTAGACCAATGCGGCGCTGCCGCTCCATGTCATTGTGTAAGTTGCGTTTTTCAATAGTATCGGCGGCCTCATCTAGACTAAAATGACGTTGTACAATGTCGCCTGCGACATCAACGGCTTGACTACCATGTTGCTGCTGCTGCTGCTTCTGTTTCTTGCTGCCGCGATGCTTTTTGCTGGGCGGCAGATATTCGACATAGCCGACTGTGGCAGCAGCATTGATAAGACTGCCAGGTGCTGCCAGCGCCATGCGTTTGCGTTGCTTATCGCTGACGGCGCTAGTGGGCGTGGTATTGCCATCGCCCATAACGTTCAGCATGTGCTGCGTCTGTTGCTGCACATATTTCGTTGTATATTGATTCTGATAGGGCGTGGCCGAGGGCGAGGGATAACGCGAATTGGCCACAGATTTGACGGGACTGCTGCTGGCCGGTGTATAAGGCAACTCAACGGTAATGCGACGACGCGGCGGTATTGTGCGCACGCCATTGGCGGTCTTGACAATGCGTGCCGTCGAGAATTTGTGAGCGACTTTATTTTGTAGAGCGCGGCGATCCTTATCTGAGGGATTGGTTGGCAGTTTCTTGTCGCCAATGGAGACAACATCGATTTCCTCGTCTGCAAAGAAAGAAATAAAACGCATATTTAGTAAAGAGTGTTTTATGTGGCTAAAGAAGAGAGTTTTCTCACTAAAGACATGAGAGACAAAAGTAAAATTATTGAGAGAGTTCCCAGCTATGCATTTGCATAACTTTAACAGACATCACGTTATCTCAGATGGCTTAATTTTAGTCGCTTAAAAGCAATCAAGTTACAAATTATCAACATATTGCTAAAACGCGCCTAAAAATATGCTACACTGCTTAACAACAGACCAAGCAAATGTGCATAAATTAAGGGCATTACATAAAAAAAAAAATAAAAACGACGCAAAGGCAATATTAAAGAAACATAATGTTCGTTTTTTTTTTAGTGACTGAATGTTTCAACGCTGACTTCATACATGCCTGACGCCAACTGAACACAGTGAGACTTGAGGCAGGAGGTTTGAAAGCGGATGTTATGCTCTTTAGCTGAAAGCACCTATTAAGAAAACAAACACACACACATTTTAGCCAAAGAAGTTGCTTATCATTGGCGTGGCGCGTGTTGGGCATAAAATTCCAACACATGTCAATGGCTTATTGACAATGCTTGTTGTCTTTTGTGACGCTGACGCCACCGTTCTGCCAAAAGTACAAAAAAAAAAAAAAACAAAATGCAGAATAAGAGAGAAAAATTAAAACCATTTAAGAATTACAGTCAGTCAGCAACAACAACAAATGCTAAACGATCCCTAAAATATTAAAAAAAGCTAAGGCGGCAATCTTACACCACCAACCACCCACGATTTACCCAGAGAGAGAGAGAGAGAGAGAGAGAGAGAGAGAGAGAGAGAAGTTGTCGTCATTGAAGTTGTAACGT
This sequence comes from Tetanocera ferruginea, assembly GCA_958299015.1. Classification (NCBI taxonomy): domain Eukaryota; kingdom Metazoa; phylum Arthropoda; class Insecta; order Diptera; family Sciomyzidae; genus Tetanocera; species Tetanocera ferruginea. The sequence continues at coordinate 45,182,830 of OY282643.1, read as the reverse complement.
GTGTGGGCTGCAAAAGCAAGACAACCCACTCCACCACCCCTTTGGCAAGGCACTAATCTGCCGGCCGGCACACAATACGTAGCTCTGTAAAGCTCATTCAAGCAAGAGCTAAAAGAGTAAAGCGGCTTAAAACAAAAAAAAAATACGACAGGCGTCGATGTTCCACTTGATTGTGGCAGTAGGTGGCATCAGCTTTTACTGATGGTATTAAAAAGCAGGAAGCAGTTGCAAAATATTATTCTAAAATCTGTTCATGTGTGGGTGTTCTTCGAAAAACAGGCGCGAAAAGGTCAAAAACCAGTTGAGGTGGCCTTTAAGATACGGCATTTAAAAGCCGGAAAGAAAAGACGAGGGGGCGGGGTTGGTAAGTTGAGTTTAAGCCATACTTTATCACAAGAAATTTAAGAACAGAAATAAAGGTAAAATGTTCAAAAGTATTACAAACGATATTCGCAAGTACATTCATATTGAATGCATTTTTACGACTATTTTTGAAATTTTCAAAAAAACTCTCGTTAAAAAATTTCCAAAAAAAACTCTTGAATGATGATTTTGAAACAAAAACACGAAAAATATTTAGTAAAAGTTTTTTTATATATTCAGTAAGCGATGTTTTTAATAAACCATATTTTTTATAAGCTATATTTTTAAATTATGATCCTTTCATTTTACGATATTATTTATTTGCGAAATTTTTTCATTTACGATATTTTTCATTTACGATATTTTTAATTTACGATATTTTTAATTTACGATATTTTAATTACCGATATTTTAATTTACGATATTTTTAATTTATGATAATTTTAATTTACGATAATTTTAATTAACGATATTTTTAATTTACGAAATTTTTATTTAACAATATTTTTAAAGTACGGTTTGCATTACACATTTATTTTTATTTTTAATTTACGAAATTTTTAATTTACGTTAATTTTTAAATTGCGGTCTAATTTTAATTTCTTTAAAATTTACAATATTTTCAATTTACGATCTTTTTAATTTACGATATTAAAAAAATCTGCGACACTTAGAATTCATTTGACAGATGCTTTTAAACTCTTCAACTTAATAATTTACGTTTTTTTTTAAATTAACGATATTTTAAATTACGATATTTTTCATTTACGATAATTGCTTTAAATTTTAGTTTGAATTCACAATTATTTCCATTGACTTTCATTTTGAAAAAAAATATTTTTTACTTGACGATACTTTCAGTTAAGACCATTTTTCGTATTTACGAGATTTTCCAAAACTTCTAAATATATCAAAATAATATTTTTCAAACTTAAAATAAATTCGATCGAATATACGTTTTTAATTTATAACATGGGTTCATTGACGCTGCATTTAAAATAAACTATTTAATAAAATTTTTAAAGAAAAACCAGTATTTTTGTGGCATGCCTTTCTATTTACGATATTTTAATTGGAGATAATTTCTGCTAACTTTATTTTTATGGCTATTTTTGCTTTTTAATGATATATTTGTATTGATGGAGTAATTGGCATAAGTTATTTTTTACAAATATTTTCAATCAACGATATTTTTTTGATTTAATACGGATTATCGAATTTATTCAAAGAAAAAATAAATACATACGGGTGTGGCGAAAAACTGCTTGTTTTATCAAATTAACGATATTCTCGTCTATACTTTTTACAAATTAACTATAATTTCATATGCACAAAATTTTAAAATTTACGATATTTTCAAAATTTTATAAAATTTTCAAAAATTTACAATTTACACCTATTTTCAAAATACAATATTTTCAAATTTACGATATTTTTAATGAACGATTATTTAAAAATTGCGATATTTTAAAATTAACGATTATTCAAAATTTTCAATATTCAAAACTAAGATAATTTCAATGAATGATATTTAAAATTTTACGCTATTTTCAAATTTACGGTTTTTTAAATTCCAATATTTTCAAATTTACGATATTTAAAAATATACTTTCTTCAAATGAACAATTATTTCACACACGCAATGATTTAAAATTTACGATATTTTCAAAATTTACAATATTTGCGATACTTATAATTTACATTTTTTTTTGACAAAATTACGAAAATTCAAAATTTTCAATATTTCAAAACAAAAATATTTTCAAAATTACGATATGTTCAAAACAGTTAGAATAAGCAAGTGAGAAATTAAGATAATATCAGTTATTACTTTTTTTTAATTTTCAATACAGTGAATTTTCGATACACTGAAACTTCAATAACTCGAAGTGTCAAAGGACCAGAATTTCGCTTCGAGTTACGGAAAATTCCAATTAAAAATATCAAAATATAAGTAAAATGCTGCCAAAAAGTACGAATGCTACTTCGAGTTATGGAGAATTGCGAGTTAAGAAAGTTTCACTGTATTTTCAAATTTATGATATTCAAAACATACGATGATATTTCATAACTTATGCAATTTTAACACTTACGATATATTCAATTCTAATTGAAGAAAGTCAAATTAACGATATTTTAAAAGTTACGATATTTTATATAGGAATTTTTCAAATTTACGATATTTTCCAATCATACTTTTTTCAAATTGACAATAATTTAAAATTTTATACTTTCTAAAATTTACGTTAAATTGAAACATTCCCAACTCGAAGTGTCCAAGAACCGAAATTTCGCTTTGAGTAACGGAAAGTTCGAGTTAAAAAGATCAAAATACAAGAAAAATTCATCGAGAAAGCACGAATACTACTTCGAGTTATGGAGAATTTCAAGTTGGAGAAGTTGGAGTCAGGGATGTACGCGATATTTTCAAATTTATAATACTTCAAAATCTACGCTATTTGAAAAATTGCAATATTTTAAATTTCCGGCATTTTCCAACTAACCTCATTTTCAGATTAACGATATTTTTCAATTTACGATATCTTAAATTTGCAATATTTTCAAATAAACGATATTTTCAAATTTACAATATTTCGAAATTTACATTTTTAAATTTGCGATATTTTCAAATGTATGATATTTTAAAATTCACGATATTTTCAATGCACGGCATCTTCAAAGTTTTTCAATGTACGGCAAATGTTCAAATTTAGAATATGTTCAAATTTACGATATTTTAATATTTAATTCTGTTGAATTCTGTTATTTTTAAATTGAATATCGTACTTTAAATTTACAAAATATTTTAATGTTAACGATATTTTCAAACTTACGATATTTTCAAATTTACGATATTTTCAAATTTACAAATTTAAAATATTTACAAATTTACGATATTTGCAAATTTACGATATTTTCAAATTTACGATATTTTCAAATTAACGATATTTTCAAATTAACGATATTTTCAAAATAACGATATTTTTTTAATATTACCTCCTTCAGGTGATTTCACAAACGAGCTATAATTCCACACTTTCCTAACGATATTTTGCAAGTATGTTTTTTAAGTCGGACAATAGAACTTCGCTTCTTAAAAACTAACCAACCTTAGTTTTAAATTTAAAAAAAAAAAATTTAAAATTGAATTTCGTTCCTAACCTTACAGGCACCAGAAACATGAGCCGCAACCTAACAGCCCCTTGATGAACCATTATTGGTTATGAAGAAGGTCAGGCAGCAGCAGTAGCTTAAAATAGCAACATTCAAAACAAAAACATTGACTATGACGTCTTGTTGACAACCCTTATTTAGCTAATGCTGATGCTGATAACAATGATGAAGTTGATGATTCCACTAGTTGGAATGATTGGTGGCACCATGGCGCCAAGTTATAACAACAAAACTGCAAGATTTTCTTACGTGATATTAGCAAATAATAATAATAAGCAAGCGCCGTCGTGCAAGGTAAAAATATAAATCAGACGACGTCATTACAATGAAGAAGAAAAAAAAATTAATACAAAAAAAAATATTGCATAATTTTAGGACTATAAAAACAGCATTATGTTAAGCAAAAACACAATAAAATAAAAACTAAGAATGAGTAGAGAATAAACAAAAAAAAAAAAAACGGCGCCAAGCTATTGAATAATTTATGCAAAACTTTGGCAAAAAATTACAGGATATAAAGATTTCTACAGCTTACAAGGTAATAAAAATAAAAATGTATACGTGCCTAAAAGTAGGCAACATTAAAATGTGCCCAAGACAAGGCAGGCAGGTTGCATGAGCAATAAAATAAGAAAAAAATTTAAGACACCAAAATTAAATGCAATGAAAATAATGTTCAATAATAAAAAGTCTAGCACAGACAGAGGGAAATTAAAGTGTAACGTTCAAAAACAACAACAACAATAAATGGTAAGATACAAAACAATACCGCAAAAAGTCAACAAACCGTCAGGCAAAGCAAAATAATGTCAAAACAAAGAGGTACCCAAAAATATCACACAAAAAAACAAACATGCGATGCGGCACGCGACGGCTGCAAACCTTTGGTACGCCAAAAAAGAACAAACATTCGCATAGAAGAGGGCAACAAACAACAGCTAAAACACAACATGACGAGCCTACTTTAGTAAAAGTAGCAGAAAAACACGCCCACCACCCAAGTTAAGAACAAGCAACGACAAAATATTAAATCCGGCCACTAACGCCACTGTCGCCAGTAGCTGAATTTTACGGCCGGCATATGTTGACGACGTCAAACTTTTTCCGCATAGCAACAAAATAGCAGCGCGGCAAATGTTGTTTAGAAATTGAATAGCAGGCAAATGAAACAAAAAAAAAGCTGCAGCAAAAGAGCAAAGTTAAAACCAAGAAACTGTGGAAAGTGAAGAAGAAAGTGCGCGAGGCCAGAGGGAGGCAGGGACGGAGAAAGCAGATATAAAGTTTAGCAAAAGATTTGAAATTTCCGCGACGAAATTTTGGTAGAGCTAAAAATATTTTTATAGATCAACGCGCCTAGAAAAAAAAACACAAAAAAACTATATGACTGACACACACATATGTAGCACTAAAACACTAAAATTAAACGCAAACACACACATATATTTAGAGTGAAGATTATAAAAAAAAAAAACCGATGTTACGCGCATAAAATTGCAAATAGAAAGAGAAAGGAAAAAAGCGTGCGGCCTCATTTCTTTTTTATTTATTTTTCTTTTTTTTTTATATTCAATGAACTTTTTAGCCAGTTTATTGCTGCTGTGGCTAAATATTGTTGTTAGGGGGCCGTTGATGGCAACAATACAGCGCTTGATCGGTTGTAGCACGCACGTGTAAAGAATTTGTCCTGGTGCGTAAATATGTATGGACGGAATGTCAACAATAGAGCATTGGTTAAATGATATTTAAGAAAAGGAAAAAGAAAAAAATTATCTCACTGCTATTTATTTGATATAGTTTTAGTTTAAAAAAAAAAAAAAAAAACTTTTTCATCACTTGTGTTTGTTTATTCTAGTTATTCACGAAGCATTTGTTAAATACAGACATGCCGGAAATTTTATCTTAAATAATAAATAAAATAGTTGGCGATAATGTGCGTAAAATTAATTTAAAATTTGTTGGCGCATGTAGCACAACTAACAGTGCTCGTGGGCGGATCACATGACGTATGTGCGATATGGAATTCGTTTAGAAAATGAGTCATAGGCGGTGGAAAGGAGAAGAGATTAAATATGTGAGAAAACTGTCTAAAATTTCATGGATAATGTGGATTGTATGAATTTTTGGCACAAAACTTGTAAAATAATGGCAAGTAATTGCAAGTAATGGCAAGTACTTGTGAATAATTTTGGCTGTATTGGATATATTTTCAAACAAAAAACTTATTTAGCGAAAATAAACGCATTTTTAGCTAAGTAATTGATAGTAGTGGCAAGTAATTACACAATGCTGCTGTTCATTAAGCATAAAAATGTTAACTTTTAAAAAAATGTGTGTGCAATTTTACTTTATAGCGTTAATTCATTGTAATCGATAGTAATTCATTGCAATCGAGAGTAATTCAAAGTAATTAAAAATTATTTTATAACGTAAATTCATTTTAATCGAGAGTAATTCAAAGAAGTTAAAAGCAATTGCTAGTAATGAGAAGTAATTACAAGTACATACTTTTAAAAATATTCGGCTCTATTGGATATACTTTCAACAAAAATACTTAATTATCGAAAATAAACACATTTTAAGCAAAGAAATTGAAAGTAATGGCAAGTAATTGATAGTAATGGCAAGTAATTACATTATGCTGCTGTGCATTTAGCATAAAAATGTCAACTTTTATAAAAAATTAATGTGTAATTAAAATTCGTAACGTTAATTAATTGTAATCGAGAGTAATTGACACGTAATTGCAAGTAATAACAGTTAATTGCAATTAAAAACAAATTATTCTAAATAATTATTAATAATTTTGACTGTTCTTGATATATTTTCAACAAGAATACTTATTCAAGGAAAGTAAACACATTTTACGCAAAGTAATTGATAGTAACGACAAGTAATTGGTACTAATGACAAGTGGATAACATTACCCTGCTTTAATTCCGCAAAATATGAAAACTTCTGATTAATTCTGAAATAAAAATTTAATTTATAACGTTAACTCAGTGTAATCGAAAGTAATTGGAAATAATTAAAAGTGCTGGAAGTAGCATTATATGTTTAAAACAAGGAAGAATTAAAAATTGATTGACGCCCTTTGTGTCAAACAACCTTTCTATATTATGATAAATTAAATTTTAATACATTACAAAGTAATTATAAAGTAATTACAGAGTAATTGAGAGTAGATATTGACATGACATTCCAGCAATATTGAGCCCTTGTCAAAGAAAAAGCTTTTTACTTGAAAAAAGATACATAAATGAGGTGTTATTTCAGTTGAAATCAAAAAAATTTTAAACATTACAAAAGTAATCAACCGTAATTATGTAATTAATAGCAATCGAGAAGTTCTTAAAGTGACTGAGAAGTAATTAAGAGTAATTTCGAAGTAATTAAGAGTAATTTCGAAGTAATTAAGAGTAATTTCGAAGTAATTAAGAGTAATTTCGAAGTAATTAAGAGTAATTTCGAAGTAATTAAGAGTAATTTCGAAGTAATTAAGAAGTACTGCTAAGCATTTAGGTCAGTTTGATGTGTTTAAGAGTAATTTCTAAGTAAATAAGAGTGATTTCGAACTTATTAAAAGTTATTGTAGGGTAATTAAATATAATTTTAAAGTAATTAAGAGCAATTGCTAAATAATAAAGATCAATTGCTAAATAATTAAGATCAATTCATAAGGAATAAAGCTCATTTCTATATTGTTTATAATATTTTACTCACAAAGTAGTCCCAGGAAGTTAAGTAATTTTATTAAGGAATAAGTAATGCAAATCGTATGAATGCATTTCTCTGTATCACAAGATTAAGTTGAAGTATGAAATATGAAGTAAATTCAGGTGTTTCAATGTAATTTTTTACAAAATAGTGCTTTCACAAAGTAATTGCAGGAAATTTATAAATTTTCTCAAGGAATCAGAAATGTTAATAGCAAAAAATTATTTTTATATGTACTCATAAGAGTAATTTTCAAATTATTAAGATTATTTTTCAAGTTATTAAGAGTAATCGTACAGTAATTAAGGGAAATATTGAAGTAATTAAGAGTTATTTCTATGACATTTTTATAAAATATAACTTTCTCAAAGTAATTGCAGAAAATTGAGAAGTTTTATCAAGGAATAAGTAATGCAAATTGCATAAAGACATTTTATCTATGTTCATAAGATTAATTTTTGAGTAGTTCATATTAATTTTTTTTTGTAATCAAAAGTAATTTTTAAGTAATTAAGTGACATTTTCAATAATTTAAGAGTTATTTCGATGTCAAGTAAGGTTAAGTAATTCTTTCTTCTTAAAATTCTTTCTTAAGTAATTGGAAGTAATTGAGAATACTGTTAAGAAAATTATAATTAAAATGGTACAAATCATTTTTTATGCAAAACTTATATTTCGTGGCATTAAAAAGTAATTTAGAAGTACTTCTTTAATAGTAATTGCAAGTAATTATCCTTAAATAAGTCAAATAATAAAATAAAATCAATTTTAACCAGCAATTTACCAGCAAGGAATTTTTATGTAAAACTTATATTTTATTGCATTCAAAAGTAATTTAGGAGTATTTCAGCGATAGTAATTGCATGTAATTATACCAAAAATAGTAAAATAATCCAACAAAAATCATTTTTAGGCAGCAAATTACACTGTATACGAAAAGATAGAAAATAATTGCGAGTACTTAAAATAATTTTGATGTAATTAAAACTACATTTTAAGTAATCTGAACTAAATACAAAACATTTCGAAGAAATTAAGAATTATTTCGATATAATTTGTAAACAAAGTATTACATTCCGAAAGTACTTACAAGTAATTGAAAAATACTTTCAAGAAATTCATAATGCAACTCATTTAATTTAATTTTTTATGCAAAATTTTTATTTTCTTAAAGTATTACAAGTATTTCAATGAAAGTAATTACATGTAATTACTTCAAAATAAGTCAAATAATCCAATATAAATCATTTTTGGGCAGTAATTAAATAATTACAAGTAATGCAAGTTAATTACTAGTAATAAAAACAAAATTTAAAGTAATTTTGACAAGAAATAATGTAATTACAAAAAGTTTCGAGCAAGTCAATAAAACTAAACCAAAATACCAAGAGCTAACAATAGAAATGACAAGTAATTAAGAGTAGTTATGTGTAATTATAAGTAGTTAAAAGTAATTTTAAGTTATTATGTGTCATGTTAAGTAGTTAAGAACAATTCTGAGCTAATCATCAATGTAATACGCACTCAAAAGCTAATCAAATCCATAATATATATCCAAAAGTTTAATTGAGCGCACGGCCAGCAAAGTAATTACAGAGTAATTATGCAGTAATTTAAACGTTGTTTAATCATCAGTTCTTAACTAATGTACGCAAATTAACGCATTGTTAAGAAATCACACCAGAGCAGCGCCAAAGAGTTAAGGTGTCTGCAGTGTAATTGCGGGCTTGAACTTAACAAGCTTAGCAGCTATAAAGCACAGGGTCGGTCTTTTATGCCCACCAGCAAACAACACAGCCTGTTTGTATGTTCATAAACATCCGCTTTTAATTTTACATTTCCGTTTGGAGGCAATTTCACTTTTGCACAAACCTGGAGTGCAATTTGGCGCAAAGCATAAACAGACACTCATACAACGACAGTGCAAAAAAAAAAGAGAACGACAGCGGAAAGTCAGCAGCAATTTGCATTTAATTATATCAAGTTAAAAGCAATAAAGGAGTAAAACGTGTAAAATAAAAAAAAAAAAATAAAACTGAAACTAGTAATTTTTTTGCGTTTACAGCAGGCCTTAAGCAGTCATAAAGCCACACGCAGAGTGGGTGGTGGTGGTGATGATGGTTAAACTCTAGGAGTTTAGGTCTGGCGTCATGCTCGCTCATGCTAATATCTAATAAGCGCCACAAGGGTAGAAAACTGTCAATATGGGACAAATAGATGGTGGATGCTTTTATAAATTGCCTTATTTGTAAATAAAATAGTAGCCTACTTTTAAGGGAATGAGCGGAGTGGGTGGGCGAACTCCCAGTTATGGGTGCTTTGCTAGTAGATTAGGTCATTGATAACGTTTGCATTGACCGATTGACAAATCTACAAATCAAAAAACCATATAGCGTACAACTATGTGGCAAGTGGAAGTTTTTCTACATCAACTTTTGTGATATTAATTTATTTTATGATTAATAACTATTGAAGCTGCTGCTATTTTGTTGACGGAAGTAATTTTTTTTGTTTTAAGATTTGCACAGCCGACTTTTTCGACAAGCTGTGCCAACATTGACTTCAATTTTTTCATTGACTTCAAGCTTAGACTGAGAAGAAACAACATTTTTGTTTTAACGCTATTCCGTCAAATGTTATCAGCATGAAGAAAAAATTTAAATAAAAAACTGAAACCAAGTGAGTATGTGTGTTAATAAATTATTGCCAACTAGGCAGAGAGCAGCTTGCTTTATGAGGACGCACGTGTACTTTTAATTGTTTACTTCACGACTTGATACACTTGCTTTTAAATATTTTTTTAGTATTTGCGTTAGTTTTTCTGGTTAGTTAAACAAAGTTGCAACTGTAGCAAAGAGCAACAAAAGCCAATAGAAGAAGTGGTTTTGAAAAGTTGTTGTAGATAGCAACATGAAATTGAATAAAAACTATTTTTTTTTTTTTCTTTTAAATTGCTTAATTAATTTAATGCTAGAGCGTTGCGATGCGGCATTTATTTATCTGCACAAAAATAGCAAAATAGTAAAATTATGCGTAACGAGCCGAAGGCTTGAACAAGCTTTTTGAACAGGACGACTTAAATTATGCGCAAGTGTTGCGTTAATTGTGTTGATTGCGTTGATGGCCAGTCGTACATTCCGATGGGCTATTAAATTAATTACGATAGGCGTACATTGTGTGGTTTTAACAAGTTTTTTGTTTTTTTTTTTTTTTTTTGTCATATTTGTGAAAGAATTTCGCTGTGTTGCAAATTTATTGTTTTCATACGACAAAATAATGATAATTAAGGCTTATTAACGCAAAATAATGTGCAAATTATAATGTCATAAATAGTATTAACAGTTTAAATGCTTGGCAGGTGTTTGTTTTGGTGAAAATTTAAATTAAAACCAAAGTAATTACATGTAATTACATGTAATTTCATGTAAAAGTTAAGGCATTAAGTTGCAAAACTTAGGAAAAACATTATTTCTGCACATTTTATGCATATATTTCAATGCATTACCTATAAATGACGATATAGGCAAAGTAATTACTTTCAAGTACTTTTAAGAATGGCATATATAATAAGAAAAATTATATTTACATGCAATAAAAACGAAGAATGCATTAAAATGTTGCAAAATATGCCATATTCAGCAAAGTAATTACCTGTAATTACTGTCAAAAAATAGGAATAATCAAAAATAATTTGTCCAAATTAATTCGTATATGTTTAAATTATCAAACCATACAATATTTCGTACTTGGGATTAAATTTACCAAAGTAATTACGTGCAATTACTTTAATAAATTGCACCCATAAGGTAGAAAATGTAGGTAATTTACATGAATTTCAATGAATTTGTTTAAATTAAGCACATATTTCAATGCATTACCGCTTAAAGTCGGTTTTGGCAAAGTAATTACTAGCAAATACTTTCAAGATTGACACTACAGATATGAACAATGATGTTTATAGGCAAAAAGCCAAAGACTGCATTAAAATATTGCAAATTACGCAATATTTGACAAAGTAATGAACTGTAATTACTTAAAAAAAAAGAATAAAAGTGAAAACTTATGCAAAAATTTAGTTTTATTCAATAACTTAACTAACCATACAATATTTGCTAGTTAAATTTGAATTTTATAAAGTAATTACTTGCAAGTACTCATTCAATGGCGTAATTTAAACATAGAAATAAGTCAAATTTGGCGTTTATTGAAAAATTTTGCAGAGTATTTACATTTAATTACTTGCCATTACTTTAAATTACTTGCTATATTTTCATAAAACTGAAAAATGAAGTGTTAAAACATAGCATTTATTAAGAAAAATACTTAAATACATTTGCCTTTGCCGTATTTGACTTAGTAATTACCTGTAATTACTTTCAAAATAAGCAATTTTAAAGTAAATAAATATGCAAAAATTAAGTATTATGCAATAATTAAAATAGCAATATAATATTTGTTAAATTAGTTTGCATTTTACAAAGTAATTACCTGTAATTACTCATATATTGATGTAATCGAACCAGAAAATTACATAGAAATTTATTTATATTTAAAACGGTTTGCATAAAAAGCACAATTTTGCATTTTGGAAATGATTTCACAGAGTAATTACTTGCAATTAATGTTCATTACTTGCAATTACTTTTAATAACTTGCATAATTTTTGCATAAAACCGGACAATTAAGCATGTAAATGTTTAAAACCATAAGATTTCTATACCAAAATATTTCAAATTTTGTAATTCAAGCACGATAAAGCAAAGTAATTCATTACAAATGTAAGGGTTTTTAAAACGGGCAAAATAAGTGAATACATAGCTGCCAAAGCAAAATTTTTTTATAAAGGCACACATTTATATGAACATTTGCATTTTTCAAAATGATTAATGACATAATTACTTGTAATTACTAACAATTACTTTACAAAAAGGCGAAAATTGCAGAAAAAATTATTCTTACATTAATATTTGTTCCATTTTAACTTTTTAATAAAAAATTTCAAAATTAAAGCAAATTTAAGAGAAGTAATTACTTTTAATTACTTCAAGTATTGACAAAAATGGCAATTTTAAGTCTGAAATCAAAGAATTGTTCTAAATTGCCCCACATATTAGACACCATTTTGTTCTTTTGAAAATTTAGCACAGCAATTATATGCAATTACTTGCAATTACTTTAAATAATAGCGCCAAAAAGCTGCAAAACGCAACCAAAAATAAGTATTCATAATTATATTGACTAGTAGAACTAATTTTGACAATTATTGTAAGAAAAAGCACAGTAATTACTTGCAATTACTTAATTTAACAGCGTCAAAAAGCTGTAAAACGAAACCGAAAACTAGTAGACATAATTATGTTGACTAGTAAAGCTATATTTGACAATTATTGTTAGAAAAGCACAGTAATTACTAGCAATTACAAAAGATATTCGCGGTAATTAGTTGCGCAATGTTGACATTACTCCATACAAGCGGCGCTAACATGCACATAAAGTGTAGTTTAAGTGAGATAATTAGTAATCTGGCAATTACTAGCAAGTACCATGAAGTTACATGTAGAGAAATAACCAAATGACAAAGTTAATTGATTATATTTCATTTTCAAAACATAACCTTAGAAAAAACATAACATATAAGCTAACGTCCAATTGTAATTACATGTAATTAAGCATTACGACATAAAAAATTTGCAAACCATTCAAATGAATTCAGTTGAACTTAACCAATTCCATTATTTCTTTTGAAGCTCAAGTAATAACAAGTATTTATGTGGTAATTAGCTGTGCAAATCTTAAGAAAACTGCACAAAAAGAAGTGCAATTTAAAAATACCTTAAATTTTACAAATTAAAATATACTCAACTGCCCGCTGAACCAAACCGTCCTAGCAACAACGCCGTTGCCAAGACAAAAATATTAAAAAGCTTGAAGCTAAACAAAAAAAAAAAAACCATCACAAAGTAGATAATTAATTCAAGCTGAATTAATATAATAAAGCTTAATATTTAAATAAATACAAAGCAACACAGCTCAGCGATTAAGCAGCAGAGCAAGTTAATAGAATCAATTTAAATAAGAAATAGATTAAAAAACTTTTTCGGTCTAAAAAGCTGAGCATTTTTATGATAACTGCTGCTGCTAAATTTCAAAGCTCAAATAAATTAATGGAAGATGCGATGACAGTTCACAAAAGAGTATAAGATTAGATAGATATGTGATTATTTAAATTTAAAGCAAAGAAAATTTCTCAAATTTACATAAATAAAAAAAAAAATAAAAATATTCAGACAGCTTTTTAAAGAAATAAAAAAATATTGTACATCATAAAACATTAACTCAGAGTTCTTGTAACCTCAAGAGTTTATGTCGTCTGTTGGTTGATAGGTTTTTTTTTTCTCATTTTCTGCTGACTCAAGTTCAAATTTCAGCAGCAAGTTAAACCAGACAACTTTGCTGATGACAACCACAAGCATAGCAACAACAAACACAACAAGTTGCAAGTGGATTTTCTAGCAAACTGTGTTAATGCAAAACATGCGCTCAACACTCCAGTGACGAGGGAAAAAATATATACAGAGAGGGAGGGCAAAAATGCAAAAAGCACAAGATCATGACAGGGCAAAACGATCGGCATGCAAAGAATTCCCAGCAATGCTAAATAAAGACTTAAAGGGCTGCACTTTAAGGCTGCTGCCGCCAACTTCCAAGTCGTAGACTTGACCATAAATAATAATGCATGATGATCTTGCACTAAAAGCTATTGGTTTGGCAAAGATCATGATCATGATCATGATCATGGCTGAGATGAGAATCACTTTCATTGCTGCAAAACTGTTGTCGTCATCATCATCATCATCATCATCAACAACAACAACAACAACAACAACAACTTCTCGAGACGAAGGCTTACAAAAGCACAACAACTCATTTGAATAAAACCCAACAAAACCAATAAAGTATGTATGGCAAGATCGTCTGACAAGATCCACTTCAAGTTAAGTTGTTGGCCACAAACTTCGGCAGAAAAATTATGCAGCATTCTTGCACTTGTTGGCAGCAACATGTTGTGTTAAAAAAGCAAAGAATTAAAGGAATGTCTCATTAAATGATAGATGATGTCTTAAGGCAGCAACAGCAAAAACTTTAAAAAGGCAAATAGTGCTTTAAAACGACTGGCGCAACACTGGCGGCGTCTTAAATTAAAAACAAACAATGATCTGCCAAATTTTTTAAAATTTTTGAAGGCTAAAATAATGTACACACTGCAAGAATTTGACCTTAAAATAAAGGTTTAGCGCTGAGCAACAGACAAATAGCGAAAAATAAAGTTGCCAGCAACATGTTTGCCAACATAGTTTTGTAAAAGTAGACGTGGAGGAAAAAAACTGGTTGAACTGGTGAGTTTGTTTGAAAGGTTTTGCTGACTGTTCGATGGTGGCATGCTTGCTTGGCAACACTTAAATGCAATGGGCAACATTGCCATGAATGCCAAGACAGGCAGACAAAGGCAGCAATACGACACGACGCTGAGTCTGCAACAGCGTGACTGTAAATTTTTTGCATAGTTCAAGCTTAGGAATGCAGTTTTAACCGGTTCCAAAAGACTTGTGATGCAACAATCATTGGCGAAAAAAATGTGCATTAAAAATACATTTAAGAAAAAAATAACAAAGAATATAACCAGAGAAGACTGACTCAAAGCGAAAGTCAGTTTTTTTAGCGAAAAGTTTAAAAAGATCTTGGAGAGTAAAAATGAACCATACATACCAAACAAGATCATATCGTAGAGGATCAGTTTGAAATAAAATCAATTATTTGTTAAAATTGAGTACATGTGCAGCACATAAATCGAGCTAAAAGCAGTAAGTATTGAAAGCAGTAAGGAAAGTGGCAAAGATCGGCAATAAGATCTTAAAGATCAGATTGAAAAGATCAATGGAATGAAAACATAACTGAAAAATGCGATCAACACTGAAGCAATCATCATCAGCTATAAGCAACTGAGGTTCAAGTCATATCAAGATCAACTAAGATCACATCAGTTTTAAAATGAGATCAATTTTAAACTGAGATCAGTCTCGGCGGGCATGATCATCAGCAGTCAAGAAATATATTTATTGTTAAAACTAGAGAAATTAAAGGTGTAAGAAGAGTAAAGATCAGTATTGAAAGTAGTGAAGATCACGAGTAAACAACTAAGTGTAAAATCGACGATCAGTTGCGTAAAAGATCAAAAGCAAAAGAATAATTTAGTTGCAAAGTCAAAAGAGCACAAAGCTAGAGAGTGGAGACCAAGACTGAAAGTAGTTAAGATCCTTATTAAGCGATTGAGATCAATTAGGAAAATATCAATAACGCAGAATAAAATCATATAGTGATTATCATTATTTTATATATTATTATTACAAGTAATAAATAATAATATAATATATATTATCACCTAGCAAGAGACTGATCATATCATAATGATCACTTTATTTTAATACTCAACTTAATAAGAAAATTTATTTAAGAAACATATCAATAGTACAGGATCAAATCATAACATGATGAACATTATTTCATATATTATTATTATTAGTAATAAATAATGATAATATCTTCCAGCAAGAGACTGATCATATGATAATTATCACTTTATTTTAATAATCAACTAAATAATGAAATGTATTAATATTTAATATGTTACAAACTAATTGTTTTTCTATCAAAAGAAATTGATAGAAACATAATAGCAAATGGTAGAGATCAGGATAAACTAGAAAAGATTTTTACTTAAATATTGAAGATCAGTTAGGAAAATATCAAAATTGAAGCATCAAACTGGTTTTATCATGGTATAAAGCATACGAGTAGAACAAAGTACATAGTATAGAAGAGAAAAGTATTCTATAGTAAAGAAGAGAAGATCAAATCGAAAAAATCATTATAACACATGATGTATAGCAAATAACAAAAAAATGTAAATGAGTTTGAAGAAATAGTTCATGAAAATTTATTTGAAAAGAAGGCATAAAATCGATATAAACATAGTTGAAGATCATTAAAAATATCGATCAAATATCGAAGATCAGTCTCGTATATGATGAAGACTTGTCACATAAAATAGTTTAAAACAAAAAATCCAAATGAATTGCCAAATCAAAATATTTTAAATTATTAAAGAAGGTCTAAAATTAGTATTAAAATTAAGATCATTAAAAAAACACTGAAGATCATTTTCATTATTTGTCAAATTAAGAAATTTCAAAATTTGTAATGAATTTTCAAATCAAACAATGAAACATTCAATAAGAATGACAAATAAATACAAATATTGTGTAGTCAAAAAAGAACACCATCAAAAAACTGAAGATGAAATATCGAAGATCAGTCTCGTAAATGATGAATACTAGTCAAAGTAAGGAATTTTTTTAAAATCCAAATGAATTCCCAAATCAAAACATTTCCAATTGTTAAAGAAGGTGTAAAATCAGTATTGAAATAAAAAAAGGTCATTAAAAACTGAAGATCGTTTACGTACATGATGAATTTTCGTCAAATAATGAAATTTCTAAAGAATTTTCAAATCAAACAATGAAACATTTAATAAGAATGACAAATAAATACAAATACAAATAAATAAATGTTTCGTCAGAAAAGATCATCAGAAAACTGAAAATCAAATATCGAAGATTTTCATCGAATTCATCATATTCATCATATTCATCGAAACGTATATGATGAATATTTGTCATATAAAATCTTTAAGAGAAACAAAATAAAAATGAATTGCCAAATAAAAATATTTAAAAATGATAAAGAAGGCCTAATGAAATAATAAAGATCATTAAAAAACCAATGATCATTTTCGTATATTATAAATATTTGTCAAATAAAGAACGTTTGAGTTTCATATAAAAAAATTGAAGCTAATTGTATTTAAAGTTGATAAAGAAGGCCTAAAATCGATATTACAATAGGTAGAGATCATTAAGAAACTAAAGACCATTTTCGTAAATGATGAATATTTGTCAATTAAAGAAATTTTTAAACTAAAAATACAAATGAATTGCCAAATCAAAAGTTTATATAGAATAAATATGGCAAATATAAGTTTTGTAGTAAGTTAAGATCATCATTAAAAGATCACTGAAAATCAACTATTAAAGATCAGTCTCGTATATGATAACGATTTGTCATATAAATAACTAGTAGAAAACCATACAAATGAATTGCCAAATCAGAGAATTTAGCATTGATGAAGGCCTAAAATCGATACTGAAATACGTAAAGATCAATAAAAAAACTGGAGATCATTTTCGTATTAGATAAATATTTGTCAAATAGAGAAATTACTAAAAACAAAATTACAAATGAAGTGCCAAATCAATAAATGTAGCACTGAATAAAAATTATAAATATAAATATGATAGATAGTAAAGATCATCATTAAAAAACCGAAGATCATTTTCGTATATGATGATATTTGTCAAATAAAGAAATTTTGAGTGTCAAATAAAAAATGTAAACTAATTGCGAAATGAAAAAAATTTAACGTTGAATAAAAATGACAAATAAGTAATGTATTAAGAAAGATCATCATAAAAATTATTGTCATAAAGAACTGAAGATCAGTTTTGTATAAGTTCCAAAACCATATAACAAATTTATTGTTCAATCAATATAAATCAATTCATAGTTAAAAAAGAATAGAACTAACAAATTAAGATCACTTCTACTTACCACAAAGATCAGTAGCGATGATCAACTCTGAGATTAGTTTCAGACAAAATCAAAAGTAACTAAACAAATTAATTGTCACATCAAAATAAATCACTCATTGAACCTGTGCTGATAAGATCAAAACTGACAGGATCAATAAAGATCACAATATAAGATCAACTAAAATCATGACTCAAAAACGTAAAGATCAGTATTAAAAAGTAACTAATAGCAGTAAAAATGTAAAAACTCAAATCGTTAAAGATCACTATCAGACAAGATTAATAACAAAAGAGCAATTTAGCGTCAAATTTGATTAAATCAAAAAAAAAATAACCAAGGAAAGTACCGATCAAGATTAGACAATTAGACGTGCCTATATCAAATGGAAAAAGATTAGCTACAGACATGATCAATAGCCAAATTATATATAACCTGTTGTTTTAACAATAAATAACTCAAGATCAATACACAGAAGATCGCAACACAGGAGCTCAGTTTCTCACAAGATTAATAGCCAAGGAACATTAATTATGAAACCACACTATACATAAAAAACGAAATGAAAATAACAGGAAAGAAATTATGTCTTGGTGAAAGAATTTAGTGAAACATCTACAGTTTAAAACTAATGAACACACCTAAAGATCAATCACTGATCGAGCTATGAAGATCAATGTTTAAAATCACGCTCAGGCGTAAGTGAAATAAAATACTTAAAATAATGTGTTAAACGTGACTTGATATCGAATAATAGATACTTTAATCAAACAGACAAATATACAAACGTTCTGCTGATCGATCTTAAGTCAAACTCAAAGAGCTGACAAAAAAATATCAGAAAACCCGCCCATATAGCTTGTTTAGAAACCTTAAATTTAATATTAAAAAACAAAGTTCAGAATTTAAAGTAAAACGTTGACGACAATAAGACACACAAAACTCGCAAGATCAGCAGTTTTTTAAAATTTCCATTTTTTTAAATATTCAAATTTTAAACGCACTTAATATAAGTTCACATATCTCACAATACCGTTTGAAATTCAAACTGCTTATCAATATCAGGAGTTGAGTTAAAGTACAGTACCTGTTCTTAAGTTGTATTCTTTAAATTGTTGGAAAACTACATAATAAAAATATTTCCTACAAAGTGTGTGGTGGAGGGAGAAACCCTTTAAAAATGCAGGTAGTTTAAAACTTTGTTGCTAACGTCCCGTCTTGTGCAGTTGCCACTTTCTAGGCCCCTAACGGCATGACATACATTTTAAGCGCTGATTAGCAGCATCGTCGTGTCTCTCTTGTCTTGTCTGTCTGTCTAGCTTGGGTCTTTCCAATTTTTATTTTATTACCTTTCTAAAGACATAAAAATGTTTATCTAGCGCTACGCGCTGTTGTTACATTTTCTTTCATTTTTTTTTTTTTATTTCGTTCGTTACTGGAGAATGTGTGTGTTGTAGTTGATGTTGTTGTTGTTATCGACGGTGGCGGCGGCAACAACAATGTTGTCACATATATAACTCGTACTCATACGAAGGAAGATAATAATAAAATTGAAATTTATTGATAAAGAAATAATGAGCAGAGGACACAAAAGGTGAAAAAGGTGCTGTGCGTCTAGATCGAGTGAGATCAACAGCATTTGATAACGCTTAAATTGAAACTGACCGAAAAAAATCAAACGATTTGCATGCATAATCGTCAAGTTGTTGTAAGATTTAATCAAATTCATCGTCAAGTATTTAGAAATAAATGGAAAAAATTTTAAATATTTATGCAAACCTTGCATGTTTTATATTATAGTTTAATGCATTAAAAAAATGTATGCGCACACACACACACACACACCTGTTTGATAAAAACAATAAAAAAGAAAAGAAATTCCCAAAGCTATTTTCAACACATTCGTTCGCTTCATTCAACGTTTTGCGCATGCGCAGCCGGTTTCTGCCAGCTTTATATCTTTTAATTGGTTTTTTTTTATTCTCAAGCTGTTTTTTTTTTTTTTTCTTTTTATTATTATTATAGTTTTTTGTCGTTGTCTTTATTTGCTGCTATTGATCATGAATTGGCTGGGAAAACGTAGCTCTTGACAACAGCGTAGCTTGTAGTAAAAATGCTCTTGTAACTTGGCGAGGCATACTTAAGGGAGTGTAGATATTATAACTGGTTTGGCTACAGAAGTTTAAAGAGCACAGCTTTCATTGTTAAGCTTTGTAGGGGAAATAATTGAGGGAATTTTTACTACAGTGTAAAATAGCTTTAGACTTTGGGCGATGTGATCGATAAACCTATGCATGCTTTATGGAAAAACGAGCAAATTATTTTAAAATCAATAAAAGATTTATTGAGCGAGTTTAACCAATTGAGCCAGTAGGTGGGCATTTTTGCTTAACAGCCAAAAATGCAATTGAAACAATTGAGTCCATTGAAGACAGTTGAGTCAATAGAATCAAAGGTAAATTTAACCATTAAGTAAATTGAGTCAATTGAACCAATTGAGTCAATTGAACTAATTGAGTCAATTGCACCAACTGAGTCAATTAAACTAATTATTCAATTGAACCAATTCAGTCAATTGAACCAATTGAGTCAATTGAACCAATTGAGTCAATTGAACCAATTGAGTCAATTGAACCAATTGAGTCAATTGAACCAATTGAGTCAATTGAACCAATTGAGTCAATTGAACCAATTGAGTCAATTGAACCAATTGAGTCAATTGAACCAACTGAGTCAATTGAACCAATTGAATCAATTGAACCAATTCAGTCAATTGAACCAATTGAGTCAATTGAACCAATTGAGTCAATTGAACCAATTGAGTCAATTGAACCAATTGAGTCAATTGAACCAATTGAGTCAATTGAACCAATTGAACCAATTGAGTCAATTGAACCAATTGAGTCAATTGAGTCAATTGAACCAATTGAGTCAATTGAACCAATTGAGTCAATTGAACCAATTGAGTCAATTGAACCAATTGAGTCAATTGAACCAATTGAGTCAATTTTGAGATTGAAATAACAAATTGAGTCAATTGAACCACTTGAGTCAATTGAACCAATTGAGTAAATTGAACCAATTGAGTCAATTGAACCAATTGTTTCAGTTGAACAAATTGAGTCAATTGAACCAATTAAGTCAATTGAACCAATTGTGTTATTTAAACCAATTGAGTTAATTGAACATATTGAGGCAATTTAGTCGATTGAAATTGAACCATGAGTCAATAGAGGCTATTGAGTCAGTTGAAACAATTGAGCAAATCGAAAAAATTCAATTGAGTCAACTGAATTAATTGGGTTCATTCACCCAATTGAGTCAATGTTTTCAATTAAACCAATTGAGTCAATTGAACCAATTGCATCAATTTATTCAATTGGTTCAATTCCGATTGACTCAATTGGTTCAATTGACTCAATGGTTTCAATTGACTCAATGGTTTCAATTGCCTCAATTGTTTCAAATGACTCAGTTGTTTCTAATGACTCAGTCATTTCAACTGACTCAATTGTTTCAATTGACTGAATTGCTTTACATGCCTCAATGCTTCAATGTTGAACGAATTGAGTCAGTTGAACAAGAGTCAATTGAACCAATTTTGAACGAAAGGAGTCAGTTGAAACAGAGTTAATTTAGCCAATTGAGTTTATTGAATCAATCGAGTTCATTGAATCAATTGAGTCCATTGAATTGTGTGAGAAAATTTAAAAAAATTAAACATATCCCTGCAATGACTTTCAATCGCCTCAGAATCGCTAGCGAATCACTTGGAAGATGAAACAATCGCAGGTGAGCTTATTTGAGAGTCACCCGGGTATCAGCCGACTGTAAGCAGCTGAGGCCATAAAAGCCATTCGTCGGGTAGATTCGTCAACGAATCGCTTAGAGGAGTCTTAAGCATTCGTCGTGAAGATTCGCCAATAAATCGCCGAGAGGGGTTTAAAGTGATTCGCTGATGAGAACCACGAACGAATCACCGAAAAAATATTGATTAATTTTAATGCTTTTTCAGAGCATGCTTTATAACCTGACTTTAGATTTCGATAATTCCCAAAAAGCCATCTTCAAACGATCGTAATGAGTAAAGGAAGATTTTGATGACTTTTCGTTTATTGTGCATTCATCGCTTGGACAATCGAAAAGCGATATATCTTCGCCAACGAGTCGCCTGAGGAGTCTTAAGCAAATCGTCGGAAAAGTTCGATAATTCCCAAAAAACCATCTTCAAACGATCACCGAAATGAGTAGAGGAAGATTTTGAGGACTTTTCGTGAATTGCGCATTCATCGCTTGAGCAGTTGAATCAATAGTGCATCACAAAATAAACTTATCTTCCCATCGTCTGCCAAATGTTTGCAAGAATTCTTGATTCATGACAGGACATTAGTTTGTATGGATTTAAAGAAATGAGTGAAGCCAATTAAGTCAACTAAGCCACTTGCAGGGCCTACATTTTTTTAAAGCGAAGTTTATTTTTTAAGATGATTAAAATGCAGCAATTACAAAAAAAAAAATTGCAACACAAGCAAGTTCTTGCATCACCACTTAAAAAAAGTTTAACTCAAATTTAATTTTCGCACCAAAAAATTCACTAACTTTGCAATTGACAGCTCAAAAAAAGGAAGGGAGGCAACAACATCATTCACACATTGATGCCTGGAATGCCTAAATAGCTAAGTTGTTGCTGTTGTGTACGAACAGCGTCACTAGTGCAAAGCAGCAACATGAGTGGGTGGTTGACTGGCCAGTTGATAAAACAAACAGCAAAATGTTCATGACAGTTATTTAATATATTTATATATATATGTATATCAAGCATCAGCAAGCAAATAAAATAGCAACAAAGACAAAAATTCCAAAGTGATGATGGCACAAAAACTAGCAATAACAATTAAGGCAGTGAAGTGAGTCAGTCGCCTTTTTTTCTATGCGTGACGGTGTTGATGATGACGCTGCTGACAGCAGATGCGTGGGTGGAAAATTGCATTAACGCCCACAAATATGCAATGCAATAAAGTGTTGCAAAGCAGGCGTAAATAAATAAAATATAAAAAATTTTGAATAGAGCTTAAATCCTAGAGATAAGAACTTTAATCTTAGAGATAAGATACAATTTGAAAGCTAAGTTTTTTTTTTTGTATAAGAGATAAAAATTATTTCATAAGAAAATTTATGGCTTTAAAATTTTGCTGCCAAAAATTTAAAGCAAAAAATTAAGTGTTTTTTTATAAATAAATTTTCTGCCAGCCAACATGTGAATATCTCAGTTTGTATGTGTCAACACCAACAACACCAAGCGTCATTTCGAAACAAAACAAAAAACAGAATATCAAATTGAATTAACCGTCTCCTTTCAATACAAAATGCCAACCAACAACAGCAATTAGTTTTGCATTTTTCTCACATGCAAATTATATTATTTTTTTCTCATTATTTTTCTCGCATGCTATTTAAATGCATGATGCATTTTTCCGTTGCATTTTGAGAGAAAAAAAAAATAAAAACATGAAATTCCAACAACTGCAATTTTTAAATCTTTTTCTGTTAATGCAAAAATAAACACAGACACACTCGCATGCACATTGTTGTTGCTGACAATTGTTGCTGCTGTTGCTGCGTGCAATATTGTTGACACATGTGAGTTGTGCGGCGGCTTGTATTTGTCTGCAACAGTATTTTATTTTTTCTTTCTTGCAATTTGCATATAAAAACGTAAACACATGTTGATGCTATGTTTTTGTTGTTGCTGTTGTTGTAGCTGTTATTAAATGAGACACCGGATAAACATGTTGCTGCTGCTGGCTGCCAACAAAACAATTCTTTATTTTTTATTTAGTTTTTTTTTATTTTTTCATTATTGTCGTCGCGTATTTTGTAAACAAAGCCAAGTAGTACGACTAGCGACAGCAACAAAGCTGAGAAAAAAAAATTGCGCGCGCAATTTTAAAAATTTCAGCGCATATCATATTTTTATGAAGGCATGCAGAGACAGGAAATGTGGTCTCCGATGTGAGTATGTGTGCAGCCACTTCAAAAGCGTAAAAAGCAGCGGAAATAAATACAAGTTGTCAAAGGATTGACAGTAAAAGAGGACAGAAGAAAAAAAAATTGATTTGCAAGAAAGCGTTGGGAGTGTGGAGCGCACAGAGAAGAAAACAACGGATTGCAACGGAAATTAAATTTGAAATTTCGCTTGAGTAAAAACAAAGACTTAGCTTGCTTATATCGTGAAGTTTGCTTTTTTTACTAGCAGACATGAAAACATTTAAGCAATATCAGAGAGGAAACACAATAAAAGTCTTGTTTTTTTGTTGCAGAGATTCTTAAGGAAATTGGTAACGGTTTTTACAAATATAAAAGCTAAACATAAAGTAAACTTTGAACTAATTAAAGTAATTAAAAGTAATTAAACTTTGAAGTAATTAAAAAATAATAATATTAAATAAAATCTCTGAAGATTTTTAAAGAGAATTGAAAAACTTTAAAAGTTTATCTTTGAACGATAATAAAAAAAATTAAATTTTTTATTTAAAACGGCATAGATGGCAAAAATATAGTTTTTGAAAACTATAAAAGCTTTTTGAAGATTTTTATTTCAAAGTCAAGTTTTCACGGAAATGAACAAAATGAAAATAATAAAAGCTTTGTGAAAAATTTGAATAATTTTAATACAAAATGAAGTTTTAAAGCACTAAAACTTAAATATAAATATTTCAAAAATATAGTTTTAAACGAATATAAAATTTACGAATATAAAGATTTTGTTCAAAGTCTCACAAAGCCAAGATTTCGAAAAACTTAATAAAGCGCAAATTAGATAAAGCTTACGGAAAGCTTTTAGTAATTTTATTACAAAATAAAGCTTTAAGCTTTTCACATAGCGCACAACATATTTCAAAATATAATTTCAAAAGAATATAAAAGCTTTTTAAAAATTATTTGAAAGACTCACAAAAAGCCACGATTTCGAAAAACGTAATAAGGCGCAAATTAGTTATAGCTTTCGGAAAGCTTTCAGTACTTTTATCAAAAAATAAAGCTTTGAGCTGTTCACATAATGCTCGAAATATTTTAAAAATAGAATTTTTAAAAAATATAAAAGCTTTTTAAAGATTTTTTCAAAGACTCACAAAGCCAAGATTTCGAAAAACTTAATAAAACAAAAACTGGTTAAAGCTTTCGAAAAGCTTTAAGTTCTTTTATTTCAAAATAAAGCTTGAAGTACTTTTATCAAAAAATAAAGCTTAAAGCTTGTCACAAAATGCTCGATATATTTAAAAAATATAATTTTAAAAATATATAAAAGTTTTTTTCAAAGACTCACAAAGCCAAGATTTCGAAAAACTTAATAAAACAAAAAAAAATTTAAGCTTTCAGAAAGCTTATTATATTTCAAATATATAATTTTAGGAGAATATAAAAGCTTTTTAAAGATTCTTTTCAAAGTGTTTTAAAAAGCCAACATTTAAAAAAACTGAATAAAGCAAACAATATTTGAAACTTTCTGAGAGCTTTATGCACTTTAACCACAAAATAAAGCTTAACGCTTTTAACATAACGCTCGATATATATCAAATATAATTTTTACAGTGCATAAACGATTTTTTTAAAGCTTTTTAATGCTTTTCAAAGTGTTTCTAAGAGTTAACAAAGCCAAGATTTCGAAAAACTGAATAAAGCGAA
Organism: Tetanocera ferruginea; assembly: GCA_958299015.1. NCBI lineage: Eukaryota > Metazoa > Arthropoda > Insecta > Diptera > Sciomyzidae > Tetanocera > Tetanocera ferruginea. Next base: position 45,157,189 of record OY282643.1, on the reverse strand, counting down.
AAAATAGTTAAAGCTTTTAGTAATTTAATAACAAAACAAGCTTTAAGCTTTACACAATACGCTCTAAATATTTCAAATATATAATTTTTAAAGAATATAAAAGCTTTTTAAAAAGATTTACAAGACAAGATTTTTAAAAACTTAATTAAGCGGTTATAGCTTGATGAACGCTTTATGTACTTTTAATACAAATTAAAGCTTTAAAGCTTTTCACAAAATAAAATTTTTGATAAATAAGAGCTTTTAAAGCTTTTCATAGATTAAATTTTTAAAATTTTTTACTACAAAAGGCAAAAATAAAAGCTTACACAGATAAAATCTGTTTAAAATTTATGAAAACCTTCAGTTTTTATGAAAACTTTTTAGAAGTTTTTAAAAACAGCTTAACATACCAAAGTTGGTACCATGAAGGTTTCATGTAGGAGAGCTTTTTTATTCATAAAGTTTAAATAATGTTTCAGCAAGAAAATCTTATCAATAGCTTTTAAAAAGTTAACGGGGGGGGTAAAGTAAAGATTTTAAAGGTAAGATGAAGTTTTACTTAAATAAAGCTTTTACAGCTTTAGTCGAATTTAATTCTTTGAGGGTTTTTGCAGCAAAAAGTTTTTTAAACTTTAAAAACGCTTGTATTAGTATTCCTGAAATTTTTTAAAGCTTTCTAATAATTTATAAATAGCTTCAGCTTTTATTGAGGAAAGCTTTTGAATACTTTTAAAAATTTAATATAACTTTACTTTAAGTAAAGCTTTTTGAAAGTTTTCAATGTAAACATTTTTTAAAGCTCTAAAATAATATAAAGCTTCAGTTTCAGCTTTTTTTAGGAAAGCTTTTTGAACTTTTTAAACAATTATGTTTAAATATTTAATATAATTTTACTTTGATTAAAGCTTTTTGAAAGTTGTAGGTGTAATAATTTTACAAAGCTCTTAAATAATTAATGCATAGCTTCAGCTCTGTTGAGGAAAGCTTTTTGAACTTTTTTCAGTATAGAGGAAAGTTTTCAGTGTAGGCATTTTTAAAAGCTTTTAACTAATTAAAATAATTATTAAAATAATAAATTATATTAATATTTAAATTTAAATAATAATTTACAATAGCTTCAGCTTCAGTTTTAAAACGAATATTTTTAAAAATTTAATATAACTCTTCTTTGATTCAAGCTTTTTGAAAGTTTTCAGTGTAAGAGTAAAACTTGTAAAGCTTTTAAAAAATATAAAGCTTGTTAAGCTTTTCATAGAGCTTTTAAAGCTTTACAACACATTAAGCTTTTTATCATACAAAGCTTTTAAAGCTTTTTAGTAATTTAAGCTTTTAAAGCTTTTTAACAAGTAAAGCTTTTTACAAAATTTCAACAGCTTTTCTAAAATAAAGGCTTTAGAAAGTATTTTAATGGCTTTTCAGCATTTAAAGTGAATCATCAATAGATTTTAAAATTGAAACTTTCGAAATATATGAAAGCTTTTTAAAAAAATTGAACCTTTTGATAAATCTGAAAGTTTTTATCTTTACTCTGTATAATACATATATTTTGCATTTATTTTGCTGGAGTTCATGTGCAGTTTTAGATGGTTTTGAAACACTTTCAAGGCTTCGAAATAAATTTGCTGCTGTGCTGCAGTAACACTTTTCCATATTTTTTTTTTTTTTTTCCTTTTTTCATAAATAAACATACGCAAAATTATTGAAACAGACTTGCTTGAAATATTTCCCACGCCACAACAACAACATGTTAGTCACATAAAATTGTGCGAAAAAATATGTATTCTCTGACATTTGACTGCAAGTGTTAAGTGAAGAATTTAAAAGATGAGTCGTCTTCATCAGCGTCTATAGCGGATGCTTAATGTTCTGGTTACTTAGCATCCGATCAGCAACAGCAACCTAATGACTAATTCTCCCACAACGCCAACAATCAGCGATCAAAGGTTATACAAAAAATAAAACGAAGTATGTATGAGACAACGACGAGACGATGGCGACGGTAACGAGAGTGGCTGGCTGGCTGCGGTTGAGGCACAGCAAGTACGAATACAAAAAAAAATTAATGAATGAAATGCATGAATGAAGCTAGAAGGTTTAATAAAACAGTACTTTGTGACGCGCAGCAGCAGCAGCAGCAGCAAGGGGAGTGGTGGATAAAAATTTAAAGTTTACTTGGATTAATTTTTTTCGCACTGTTTTTTGTGTAGTTTTTTTTTTTGTTAGCTTGTAAAGATAGTAAAACCACAACAGCTAGAGCTAAGCAAGAAACCACTGAATGAATGAACAGCTGAATGGTTGTATAGATAGATAGATGAATAGATAGATGGATGGCTGGATGCAATGTCTTGCCTTGGGTGGCTGACTTGCAGTCAGTCAAGCATCACATGCAATGCAACTAGACGAGGGTTAAGCAGTTGCCAGTTAAGACAAAAACAAGTTGTTGTCTGGCAGACAAGCGGGCGGGTAGGCGGTCGGTCGACGGGTAGACTTTAATGCAACTAAAGCAGTCTAGCTAGCTGACTCTCACTTTTCCGCAGCGCATTTGATTGGGTGCATTTTTGTTTAGACTTTGATTTGCGCAGACGCAACGACGAGGCTTGCCGTTGCAGCAGCAAGAACCACAGACAGCCAAGCCAGCTCAAATTGCAGCTTTTGTTGTTGGTAGAAGAACGTGTTAATATTGTTGGCGCGCATAACAATTCGTTCGGCAACAGTTGCTCACATGGCATGCTAGCGGATGTTGTTGCTGCTGCTGCTGCTAATTTTAATTATCGACTCGCAACTGAATAACAACAACGGAAATGCTGAGCCCAACAAGACCAACAATTATAAGTTCAATGCACAAGTTTCATGAAAAAAATAGCAAAATTTCAGGAACTTGAATAAAACATTTAACGAATCTTTTTCATGATAAAATAATGATCTGATATTAAAAATAGTTACTTTAAAGAGCTTGAAATTCAAAAGCTTTAAGCTCTACAGAAGTATATCTATCAAATTTTCGATTTTTAAAAAGCTTAAAAGCTTTCATGAAAATTACACCATTACAAAAAGCTTTCATAAAAATAAAAACCTTACAAACTTTTAATATGCTTTTTTGACAATTGAAAATGAAAACTTTACAAGAAGCTTTTAATTTGCTTTTTTGAAAATTGCAAATTTTACAGATGTTTCCAAAAACCAAAAAACCTGTGGTTCAGAAACCATGCTTTGGAAAAAAACAATTCCGCAGCTTTTACACTGCTTTTTGCTTTTAAGATAACATTAAAAATAGTTACAAAAGTGCTTTGCAACATAAAGCTTCAAGGTTTAAATTTAAAAAGCTTCAAATTTCAGCAACCAAAATATTCAGGAACCATTGTTTAGAAAAAAAAATCGTTCCGAAGATTCTTCATGACGACGTTTTGAAAAGCTTCGGACAATTTTTTTCATTTTCATTTCATTTTCTGTTCTGGCATTGAAAATTTTACAGATATTTACAAATTTTTAAATTGTTCAATTGTTTATTGTAACAGCTTTAAGCTTTAAAGTTTTAAGATAGAACAAAGAAAATCGAAAAATTTTCTATTTAAAAAGCCTTCAAGAAAACTAAAGCTTTTGAAAAAGCTTTTCATTTTCTGTTTTGACATTGGAAATTTTACACTTATTGAAAAAATTTAAATTTTTTTTTTATAAAAAGATCTTTCTATTGAAAAGCTTTCTATTACACAGCTTTAAGCTTTAAATTTAACAGCTTAAATCACTCCCAAGGCAAATCAAACAAATTGTATATTTATAAAACCGCTTAAAAGCTTTCAAGAAAACTAAAGCTTTTGAAAAAGCTTTTCATTTTCTATTTTGGCTTTGAAAATTTCATAGACATAAAAAAGATTTTAAATTAATGTTATATTAAAAAAGCTTTCTTTTGAAAAGCTTTTCATAAAACAGCAGTAAGCTTCTTATTTAAAAGCTTTAAGCTTTGCCAAAGCAGATCAAACTTATTTTTTATTTATAAAACGCTTAAATTCTAAAGCTTTTCCTTCACAGTTCCTATTATTACACAAACGATCTCAATAAATACTGTTTTATCGATGTAAGGATAGCCAAATCTCTGTATAAACTGTACACAATTAAATGTAAATGTAAACTAGTAAGGTATATCTTCGACTGGGCCGAAGTTAAAATACCCCCACGTCCGATTCTGAAAGGTAAAAAAATTTTAAATTGGAGAGCTTTTTTTTATGAGATTTTGAGAGATTTTATTATTTTTATGTGTCTAAAATACATACATATCAAATTGTTTTCCTACAGCTTAAATATAAGTCATTTTATAACGTTTTCAATTTTGGGGTTGTATGGGAGGTGGGCGTGTTAGTTTGTGTATCACGCCCATTTTTCTAACACACCTCAGTTTTGTCATGGAATACAGGAATATCGAGTTTCCGTTTTGTACCTTTAATATTAGCCTCTTTATAGGGTTTTCAATTTTGGGGTTGTATGGGAGGGGGGCGTGTTAGTAGGTGGATGACGCCCATTTTTCTAACACACTTTAGTTTTGATATAGAATACTTAAATACCGAGTTTCCGCCTTGTTACTTTAATATTAGCCTCTTTATAGATTTTTCAATTTTGGGGTTGTATGGGAGGTGGGCGTGTTTGTGAGCGGATGTTGCTCATTTTTCGTACACACCTTATTTTTGACATAGAATATACAAATACCGAATTTCAGTATTGTAGCTGTAATATTAACCTCTTTACAGAGTTTTAAATACTGGGGTTATATGGGAGGTAGGCGTGGTTTTCATGCGATTTAGCCCATTCTCGAACTTGATCTTAGGTTTTTAGAAAAAAGCTCAAATACCGAATTTCAGCTCGATAGCTTCAAAATTACGGCTGTAATCGTGTCCACAGACAGACAGACGGACAGACAGACGGACAGACAGACGGACATGGCTAAATCAACTCAGGTGGTCATGATGATCAAGAATATATATACTTTTCTATACCTAACACGCCTCCTTATGGGCGTTACACACGTCGTGACAAAATTAATATACCCCTTACGCAGTACGCGTGGGGGTATAAAAATAATGTCTTGCTATAAATAAATGAATTGAATTGAATTGAAACGCTTAAAAGCTTTCAAGAAAACTAAAGCTTTTGAAAAAGCTTTTCATTTGTATTTTTCTAGCAATTTAAAATAAAAATTTAAAATTTTTATTAAAAAACACCAAAAAATATAGTTTCTAGAACTTTTCTTTAGAAAAAAAAACTATTTCGAAGCTTTTTCATTATAAAAAGTTTATTTAGTTTTAGAATTAGTTACATAAAAGAGCTTTTCATTAAAAAGCTTAAAGCTTGCCGAAAACAGATAATCAACAAATAAGATTTTAAAAAAAACTTAAAAGCTTACATGAAAATTAAAGCTTTCGGAAAACTTTTTTGCCTATTTTTACGGTTTAATGCCATAAAAACACAAAATTAAGCTTTAACTGACGGAACTTTCTGGTAAAAACAGAAAAAATCAAAAGTATTATTGAAGCTTTAAGTTACTAACAACTATAAAGCTTTTGGTAAAGCAGATAATAATAGCAGACAGGCGGTCAACAATCATATAAAATCTTTATAAATAAAAGCTTCAAAGCACGTCTAGTTGCTGGTACTTGTTTGTGTTTTTTGCTGTAGCTGCGAGTATAATTGTTGTTCTTTTGGGTGTGTCAAGCTAGCCAGACCCTACTGCGTCTGCGGCATAAGCCAGCAAAAATAGAAGAAGAGTGACAAAATAAACAAAGACACAGAATCACAGCGCAATCAACACATAGACGACACGAAAATGTTTAGATACTGCGAGCAAAACAAAGCAAATTAAAGGCAGGCAGGCAATACGGCATAGAATAACAAGAGAAAAGGCAATAATAATAAAAACACAATTAAAAAATATATAAAAAAAAACTAAAAAAATTAAGCAAAACATAAAACATAAAGCCATAAAAAAAAACTGAAGAAAGTCTAAAACTAAAGACTTTAAATAGACAAGCAAGAGCAAAGAATTCAAAATAAACCAAGATTACATCATAGGCTGAGCAAGCGGCTCAAGAATGAATGAATGAATGAATGAATAAGAATGAAAAGACGGACATAGCAGAGACAATCAAAGAAATAGTTAAGCGGATACGTAAAAAATTCACACAAGCCATAAGAGAAGTCAGTTTTCATCAGTTGAAACCAGTATTTATGCTAATTGAAATAGATTCATGTTGATATTGTTGTTGTTGTTATTGTTGTTATTATGCTAGTGGCTGCAGTTTCTAGCATATTTCAAAAATATTCACATGCAAACACTGGAGCAATTACCGAGAGACAAGCCTATTTTAGACTCAATAAAAATTTTGTGATACGGGACGTATGAGTAACATTAATTAAAAGTGATTAAAAATAAATGCAATTTAAACCAATTTAATAAAAATTATGCCGCTTTAAGGCAAGTAAAGACTATAAGACATTCACAAAAAATGAAAATAAGACAGTCATAGTGTCGGCAGACCGACAAAGAGTAAGGAAGAAGGATAAAAGCAATAAGAATGCATGCTGTACTTCGCTTAAGGTTTGTAAAAAAAAAGAGGGATAAACTGTAGCAAATTGAAAAATGCTGCTGCTGACAGAAAACAAAACTTTGACCCTTGACACAGCAGCTACACAAAACAGACAGAGAGCACTTTAAAAACAAGTTTTGTTACTTTGCGCAAGTAAAAAAAAAAATATGCAATAAATTGTAGAAATGTTGTAAATGCGAATTTTATGGCGCATTTCAAATTAGCAACAGCAAAAACAACAACTGTAAAGGGGAATGCAAAGAACAAAAATGGAAGCAGAGCAAGAAGCAGCAACAACTTAAAAGCAAAACAAGTTTATGCTAAAAGGATGCGCGCTCTTTGCTAGAAAACTGACTTTGATACAACAAAGTCTTCAAAAAAATTATGAGAAAAAAGGTTGAGAAAAAAAGTGGTGACCATAAAGAAAATGTCCTGGCGGTAAAAATAAATTTTGTAAGCATGCCAATTCGTAAGTCGTAGCTAGTTAAAAGCTGTTGCTGCTGCTGCAAAATTAATGAGGCTTACAATGCGTAGCAAGACATTATGTAGGGAAGCAGGCTAAAAACAATGACAAGTAGCGAGGCGAGCAGCTAAATAACAATTACCAACACAGCTTCCAGAAAATTGCAAAACAAAAAACTTAAGACTTCAATTTTGATTAAAGCAAAATTTAAGAAAAAATTGCTGGCCCCCCAAACATTGCTGATAAGAATACAAAAGGAACCCATTTTATGTGCTGTCAAAACACACACTACAAAAGTTTGCAGCAACAACAATGCAGACATCAACAGGATGAGTCAAGGCGCGGCGCGACAAGTACCTTTTTTTTCTGCCAGGGCAAAAATGGGCATTAATGGAAGCTGTGGCTCAAAGTTTTACATGGCCAAAATAAGTAAGAAGAGATCAATGTAGAAATTGCAAGAAATGTATGATGGGAGCGCAGAGGTTAAGCAAGCCAGACACATAAAATGTTTAATTTTGATGCAGCAGCAGCAGCAGCAGCAGCAGCAGCAGCAGCAGCAACAACAAAACTGCCAACAAAAGCATATAACAAAAGTTTGCAGAGCATGAGACAAAGTTTTGCTCTGATTCAAAAGTTTCCCATAAAGAGAGAAAGAGAGAAGAGAGAGAGTAAAGTAAATATTTATGTTTAAACGTAAAGACAGGGAGAACGAAAAAAATTGCAGCAGCACAGGAGGTAAAGGACGAGTTTGTGGCAGCTGCACAAGACTAGAAAAGGCAAAGCTTTTCAGGAAAAAATCTAAGAGAGGAGACAAGAAACAAGGAGTTCAGAGTAATAGGGTGTGGCAGCACTGCCAACAGTCAAATAAAGCACACCAACAGCCCAGTTTACATTTATTTAGATTTATTTATATAAAACATATTAAAAAAAAAATTTTTTTTCTTAAAATTCAAACATTAAGAAACATGCCCAAGCTTTTGAGACAGACAGTTAAACAGAAAAAAAAAACCTTTAAAAAAATGCGTAAAAAGAGCACACACACACACATAGAAAAGCTTTTGAAGTGCCTTGGCTGGGCTGACAATGTCTAAATAAATGGCGCGCAATTGAAAACAGTGGGTGGCAGTAACGGTGGGCGGCAAAAACTGGGTGGTGCGTGAGGCGTTGGTCGCTGCATAAACAAACGTGTTAGCAGCAGCGACGCAGATACACAAGATTCCTTTATGTATTTGTAGCCAGCCATGGCGCAGAATATGAGTGGCTGGCTGGGTGGGTGGTCGGTCGGTCGTTTGGTTGCCATGATGTTGGTTTCGGTCGTCATTCGGTTGTTAACATCATCATCGTACGACCTTGAGAGTAAAATTTTATTGCTACACGTGTGCAAACAACAAAATATTCATTGAGCTCGACGCGACACAACAACAATAACGTCAGCAGCAACAACAAAAACACAACAACGAATAGCTGTAAATCGGTTGAAGGCATGACTTGAGAAATAAATCAAGCTGGACGTCAGCAGATTTTAAGGTTTTTTTTTTTAAAAAAAAAAAAGTCGCAACATGGCTTCAATATAAGCGCAGACACATAAATTTTTACTTTTTGTAGCCCGGAGTGCGGAGAAAAAGTTGAAGAGAAAATGCGCAAAAACTGACAACACCCAACAGAACCTTTTGATATTGAGCAGAACAAGCAGACGCAAGAGAATGGCGCACATTAAATAAACACAAACTTTCGAAAAACTGTTTAAGGCTCAAGTTGAGTTAAGTTTAGAAAAATACTGACAGCGGCAGCGAAAAAGGTTTTAAAAAAATTTACAAAATAGTTATTTGGATAAACACAAGAACTTAACAAAATGTTTGTAAACTGAAAAGTTAATATAATAGAGCTTTGCAATTTAAAAACAGTTTAACTTTAAAAGCTTTGTGTCAAATTGAAGTTCTTCTTTGAAAAACTTGTTTAAAGTTTTATTTTAAAAATTTTTTGAGCATCATTAAACATTTTTTTTAGAAAGGTTTTCTAAAAAATTTTCCACAAAAAGATATATTTACGAGGTATTTAAAGGCTTTTAAAGTTAAATCTTTACAACGAGCTTTACAGTTTAAGTTCTTTACGAGATTTTTAGCAGAAGCTTATTAACAGATTTTGAAGTTAAAGCTTTTTTAAAAGCTTTCAAACAAATATTCTAAACAAAGCTTTAAGATATTCAATAAATTTGAAATTAAACTTTAAAACTTTATTACATACAAATTTTTTTTCTTGAATTAAATGGAATTGCATTTCAAGTAATTTAATTTAAATTGATTTAAATTAATTTTATTTTATTTAATTAAAATTTATTTAATTCAATTCAGTTTAACTTTTAATTTAATTTAATTTAATTTAATTTAATTCAATTCAATTCAATTCAATTCAATTCAATTCAATTCAATTCAATTCAATTTAATTTAATTTAATTTAATTTAATTTAATTTAATTTAATTTAATTTAATTTAATTTAATTTAATTTTATTTAATTTAATTTAATTTAATTTAATTTAATTTAATTTAATTTAATTTAATTTAATTTAATTTAATTTAATTTAATTTAATTTAATTTAATTTAATTTAATTTAATTTAATTTAATTTAATTTAATTTAATTTAATTTAATTTAATTTAATTTAATTTAATTTAATTTAATTTAATTTAATTTAATTTAATTTAATTTAATTTAATTTAATTTAATTTAATTTAATTTAATTTAATTTAATTTAATTTAATTTAATTTAATTTAATTTAATTTAATTTAATTTAATTTAATTTAATTTAATTTAATTTAATTTAATTTAATTTAATTTAATTTAATTTAATTTAATTTAATTTAATTTAATTTAATTTAATTTAATTTAATTTAATTTAATTTAATTTAATTTAATTTAATTTAATTTAATTTAATTTAATTTAATTTAATTTAATTTAATTTAATTTAATTTAATTTAATTTAATTTAATTTAATTTAATTTAATTTAATTTAATTTAATTTAATTTAATTTAATTTAATTTAATTTAATTTAATTTAATTTAATTTAATTTAATTTAATTTAATTTAATTTAATTTAATTTAATTTAATTTAATTTAATTTAATTTAATTTAATTTAATTTAATTTAATTTAATTTAATTTAATTTAATTTAATTTAATTTAATTTAATTTAATTCAATTTAATTTAATTTAATTTAATTTAATTTAATTTAATTTAATTTAATTTAATTTAATTTAATTTAATTTAATTTAATTTAATTTAATTTAATTTAATTTAATTTAATTTAATTTAATTTAATTTAATTTAATTTAATTTAATTTAATTAAATTTATTTCAATTCCAAAACTTTACAAGTCTTATTGAAAAGCTTTGTAAAGTTTGTAAAAAAGCTTTATTAAAAGTTCTTAAAAGCTTTTTATACAGTTCTTTTAAAAGTATTTATAAAACTTTGCGTTATCAGAAGTTTATTACAAAGTTGGTTACATGTTTTGAAAAAGCTTTATTAAGAGTTGATTAAAAAAGCTTTGTTAAAAGTTGATTTAAAAGCTTTATTAAAAGTGTGTGTAATAGTAAGTTGATGATGGTTAAAGGTTTCTTATGAAGTTTTTAGTAATAAAACTTTTTGATCAAAATAATTAACATAAGTATACTTAACGCTTTCTTAAAAATTTATCAATTTATTTACAAACTTTTGAAGCTTTGTTTCACAAAAATTTTGACTTTTAATTAAATTTTATTCAAAAGCACTATTAAAAATTTTTTAAACGCTTTATTAAAATTTGTTCAAAAGCTTTTTGAAAAAGCTCAACTTAAAAAAAATAAAATTTTGTTTATTTTCATTCAAAGGAATGAAAAATTTGTTTTGAGGTTTTGCTACAAAGCTAAGAACTCTGATTAGAAACGTTTATTCTAACAACTTTGCAAAACATAGAAATTTTATGAGTAAAAACTCCATTATGCGAAATCTCACAGTTCAGAACGCTTCTAGATGCTTTTTTTTTATTTGCTCAGAAGCAAAAGTGATACATGATATTTCATTTTCTATTGCTAATGTTTAAACAGCAATATGTGTCAGCAACAATGGATCTTTAACAGGCAGGTAACTGTCACTTAAAAAAAAAACAAAAAGTGTCAGGCAAGCTTTTTACTGCCGCTTAGTAACAGCAAAAAAAAACTACAACTACAAAATTTTAACACTATCAAATTAAAAAAAAAAACTAAATAAACTAAAAAAAGCCGAAATATTCAACCTTGGAATTTACGCATTTACGAGGAGGAGGAAAGAGGGGCACAATATAACACAACACACGCAAAAATTTAACATTTTGCGATAGTAGCAACGATCTTCAAAGTTGAATAAAAGCAAAATGAAATGAGTGTATCGCGAAAGACAAAGCAGAGTAAAGGAGATAAAAAATCATTAAAATTCCAAATTCACTAAAAAAGAAAAAAAATATCACGAATTGCGATAATTAAAATTTTCAACAGCCCAACATATTTTTTTTTTTTTCTTCTATTTTGTTCTTATTTTTTCCATTAATGCCAATTGCGTTAAATAAGCGAAATTATATAAATAAAAGAAAAGCACAAGTAAGAACAGCAACTACAACAATAGAAGCAAGTCTAAGTTAAGCATACGTAGCTATATTTGTACAAATGCTTATGCTGTAATGCGAAATCAAAATTGTGGCGTATTATTTGCCACTATCGAGCCCACTGTATGAAGGTATTGGTTTAGGTTAGCTTTCGCGACGTAAAAAAATACCAAAAACATCAACAACAACAGCGACAGCAGCACAATATGCCGAATAGCGAATTTTGTTGTAATGATAATGAACTTAACGAAGGTCGCAGGCCGCACACGCACTCAACTTTACATACGCACGCACACTCACAACACACGCTCACACAGATACCAACACAAACACACACACACACAGCCAACGTTAGATGATAGACCAGCACACAGCAAAAGACATGCTTAACATAAAAAACAATACGTATTTGACAAGTGCTAAGCGAGCGATAAAAAGTAGACAAAAAATAAAAAAAAAAATAATATAAATAAAAATTGAAATTTAACAAAAGCTCATAAATTAAATGCGAACTTTTAAAATTACCAAAAAAATCATAATAAAAAAAAAAATTTAGACCACAAGTTAAAGGAAAACAACAACGAAGAGGCAAGAAAACAGCGTGTGAATTTTATTTGAAGTTGTTGAAGTTGGAATGAGGGGAAATGGGGGGCGGAGCGGGCATTTGCATAGAGTTAGGTAGCAGAGCTCAAGTTTCGCTGTTAATGAGTAACCAAAGCTTGGCTTGTTGGTTGGAAAACCAATAAAAAAATAAAAAAAAGTTGCGAAAAAACCAAGGCAACAAAATCTTCAGTTTTTAGTACTTCCAAGTTTTTACAAGTTGAAGTATGAAGCTTGTTTTTATAGTCTGGGTTATAGTCAAGTTCACACGCTCGGCTGATTTGATGCGTTTGGCACGTTTGGCAGTTGTAATATTATTGGCGGAAATTGTTGTTTTTGTTGTTGTTGTAAAAGTTTTCGCTGGTATAAATTACGTATAAAATTAATATGAAATTTACATATTTAGAATAGGCTTTTGGAGGGCAAGAAAGACAAAGAAATTTGGCGACAGAAACTAGCAATAAAAAATTATTTAAAGGCGCCTTGAAGTAGGCAATAATTTTTATAAAACGAAGTGAAAAACTCACCTTTCAAAAGAGTCAAAAATTTCACAATAGAAACTTTTCACAAATATACATAAAACAAAGCTTATTAACATAAAAGAGAAAATAATATAACATAAAAACTAAACAACAATAATATTTAAATAAAATATATAAAAACAAAACAAAAACAAAATGTAAAATATATAAAAACGTTAAAAAAATAAAAATATTTTATTAGATTAACAATATCAAAAATAAAACAAATATCAAAAATATCAAAAATATTACAAACATTTAAAACTATTGAAAATTTAAAACTGTTAAATATATTTAAATATTCAAAAATATTAACAACATAAAACATATTAAAAAGAACAATTAAAAATATTAAAAATATTAAAAATATTAAAAAAATTAAAAATATTAAAAATATTAAAAATATTAAAAATATAAAAAATATTAAAAATATTAAAAATATTAAAAATATTAAAAATATTAAAAATATTAAAAATATTAAAAATATTAAAAATATAAAAAATATTAAAAATATTAAAAATATTAAAAATATTTAAAATATTAAAAATATTAAAAATATTAAAAATATTAAAAATATTACAAATATTAAAAATATTAAAAATATTAAAAATATTAATAATATTAAAAATATTAAAAATATTAAAAATATTAAAAATATTAAAAATATTAAAAATATTAAAAATATTAAAAATATTAAAAATATTAAAAATATTAAAAATATTAAAAATATTAAAAATATTAAAAATATTAAAAATATTAAAAATATTAAAAATATTAAAAATATTAAAAATATTAAAAATATTAAAAATATAAAAAATATTAAAAATATTAAAAATATTAAAAATATTAAAAATATTAAAAATATTAATAATATTAAAAATATTAAAAATATTAAAAATATTAATAATATTAAAAATATGAAAAATACTTAAAATATTAAACATATTTAAAATATTAAAAATATTAAAATATTAAAAATATGAAAAATATTTAATATATAAAACATTTTACAAATATTAAAAATATTAAAAATATAAAAAATATTAAAAATATTAAAAATATTAAAAATATTAAAAATATTAAAAATATTAAAAATATTAAAAATATTAAAAATATTAAAAATATTAAAAATACTAAAAATATTAAAAATATTAAAAATATTAAAAATATTAAAAATATTAAAAATATTAAAAATATTAAAAATATTAAACATATTAAAAATATTAAAAATATTAAAAATATTAAAAATATTAAAAATATTAAAAATATTAAAAATATTAAAAATATTAAAAATATTAAAAATATTAAAAATATTAAATATATTAAAAATATTAAAAATATTAAAAATATTAAAAATATTAAAAATATTAAAAATATTAAAAATATTAAAAATATTAAAAATATTAAAAATATTAAAAATATTAAAAATATTAAAAATATTAAAAATATTAAAAATATTAAAAATATTAAAAATATTAAAAATATTTAAAACATTAAAAATATTAAAAATACTAAAAATATTAAAAATATTAAAAATATTAAAAATATTAAAAATATTAAAAATATTAAAAATATTAAAAATATTAAAAATATTAAAAATATAAAAAATATTAAAAATATCAAAAATATTAAAAATATAAAAAAATATTAAAAATATCAAAAATATTAAAAATATTAAAAATATTAAAAATATAAAAAATATTTAATATATTTACAAATATTACATTTTACAAATATTAAAAATATTAAAAATATTAAATATATTAAAAATATTAAAAATATTAAAAATATTAAAAATATTAAAAATATTAAAAATAGTAAAAATATTTAAAAATATATATTTTTTATATTTTTATATTTTTTATATTTTTTATATTTTTCGTATTTTTTATATTTTTTATATTTTTTATATTTTTTATATTTTTTATATTTTTTATATTTTTTATATTTTTTATATTTTTTATATTTTTTATATTTTTTATATTTTTTATATTTTTTATATTTTTTATATTTTTTATATTTTTTATATTTTTTATATTTTTTATATTTTTTATATTTTTTATATTTTTTATATTTTTTATATTTTTTATATTTTTTATATTTTTTATATTTTTTATATTTTTTATATTTTTATATTTTTTATATTTTTTATATTTTTTTATATTTTTTATATTTTTTAGATTTTTTATAATTTATATTTTTTATATTTTTTATATTTTTTTTTATATTTTTTATATATTTTTTATATATTTTTTATATATTTTTTATATATTTTTTATATATTTTGTATATATTTTTTATATATTTTTTATATATTTTTTATATATTTTTTAGTTTTTATTTTTATTTTTATTTTTATTTTTTTTATATTTTTTGTTGCAAAAAATTTAGTTTTAATTTTTTTATTATTTTTATTTTTTGTGTATTATATTTTTGTTTTTTTCTGTACATGTTATTAGTTTTTTTTTTATTTTTTCCAACAATAATATAGAACTCACTAAAAATTTTGCAACAATGTTAAAACAAGCCAAATGAGCAAAAATACAAAACCGATGATGACAAATTGTATCAATAACAACAACTACACAAACAATAACAAAAAATTCGCAAGAATTTTCATTTCATCATCAGCAGAAAAAAACCCCAAGAATTTCTAATAATTATTTAAAAATAACTGAAAACGAAAACTTGACGCTTGGAAGGAAGACGCAACGAGCGGCGCATTGCGAGCATTGCAAAAAGAATATCAATAAACGACAACGGAGTGTAAACAACAAGCAAACAAGCTGCAATTCTGAGAAGAATAATAAAGCAGCAGCAAAACAAATACTGAAATTTAACTACAAGATATTGAATCATAGCTAGAGCAAAAGTCAAGCCAAAAGATACGCAGACAGATACAGATACGGTACAGAGGGTATCAGAGAAAATGCGAACGAAAGAAATGTAAACAATACAAAGCTGCAGTAAAACGTATTAAATTGAAAATAAAAGTTTAAAAACAAAAGAGTCATAAGAAAAAAAAAAGCAACAATAAAACAGCGCTTAAATCATAACGTACAGTGCTGAAATAAAAGCGCAAAATACAATAATAAAAATTAAATTTTTTTTAAAAAAAAAAAACAATAAAAAAAATAAACCATAGACGAGACAAACACGTAAATAAACAAGATTGAGTTACAGGCGGCGGGCAGGGAGGCAACGGTGGGTTAAAGAAAACAAAAAAGAGCGGGTGGGCTAAAATTTTAGCCGGGCAGGCATGAGACAGACGTACAAATGAATGCATAGTTGTGTCATCATCATCATCAGCATCAAAATCACCGAGCTGCAAATGAATCATGAACAAAATAAATTATTTAATTCATATAAAAAAAAAATGAACGCATTGCTGGGGGCGTTGCAGCTACATGTGGCCGCATTGCTGTTGTGCTATTTTGTATCTTATAGATGTAGCTGCTGCTTGGTCTGCACAAGACTTAAAGAACTAAAACAAGCTTTTTGCACATTTTTACAAAAAAAAAAAATATGATAGCCGGAAAAAAGAGCGAGATGAAGTGGATAACATAACATGGTGGACCACTTAAATTGAAAAACGTCGTCGGCAAAAGTCGCCAAAATAAAGCAAAAACAAATCAAAACAAAAACATGAAGAAAAAAATACAAACATATAACAGCAAACGTAAAAATTGCGCTTGGCAACAACGACGGAACGATATAGCAACTTGTATCTGGCGGATACGAACGAGAGCAAGCTCTACTATTACTTCTACTATTATATACCAGTTTATTATTATTATAGTTGTTGTTGTTGCTCCACGTAATATTTGCGCCAACACCCAATGTTGTGCCATATATAAAAAATTCAATTCAAAAAGTCGTCTACAACTCATAGTTGCTGGCGTACTAGTTGTTGTTGTATACTATAAATTCGCTAGGTTATACGAGTATCTCATGGATAGCAGCATGGCTGGCACATGCAGTTTTATTTATTTATTTTTCGTTTATTTTTGTTTTTTTTTTTGTTTTTTTTTTTGTTTTTCTGTTGTTGTTGCTGTTTGCATGTTGACCGGCATTTTTGTTGTTGTTGTTGTTGCTGTTGCTGTTTGACTTGCTATGCAGAGAGTCTGCATTTTAGTTGATTGTTTTTATTTTTTACGTTTTTTTTTTTTTCAACATTCTGTGAATGGATGATTTTTGGTGCGCTTTAGTTTTGCAGTAGATACAATTTTGCGCGCCAAAAACAACTGCGCAGGCGTTATTAAAGTGCAGAGCAGCAGCTCGAACGTACGTAATGCGAGTAAAGCAGTTGTTGTTGTTGTTGTAGACATTGGGTGTGTATTTTCATATACAATAATATCCTCAGAGTCAGTGTAACTAATGTACTACTTTGGAATGTTTATGTATCTGCCATAAAACTTGTGTATGTATGCGTGTTAGTGTGAGTGTGTGTGTGTTTGTGTCTGTATCTATTGTAAATGTAAATGCAAAAACTTGTATCTATGCAACTGAATTATCATAGACATTTGTAGAGAGATAATTTTACGCATGCTAATGTTTCTATGTAATACTTATAGATGCTTTAGTATCTGTGTATATTTTATGCCACTCGGCATAATTAATTTTGCGAAATTAATTTAATTAAGGCATGTATGTGGTATCTAGATTTGAGTATCTTGAGCATGATCATAGCCAAAAGAACATGTGTATCTATATTTTTGCAACAATTTTCATAATAAAATCTATTGATTGAAATTAAAAGTATCTCAGCATGCTTTGTGTGCATTTTTGTATCTAAACTAATGTATCTAAGCATGATAAGAAGCTTTAAAATATATCTGCCGCTGAACAAACGTAAAATATAACTAGTACTGAGTATCTTTGAGCATGTTAAAGTGCAACAGAGTTAAATTTTGTATCTACGCCCATGTATCTTAAGCATGATGAGTGATAAAACATGTATCTTTTATGGTTTTTTTGGCAGAAATGTTTATAATTATAACTTATAAATGAAATAAAAAGTATCTCGATACAATTTTTTGGATTAACTAATGCATCTAAGCACTTTTGAAGCAAAACAAAATGTATCTGCTGTATGAAATTAAGCACAAAATCACCGCCCGCCTTATAACGGCTTAAAATCTGTATCTCAAAATGTATCTAGATACTGAATTTATTAAAACTAATGTATCTACGCCTTGAAATTGTATTTTTTATAGAAATTTATAAATTGTTTTGTTAGAATTTTGACAAATTAAAACAAAATTATTTATAGATTTGAAATTTTTTGCACTTTAGCATTCATTTTAATGTATCTAACCCCGATGAGAGAGACAAAACATGTATCTTTTATAGGTTTTTGTCACAACTTTACATAATTATAATTTATTTATGATATATAAAGTATCTAGATACAATTTTTTTAGCTGAAATAATGTATCTTAACACATTTAAACCAAAAGCAATGTATCTACTGCTTGAAATTTAAGACAAAATTGCCGTCAAAATGTTTATGGCCAAAACATTGTGCCTCAAAATGTATCTAGATAGTGAATTTATTAAAAATAATGTATCTACGCTATGAAACCAAGTCGTTTATAGAAATCTGTAAACGGTTTTGATGGATTTTTGCTAAATAAATAAAAAAATATTTACGCATTTGAAGTTACCGCACTTAAGCATTCATTTTAAGTATCTATGCATGTTATGAGAGGCAAAAAATATATCTTTTACAATTTTGTTGACACAAATTTTCATAATTATGACTTATTAATAAATATGACTTATTTACATTAAATTTTGTATCTATTTTAATGTATCTAAGCATAATTAGATGAGAAAAAATGTATCAACTGCTTGAAATTAAGCAAAAAATTGCAGCCAGCATGGTTATGGCTAAAAATTTGTGTCTCAAGATATATCTAGTTAGTGAATTTATTTAAATTAATGTATCTACGCAATGATTTTAATGAAATTAATAAATTGCTTTCGTAGAATTGTATTAAATTAAGAAATAATCAAGGATATATTTGAAATTGTACGCACTTAAGCATTTCTTTTAATGTATCTAAGCATGATGAGAGCGACAAAACATGCATCTTAAAGTTTTTTTTTCACAACTTCTTATAATAATGACTAATAAATTAAATATAAAGTATCTATATTCATTTTTTTAGCTAAATAAATGTATCTGAATATTATAAGATGACAAAAAAGGTATCTACTGCACGCAATTTAAGACAAAATGTATCTAGATAGTGAATTTATAAAAAGTAGTGTATCTACGCATTAAAATCAATTTGTTTATGGAAATGTATAAATTGCTTTGATAGAATTCTACAAAAATAAAGAACAATTATGTGTGAATTTGAAATTTTTCACACTTTAGCATCCATTTTAATGCAGCTAAGCATGTTAAGAGAGAAAAAACATGTATCTTTTACAGTTTTTTGTCTGAACTTTTCATAGTTTTTACCAATAAATTAAATATGAAGTATCTAGATTAACTTTTTAAGTTCAACTAATGTATCTGCTGCTAGCAATTTAGCACAAAATCGCAGCCAAGAGGATAAGTGTTATAACTTTGCGCCTCAAAATGTATCTAGATACTGAATTTATTAAAAATAAAGTATATACACCATGAAACCAGGCTGTTTATGAAAATTTATAAAATAAATATTTATCTACGACATGAAATTTAAATGTTTATGGAAATTTATAAATAGATTTGATAAAATTTTGATAGATTTAAAATTTAAACCCTGAATTCTAACATTCATGTATCTATTATATAAAACAAATTTGTTATTGACATTTTTAACACTGCCTCTTTACAACTTTGCTCGCATAAAAGATTTGATGTTATTTTGCAGTGCATCTAAACAATTTTAAAGACTTGAAAAATGTATCTTTTTCCGGAATTTGTACGAAATAACTAAAAAAATAAAGAAATACCTAAATATATGTATCTCAAAATGTATCTAGACTGTGACAGTGAGTTTGTTTATGACAATTTTATGAGATAAAAAAGAAATTTTGATGTTGCCTTCAATTTTGCCAACGTTCTTGTAGCTAAACAAAGTATGTAAGTTCAATAATTGCGAGATTTATAATAATTTAAATTTATAAATATTTTTAGATCGCGATATTCTACAAATTGATGTATCTACAGAGCGTATCTAAAATGTTTATGACTAATTTTTGACCAAAACACAGACAAAAAACAACAAAAATCGATGTAGGCTTAAAAACCGTTCAAATAAATTTAAATCCAAAAAAGGCCTGCCGCTAAACTTTGCCACTTGCCAGCAACAACAAAAATAAAAACAACAAGAAGCACTAATATAGTGAGTGAGTGAGCTTTTAAGGCCGCACCGAAAAAGCTTCTGTTTTATACTATTTATTGTCTGCACTGTGACGTCATGCTAGAAACATCATCGTGCAATGCTTGGCTGCAACAGCAGTCAATGTACTGTTTGATTTTTTTTTAATTTTCTTCCCTTTTTAATCTAACGTTGTTGCTGCTACTGCTGCTGCTGTATACTTTATTCAGTTTTCTACGTTGCGGCGGCGCTTGTTTTTGTTTTTTCTACAGTAAACTTCAATTGAAAAACCGCATTAAAAATAGTAGTAAAGGCAAGAGAAGAGAGGCTGTAGTGAGCATGGTAGTAGGAGAGAGCTGTAAAAGCTGGTTGACTGCGCTTTTTTTTTTTGTTTTTGTCTGTTTGCCACATGCACTTGAGTGCAACAACCGGTATTGAACAAAAGCCGGATTTAACCAAGACAATGAGGGTGAAAATATGAACAGGCAGACAGATAGACAAACAAAGAGACAGTCGAAGAAAAGTGCCAAACAAATCAAAAGCTTTGAATATTTGAATAAGAAAAGCTTACGACAATATTTCTTAATTGATATATAAAACAAAAAAATTAATAAAAAAACTCAAACCTTGAACTTACAGCGGGACATTGACCTAATGAATGAATGAAAATATTTATGAATTTTTAATTTATTGTGTAGCTCATTTTTATTTTTGAAAGCATATTATTGATTTTTGTCTGCTCGACGCCTAAAAGTGGACAGCGATGTTTTTTTTTTAATAACTTTTTAATTTTATAATACGCTTAAAAAAAATAGGCAAAAGGAGAGCGATAATAATCATTTTAGGCAAAAGCACCTAAAAGTATGCAACATTTTTATGACTTTTTTCATTAAGAACCTAAAAGTATGCTATATCTTTTCATAGTGACTTTTTTCATTAACAAAAACTAGGTAATTTTTTAATTTTGTTGAAAATAAATCATGTTAAAAACTTTATTCAAACTAACTAAACATAGCGCCTAAAATTATGCAGCAAGTCCGTTCTCATTCTAAAACTATTATCATAAAGTATGGAGAATTTGATATCTTTTTTTATAAATCCTATAAATTCGTGCCTAAACGTATGCAGCATTCGATGTCAGTATGAAACATTAAGAAGAATTACGGCTAAACGTATGCAGCATTCTAAGTTTTATATAAGCCCGTTCTCAATCCAAGACAATTGCCTTAAAGTATGCAGCATTTTATTTTTGTTTTATAAATCCAACAAAATCGTGCCTAAAAGTATGCAGCATTATATGTATTGTATAACTCATTGTCTGCATTTTCCAAGATTGTGAAATATTAATTAAAACGGCGGCTAAAAGTATGCAGCATTCATGCTTTGTTTAAACCGCAAAACTCAAGATTTACTTAAAATTGATTAAGTTGCAAGATTGTGAAATTTTCAATAAAATAGTGTCTAAAAGTATGCAGCATTATTTTTTGTTTATGAATATAACTCTTTAAATATTTTTAAGACCTTTAAGTTTTATTACAATTTTATTTACCATTTTTAAGATAGTGTAGTTTTTAATAAAATAGTTCCTAAAAGTATGCAGAATTATATGCTTTGCATAACTCCTTCTCTAATTTTAAAACTTGCTCCTTAAAGAATGCACATTTTCTCAAACCAAAAGTAAAATGTTATCAAAAATGTATTAAACCCTTTTGCAAGATTAATTAACTTGAATAAAAGTAGCGCCTAAAAGTATGCAGCATTCTATGTTTTGCAGAACTATTTATGTAAATCTTTAACTGGCGCCTTTTATTATGCAATATCACAGGCCAAAACTAAAGTTTTATTGTAAATTTATCAAACCATTTTGCAAGATTGTGAATTTTAATTAAAAAAACCCCTAAAAGTATATAGCATTCTATGTTTTGTATTGCTCCTTATGTAATAAAACATAAGTTTTATTCCAAATTAATTTACCATTTTGACAAAATATCTCATAACAGAATACAGCATTATATGTTTTGTGTAACTCCTTGTCAAATTCTCAAACCTGCGCCTTTAAGTATGCACATTTTTTCAAACAAAAACTAAAATTTTAGTAAAAATTTATAAAACTATTTTGCAAGATTGTGAAATTTTGATAAAAATAGCGCCTTAAAGTATGCAGCATTATTCTATGTTTATATAACTCCTTCTTTAAGTCTTTAACCAGT
Source organism: Tetanocera ferruginea (assembly GCA_958299015.1). Lineage (NCBI taxonomy): Eukaryota > Metazoa > Arthropoda > Insecta > Diptera > Sciomyzidae > Tetanocera > Tetanocera ferruginea. The sequence goes on along the minus strand of OY282643.1, from coordinate 45,134,906 downwards.
GCCTTTACGTATGCAGCATTGCCTCAGACCATAACTAAAGTTTTATTGTACATTTTTTTAGAACATCTTGCAATTTTGTGAAATTTTAAAAAAAAAATAGCGCCTAAAAGTATGCAGCATGTTATATTTTGTATAGCTCATTATGCTTCTTTAAGTATGCAGCATTATCTCGAAACAAAATTAAAGTTTTACTAAAAATTTATTAAACCATTTGGCAATATTGTGAAATTTTTAATAAAATTAGCGCCTAAAAGTAGGCAGAATTTTTTTTTTCCCTTATTACTCTACGCTAGACGGATATTCTGGAAAAAAGGGTGTTGCCGTCAGGGAAACAGCAAGAAAACACACGTCAATAGAGCGAAAACAGTCAAAGAAGCACACGCGAGTGAGTAAATGTCTGCTGCGCAGGACTGACATAGAGTGCAACAACAACGAAGCACTCATGTTGTAGTATACCGTATACTCAATGGCGGCGCCAAAAAAAAAAAAATGCTACAAATTTACAAATAGTTGGTTGAAAACAAAGCAATAAAAAACCGGCATGTTTTACGTAGACCTATGTTGTTGGCGTTGGTTGACGTTGAAATCAACACCCAACGTCCATTGATTTTTTGTTTTGTATTTGCAAGCTTTTAGGCGCACAAAACAGTTTAAGGTATTATTTGTTGTCTAGGGTCTTTTTTTAGGGCATTTGTGAAATAGTAAAACGCTGCGACACATTAGAGAGAAAGAACGAGAGGAGAACAGAAAAGGTTACAATTTTTAATTTAATTGAAATAAAAGAAAACAAAAGCGCTTTTCTTTTTTGCGTTTGATTCTTCAAATGGATTTCGCAATGTGATGAAATACTAGACATATGAGTTGTTATTTGTAGGAAATAGAAGTAAAAAACAAAAAAACAAAAAAAAAAACATTATTATCTTTAATTCTCTAACAGCTTAAGAGAGCTTTTAAATTTGCCTTAATTTTAATTGAACTCACCAGAATCTGAGGGCGTTTCCAGATTTGTGCCCAAATCGTCATTGCAGCGTGTATAGCTATGATCACTGTGCATGATGATGGGATAGGCTGGCTGACTGCCACCGACACTCGAAAGCGGCGATGTTGCTGACGCATAAGCAGATGTTGACGATGTATTTGAAGCGGCGGAGGAGGATAACGAACGATTTAGCGATGAGGATATCGAAAGTTGTGATGCACCAGAAGCTGAACCACAACTTGAGCCAAGATCATCTTCATATTCATCATCATCATCTTCATCGTCCTCATCATCTGATTCGAAATCATGCTGGTTGAAGTGATAGCTGTTGGTGGCTGTTTTATTGTTGGCGGAGTGGTTCGGCGCAGTTGATGCCAAACTGCGATCATCCTTGACAATCAAGTCAATCACATCGGCCAAATCACAGGTATTTTCGGGCAGCAGATTGCGCAGATCAATTCTATTCTTCGTTGTATCTTGCAGCTGTTCACTAAGATGGTTGATTATATTGGTTGGATCGCTAGAGACTAGCGAGATGTTGTTGCTGCCCATGACACAGGCGCGCAGATCAACATTGTGCTTGAATTCGGGCGCAATTGGGTCATCGTCAAGGCTTAGCGGTGTATCGGGACGTCCAAAGGCTGTTGTATTGGCATTGAGTCCGGTCATAGATTTTGTTGTTGTCTGATCACGTTCGCGCAAAAATTCAGCAGCGGTCTTAGCGGGTATTTTAATGGAGCCACTAAATTTGCTTTGTTGTTGCTGCCGTTTATGTTGTTGTTGTGACTGCTGTTGTTGTTGTTGCTGCTGCTGTACGTTTGATTTACGTAGCAACGACATGCCTGGCTTGATGTGTTGCAAGCTCTGTGTTGCCTGTTTCTGTTGTTGTTGCTGCTGTTCTTGTTGTTGCTGCTGCTGATGTAGGGCAGTTCTGCTATTTGGTATGCTGTGTTGTTGCAATTGTTGTTCATAGTCATTGTCAAGAGGTTCAATTTTGGGTTCAATTTTAATCTGTATATCAGCGGCAGCAACATATTGCTGTTGCTGCTTACTGTTGTTGTTGTTGTTGCCAACAGTAGTGGCCGCAATGCGTTTATTGTTGCTAATATTTTGCGCATTTTCAATAACAGCAGCGAGCGGCACTGCCGCAGTCACAGGCGAAGAATTGCTGCCATCGGCTGCTATTGTATTAGTTGTTGCTGTGGCACCACCTAGTCCTGTGGAGGGCTGTGCTGACCACATGCAATCGATATTGCGTATTTCTGGCTTATTCTCAGTTTCAAAAAAGTCCACACATTGTCCGTCATCAGCACTGTTGATGCTGCCAGTTGCTGAGCTATCGGATTGTATTTTTTTAATATCACTAAATATTGATGGTGGCCAATCGTTAAGATCCTCGAAGAGCTCTATGGGATCAGGATCGACAATGCCAAAATCACTGTTGCAGAAGGGCTCTGAGGGTAGATTCCAGTCGTTGAACAGCGAATAGGAAGAGCAGTTTGGCGATGAACCGTATGTGTAGAGTTTTGCCATTGTATGTGTGTATATGTTTAGTATAGCGCAATGGAAGGGTTGGATTTATCACAATTTTATAAGCTTTTCACAATTGGTAAACAATTGAGGGGAAAAGCCGTTTAGTATTATTGCTTCT